>CM028682.1:32908143-34108143 GCA_016760335.1 Gastrodia elata
CATGGCTGAGTTCTAGTAAGGACCCAGCGATCGGCTGCACCCCAAATTATGAAATGATAGGGGTTCGTCTCGCCTCCACTCGCTGAAGGTGTAGGCATTGAGCCCCGATTGGTGGATCAGGTGAGGAGAATAATCTCCTCACAGCAAACCCTAAATCTCTGTAAAGAGGCGCCTCAATCGAGTAGCACCCCGATGATCGGGGGCATCCTCGATGGTGGTTCTTAGTCCAATCGATGCATCTCGACTCCAAGAACGTGTAAGGATCGAGTTGAGCCACCGACGTCGTCTGGATGCCGAGAATTGCCGCGCTGAAATTCTTCTACGACGAACCCGTCAAGAGGTAGGAGATGAAGTCTGGGTCGAGCCGACCCGTGACCCACGCCATTTTGATTTTGGACCGCGGTTATTAAGGAATTATAAAGCGACATTTTCTGTAGTTATAAATTTAATAAATCAAATCCTATAGTTTTAATTTAAATAAAAATACAGATTAAATTAATTGAATAACTTTAGCTGTACTAATCCAAATGGTATGATCCAATATACTATTTGAATTAGAAAAATACAAGGAATCTAAATATAAAATAAAATCACAGATCCAATTGTTGGATTTAAAATAATTGATTAAATCTTTTCTATTTTAATTAAATCATAATAAATTCAATTAATAACCAAATTAATTGATTCAAGGCTCTGATTTCTCATTAAACCCTAGAGAACAATTGTAGACTCTTAAAACTAATTTTGGATATTTAATTTCCTTAACCACTCCATAATCACCTTAATTAGGGATTAGTGAATTAAACCCTAATTAAACCTCTGATTTTGGCAAATATAGTTCCTAATGTTATCCTAAGCATGGTGGGACCTCTGGGTAAGGTTGGATTGCCCTAAGAATACCTAAATTCACTAATCACCCTAATTAGCTTAAGGGAGTGATTAGTGCTAATTTGCTTAATTAAGTTGTCAAAACCTAAGATAAGTGTGTTTCCCACTTCATTAATCAATATGAAACACATTAAAATAAATTAGACTTAAATTGTATAACTAAACCTTAAAATCCCAATTTTTGCCTTAAGAGGGGCATTTTGGTCATTTTGACCAAAATGTGCTTATATGCCCCTTTAACTTTCGAAAATTCAGTAAGCTACCCTTAGAGAGATTGTAAATGTTTTACTGACTCTTAGATTAATAATGTTGATCATGTGGAAGTTTATTTAAGAAATCTTCAATTAGCCCTAAAGAAGTCACTTAGCCTTAATAATTGAATTTAATAATTTTAGATGTTAAATTTCAGTTTAATAAGCTCAACTAAGTTAGCTTATGAGCTTAAATTTAAAAAAAAAAACACATTTAGGAAATTCTAGGTTAGAAAATTAGTTAAGTTTAAAGTGATCAAATCTTAGATCCTAGACTTTAGATCTTCTACTTGAATTAAATTATCTTTAATTGAATTTCTTAAAATGGTTTATTATTTAACCTTTTGAAGCCTTCCATATGGGTATAGGATGATTCAATCTATAAGGTAATGAAATTATCTTAAATATTGAATATAGATCTTAGATTCTTAAGTTCTTAATTGATTATTTTATCTTATAATCAGTAGAATAACCCTTCACTAAGTTCTTAGCTCTTGAATCTTTCAGCTTATAGGATTCTTTACCTTTAATTTGGGTAGTAAATGGGAACCCTAGATCCTTAATAGGACTTTTCCCTTAGGTTCAAGATTTGAAGACCAAAGTGGGATTTAAGTCCAAATCCTTTGGGTAAGAGAGGAAAATATTAACAAATTAGGACATTGATTTATTTACTTAAACTTTATAGTCGTCACATTATTTTGGATTAGAACTTGTTAAGTTCTAATATTAATTTTAAGAACGTAAATCTGAGATTCTACTCGATAGCTGGATATTAGAGATCCTAAACTTGTACCTTCTCAGAATAGCTAGATGGGGTAATTAGACAACAACGGATATCACATAAGTCTAGAATGAGTCTCTTGCTTACTTTGACTAGATTTGCTTTGCACACCTTGGATATTGAGCCTTATTCCTTGAGCATAATAAAAGAACTTAGGATATGGATGATACATCATAAGTTAGTAATTGAATTGCATATCACTCAGTTCTTATCTCGTTTATAGTTGGTAGAATATGTCCTAGCATAGTCTACCTCTTTAGTAATAGTATTGTGTAGAACTGACCCAAGCCTAGAGGATTGGGATGGCCTATTAGCTGGGTATTGATTGATTATTCAGCATTAGGGGCCCTAGATGGCCTATTGGCTGGTATGCCAGTACTATGTCTTAGGCTTATTACTACTTTAGCTGGATTGTTCAGTATTGCTTTCTATTTTGCTTTGCCACATGCTTTAGTGGCCTTACTTTCAGTACTCGCCTTGCTTTTGTCACATGTCTCAGTGGCTTTACATTTCATAGATTGCTCAGCTTTTGCCATATGTCTCAGTGGCCCCTTTTTCATTTCTTTTATATTAATTAGCATATTGTATGTATACTCTTATGGCTTACTAATGTATATTGGCATGTTTAGGATGCTAGAATTGTATGTTTATTTTAGTATTGGTGTTCTTTATATACTCAGCATGTGTTAATACGATCATAACCATGTTAGGTTCATAATTTGCATTATAGTCACTATTTCTTTTAGCTTTAATATCACCTTGTTTATTTGGTATTGTATGTTACTTTTCAAACTAGTTATTAGCTATAAATGGATAGTTTATAGTTTCCTGTTTCTTTCATAGCTTGTCACACCCATTATTATTTGCATGTTTAGATAATTTGAATGTGATATCTTTAAATTAATCATTTCATCAAAATAGCCTAATATGTACTTAGACAATTATTTTACTGTAATCTTTTTATTTTGTTAGCTGGGGCCCTAGCAATTATGATACCAACAATTGTCAGATTCAGACTTATTCGTGGGCAGTGTCGTAGAAGAGGAGCAGGTTCAGGAAGAGGATCGTGCTGATGCTGCTTAGATAGACTTTACATTTCTATTTTTCAGTGAGATTGAAGGACCTTTCATTTTCTTCTAAATTTAGTTTGCAATAATTAATTCGGGATGTATTTCATTTCTGCATTGCGATGAGTTACTATATTGTTTTCCTTTCTCTCTACTATGTTGTGCTTATGGATGTTACTATACACTTATTGCTTCCGCCATTTTGATATCTCTGTATGTATATTGATGAATATTCATAGTATTCTGGTGACAAGTTCTTGGCTTAATGTAAGTTAGGTTTTCACCTAAATTTACTTAAGCTGGGGATTTACCATAGTTGGAATGTCGTACTTTCTATTGTCAGTACGGGGCCCCACACCTCACCACCAGGATGGTTTAGTGGTTGAGCTCTAGAGAAGTAGTTGTATCTATGAGGAGAATTAACTCCTCACAGTAAACCCTAGATGTTGTGATTAGGGCCAAACCTATCAAATAGCCATATGGTGATCCAGCACATCCCAAAGGGGGCTTCATGGTGGGATCAATGTGTTTCGACTATGGGAACATCTAGGGATCAATCCGAGGTGCCGGCATCGTCTGGGTATCGCGAATTTGAGCTCTAAGGTTTTCCTTGGTCGGTCTATTGTGTGAGGTGTGCAGGGACAATGACACTGACGCATTAAGCAGAGCCAGCCCAGGCCCAAGCGATGCGACAATGCCAGCCATTCGAGCCCCTCCTCAACCCGCACGATTTGATACTTGGGCTGGGTTAATTAATTTATTTAGAAATTAAATTCCTTCTATTAAATAATTGATAAATGGGATTAATTAAATATTCTCTGATCTGATTACTGAAAACATTTAGATTAAATTAATGAAATAACTTAATCAAGTCTTAACCAAATTGTATGATCCAATATACTATTTTAATTAAAAAAATGCAATAAATAATAATATGTAATAAAATTAAAGATTTAATAGTTAGATTTTATTTAATTGCCTAATCCTTCTCTATTCCATAATTAATTCAATGTCCAAAAATTATAATTAATATCTCTGATTACTTATGAGACTATGGAGAATCTATTTAAACAATTAGAAATATTTTAGGATTCCTGAATTTGCTAATCATCTCTTAATTACCCTAAAACTTGATTAGAGAATTAAACCTTAATTAACTATATGATATTGGTGATTTAGGTCTCATTCATCTTCTTAAGTGCAGTAGAGCCTATAAATGTGCTTAGATCATCTTAATGAACCCTAATTTTCTTAATCACCATAATTGGTCTCAAAATGTGATTTGTTCTAACTAAGCTAATTTATGATATCATATTTTAAGTTGAGAGCTTTATTTACCTTATTAGTCAATATTAAGTTTATTAAAACTAATTTGAATCAGTTTGAATGTTTAAATCTTAAAATTTCAAATTATAGCCTTAAGAAGGGTATTTTGGTCATTTTGACCAAAATATTATTTAAACACTCTTAATCCCTAGAATTTCAGTAATGTACTTTTAATTAATACCTTAGCATCTTATATGTAACTTTAAGTTCAATGAATTTTGGTCTAGGTGAATAAGTCTTGAATTTCCCTAATTATATCTTAAGATCATACTGAGAATTTAAGACTCCCCATTGGAGAATAACTTAATTCATGATAACATTCAAATTCCAGTTTAATTACCTTATTAAGATCATACATTCACTATAACCTTAAATAAACTTATTCATGCAAATTCTAAGTCAAAATTTCAGTTTAGATCTTAAGTGATCAAATCTTAGATCTTAGATCTTGCAAAAATATAGATAACATAATCAAATTTTAAACACCATTGCTTATAAAACCTCAAACTAAGCCTATCTAGAAAATTTGAAGTTCATTAGACTTCTTTAAGTCCAAATTTACTTTTTGATCAGTCTAGATGCCTTAGTCTAGACCTAAAATATTTTGGTCTCAAAGTTAAATTTTGATTGTATTTTTGGATTCCTCACCCCCAAATTAGCTAAGGGTGAAAATTTGGTGCAATTTGGAATTCATTTGGGCCATAATTCAATTTAAATTAAAATGGTTCAATTACACATTGGGGTTTCTATTAATTCATAATTACATTTATATCCTTAAAATGAAATTAACGGCCAGGATCCGCTGTGCGAACTGCGGGCAATCCGGTGGGAGCTCGGGTCACACGACAGCGGAGCCCTGCACATCTGGCCGTTGCACCTTATTAATCCTACGGCTAGGATCAGATCCCGCGGAACCGCGGATCCATCGTTGGATCTACTCTGCGGATCCTACGGCCAGGATCGCTCCCGCGGTCGGCCGTTAGGATCCGAGCGATCCCAGCCCTTCCGCCATCTGATCGATAGATCAAACGGCATCCAAGGGGTCTGGCACTGTGGATCTTTGTCTACCCCCAGATCCGCACCCGACATGATATTTTCCCATACTGCCAACTGCCCTCTGTCCCCCACTCGCGCCTCCAGCTCAGCAAGCCGTTGCTGAGCTTCCCCTAATGGCCGAGGGACCCTAATTGGGCCTCGTGACCTGGCCGAGCTCGAATTGGAAATTCGAGAGCTCAGCCATGGCCCGACCTCTCGGGCCCTCTCCAGCCCTCCAGAAGCTTCCCCACACCTCGCTAAGGCTATAAATAGCCTCAGCATTCCTCCCTCTACCCCTTTGCTGCTCAATTGATCCCAATTTCCCCTCTGCCCTTATTCTGCCATTACCGTCTATCCGAGCTTGAGTAATCGACCCAGGAGCTCCCAAAGCGCTGATAGTAGGCTCTCCTAGTGTTCAGGACCATTTGCAGTGTTTGGAACCACAGCTAGAGCCAGCCAAGCCCTCAGTCAAACATCTCGATAAAACCGTTAATCAAGGTACCCCACTTACTAGTTTCGAGCTAATGAGGCTCGGACCTTGCTCCTTTTGATGCGCCTGAGTCTATATTGTCATCTCGAACCCAAGGGTATTGAGATTAAGATCTAGGCTAGCCCCGATCGATCGAATTGATCGATCGGATTAAACTTCTTAAGGATCGCCTCGATCGAGTAAGGACCCGGTGATCCAAACCATCCCAGACCCTCAGACCAGAGGGCTTTGATCCGCCTCACTTCCCTAATGGTGTAGGGATCGAGCCCGGGGTCTGGCATGGCCTCTGTGGGGAGAATTATCTCCCCACAGTAGTTCTAATGAAGGAGCCTTTGGGTGAGTAAGGTCTGGCTGATCCAGACCGTCTCACAGGAGGCTTTGAGTCCCATCCAATGCGTCTGACCACGGTGATCGTGTAGCGATCGAGTCCTGGCCGAGCCGTGGTCTGGATGCATTGGAATTTGGTGATTATGGTTCCCTAATCAGCCCTATTCGTCGGGATGAAAGAGCAGGGACGACGGCACTATGCGGACTGGGTCGACCCACGACCCGCGCTGTGCGACAGTGCCGGGTCTCTCGGGCCGCGGTCGACCCGCGCAGTTTGGAATTGGGTCGAGCCATTTAAATTAAATCATAATTATTGGAATTATTTTCCTTAAGGAAAATAATTCTAATAATCCAATCATAGGATTTTGATTAAATAAAAATACATAATGTATTATTTGAATAACTTTTAATCCACTAGTCCAAATCCTATAAAATTATATATGAAAATGATCAGCAAAACATAAAGGACCAGAATATAAAATAAAAATGGACATCTGATGGTTAGATGTTTAATTATTGCTTAATTACAGTGGATCTTAATTAGGTTGATTTAGTAATTTTACTTATCCAAATTGCATGTTTAGGGTACTATTAGTTCACTTATGATGAGTAGAAGACATGTGCTAGGAGAATTATTTTTTTGAGTTATGTATTTTAAATTATGTCATAATCTTGTTAAATCATGATTAGTGATAATTATGGTTGATACTTTTTGGATCTTAGGAAACGTAGGCTTTGATTTATTATATTAGTGGATAAAACTTGTGTGCCAAGTTGCAACTAGCTTTAATGGCTGGATTTGTAATTATGTGCTAATCTATTTGAATGGATTTAAGTTTTGATTAGCACTAATTACTTTTTGTTTTTAAGAACTTTTCTATTATTCTACTTCATAAAGGTAGGGTAAATGTATTAGAAACCTTATATACCAATTTATATTGCATATCTGGACAAGTCAAATATTGGAGATCTTAACACCTTAATTAACTTAAGAAATCTTAAGACTTGGATCAAGCTTTTAAGACTTGATCTAGATCTGAGATTGCCTCCAATAATACATCATTAATTTACTGATTTGGACATTTGACCTATAACATGCACTTGATCTTGATTAAGATAAGATTAGGAGTCAAATCCTAAACTACTTAAGTGAGATCCAAACTCCTAAAAGCCCTAACTTAATTAACTTAATTATAAGAGATTTACCATGACATTTTCCAACATTGCATCTGATTTGACATTGATTCTGAACATTTGAATTAGACAAATTAAGGTTAATAATAGTCCTATGTGACTTTTCAATTTGAATCAAACTTTAAGATCCTTGATTTGCTCCTAAGCAAGACTATTAGCATAAAAGATTAATAAAACCATCTGATTTAATAAATGATCTTAAACTTTAATAATATGTTGAATTTAAATCCCTTTTCCCTACATTAAGGTATGATTAGATGGCTTAATGATCTGGTCTGATCATTCTAACTCTAAATACAAAATAGCATCAAAAGTGTTATTATCAGAAATTAGAATGGGAGACCTTAAGCTTTTCTTCATAAGATTGTCCTGAAAATATTTAAAAGACCTAAAATACATCTACCTTGTGGTAGGAGATCCTTGTGTGATTCATTGAGGTAGTAGTCTAGATAACCTTTGAAACCTTAGAAATTGATCTTAACCCCTTATGGTAGAGTTCACCTAAAAACCTTAGAGTGACACTTCTCCTTATTGTAGAATCCATGTTGGGTGATCTTTGATTACAAGTTAGTGAAACCTTGTATAATTCTCACCCATTGAGTATAAGTATTACTAGTTCTGATAATTCCTTGGTCTATTAAATAGTCTTGTGAGAACCCCGATTATTGGGTGGTGTAGTATAGTATACCCATAGTACTGGTTCTCCAGTAATATTTAGAATTGGTTTATTCATTCTAATAAGGACTTATGAGCAGGTTCTATCTAGTGGTATTAGATGATTACAGTACCATTAGAATAAATCATTCAATCCTAAGAGTGTATTAAATGAGTACTCATTCCTTAGTTTAATTAAAAAACAAGTTGCCAACGAGCAATGCCCCCTAGTGAAGACCGCTTCAATAGGTGTGGCTCAAATAAACTAAGTAATGAGATTTACCTTCCTTAAGACACTGAGTATGATTATGAGTATAGCAACTTAATACTTAGCTTGAGATACAAAATCACCATCAGGTGGTGCCTCCTAATGAAGATCGTTTTGTTAGGGTGGCTTAATCAAACTAAGCAATAAGAATCATTTTCTTGCAATGTACTGAATATGTGTATACAAACACCCCATCTAGTGATCTCTAAATAAATATCCAACTTCAGTTAATCATCGATCTAGAAGTTAGGAGTCAGAATCCTTTCAGAAGGATTCTGCATAATGGGGACTTAGAATTCATTATCGTTTCTTACCAAACGCTTCATTGATTTCTGTTTACATTCATTCAACATAGTGGCATAAGCATAAGCATAAACATGAATTTGACTCATTCTTCTACTGTGATACATGGGTATCAGTGATACTGTATGGGTTACGAAATGTGATATACACAGACTGGGGAATTTCAGGGTGCATCTGCGTCACCATACTGACTTTCTAACTAGTGTATTTACATTGGACAGTACTACTCATAAGCCTTCAGTGATAGCTCTGGGATATATAGTGGTGTAGTATATTTGTGTGCATCATTTCAGTGACATATAGTGCAACATATAGCATCTCTTTCATCATGGTGTTTATTTTACTTTCAGTTTTCGTTTGGCGATAGCTTCACTTTAATTGACCTTTACTGCTCTATTTACTTATCATTTACAGTTTTCTTTACTATGCGCTTTTCCTCAGTTCTTTTACAGTTTTGCTTTACTTTTCTATTTGTTATGTTTAGCTTAGTTTTGTATAGTTAGTTGCGATGTGTTAGACTTCCTGTCTAACACGAGGTACTTTTGGGATCCGACAATTTGCTAGATCCTGAGCAATTTGTGGAGACAGGTCAGGAAGACGTACCGGAGACCCAGGAGGAGCAAGTGGAGCTATAGTGGATCGAGCACCTACTTTTACTTATTAGCTCATTTCAGCATTATAAATAGACTCTTTATGTTTCTGCATTTTAAATTGGTTTGTAATAAACTCTGGATGTATTTTACTTTTCCTTTCTGAGACGAATGGCTATTACTGCTTGTGATGAATGTATTCTGGATGATTTGCTTTTAGCTTCCGCACTCTGTTATACTACTATACTTAGTATTGTGATGTGATCAGCATACTAGAAATGCTGGTATGTATTGATAACGTATATCGGGTTCTTATTTACCTCCTTGGACCTTGTATACATACTAGCCTAATATCTAAGATAAGCATTTCACTCTTATCTTAGGTATTGGATCTCAATCCTACTCTTAGGATTCGAGTCAACAGCCTTCAGCATGGCTCAGTATTTTTACCCGCCTATTTGGGAAGATGGGTTTTGCTTGTATACCCAGCCTTCCCGAGTAGCGCACCACTCCGCCGCCAAACTATATGTATTACTTGTCTTTTGCGCGCGGCGACGGGGCGGGGTGCTACAGGTGTGAACCTTAGATCCTTGCTTTGGATAATACCTTGGATTCTGGATTTGAACCTCAAGTATTGAGTTTAACTTCAGAATCCTTAATCATGATTTGCATAATCAAGATTTGGGTTGAGTAAGTAAAATATATTAATTAAGTTGTTGATTTACTTACTTTAATCCTTATAGTCGGCATCTGATTTTAGATTAGAACTTGTTAAGTTCTAATGTTAACATTAAGGTCGTGAATCTGAGATTATACTCTATAGCTAGATATTGGAGATCCTAAACTTGTATCTTCTAAGAATAGTTAGAATGAGTTAAATTAAGATAACAACATATATCATATAAGTCTAATTGAGTCTCTTGCTTACTTTGACTATTGTTACTCTATACACTTTAGATATTCAATATTTTTCCTTGGACATAATAGGTGAACTCAAGATATTGATAATGTATCCTGTTAGTATTTGAAAGGCATGAACATTTATTTAGTTCTTTTAAGACATTCAGTTCTGTAGGGTGTGTCCGAGCTTAGTCTGCCTCTTCAGTTCCAGTTTGTTTTAGAATAGACTCGGGCCTAGCTCTGATGATGTCTAGGATGGATACATCTCCTATTCTATAAGTTCAACTCGGACCTAGCTCTGATGATGTCTAGGATGAATACATGTTGAACTT
Organism: Gastrodia elata; assembly: GCA_016760335.1. NCBI lineage: Eukaryota > Viridiplantae > Streptophyta > Magnoliopsida > Asparagales > Orchidaceae > Gastrodia > Gastrodia elata. The sequence continues at coordinate 32,918,550 of CM028682.1, forward strand.
TCTATTCAGATGTCCTGGATGGCCTATTTTCTATTATGGAAGTACTAGGTTTATGCATGCTTTTACTTCAGTTCAGTTTTAGTACTTTGGATTGCTTTGCCACATGCTTCAGTGGATTTACTTTTATTTCATTTCAGCACATTGGCTTGCTTTGCCACATACTGCAGTGGCTTTTACTTATTAGTTCTACATACTTGTATATTTATTCTAGTTCCGTATTTATTAAGCATAAGCATGTTTAGGATGCTAGTTTTGTATACTTACTTCAGCATGTTTTAGTACAGCTTTCTGTTATGAAATCAGCAGTATTCATGTGATCATAAGTATGTTAGGATGAGTTTTACTTTCAGTGCTTTGCAATTATTTATACATTTTAGCCTTACCTTATTCAGCTTCATGTTTAGTATGTATTTTGCATACTTTGTTATTTAGTTATAAATATGCTATTTATAACTATCATCTTCCTTGTAGCTTATTGCACCTTAAACTACTTGCATGCTTAAAGTAATAATGTGATATCTTTAAATGTACAGTTCAATCAGCCTAAAATATACTTAGATAATTTGTCTAACTGTAATATTTTCTTTTGTTGGCCGAGGCCCTGGCATTTGTGAAATTGGGAAATGTCAAATTCGGAGCTGTTCATTGGTGGTTCTGCTGGAGACGAGCTTGGTCAGGTGGAGGACCTTCCTATTGCTAAGTAGTTAGACTTTATCTCTTGCTATGAGGATGAGAGCTCTTTTCTTTTCTTTTTATTTAAATATTCAGTCGGTAATAATTCTTAAATATGGATGAATTTTTACTTTCTGCACTTTAAGCTGAGTTACTATTGCATTTACCTTTTATATACTATGCTGTGATATGGATGTTTTGTTCTACTATTTTCTGGTTCTGCTACTTTAATATGTTGATGTATGTTCTCAGTTTCAGGAGATAAGTCTTCTACTTAAGGCGGGTTGGGTTACATTTGACTCTACTTCGATTGGAAATTTGCCACATTTGGAGCAACGTATTCCTCGTGATTATGTTAATATCAGTATTAGCATGGCCACGGAGGGTACAGGGCCCCATAGCGGGTATCAAAAACACTATAAGGTATCAAAATGGGATCTATGATTCCTTTCTACCTAATGGACCATTTTTTTGAAGTACGAAGTACAAACATCAAAATATAACATCCATAACATAGTATCATTGGTAATTCCATGAAAAATGTAAAATAAAATACTAGAAGATTTAGTCTCCTCTAGTTTAGTATAAATCAATAAATTCTTCTAATAAAGCAAAATGGATCCTGAGGAGTCAGACTTCGGCTATTTTCTTCCTACCTTTAAGTTGGCTTGGATCTATTATTTCAAGTGGAGATAAGAGAGTAAATGGCAGATTAATGAAGTTTCAATACAAGGAGTCCAAGTCCTGGACAAACTTCTTCACCAATCAGCATACTGAGGGCTTGACTTCCCAATCTATGCAAAAGAGTGGTTGAGCTGAGTAGAATCAGTCTTAAGGCACATAGAGTGTCCAGAGTCCATCTACATTGACATTATAACATATCAAATACTAGACTATGTGGGAAAATGGTAGTCCAATACCATTAAGAAGAACGAAAGGAAATGAAAGAGGAAGCGTCAGGAAGTGACTTTCGAGGACTTTCATTTTGCGTTTAATGCCGAGTATATTGAGAGTATTTGAGTATTAGTTAGCATGATTGTCATTCCCTGTTATTTTATGATTCTAATAGTGTTATGATTTTTATATTTTCTTCATCTTATGTAAACCTTCATTTCAAAAGTAATGAGAATTTTTGGCATCTTCGAATCTCAAATTATTGTCTTTCTTAAGAGAATTCTGAAATTTAGATTTATATTGCTCGAACATAATGAATTTCGGATCTCCTACTACAGGCTACGCCCATTAAAACTACTGTTGCTTCGAGCAGTTCTTCCGATGAACTAACCCACCTTTGAGGAATGGTGGCAGCCATGTTGGAAAACAAAGCTCAGCAAGCTTTGGTTATGCTGAAATTGATTGTCGATCGCACAGTACCAACTACTAATGCTGCTCCAGCTGTTCCTATTCAGCAAAACCCTTTTCCTTCCCATCACTCTGTAGATGGTCTTCTTCACAACTTTTTGAGACTAAGGCTTCCACTTTCAGTGGGAACTTGTCTTTAATGGACACAGTCGATTGGTTAAAAGTAGTCGAGAAATATTTAATCAGTTTAAAATCCCTAATTCTAAAGTCATCCATCTCACAGAGCATTTGTTTCATGCCGAAGAAGAGTACTGGTGGGATGACATTCAAAATACCAGATTCGTCGACTACAAACTTGAAGGCATTCCTTGGGATGAATTTATAGAAGCATTCAAGGTCGAGTTCATTCCTCCGTCAGCACAGAACATTATAGCAGACACAATCTTAAGGCTGACGCAAGGAAGCCACTCTATTTTTGATTTTGAAAGGGAGTTTCGCAGGTTAACTCGCTTCACTCCATAATTAATCCAATCCAAATTAGCCAAATGCCATTGTTTCCTCAGTAGACTACGAGATTTGTTAAAAGATCTTATTGTTCTGCTCTGTTTGATTAGTTTCTTTGAACTAGTGGAAACAGCCAAGGTTGCTGAGCACCATCATTCTAAGAGAGATCATAAGCACAAGATGCAATCAGTTCCCCACCATCATGAAGCTTTCAAAATGCATAGACCTCAATCTCCAAAGGTTTATCAGATTAAATCTGCACCAGATGCTAAACTAATTCAAGGCTGTAATCGGCCTCATCCCTATGGCAAGTGTTATCACTTTGGCCATAAGTGTTATATATATGGATGTCCAGGCCAGCTATTCTATCATTGCACGTACACTGAAATAGTGGATGGAGTTTAAATCAAGTCTTCAGAGTGACTCCGTTAAATAAGAGAGAGCCCAGTTTTGCAATAATGCCAGCCCCTGCTTCCAAAGCTACTCGGGAGCAACCTTCTGCTCCAAAGTTTTAGAATAATCCCAGGAAGCAGGTGAACAATCATCCTGCTGGTCCTGCTTGAGTCTATGCCTTAAGACCTCTTGAGGCTGTGAAAGATAACAATGTGGTTTCAGGTACATATTTCTGAACTTGTTCATTTAAAATTGCATTTCTGCACTTTAAATATTACAAATTAGTTAATGTGATTCGTATGAATAATTTTAGGTACGCTATGTTTTAATGACCAACCCTGCAATTTGTTATTCAACACTGGTGCTAGTTATTTTTTTATTTATGAACATTATGCCAATATTCTTAAGTCGCCCTCGTACAAATTAGCTACGTCATTAAGCACTGGACTTCCATCTTGAGCCCAACACAGTGCTCATAAGTTTTGTAATTTCAAAAATCCATTAAATAGTCAAGAGTTTGACTCAAAGTTGATCATTCTACCATTAACAAATTTTGATATCATCCTTGGAATGAATTGGCTCAGTAATCATAATGCTATAATAAACTGCCTTAAGAAGAAAGTCACTCTTCATTCCTAAGGAAAGTCCAAAACTTTCATAGGAAAAGTTAGTACACAATTATCATTATATAATGCTATCAAAGCTGAGCAGTTAATCAGTAAGGGTTGTGATGCTTTTCTTGCGAATATGTTGGGTGAAGTAAAGGAAAGTATTCCTCTCTCTAATTGTAAAATAGTTAAATAATTCGTCGATGTGTTCCCAAAAGATTTGCCTGGTGTACTTTCGCCTAGAGAAGTAGAGTTAACTATTGAATTGATCCCAGGTACCCAACCCATATCTAAAGCTCCGTACAAAATAGCACCTAAGGAACTTCAAGAGCTTAACGAACAATTACAAGAGCTCTTGAATAAAGGCTTCATCAGGCCAAGCATGTCTCCTTGGGGAGCGCCCATTTTGTTTGTAAAGAAGAAAGATAGATCTATACGAATGTGTATAAATTACTGCAAATTAAATAAAGTCACCATAAAGAATAAATATCCATTGCCAAAAATTGATGATTTGTTAGACCAGTTATCTGGAGTCATTATATTCTCTAAGATTGATTTAAGGTCTGGATATCATCAATTGCAAGTAAAAGAAGTAGATGTAGGAAAGACCACTTTCTGTACTCATTATGGTCATTTCAAATTATTAGTGATGTCTTTTGGACTCACTAATGCGCCATCAATCTTCACGGATTTGATGCAGTGAGTCCTTAAGCCGTATTTAGATAAATTTGTAATCGTCTTTATCGACGATATCCTTATCTATTCTCGAACCTTAAAGGATCATGAAGATCATCTAAGGTTAGTATTAGAAGCTTTGTGTGATCATCAACTCTATGCCAAGTTCTCCAAATATTAATTTTGGCTTAAATCTATTACATTCTTGGGGCATGTAGTCAATGCCCAGGGTATTCGCATAGATTAGAATAAAGTAAGCGCTATTCAAGATAGGGTTCAGCCTAAGTCAGTCACCAACATCAAAAGTTTCTTGGGATTAGCTGGATATTATAGAAAGTTTGTCAAGGGCTTTTTCCAGATCATGTCGCCTCTGACTAGCTAACTCAGAAAGTCGTCCCATTTGTTTGGAGTCTTGAATGCAAAGAAGCTCAAACCCTGAAAGATGCACTCTATACTGCTCTAGTGCTTGTTCTGCCCAAGGAAGGTTTGAACTATCAAGTGTACATAGATGCCTCTATAATTGGTTTAGGTTGCATGTTAATGCAAGAGGGTAAGGTGATCGCTTATGCCTCTTATCAGTTAAAACCCCACGAGAAGAATTATTCAGTTCATGACCTTGAACTTATTGTTGTAATTTTTGCCTTAAAAATTTAGCGTCATTAACTATTTGGAGTTCAGTGTTCAATTTTCATTGATCATCAAAGTCTAAAGTATATCTTAACTCAAAGAGAACTGAAGTGCTGCCAAATAAGGTGGTTAGAGCTCATTAGTAATTATGATCTAAGTATTAAGTACCATCCGGGTAAACCAAATGTGGTGGCCGATGCTCTTAGTCATCATGCTACTCTCTCTACCATGATCACCTCTAGTTCTTTAGAATAAGAATTTTGTAAGCTTGAAATTTATCTGGTCAATGGTGATATGCTGAGTTCACTTCTAGTAAATAATAATGTGGAACCCACTTTCCATAGGGATGTCTCCATCTCACGGACCAAGGACGAAGATTATCTAAAATTCAAAGTCGATATTGAAGGTGGTCATTGTCAAGATCTGCAAATGCGTAATGGTGTAATTTATCAAGGAAATCGTCTGTGGATTTCTAAATCCATGCACCATGAAGTTCTGGTAAAAGGCCATAATTTTGGATTTTTCATTCATCCAGGAAGTACAAAAATGTACTACAATTTAAAGCAGTCATTTTGGTGTCCTAGTATAAAGAATAGCGTAGCTGAATTTATGGCAAAGTTTCATGCCCGCAACTTGGTAAAGGCCAAGCACTAAAGGCCTGGTGATCTTTTGAATCCATTAGAAATTCTTGAATGGAAGTGGTTTGATATATCAACAGATTGTGTCATGGGATTGCCTCGCGCAAAATCTGGCGCCGATGCTATTTGAGTTATAGTAGACTGTTTAACTAAATTAGTGCACTTCCTCCCGATTCGTAAGACTGACTCTGTTGAGAAGCTAGCAAAGCTCTATATCAAGGAAATTATCAGGCTGCACGGTATTCTGAATTTGATAGTATCTGATATAAATAACATATTTACTTCTAAGTTTTGGCAAGCTGTGCGCCAAGATCTGGGAACTGTTACAACCTTGAGTATAGCTTTTAATCCTCAAACAGATGGTCAGACTGAAAGAGTAAATCAGGTTCTGGAAGATTTGCTTAAGCTTTGTGTTCTCAATTTTGTCGGTTCCTGGGAAGATCACATTCCATTAGTGGAGTTTGCCTACAATAATAGCTATCAGGCTAGTATTAAAATGGCTCCTTATGAGGCATTATATGGCAGAAAGTGCAGTATTCTACTAGCTTGGTCAAAAACAAGAAGCGTAGCTTTTTGGATCTAAGTTAGTCGAAGAAACTAATAACAATATTCATTTAATTCAGCATAGAATCCGCTCTACTCAAGATCGCCAGAGTAAGTATCATAATGCTCATCATCATCTTTTAGAATTCAACGTTAGAGATTCTGCTTATTTGAAGGTCAGTCCAATGAAGGGTGTCTATAGATTTGGTGTAGCAGAGAAACTCAGTCCCCACTATATCAGACCTTTTGAGATACTAGCCAAGGTAGAATCATCAGCCTATAGGTTGAATCTTCTGGATGATTTTGCAGCCGATCACAATGTGTTCCATGTATCATCATTAAGAAGATGCGTCAATGACCCTTCTCAACTCGTACAGCTTCCAGCAGTAAAAATTCAGCCCGATCTTTCATATGCCGAAGAGCGAGTGAAAATCTTAGCTCGTGACCAAAAGCAGCTAAAAAATCACTCAATTCCAATGGTTAAAGTCAAGTGGAAGAATCAATCCTTGGAAGCATCTACTTGGTAAAAAGAAGTAAATATGCACAATAAGTATCCGCAGCTCTTTGCAAGCCCAGGTATCATTCTCTTTTTCCTTTGCTTTCTGTCATATTTAATATTTCAGTCTTTGTAGTGCTTTCTTCACTTGAGTGATGTTAGGAATAACATTATTCTTAAGTGGGGGAGTCTGTAACAACCCTAGTTGTTACCCTGACTAAATTCATATTAATTAAGCTAAATCAAGCTTTAATTTTGATTCCATTAGAATTAATGGGTCATTTAAACCTAACCTTAGAAGTTTGAAATCAATTGGAGCTCAATTGAGCATTTTAGTATTTTTGCCTATTTTTGGATCTTGAAAATTAGCAAAATTAAATTGATCTCCAAATTAAAATTTGATTTCATTTTTGAGTTCATCATGCCCTAATTAGTTAAGGGTGAATTTTTGAGAATTTTTGGACTTTATTTGATCCTTAAATAGATTTAAGAACTAAAAAGATTAATAATTAATTAATTAAAGGATTTTATTAATTCAAATTAATTAAAATTAATTTTAATTAATATTTTTAAGCTATGGGATTTACTGTCGGGATCGCGGCAGATCCGCTGCAGGGCGACACCGGCGTGTTCATCCCCGTGTATAATCTGGCTAGCATGCATCGTAGCACGGTTCATCCTACGGTGTGATCTACCATGCGCAGCGATCAAATCTTAGCCGCTCGATCGAGCCTTTGCATCTGACGGCAGTGATTCCATCCGCTATTTTGTTAGACTAGAAGCGCATCAGATCATCTGATTCCAACAGTTCCTTGATCAGACGGTGGGCAAAAATCCTAGCACTATGGATCTTCGTCTTCCTCCCGATTCTTCGTGCACATTGGTCCACCCCCCCCCCCCCCCCCGATAACCCAACCATTATAGCTCCATGAAAGTATGGGAATATCCCATTCTTCCTCTTCTACCCTCCACTACAATGGTATTCCGGCAGTGCTCTCCCCATTCTGCCCTTAGATGATTAAACCATTCCACTCCCTCGGGCCAAACCATACCCTGGTGCTCGAGCCTCATCATCCATTCCAAGGCTTCTCCTCGACCTATAAGTACCCCTGGGATGTCACAGTGAGTCCCTTTACACACTGTGATCCCCCAATTTACCCAGTTGAAGTATTTGAAGCTCTGAGTGAATCCTGGCATCCTAATTGCTGCTGAACTATTGATAGAGGGCTAGGTCTGGTGTTCAGACTCCCTATGCTTCACCTCAAGTCACTTGGAAACTTCAGTTCACTCTAATTCCTTCTCTATCTTGCCTATAGCTCCATTCTCGATACAACTTTTCCTAACTGAGGTGTGTGAGCTCAGTCTTTTAATCCAAGCATTAGGTTAGCTCTGTGATGTTCTATATGCTCTTCTTTAGACTTTAGAATGCTTGAGATAAGTTGGAATGGGCCTAGTTCAATCGCGATAGTGAAGATTCATTGTCTGGATGGAACTCAGTCCAGACAAAGTGCCGACACTTCTCTGGATGTCCTGAGCCCCATTTCCTCCTAATTTCAATTGTTGATCAATCATGTGAGCTAACTAGACCCAATGTGATTGTTTTTAGAGTCTAGACTAACTTAACAATATCATTCTGATCACCGGGGTTCCACCAAAAGCTCATAGTTAAGCTCGAGTAAGGATTCAATAATCCAAGGGGTTGAGCTCTGGCCAAGTGGTTGTCTCTATAAGGAGAATTAACTCCTCATAGTAAACCCTAGATGCTGTGATTAGAGCCAAACCTATCAAATAGCTATCTAGCGATCCAGTGCGTCCCAAAGAGGGATTCATTGTGGGATCGACGCGTCGCGACTCCGGGAATGTGTAGGGCTCAATTTTAGGTGCCGGCATCATCTTGGTATCGAGAATTTGGTCTCTGAATTTTTTCCTGTTCGGTTTATTGCGTGAGGTGTGCAAGTATGACAACACTGACGCAATGGACCGGGCTAGCCCAAGCCCGCACAGTGCGACCAGGCTCCACCCTAACCCATGTGGTTTAATAATCGGGCCAGGTTAATTAATTTATTTAAGAATTAAATTCCTTTTGTTAAATAAATGATAAATGGGATTAATAAAATGCCCTATGCTCTGATTACTAAAAAACATTCAGATTAAATTATTGAAATAACTTAATTAATTCTTATCCAAATGGTATGATCCAATATACTATTTTAATCAAAAAATTGCAAGGAATACTAATATGTAATAAAATTCAATATCCAATAGTTAGATTTGATTTAATTACCTTATCCTTCTCTAATTCTTATTTGAATCATAATTAATTCAATTAATGCTCAAAAATTGTAATTAAGGTCTCTGATTGCTTATAAGACTATGGATAATCTATTTAAGCAATTAAAAATATTTTAGGAGTCCTGAATTTGCTAATCATCTCTTAATTACCCTAAAACTAAATTAGTGAATTAAACCTTAATTAATACTTTGATATAGGTTAATTAGGTCTCATTTATCTTCTTAAGTACAGTAGAGCCTATAAATGTGCTTAGATCATCTTAATGAACCCTAATTTTCTTAATCACCATAATTAGTCTCAAAATGTGATTTGTGCTAACTAAGCTAATTTATGATATCGAATTTTAAGTTGAGAGCTTCATTTACCTCATTAGTCAATATTAAGTTCATTAAAATTGATTTAAATCAATTTGAATATTTAAATCTTAAAATTTCTAATTATAGCCTTAAGCTGAGTATTTTGGTCATTTGGACCAAAATATTGTTTAAACAATCTTAATCCCTAGAATTTCAGTAATGTACTTTTAATTAATGCCTTAGCATATTTTCTGTAACTTTAAGTTTAATAAATTTTGGTCTAGGTGAATAAGTCTTGAATTTCCCTAATTAGATCTTAAGATCCTAATGAGAATTTAAGACTCCCCATTGGAGAATAACTTAATTAATGATAGCATTCAAATTCCAGTTTAAGTGCCTTATTAAGATCATTTATTCACTATAACCTTAAATAAAATTATTCATGCAAATCCTAAGTCAAAATTTCAGTTTAGATCTTAAGTGATCAAACCTTAGATTTTAGTTCTTAGATCCTTTGATCATCTGATCTAATTATATCATCTCATTTGGAATTCACTACTTAATTAATTATCTAACTCTTTTGAAACTTCATTATGGGCATAAGATTGATTCAATCTATAGAATAATGTGAATATTCTAAAGATTGGATGTAGATCTTAGATTGATATATTCTTAATTGATTATTTTGCCTTCTAATAATAAAATAACTTTTCATTAAGATCTTAGCTTCTTGATCTTTCAACTCCTAGGATCCTTCACCTTTAGACTAAGGTTGGGTGTGAACCTTAGATCCTTGTTTAGAATAGTACCTTGGATTCTCAAGCATGTAGTTTAAGTTTAAAATCCTTAATCTTGATTTGCATAATCAAGATTTCGGTTGAGTGAGTAAAATATATATTAATTAAGTTGTTGATTTACTTACTTTAATCCCTTATAGTCATCATCTGATTTTAGATTAAAACTTGTTATGTTCTAATGTTAACATTAAGGTCGTGAATCTGGGATTATACTCGATAACTGGATATTGGAGTTCCTAAACTTGTATTTTCTCAGAATAGTTAGAATGAGTTAAATTAAGATAACAACAAATATCACATAGGTCTAGTTGAGACTCTTGCTTATTTTGACTATTGTTGTTCTGCACACTTTGGATATTCAACCTTTTTCCTTGGATATAATAGGTGAACTCAAGATGTTGATAATGTATCCTAAATTAGTATTTGAAAGGCATAAACATTTATTTAGTTCTTTTAAAACATTCAGTTCTATAGTGTGTGTCCTAAATTAGTCTGCCTCTTCAGTTTCAGATTGTTTTAAAATATACTTGAGCCTAGCTCTGATGATGTCTAGGATGGATACATCTCTTATTCTATAAGTTTAACTCATACCAAGCTCTGATGATGTCTATGATGAATGCATGTTGAACTCTCTATTCAGATGTCCTAGATGGCCTATTTTTTGTTATGGAAGTACTATGTTTATACATACTTTTACTTCAGTTCAGTTTTAGTACTTTGGAGTGCTTTGCCACATGCTTCAATGGTTTTACTTTTATTTCATTTAAATACCTTGGCTTGCTTTGCCACATGCTGCAGTAGCTTCTACTTATTAGTTTTACATACTTGTATATTTATTCTAGTTCAGTATTTATTAAGCATAAGCATGTTTAGGATGCTAGTTTTATATACTTACTTCAGCGTGTTTTAGTACAGCTTTCTATTATGAAATCAGCATGTATTCATGTGATCATAAGCATGTTAGGATGAGTTTTACTTTCAGTACTTTGCAATTATTTATACATTTTAGCCTTACCTTGTTTAGCTTCATGTTTAGTATGTATTTTGCATACTTTGTTGTTTAGCTATAAATATGTTGTTTATAACTATCCTATTCCTTATAGCTTATTGCACCTTAAACTACTTACATGCTTAAAGTAATAATGTGATATCTTTAAATGTACAGTTCACTTAATCAGCTTAAAATGTACTTAGATAATTTATCTAACTATAACATTTTTTCTTTTGTTGGCTAGGGTCCTGGCATTTGTGATACCGGCAAATGTCAAATTCGGAGCTGTTCATTGGTGGTTCTGTCATAGAGGAGTTTGGACAGGAGAAGGACCTTCCTATTGCTGAGTAGTTAGACTTTATCTCCTGCTATGAGGATGAGAGCTCTTTTCTTTTCTTTTCATTTAAATATTCAACCTGTAATAATTCTTAAATCTAGATGTATTTTTACTTTCTGCACTTTGAGCTTAGTTGCTATTGCATTTACCTTTCTATACTATGTTGCGATGTGAATGTTATGTTATACTATTTTTTACTTCCGCTACTTTGATATGTTGATGTATGTTCTCAGTTTCATGTGGCATGTCTACTGCTTAAGGCGGGTTGGGTTATACCTGACTCTACTTAGGTTGGGGATTTGCCACAGTTGGAGCACTATACTCCTTGTGATTATATTAATATCAGTATTATCATGGCTACGGAGGGTACGGGGCCCCACAGAAGGTATAAACCATAATAACTCGATTAGACTCAAGGATTAATAAATCATTTAATAAACATTATAGTTGAGAACCCTAGTACTATTTTAAATCTAGAAGCTTAGGAATTAGAAGGTCTAGTAGCTAGTAGTTCTATAATTAGGTTTGGACTTTAAATTAAAAAATTTACATCTATTTATATATTAATTATTTTGTCATCTAAATAATACCTAATAAAATTTCTATTTTTAAAACCACATTAGCATATACTATTATACTTAAGTTGACTTGGAGATTGATAATGTCTAAGTCAAATGGGGGCTTGATTAGCCTTAATCATTAAGTTAAATAACCAAATTAGATAATAGTGGTTATCATGTAGTTTTTATTTAATTTTGAAATCATTGAATGTTGCATTCCTTTGAGATTACAACCTTGTATATTCATTAAGACATTGTGCATAACTAAACTTTAAAACATTAAACATAGGAGTTTTATGTGGTGGATATTTAAGTTAAGGTATGTTATGAAGTGATCTAGAGGGGAGTGTGTCTGTTATGGAAAATACTGCTACTTTTGGTTAGGAAGGCGTGCTTCACTCATCATTTGCTATGTAATGTGCCCGCAGAACAAAACATTAAATAAGATAAATAACTTAACATTGTATTTCTCACAATTGTATTGATTGTGAATACTCCTCATAGTCTTATGACTATGTTTACTCAGTCCTTAAAACTGAACCTTACATTACCTTACATTATTATACTTTCTTCTGTTTATGCATTACATTCTTTACAGTGTTTACTTCAATTTACTATAGTGTATATTTACTCATTATTCACTCTCATATATCCATATACTGCTTACTTTTATTATTATTATTACTTGGCCTAATTTCCAATTTGACATATGCATGATTTCCTTTATTTTCATATGAACGCTAGTATTTTAGATGCTAAAAATTATTTATTTCTTACATATCTTATGCATGCTAGAGCAGCCCCTTGCGAGTACCTGTAATGCCCGGTCTTGTTACTATGCGCAACACTATATCATTAGCGGTGGAACATTTTGTTTACTGAATATTAAGGGTCGCCTTCTACTTAATGCTCTGGGTGGAGTAATAATAGCTAACACAAAGCATAAATCATAAAAGGTAACTGGAGCTAAGGAGTTCCACCATTAATCAAATTAAGTATTTTATTAACCTGATTAATAATGTAAGTTTGCTAAACTGATGATCACAACATAATATATGTAGCATAGTAGAATATGGAGAACATAGTGTAGAAGCAAAAGACATCATACATGCATTCATTCATACAAAAATAGTAAGTAAATGTGTACATCTCATAACAAAAGATTAAAATGCATCCATATATGATTACTTATTGTAGACTTTTAATGAAACTACAGAGAATGATTCTCATCTCACCAAAGCAGAAAACTACTCAAGGATGAAGATCGCCATGGTTACACAGCAACACCGTACTTTATGTCCTCATTAGTATCCTACAGCTCCATAAGCAAAGGTTCTTCAAAACAACCTAAATCTGACATTACCAGTTTAGCGATGTCAGGGCCCCAGCCAAAAAACAGAAAATCTTACTTAGATAATGAGTCATAGTACATTTTAGCCACACTAAAATGCATTCATTCAAGTTACATAGATATTTAACTTTATGTGGTAAATAAATAGTAAGGCTAACAAAAACAAAAGGTAACTACTGCAGTATTATAAACAATGGAAGCAAGTGACAGAACCAATACCCTAGTGCAACATTTAAACATATGCAATCTAAATCGCATCTACAGCTGAACAGAACTGAAATGTACTTCAATAGTACCCAACTAAAATGTACTCCACAATACATATGCAAAATCAATGAGCCCAACGTACCCGAAAATCATGAGTCCAACGCTCCCAAATGCACATATATACATACATACACATATTCATATACATGTGCTCAACACACCCAAAAATAAGTGAGCACAACGCTCTCGTAAGCAAATGAGCCCAACACTTTCAAAAATATATGTATGTATATGCAGAATATATATCTTATTTGTACCCAATAAACCCATAACATATGAGCCCAATGCTCACAAATTCAACAAACTTGTGCCCACTTGGCACCTAATCAACCATGGCATATTTATACATGATATGTTGTCCAAAATATGCATAAATCTCATAACTAAATCATTAAGTATATACTAAATGCTATATATAAATAAAAGCATAAAATCATAAAAAATAATATCCCTTTTTGTTGTCATCTTAACTTGAATCTGAATAGCCAGTCCTGATACTGAGACATCAACAAGTCTTAGCCTAACCATCAGGCTAACAGATCTGATCAACTATACTATAATCTCATTAATTCAATTAACAGATTAATCTTAACAATTTTGATCTGAATTATATCAAATTAAGCAATCTCAATAGTTCTTCCAATTCTTCTTAATGAATTAACCAACTATACAAGCTTAACATCTTAAGCTTATATTCAAATTAATTTATTGAGAAATCAAACCTAAAGTAAGTCCTTATTAAAATATACTTAGAACTACGTTAATATTCTAAGGGATAACTATTGATTCAAACTTAAGATATAATCCTTAGATTAGTATTCTAAACTAAGCAAATAACTAAGGTTAAAGGACACTAAAAAAAAGCTCAAGGATTCTAAATATATAATCTAAATAATCAAACTTAATGTTTAATGCTAAGCCATTACAATTCTACCTTAAAGGTTAAAGTTAGATAATTTTGACTACAAATATAAGCTTACTAGAAAGCTAACCAAATTAAGTTATAAGAATCACTTAAAGGAAGGCAACTAAAGAATGGATACTAACATTTAACTAAGTTGAATGTAACCTTAAGAGATTAACTAAGTCATAATATATAACTTAGCATATAACAACCCTAGTTGTTACCATAGCTAAATCAAGTTAATTTAAGCTAAACCAAGCTTCAATTTTCATTTGATTAAACTCATTGGGTCATTTAAACCAAACACTAAAAGTTTGAAATCCATCGGAACTCATTTGAGCATTTTAGCTATTCTGCATATTTTTGGATACTTAAAATTAGCTAAATTAATTTGATCTCCAAATTAAAATCTGATTTCATTTTTGAATTTCTCATGCCCTAATTATCTATGGGTAAATTTTTGGAAATTTTTGGAGCTCATTTGGTCCTAAATTAGATTTAGGAATTTTTAGAATTGATTATAATTAATTAAAGGAGTTATAATAATTAAAATAAATTATTTTAATTAAAATCTTCTGTGGGATTTGTTGTCGGGACCGTGATAAATCCGCTGCGGGGTCCCTATAGCAGCGCAGCAGCCCTAGCAAATAAGCGTGCTAGCACGTATCTTGGCCCATCCCATCCAATCACGTTCACTACCCTGCGCCTTGGTCTAATCCTAGCTGATGGATCAAATCCTCGTATCTTATGGCTGTCCATCCATCCATAATTCTATTTAATTAGAAGCACATCTGGCCCTCTATCTCCAAATATCTCAAGATCAGATGGCCCATAGATCATCCAGCCCTGTTCACCTTCATCCCTAGCTCGCTCTCCCAATAGCTAAAGATCCTCCGTACAATTTGCTGCTAGCTTGTCCCCCTGCTCCTCTCTACCATATTCTCTTGATTGTTAGGATCCTTCTTGTTAGTGGCCGAGCCTCCTTGGAAAGTCGAGAGGGTTAAATCCCTCATATTGGGGTAAGCTGAAAAAACCTCTTAGCCCGAGCTTAAGGCTTGGCCCCCAGTCATGGCTCCTACCCAAGCACCTCCTTGAGCCATATATATACCTCCTTGAATTCTCAGTGAGCACTTTTTACTCACCAATAACTCCAAATTTTTCTCAGCGATCTCAGCTCTCCTGGCATGCCAGCTTCTGTGAACCACTGATAGTGTGTGTGGTTTGATGTTCAAACCCCTAGGTGCCAGTAAGGGGTCCGAACGTCATCAGTATTTCTGTCAAGCCTGACACTAGCATCTCGTAGCAGTTCTAGGTACAGCCTTTACTCTCACTTTTGTCAAGCTGATTTCAGCTTGATTCTCACCTAATTACATCATATATGGTGTGTTAGGACCTCACTCCAATTTAATTGTGAGTAATAAAGGCACTGGAAGGGATTGGTAGTGGACCAAATAGGGTACTGGCTGTCTGAGTGTGCACTTCCAGCCAATCGTAATGCCATCATATGCCACAGCACATTCTCAAGTATTCAAATCCCCATTTGATGCTTGATTCCCTCAGTAGGTGATTGTTCTGTCATAGAAATTATTGGGTTTGATCTGATCAATCGATTCGACTGAAATTGAACGACTCAGATGTAACTTGCATATATGTTATGCCATGAATAGCACCCTAGCAATTCAGACCTTCTTTGAACATCTCGACTCATCCAATCGCATTGCCCTTAGTTCCTGATTGTGTAGAACTTTGATCTAGGTTGTCACATTCCCTCTGTGAGGATAATTCAATCCTCACCACTATGCCTTAGAAGCTGATTAGGATGAGTATCACTCTATTGATCCAGTGCGTCCTAGAGAGGGGTTCAGGGTGGGATTGTTACATCCCAGTTCTGTGAACATTTTGCAATTCGAACCAGATCATGTGGTGGTATGGAGCTCACGAATTTCTTGGATCATGCTAACCCTAAAGGCGCTACATCGTGGGGGAACTACGACGACGACGCACAGTGTCGAGCTGAGTCAAACACCTGACTCGTGCATTTCTGCTTTTGGGCTAAGAATTAAATTAAAGTTTTTTGGATTTAATTTCCTTGTGGAAATTAATTTAGAAATATAAATCATATAGTTTATTTAATTCATTTAACTCCATTTAAATAAATTGAATAACTTTGGCTATACTTATCCAAATGATATGATCCAATATACCATTTTGATCAGAAAAATGTTAAGAACAATAATATGCAATAAATTCCAGATCTAATGGTTAAATTTTCTAATTTAGCCTAATCTTATCCTAATCTTAATTAGTGAATAATTAATTCATTAAATGTTATAAATTTATGATTAAAGTATCTAATTATTTATAAGACAGAGGAGAACTTAATTATTGTGGGGCCCCCGTACTGATAATAAGGAAGTACGGTGCTCCAACTGTGGCAAATCCCCAACTTAAGTAAAGTTAGGCAAACCCAACTTTCCTAAAGGTAAGGACTTGTCACCAAGTGTTATAACATTCATCAATATAAATATTAAAGTGGTGGAAGCAATATAAAAATAGGGTAACATCTACAAGCATACATAGTAGGAAAAGAAAATGCAATATAGTAACTCATCACAATGCAATAAGTAAAGTACATCCAGAAAGTTTAATTATTACAAACTGAAATGAATAACTGAAAATGAAAGACTCTCATCCTCACTGGAATAACAAGACAAAGCTAGCTAGACAGCAGCTGGAAGGTCCTCCATTGAACTAGCTCCTCCTCAGCGACACTGCCCACGAACATGTCTGAATCTACATTTGTCGGTATCACAAATGCCAGGGCCCCAGCCAATAAAATAAAAAGGTTACAATTAGACAATTGTCTAAGTATATTTTAGGCTATTTAAAGTGAACTGAATATTAAAGGATATCACATTTAAATTTAACTATACATGCAGCAGTAAAGGGGTACAATAAGCTATGAAACAACTGGGATACTATAAACTATCTATTTATAGCTTGCAACATGTATGTAAAGTAACATACAGACTCAAAATAAGCAAGGTAAGGCTAAGAGCAAAAATAACTGCAACTACTGAATAAACATGATTCTAACATGATTATGATTGAAGTAAAACATGCTGAGTATAAAAGAACATGAGTACTGAATATAATAAAATTCTAGCATCCTAAACATGCCATTTATACATATATCTAAGCCATAAAATATACATACAACATACAGATTAATATGAAAAGAAAGGCCATTGAGACATGTGGCAAAAGCAAAGCAATATATGATAAGTGAAGCCACTGAGACATGTGGCAAAGCGAGCAAATACTGAAAAAAATAAGGCCACTGTAGCATGTGGCAAAACAAACCAGGAAGCCAAAACAATACAATACCAGTAAAGTAGTAATATGCCTAAGTTCTAGTACTGTCATACCAGTCAATAGGCTATACCGAGCCTCCAATATCAATCAATCAATCAATCCCCAGCCTAGCCATCCAAATATGCTAGGTCTGAGTCCAGTCTATACAATACTACTACTGAAGAGGCAGACTAAACTAGGTCATATTCTACTAACTGCGACAAAACAAAACTGAATGATATCTAAATTCAATACTAGCTTAGGAAACATCATCCTAAGTTTTCCTGTTATGCTCAAGGGCTAAAGCTCAAAATCCAAGGTAGGCAAAGCAATCTAGTCAAAGTAAGCAAGAGACTCAATCTAGACTTATGTGATATTTGTTGTTGTCTAATTTCCAAATCTAACTACTCTGAGAAGGTACAAGCTTAGGATCTCCAATATCCAGCTATCGAGTAAAATCTCAGATTTACGTCCTTAAAGTCAAATATTAGAACTTAACAAGTTCTAAGCAAAAATCATGTGACGACTATATAATTTAAGTAAGCAAATCAGCGACCTAATTTTATGAATATTTTACTCTCTTACCCAAATATTGATCAAATAAATCAAGATTTTAAGGATTTAGAACTTAAACCCTATGTTGAGTTCAAATTCCAAATCCAAGGTGATACTAAAATAGGATCTAGGTTTCTCACTTAATCCCAAGTGTAAAAGATCCTATAAGTTGAAAGATTCAAGAACTAAGATCTTAGTGAAAGGCTACTCTACTAATTATAAGATAAAATAATCAATTAAGAACTTGAGAATCTAAGATCTATATTTAATCTTTAAGATAACTCCATTATCTTATTAATTGAATCATCCTATACCCACATGGAAGGTTTCAAAAGATTAAACAATCAATCATTTAAGAAATTCAATTGGAGGTGGTTTGATTCAAATTGAAGATCTAAGTCTAAGATATAAGATCCAAAGATCTGAGATTTGATCACTTTATACATTAAAACTAGATATTAGCTTAGGAGCTTTAATTTTTATGCTTCTTTCAAAATTAAAACTATATTGCACTTATTAAAATGATGCTTTAACCATTCACTTCCCTTGATTAACATTTAAGCTTATAATCATCTCTTTAGATTACTAAGATCTAAGAATCTAAGTTTTGATCACTTTAGATCTTAAACTAGGTTTTTAACTTAAACATTTCTAATTTCTTATCTTTTGACACTAAGTTCTTAAGTTATCTTTAATTAACTTATCAATGAGATAATTGACTATTTCTCTTATTAATTTAAAGGTTAAGTCCAAATGATCTTTATAAGAAAATACTTAAGATCTAATTATCTTAATTAAGGATTTCAATAAAGATTTCATGGATTAAGGATCACATTAACACTATTTTTGTTCTAAGATCTCAGAGAACATAACTAATCCATTTTATGGTAGTTTACTAAAATTTTCAATCCTCAAAGTACATTAAATCACATTTTGGTCAAAATGACCAAAATGCCCCTCTTAAGGCTAAAATTGAGATTTTAGGGTTTAACTATCCAAATTAGATCTAATCTATTTTAATATGTTTCATATTACTTAATGAAGTAGGAAACACCTTTAATTTAGGTTTTGGTGACCTAAATGGTCTTAATTATCACTAATCACTTAATTAAGCTACTTAGGGTGATTAGTGAAATTAGGGCACTTTAGGGCAATCCAACCTTACACTTAGGTTATACTAGGTCTAACATGATATTAGGAACCATCCCCACCCAAATTAGAGGCTTAATTAGAGTTTAATTTACTAATCCTTGATTAGAGTGATTAAAGGGTGATTAAGAAAATTAATTATCCAAAATCAACTTTAAGGATCTGGAATTGTTCCTTAGGGTACAAGGAGCAATAAGAGCCCTTAATATCATAAATTGGATAATTATATAATTTTATATGATTTGTTTAAGAACAGAAAAGGTTTGGCAAATAAATTTCAATCCAACCATTGGATCTAGAATTTTATTTTATATTCATATTCTTTGAATTTTTCTGATTCAAATGGTATATTGGATCATACAATTTGGATCTGTATAACTAAAGTTATTTAATTAATTCATTCTGAATGTTTATTTAAATTAAAACTATAGGAATCTAATTACATTAAATCATAACTATTAAAAATACATTCCAAAAATTGTTTAATTAAACGCGGCCCAAATACCAAACTGCGCGGGTCGGGGCTCGGCCCGGCCCAAAATCGCGTCTTCGCCTTCCTCCCGATCGCGCCCGCAGCCCTAATTCCCGAGGCGGACTTCCATCGCCAAATTCACAGCACTCCGGTCATGCCGCGCCGCGATTTCGACGGCTACACGTTCCCTGACCTCCGATGCGTCGATTGAACTAAGAAGCCCTCACTGGGACGCTCTGATTCGCTGGATGCCTATTCGACCTAAATCCTTCGGCTGGCGCACCTGTGATGAGATAATTCTCCTCACTAAGCCCACGAGCCACCGATATCTCGATCCCTACATGTTCAGGGATCGAAGAGGGAGCGATAGGGCGCAACGAGGGATCCTGAGATGGTCTAGATCATCGGGGTGCTACTCGGCATTTTCTGCCGTTCAGCGCTTCGACTAGGATCGATCAAGTTTGGTTGAATTGATCGATCTGGTTAAACCTAACCCTCGATACCAGCTCACCAACATTGTCCAAACGTGCTTAGGGCCGAATGGACAATCAATTTCAGCTGGAATGCTGATTTAGGTGAACCAGGAAATTCGCCTGGCGGTGCGCACAGACGATGAATTCGTCATCTGGGTCACTGCCAGGCCACCTCTTCTGACTTGATCGCTCACTGAGGAGCTAAGGTAGGGTCCTAGCACAGCACATAAGCTTAATTGAGTGCGAAACGAGCTGAAAACCAGCTCTACTAGAAATGGGAGAGGCTGTACCTTGGTTTGAAGAAACGCAGGGACATAGGACAATGCGGCTGGGCTAGATTGTTCCAGAAGGTTGCAGAAGCTCGGTAAGGGGGTCTGAACGCCAGACCACGCCCTCTATCAGCAGACGCGGCAGGACCAATCGTCATGATCGTCGAGAGCTTCAATGGCTTCAGCTGGGGAGTGGAGGGAAATTCAGTGAGCAAAGGAGCTCACTTGAGAAGCTTGGAAGGTATTTATAGGCTCAGGGAGCTCTGGGGGAAGGAAACCATAGCTGAGGTTCGGGGATTAGGCTTGGGCTGAGGAGTTCACTCAGATTCCTTTAATTGGAATAGCTCGGCCACACTACCCAGCTCCCTAGGTTCGGCCACTACATGAAGGATCCTAACAGTCTAGCTGACCTGGTGAGAAGATGGCAGACAGGTCCAATGTGGCTTGATTCGGTAAAATTCCTTCTGTCGGGATGGGATCCTCTGGAAACGAAGATCCACAGTAACCGGGGTCTCAGGGCTGTCTGATCTGCGAATCCATTGCGTTTGGAAGGCCTGATGGAGATTTTAAGCAACGGCCGCACAGATTAAATCCCGGACGTTAGATTTAATATGTCAATCGCGCGGCTGAGATTCGATCGTGGGACGGAGCGATGCGAACCCTTGGATCCTGCGCTGAGATCCGTGCTCAAGAACCCATTGGCTCGAAACTGTGCGCCGCTGTCTGGACCCCGCAGCGAATCTGCCGCGGTCCCGACAGCAAATCCCACAGAATTAAATAAAATTTAATTTTAATTAATTAAAACTATTTAATTAATTCTTAATTGTTATAAAACTTCTCAAATTCAATTTAGGATCAAATGAGCTCCAAAAATTCCCAAAAATTCACCCTTAGCTAATTTGGGTATGAGGAATTCAAAAATAAAATCAGATTTCAATTTGGAGATCAAGATAATTTAGGTATTTTTCAGGGCTTAAAAATAGCCAAAAATACCAAATTCTCCAATTTAGCTCCAATTGATTTCAAACTTCTAGGTTTAGGTTTAAATGACCCATTGAATCTAATGGAATTAAAATCAAACCTTGGTTTAGCTTAATTAATCTAGTTTTAGCTAGGGTAACAACCTAAGGTTGTTACAATTATGCCCTTAAAACTAATTTAAGAGTTTTAAAATTGTTAATCACCTCTTAATCACCCTAAATATTACTTAGTGATTAATTACCTAATTAATCCTCTTATTTTAGTAAACCAAGTTCCTATTATCTTCTTAAGTATATTAGAACTTGCCTATGTATTTTAATTCCCATTTTAAACCCTAATTTCCTTAATTACTTTTCTTAGCCTTAAAAAGTAATTAGTGTTAATTAATCTAATCTTAAGTTCAAACTTAAATTTAAGTACCTCCTTTCTCTTATTAGTCAATAATAAGCATATTAGAACTAATTAGAGCCAAATTGGATGCTTAAATCTTAAAATTCCAATTTTAATCTTAAGAAGGGTGTTTTGGTCATTTTGGACCAAAAGATTGTTTAAGAACCCTTAAACTAAAAAATATCATTAATATGCTTTTAATCAGTAATATAATGTATTAAGATCATTCATTTAGCTTTTAAACTAAGTTGAATTATCTAAAGTGTTTAAATCTTAATTCTTCTTAAAATTCTCTTAAGTAAATCATAAAGATCTTAAGGTGATCTTAAGCCCTTCATCTAATCTTGAATAATGAAATACAATCTCATGGAACTATTCTTAAGTGCCTTATCAAAGTTAATCATAATAATTATTCTTAAGAGAATGCCTTAATGAAAACTCTAATTCTAAATCCAATCTAAAGTCTTAAGTGATTAAGCCTAAGATTTAGATCTTAAGTCCTTAGTGATTATCCATAGTAATCCATTTGAATTGTACCATCTTATTCTTGAAATTCATATTTTATTTAAATCCTTTTGAATCATTTTTGTGGGTTTAGGTTGATTCAACCTATAAAATAATGTGATTATTCTATATATTGAACTTAGATCTTAGATTCATATATTATTATTTAATTATTTTATCTTATAATTATATATTCAGCCTTTCTTTAATATCATAGATTCTTAATCTTTCAACTTCTAAAATACTCTATCTTTAGATAAGAGTGGGTGTTAACCCTTGATCCTTAGAAAGTTAGTACCTTGGGTTCAAAATTGAGCCCCAAATTGGAGTTTAAGCCCAGAATCCTTAATTTTTATTAGCATAATCAAAATTGGGTTTGAGTTTTTTAAACATATTAATTAAGCTGTTGATTTATGTATGTAACAACCCTAGTTATTATCTTAGCTAAATTTAGAGTAATTAAGCCAAACCAAACTTTAATTTTAATTCCATTAGACTCAATGGGTCATTTAAACCTAACCCTAGAAGTTTGAAATCAATCGGAGCTAAATGAAAATTTTAGTATTTTTGGCTATTTTTGAGTCCTAGAAAATACCTAAATTAATTTGATCTCCAGATCAAAATCTGACTTCATTTTTGAATTCCCCATCCCCAAATTAGCTAAGGGTGAAATTTTGGGAATTTTTGGAAGTCATTTAAGCACATTTTGGATTTAATTTAAATTGGTTCAATTGCAATTTAGGGTTTTAAGCAATACTTAATTGCAAATTTATCCTCTTCCAATGGTCGGCCGGTTCCCAAACTGCGGGCACCATCTGGGCCGTCCATTCCGCGGATCTGATCCAACGGTCGCGCTCTCAGATCAGGATGCGTCTCATCTCGACCGTTCCGCAGTTTGAGATGAGATCAGACAGCGTCTGGCTTAACATCCTAATTAACGCGCTCACCCGTTAGATCTATCAAACTTAATCCGACAGCCGATCTGATCTCCGCGCTCAGCCGTTTATGGTCGGATGATCAGGACCATTCCCATATAACTGATGATCCATCAGACGGTCGCACCCCTAGTAGCCACTGAACACCTTCGTCCCCGAGAGATCCTGGCCCGATAGGAAGGATTTTGCCTACATATGCCACGTAACCTTGTTTGCCACTCCCCTCGCTAGGTCACCAAGACCGTTAGCACCCTTCCAAGAATGGCTGAGCCCAGTACTGCGACCCGGGAGGCTCGAACTCTCCCAATTTTGGGAAAATGGAAAGGGCCTTGGTCCGAGTCTCCACTCCAGGCCCCAGCTCAAGAAGCCACCCCTACAGCTCCTAACGCCTATAAATACCCTCAGCGCGCCCCAGTGACCTCCTTTGCTCACATAGATCGCCTCAATTTCCTCTGGTGCGTGCTATTGAGCTTTCGACGACCCCGTGACTGGACCTACTGCATCTGCTGATAGAGGGCGAGGTCTGGCATTTAGACCCCCTTGCTAAAGCTTCTGCGACCATTTGAAGTAGCCGGAGCTACATGCATTGTCTCTGTCGCAGCCGTCCCCCGTCTTCAGGTACAGCTTATGGTCCTCTTTCCTCTATCGAGCTGGTTTCAACTCGACTCGCTTCCTTTCTAGACTAGATGCTGCGTTAGGACCTCTCCTCAGCTTCCCAGTAGACATTCGAGTCTTCTGGTGAGGCCTGGCAGTGGGCCAGACGACGTAATCATCGTCTGAATGTGCATTGTCAGTCGAGCCAATTTGCCCAAAAATGCGGCATTACCTCGAGACAATTAGCCATCTAATAGACATTAGAAGTTGTCGGTAATGAATGTCGAACCATATCGAGGGCTGGGTTCGACCAAATCGATCGATTCGACTGGAATCAATTGATCCAGTCACAGCTCTCGCCGGCAAAATACCCCGTGTAGCACCCCATTGATCCAGACCATTCCCGAGCCTCTCGTCTCGCTCTATTGCTCCCTCTTAGGTCCCTGAACGTGTAGGGATCATCGTGGCAGCATGGCATGGCCTCTGTGAGGAGAATTCACTCCTCATAGGCGCGTCTGAGGAAACGTCTCGGTCGAGCAGCACCCCGACGATCCAGCCCAATCCAGAAGGGGGTTCTTACCTCAATCGGCGCGTATTGGTGCCCTGAAGCTGTAGCCGTTGAGATCAAGGTCTGACGTGGGGAGTGTGCACGGAGAATTTCACGTCCGAAGCTAACCCTAGGTGAGCGGGTATCGGGCGTAGGAGCGAGGAAGACGACGCACGGGTGCTTCGGGCCGGGTCAGACTCTGACCCGCGCGGTTCTGATTTTGGGCTGCGGTTATTAATGAATTATAGGAATGTATTTTCAATGGTTATTAATTTAATTAATCAAATCCTATGGTTTAAATTTAAATAAACATTCAGAATAAAATAATTTAATAACTTTTGATATACTGATCCAAACGGTATGATCAAATATACCATTTGAATTAGAAAAATACAAGGAATATAAATATAAAATAAAATCATAAATCCAATGGTTGGATTTAAAATTACTGATAAAACCTTTTCTATTTTTAATTAAATTATAATAAATTTAATTAATAACCAAATTAATTAATTAAGGGCTCTGATTGCTCATTAAACTCTAAGGAACATTTTTAGAGTCTTAAAATAAACTTTGGACATTTAATTTTCTTAATCACCTCTTAATTACCCTAATTAGAGATTAATAAATTAAACCCTAAATTAATTTATGATTTTGGATAAGTTAGTTCCTAATGTCATAGTAAGTATACTTGAAACTAAGGGTGATACTGGATTGCCCTAGAGTGCCCTAATTTCACTAATCACCCTAATTGGCTTAAATAAGTGATTAGTGCTAATTAAGCTTAATTAGGTTGTCAAAACCTAAGGTAATTTTAGTAAACTATCCTATGATAGATTAGAAATGTTTTACTAAACTCTTAGACTAATAATAATACTAATATGGTCTTTAATTTAGGGAGTCTTCAAGTAAGCCCTAATTAAGACACTTGGATCTTAAGTGACCCTAAAGAAGTCACTTGAGCTTAATGCTTAAATTTAATAATTTCAATTATCAAAAAATCACTTTAATAAGTTTAATTTAGTTAATTTATGAACTTAAATGCCAAAAGAAATGTAATTGGTAAAGTATAAGTTATAAACCTAGCTTAAGTCTAAAGTGATCAAATAATCAGATGTTAGATCTTAGACCTTAGACTTTACATCTTCTACTTGAATTGAACCATCTCCTTTGGAATTTCCTTAAATGATTGATTGTTTAATCCTTTGAAACCTTCCATGTGGGTATAGGATGATTCAATCTATAAGATAATGAGATTATTTTAAAGATTGAATATAGATCTCAGATTCTCAAGTTCTTAATTGATTATTTTATCTTATAATTAGTAGAATAACCTTCACTAAGTTCTTAGTTCCTGGATCTTTCATCTTATAGGATTTATCACCATTAGCTTGGGTATATTGAATGAACCTTATATCCTTATTAGGGCATCCTTTGGTTTAGGATTTGAACACCAAAGTGGAGTTTAAATCCAAAACCCTTGAATCTTGATTTACCTAATCAAGATTTGGGTAAGAGAGTAAAATATTAACAAATGAGGTCATGATTTATTTATTTAAACCTTATAGTCGTCATATGACTTTGAGTTGGAACTTGTTAATTTCTAATATTAATCTTAGGGTCGTAAATCTGAGTTATACTCGATAATTGGATATTAGAGATCCTAAACTTGTATATTCTCAGAATAGTTAGATTGGATAATTAGATAACCACAGGTATCACATTAGTCTAGATTGAGTCTCTTGCTTACTTTGACTAGTTTTCCTTGCACACCTTGGATATTGAGCTTTATTCTTTGAGCATACTATGAGAGCTTATGATATGGATAATACATCCTATGTTAGCATTTGATTTGCATATCATTCAGTTATTGCAGTGTTTGTAGTTGGTAGAATATGTTCTAGCTTAGTCTGCATCTTCAGTAACAGTATTATATAGGACTAACCCAGGCCTAGAGGATTTGGTTGGCCTATTGGCTGGGTATTGATTGATATTTCAATATTGGGGGCCCTGGATGGCCTATTGATTGGTATGGCAGTACTATGTCTTATGCTTATTGCTACTTTAGCTAGATTGTTCAGTATTGTTTTCTATTTTTCTTTGCCACATGCTTCAGTGGCCTTACTTTTAGTACTTGCCTGTTTTGCCACATGTCTCAATGGCTTTGCATTTTATAGATTGCACGACTTTTGCCACATGACTCAGTGGCCCTTTTTCTTTTCTTTTATATTAATTAACATGTTGTATGTATACTATTATGGCTTACTTATGTATATTGGCATGTTTAAAATGCTAGAATTGTGTGTTTATTTTAGTATTTGTGTTCTTTATATACCCAGCATGTGTTAATACGATCATAAGCATGTTAGGTTCAGAATTTGTATTATAGTCGCTATTTCTTTTAGCTTTAGTATCACCTTGTTTATTTGGTATTATATGTTACTTTTCCTACTAGTTGTTGGCTATAAATGGATAGTTTATAGTTACTCATTTCTTTCATAGCTTATCGCACCCATAATTGCTTGCATGTTTAGATAATTTGAATGTGGTATCTTTAAATTAATCAGTTTATTAAAATAGCCTAAAATGTACTTAGACAATTGTCTAACTATAACCTTTTTGTTTTGTTGGCTGGGGCCCTGGCATTTGTGATACCGATAAATGTTAGATTCAGACTGGTTCATGGGCAGTGTTGCAAGAGAGGAGCAGGTTCAGGAGGAGAATCGTGTTGCTGCTGCTTAGATAGATTTTGCATTCCTATTTTAGTGAGATTGAGAGGCTTTTACATTTTTTTTCTTTTAAAAATTCAGCTTGTAATAATTAATTTTTGATGTATTTCATTTCTGCATTGTGATGAGTTACTATATTGTCTTCTTTTCTTTTCTACTATGTTATGCATGCGGATGTTACTACTCGCCTATCGCTTCCGCCACTTTGATATATATATGTATATTGATGAATGTTTATAGTATTCTGGTGGCATGTTCTTGGCTTAAGGCAAGTTGGGTTTTCACCTAATTTTACTTAAGCTGGGGATTTGCCACAGTTGGAGCACCGTAATTCCTATTGCCAGTATGGGGGCCCCACAGTTGGTATCAAAGAACACCATAAGGTGTCAGAATGGGACCATGATTCCTTTCTACCTAATAGGACTGTTCTTCTGAAATATAAATATTGATATATGTAAGTAACATCCATAACATAGTAGTATCAGTAACTCTATGTAAAATGTAGGAGGATACTCCCATCCTAATAATTTAGTCATCTTGAGTCTAACAAAAACTTAATAAAATTCTGTCAAATGAATTCTGGAGAGTTCGATATAGACTATTATCTGGATGCTTTCAAGATAGCTTGGAACTATATTTTCAAGTGGAGACAGGAAAGTAACTGTCAGATTGAAGGAGTTTCAGCAAAAGGAACATTGGTCCTGGATAAGCTTCTACAGAAAGCAATATACCGAGGGCTCAACTTTCCCATATACGCAAAGGAGTGGTTGAGCCGAGTGGAGTCTATTTTGATACACTTAGAGTGTCCCGAGTCACTTTATGTAGACATTGTGACAGACCTGATGTTAGACTATGCCGAAGTCTGGTGGTATGAGACCATTGCAAGGCTCGAGATGAAGCGTAATAGAAAGCGTCATGAAGTAACTTTTGCGGACTTTTGTGTAGCCTTTAGAGTAGAATATATTAATAATGTCTGAGTGCTAGTTAGGATAATTGTCATCTCATTTTCAAAACAACCTTAGTAGACTTACAATTTTGGCATTGTAATCTTTTATTTTTATAATTAATGAAAGATTTTTTATTTTTCTTCCTTAAAGTAAATTCTGAGTTTGGTTTTGTAATTATTTAATTAGAATGGATCCCAGATCACCATCTACCATTACTCCTGTCAAGAACACTATTGCCTCTAGTAGTTCTAATGACGAGGTGGCTCATCTGCGAGCCATGGTGGCAACTCTGTTAGAAAATTAAGCTCAATAGGTGATCATCGTACAAAAATTACTAAATGATCATGCAAGTCTAGTCATTATTGCTGCTCTGACAGTTCATGCCCCACAAGTTGCTTCTTCTTCACATCACTCGGTGGATAATCTCCTTCACAATTTCCTGAGGTTAAGACCTCCAACCTTTTGTGGGAATCTGTCGCCAATGGATACAGCCGACTGGCTGAAGGCTGTGGAAAAAGATCTGATTAGTCTGAAGATCTCGAACTCCTAGGTCATCCGTCTCACCACCCATCTGTTCCATACCAAGGCAGAGTATTGGTGGGAGGAAGTCAGGAACACCCAGTTCATTGATTATGAACTAGACGACATCCCATGGGATGTATTTGTTGAAGCCTTTAAGGCTGAATTTATTCCCCCATCTGCATAGAACATTATCGCCGACACGATCATACGGTTGACTCAAGGGAGTCATCCAGTCGTTGAATACGAAAGGGAGTTTTGTAGATTGATCTGCTTTATGCCAGAAGTCACTCAATCTGAATCAGCTAAGTTCCACCATTTTCTCTATGGACTTCGAGATTCACTAAAGAATAAAATCGTACCACTCTGCTTAACTAGCTTCTTCAAGTTAGTGGAGACAGCTAAAGTAATTGAGCATCACCAATCTGAGGATAATCTCAAGCGACGGGCACAAATGACTCAGAACCCACAAGAAACCTTCAAGAGGCACAGGACTAATCCTGCAAAGGTCTATCAACTAGAAGCTGCACCAACCTCGGAACCTATTCAAAGCTACGATAGGCCACACCCATACGGAAAGTATTACCACACTAGCCAAAGGTGTTTCAATTATGGGCGTACAGGCCACAGGTTCTACCAGTGAAACCACACAGAAACAGTGGATGGGGTACCAATGAAACCCTATCAGAAGAAGCAAGTGTTCAGAGAAACCCCGCTAAACCGGAGAGAACCAAATCTGGCTATAATGCCAGCACCTGCTTCTGAAGTTGCTCCTATGCAGTCACTAGCTTCTAACTCTCAGAATTATCTCCGAAGACAGACTAACAATCATCCTACTGGTCCTAAGTATATGCCTTAACTCCTATTGAAGCTGCAGAAGATAACAATGTGGTTTCAAGTACACATCTTTGAAATTTTCCATTGATAATTGCATGGCTATACTCTAAATCCTTGCAAGTCATTAATGCAATTCGTATGAATTAGGCACACTTCATTTCAACAACCAACCTTATAATGTATTATTTGATACTGGTGCTAGTCACTTGTTTATCTCAGAATGATTTGCCAATAACCGTAAACTTCACGCATGCAACTTAGCATAAACGTTGAGTGTTGAGCTTCCATTTGGAACCCAATTAAGTGCCCATAAATTTTGTAATATCAAAGTCCTAATAAATGATCAATAATTACATGCCAAACTAATCATCCTGTCAATAGAAAACTTTAATATCATTCTTGGGATGAATTGGCTCAGTGACAATAATGCAGTGATAAACTGCCATAAAAAGAAAGTCACTCTCCATTCTCAGGGCAAGCCTGAAACGTTTATAAGAAAAACCAGCACACTGTTATCCTTAATAAATGCAGTTAAAGCTGAACAGTTGATTGTTAAGGGTTATAATGCTTACCTAATTACCATGATGGGCAAAACAAAAGAGAGTATCTCTCTTTCTGATTGTAAGGTAGTCAAAGAATTTATCGATGTGTTCCTAGAAGAATTGCCTGGTGTACCTCCTTTCAGAGAAGTAGAATTCTCTATTAAATTGATACTGGTACCCAGTCGATATCCAAAGCACCTTATATAATGGCACCTAAGGAGCTTCAAGAGCTCAACGAGTAATTACAAGAGCTCTTGAATAAAGGCTTCATCAGGCCAAGTATGTCTCCTTGGGGAGCGCTAGTTTTATTTATGAAAAAGAAGAAGAGATCTATGCGTATGTGTATATATTATTGTGAACTGAACAAAGTCACCATAAAGAACAAATACCCATTACCTTGAATTGATGATTTGTTCGATCAGTTATCCGGAGCCGTTGTATTTTCTAAGATTGATTTGAGGTCTGGATACCATTAACTGCGAGTAAAAGAAGGCGATGTACGGAAAACTGCTTTCCGTACCCATTATGGATAGTTTGAGTTTTTGGTGATGTCATTTGTACTCACCAATGCGCCATCAATCTTTATGGATTTGATGCAAAGAGTGTTAAAGTCGTATCTAGACAAGTTCGTGATCGTCTTCATTGATAATATTCTCATTTATTCCAAAACTCTAAGGGATCATGAAGAACACCTGAGACTAGTATTAGAAACTATGTGTGAGCATCAACTATATGTGCCAAGTTCTCCAAGTGCGAGTTCTAGCTTGATTCCATTGCATTTTTAGGACATGTAGTCGATGCTCAGGGTATTCGGGTAGATTAGAGTAAAGTAAGTGCTATTCAGGACTGGGCTCAGCCTAAGTCTATCACTGACATTAGAAGTTTCTTGGGATTAGCGAGATATTACAGGAAGTTTGTTAAAGGCTTTTCCCAGATTGCTTCATCGTTAACTAAATTGACTCAAAAGGTCGTTCAGTTCATTTGGAGTCCTAAATGCAAGGAATCATTTCAAACTCTCAAAGATGCACTTTCTACCACTCCAGTTCTTGTTCTACCTAAAGAAGGTTTGAATTATCAAGTATATACCGATGCTTCCGGAATCGGTCTAGGTTGTGTGTTAATGCAAGAGGGTAAGGTAATTGCTTACGCCTCTCGTCAATTAAAACCCCACGAGTGAAATTATCCAGTTCATGATCTTGAACTTGCAACCGTGATATTTGCCTTGAATATATGGCGTCACTATCTATACGGAGTGCAGTGCTCAATTTTCACCGATCATCAAAGTTTGAAATACATCTTCACCCAGAGAGAATTGAATTGCCGCCAGATAAGATGGTTGGAGCTCATCAGTGATTATGATCTCAGTATTCAGTATCACCCCGAAAAGGTGAACGTAGTGGCCGATGCTCTTAGCCATTGTGCTACTTTAACCTCTATGATCGCATCCAGTTCTTTAGAACACGAATTCCATAAACTCGGAATTTCTCCAGTCGCTGGTGATATGCTGAGTTTGCTATTAGCAAATATTAATGTGGAACCCACTTTCCATCGAGATGTCTCTATCTCACAAACCAAAGATGACGAGTATTTAAAGTTCAAAGCAGATATTGAAGGAAGTCTTTGTCATGCTCTGCAGTTGTAGAATAGTGTAATTTATCAAGGTAATTGATTGTGGATTCCTAAGTCCATGCATTGTGAAGTATTAATTAAAGGCCATAATTCTGGTTACCATATTCATACAGGCACTACTAAGATGTACCTAGACCTAAAATAATAATTTGGTGTCCAGGTATGAAGAAAGATGTAGCCGACTTCGTGGCTAAATATCATGCCTGTAATTTAGTAAAAGCCAAACACCAAAGACCTGGTGGTCTACTGCATCCATTAGATATCCCTGAATGGAAATGGTTCGATATATCTATGGATTTCATAATGGGATTGCCTCGTGCAAAATCTGGTGCTGATGCAATCCGGGTAATAGTAGACCGCTTAACTAAATCAGTGCATTTTATTCCTCTCCATCAAACTGATTCTGTAGAGAAGTTAGCAAAACTTTACATTAAGGAAATTGTCAGATTGCATGGGATTCTGAAGTCAATTATATCTGATAGAGATAGCAGATTTACTTCCAAGTTTTGGCAAGCTGTGCATTAAGATCTGGGCACTACTCTAGCCATTAGTACAGCTTTTCATCCTCAAACGGATGGTCAAACTAAAAGAGTAAACCAAGTTTTGGAAGACTTGCTTAGGCTCTATATTCTTAATTTTGCTGGTTCCTGGGAAGATCACATCCCGTTAGTAGAGTTTGCATACAAAAATAGTTTCCAAGCCACTATTAAAATGGCTCCTTATGAAGTTTTATATGATAGAAAATGTAGTACTCCACTAGCTTGGTCAGAACAGGAAGCGTTCAGCTCTTTAGTTCAGAATTAGTTGAAGAAACCAGTAGTAAGATCAAATTAATTTAGTAAAGAATTCATTCAGCTCAAGATCATCAAAGCAAGTATCATGATTCTCATCACCATCTCCTAGAATTAAATGTGGGAGATTCTGCTTATCTAAAGGTCAGTCCAATGAAGGGTGTCTTCAGATTTGGCGTAGCTGGGAAGCTCAGTCCCCGTTATGTGGGACCTTTCAAGGTTTTGGCCAAAGTAGGATCATCTGCCTACCGGTTGAATCTTCTCGATGATTTTGTAATCGTTCATAACGTATTCCACGTATCATCATTGAGAAGATGTCTTCGAGATCCTTCTCATCTCGTTCAACTTCCAGCAGTAGAGATCCAACCTAATCTTTCTTACGTTGAAGAACCTATCAGAATCTTAGCTCATGATCAGAAGCAGCTAGGGAATCACTCAATTCCTATGGTCAAAATTCAGTGGAAGGACCGAACCTTGGAAGAATCTACTTGGGAGAAAGAGGTGCATATGCGCAATAAATATCCACAGCTCTTTGCAAACCTAGGTATTGTTCTTCTCCCTTTTTCATCTTCTGCATTTTTAGATTTGTTAAATCCCAGTAGAATTTTTCTTCACTTAGGTGATGTCGGGGACGACATCGTTCTTAAGTGGGAGAGTCTGTAATAACCCTAGTTGTTATATTAGCTAAATTTAGAATAATTAAGCTAAACTAAGCTTTAATTTTGATTCCATTAGACTCAATGGGTCATTTAAACCTAACCCTGGAAGTTTGAAATCAATCGGAGCTAAATTGGATATTTTAGTATTTTGGCTATTTTTGAGCTCTAGAAAATACCTAAATTAATTTGATCTCTAAATTAAAATCTAACTTCATTTTTGAATTCCCCACCCCCAAATTAGCTAAGGGTAAAATTTTGGGAATTTTTGGAAATCATTTAGGCACATTTTGGATTTAATTTAAATTGGTTCAATTGCAATTTAGGGTTTTAAACATTGCAAATTTATCCTCTTCCAACGGTCGGCCGATTCCCAAACCGCGAGCACCATCCGGGACGTCCATTCCGCGGATCTGATCCAACGGACACGCTCTCATATCAGGATGCATCTCATCTCGACCGTTCCACAGTTTGAGATAAAATCAGACGGCGTCTGGCTTCCCATCCTAATTAACATGCTCACCTGTTAGATCGATCAGACCTAATTCGATGGCCGATCTGATCTCCGCGCTCAGCCATTATTGGTCGGACGATTAGGATCATTCCCTTGCAACCGATGATCCATCAGACAATCGCGCCCCTAGTAGCCGCTATAAACCTTCGTCCCCGAGAGATCTCAGCCCGACGGAAAGGATTTCGCCCGCATACGCCACGTAACCTTGTCTGCCACTCCCCTCGCCAGGTCACCAAGACCGTTAGCACCCTTCTGAAAATGGCCGAGCCCAGTAGTGTGACCCGGGAAGCTCGGACCCTCTCAATTTTGGGAAAATGGAAAGGGCCTCGGCCCGAGCCTCCACTCCAGGCTCGAGCTCAGGAAGCCACCCCCACAGCTCCTAACGCCTATAAATACCCTCAGTGCGCCCCAGTGACATCCTTTGCTCACTCAGATTGCCTCAATTTCCTCTGGTGCGTGCTTTGGAGCTTTCAACGACCCAATGACTGGACCTGCTACATCTGCTGATAAAGGGCAAGGTATGGCATTCAGACCCCCGTGCTAGAGCTTCTGCGACCATTCGAAGTAGCTGGAGCTACCTGCATTTCTCTGTCGTAGCCGCCCCCCATCTTCAGGTACAGCCTATGGTCCTGTTTCCTCTATCGAGCTGGTTTCAGCTCGACTCGCTTCCTCTCTAGCCTAGATGTTATGTTAAGGACCTCTCCTCAGCTCCCCAGTAGACGTTCGAGTCTTCTGGTGAGGCCTGGCAGTGGGCCAAACGGCGTAATCGTCGTCTGAGTGTACACTGCCAGTCGAGCCAATTCGCCCAAAAATGCCGCATTACCTCGAGATAATTAGCCATCTAATAGACATTAGAAGCTATCGGTAATGATTGTCGAACCATGTCGAGGGCTGGGTTCGACCAGATCGATCGATTCGACTGGAATCAATCGATCCAGTCGCAGCTCTCGCTGGCAAAATACCCCGAGTAGCACCCCATTGATCCAGACCATCCCCGAGCCTCTCATCTCGTCCTATCACTCCCTCTTAGGTCCCTGAATGTGTAGGGATCATTGTGACCGCATGGCATGGCCTATGTGAGGAGAATCCACTCCTCACAAGAGCGCCTAAGGAAATGTCTTGGTCGAGCAGCACCCCGACAATCCAGCCCAATCCAGAAGGGGGTTCTTACCTCAATCGACGCGTATTGGTGCCCTGTAGGTGTAGCCATTTAGATCAAGGTCTGGCATGGAGTGTGCGCGGAGAAATTCACGTCCGAAGCTAACCTTATACAAGTGGGTATCGAGCGTAGGCGCGAGGAAGACGACGCACTGGTGCTTCGGGCCGGGTCAAACTCTGACCCGCATAGTTCTGATTTTGGGCTACGATTATTAACGATATATAGGAAGGTATTTTCAATGGTTATTAATTTAATTATACAAATCCTATGGTTTAAATTTAAATAAACATTCAGAATAAATTAATTTAATAACTTTAGCTATACTGATCCTAATGGTATGATCCAATATACTATTTGAATCAAAAAAATACAAGGAATCTAAATATAAAATAAAATCATATATCCAATAGTTAGATTTAAAATTATTGATAAAACCTTTTCTATTTTTAATTAAATTATAATAAATTTAATAAATAACCAAATTAATTGATTAAGGGCTCTGATTGCTCATTAAACCTTAAGGAACATTTTTAGACTCTTAGAACAAACTTTGGACATTTACTTTTCTTTATCACCTCTTAATTACTCTAATTAAGGATTAGTGAATTAAACCCTAAATTAATCTCTAATTTTGGGTAAGTTAGTTCTTAATATCATAGTAAGTCTACTTGAACCTAAAGGTGAGGCTGGATTACCCTAGACTGCCCTAATTTCACTAATCACCTTAATTGGCTTAAATAAGTAATTAGTGATAATTAAGCTTGATTAGGTTATCAAAACCTAAGGTAAGTGTGTTTCCCACTTTAGTGATTAATATGAAACACATTAAAATAGATTAGATATAATTTGGATAACTAAACCCCTAAATCCCAATTTTAGCCTTAAGAGAGGCATTTTTGTCATTTTGACCAAAATATGCTTAAATGCCCCTTAAACCTTGAAAATTTCAGTAAACTACCCTATGATAGATTAGAAATGTTTTACTAAACTCTTAGACTGATAACAATACTAATATGGTCTTTAATTTAGGGAGTCTTCAAGTAAGCCCTAATTAAGACACTTAGATCTTAAGTGACCCTAAAGAAGTCACTTGAGCTTAATGCTTAAATTTAATAATTTCAATTGTCAAAAAATCACTTTAATAAGTTCAATTTAGTTAATTTATGAACTTAAATGCCAAAAGAAATGTAATTAGTAAAGTCTAAGTTAAAAACCTAGCTTAAGTCTAAAGTGATCAAATAATCAGATCTTAGATCTTAGACCATAGACTTTAGATCTTCTACTTGAATTGAACCATCTCCTTTGGAATTTTCTTAAATAATTGATTGTTTAATCCTTTAAAACTTTCCATGTGGGTACAGGATAATTCAATCTATAAGATAATGAGATTATCTTAAAGATTGAATATAGACTCAGATTCTCAAGTTCTTAATTGATTATTTTATCTTATAATCAGTAGAATAGTCCTTCACTAAGTTCTTAGTTCCTGGATCTTTCAGTTTATAGGATTCATCACCTTTAGCTTGGGTATATTGAATGAACCTTAGATTCTTATTAAGGCATCCTTTGGTTTAGGATTTGAACACCAAAGTGGATTTTAAATCCAAAACTCTTGAATCTTGATTTACTTAATCAAGATTTGGGTAAGAGAGCAAAATATTAACAAATGAGGTCATGATTTATTTATTTAAACCTTATTGTCATCATATGACTTTGAGTTGGAACTTGTTAAGTTCTAATATTAATCTTAGGGTCATAAATTTGAGTTATACTCGATAGCTGGATATTAGAGATCCTAAACTTGTATATTCTTAGAATAGTTAGATTGGATAATTAGACAACCACAGATATCACATTAGTCTAAATTGAGTCTCTTGCTTACTTTGACTAGTTTGCCTTGCACACCTTGGATATTGAGCTTTATTCTTTGAGCATACTAGGAGAGCTTAGGATATGGATGATACATCCTAACTTAGTATTTGAATTGCATATCGTTCAGTTATTGCTGTGTTCGCAGTTGATAGAATATAGTCCTAGCTTAGTCTGCCTCTTCAGTAATAGTATTGTATAGGGCTGACCCAAGCCTAGAGGATTTGGTTGGCCTATTGGATGGGTATTGATTGATATTTCAGTATTGGGGGCCCTGGATGGCTTATTGACTGGTATGGCAGTACTATGTCTTAAGCTTATTGCTACTTTAGCTGGATTGTTCAGTATTATTTTTTGTTTTGCTTTCTCACATGCTTCAATGGCCTTACTTTTAGTACTTGCTTGTTTTGCCACATGTCTCAGTGGCCCTTTTTCTTTTCTTTTGTATTAATTAGCATGTTGTATGTATACTCTTATGGCTTACTTATGTATATTGGCATATTTAGGATGCTAGAATTGTGTGTTTATTTCAGCATTTGTGTTCTTTATATACTCAGCATGTGTTAATACGATCATAAGCATGTTAGGTTCAGAATTTGTATTATAGTCACTGTTTCTTTTAGCTTCAGTATCACCTTATTTATTTGGTATTGTATGTTACTTTTCATACTAGTTGTTGACTATAAATGGATAATTTATAGTTACTCATTTCTTTCATAGCTTGTCGCACCCATTATTGCTTGCATGTTTAGATAATTTGAATGTGATATCTTTAAATTAATCAGTTCATTAAAATAGCCTAAAATGTACTTAGATAATTGTCTAACTGTAACTTTTTTGTTTTGTTAGCTGGGGCCCTAACATTTGTGGTATCGACAGACATCAGATTCAGACTTGTTCGTGGGCAGTGTTGCAAGAGAGGAGCTAGTTCAGGAGGAGGATCATGCTACCGCTACTTAGATAGATTTTGCATTTCTATTTCAGTGAGATTGAGAGGCTGTTGCATTTTCTTTTAAAAATTCAGCTTATAATAATTAATTCTGGATATATTTCATTTCTGCATTATGATGAGTTACTATATTGTCTTCTTTTCTTTTCTACTATGTTATGCATGCGGATGTTACTACTCACCTATCGCTTCCGCTACTTTGATATATGTATGTATATTGATGAATGTTAATAGTATTCTGGTGGCATGTTCTTGGCTTAAGGCAAGTTGGGTTTTCACCTAATTTTACTTAAGCTGGATATTTGCCACAGTTGGAAAACCATACTTCCTATTGCCAGTACAGGATCCCCACAATTTAACTCTTTATATTCATCACTTCTGATTATGAATTAGAACTGTTAAGTTCTAATGTTAACTTTAAGGTCACAAAATCTATGATTGTACATGATAATTGAATATTGAAGATCCTAAGAGTGTACTAGCTCAAAATAGATAGAATAAATTAAGTTAGATAATAACAGATATCACATATGTCTAGTTGATTCTCTTGCTTACTTGATTATTATTGCTTCGCACACCTTTTATTTGAGCATTTTTCCTTGGACATATTAGTTGAACATAAGATATTTGATGAGTATTCTATGTTATATTTGAGATTACATAAACATAATTTTAGTTCATTTAGTTTTCAGTACAGTAGAATGTATTCTAACTTAGTCTGCCTCTTCAGTTTAGTTCTTTGGATATAGATTAGACTCGGACCTAGCTATATGCTCAGCTAGGGGATACATGTCTGATTCTATAAGTTTAACTCGGACCTAGCTCTGAGGATGCTTAGGGGATACATGTTAAACTTTTTGTACAGTGGCCTTGTTTTGGCCCATTTCTATTATGACAGTACTACTTTAGGCATATTTCTTGTAATAACCCTAGTTGTTACCCTAGTTAAATCTATATTAATTAAGCTAACCAAGCTTTGATTTTGATTTCATTAGACTCAATGGGTCATTTAAACTTAACCCTATAAGTTTAGAATTAATTATAGCTAAATTGAGAATTTTGGTATTATTGCCTAATTTTAAGCCCTAAAAAATACCTAAATTAAATTGATCTCCAAATCAAAATCTAATTTCATCTTTGAATTCCTCATACCTAATTAGCTAAGGGTGAATTTTTGAGAATTTTTGGAGCTCATATAAGCCTAAATTGAATTAAGAAATTAATTAAAATTTAATTAATTATTAAATGGATTAATATTAATTAAATTAATTATATAAATAATTTTTATTTTACGGGATTTGCTATCGGGACCGCGACAGATCCGCTGCGGGGTCCCGACGCAGCGCATAGGTTTAGGCCACCCGATACAATAGCGCGTATCTTGGCGCAAACCATTTAACGATGAGATCTCCTCCGTGGTATGATCTAATCCTAAGCGTCGGATCCATCGCTCGCATCTAACGGCTACTATCTAATTTAATTAAGTAGTCCATCAGTATTGTCCAGAGCTAACGGTCGATCCATCTGATGACTCTGAAGACCCCAAGCACTGTGGATCATCGTCCATCTCCCGGTCTCTCCCATGTGTGCTGGTCCCCCGACAGCCAGATCCTCCCTGCCCCGTGGTAGTATAGGAAATTACTCTGTTCTTCCTCCTTTGCCCTCCGGTGCGTCGGTCTGTCGGCAGCTCTCCCCAATCTGCCCTCAGACGATTAAACCCAACCTACCCCTTTGGCCGAGCCTCACGCTGGTGCCCGAGCCTCAGTGTTCACCCCTATGGACTCCCTCGGCCTATAAATACCTCCCAAGAATCACAGTGAGTCCCTTTGCTCACTGTGATCCCCTCAATTTCCTACTGCTTGCCCTGAAGCTCTCGGCGACCCCGACGTCTGGACCTGCTGTGTACATGTGATAGAGGGCGAGGTCTGGCATTCAGACCCCCTTGCTAGAGCTTCTGCAACCATCTGGAATGATCTGAGCTGCCTGCATTGCCTCAGTCACCTCGACCATCCTCAGGTATAGCCTTTGATCCTATTCCTTTATCGAGCTGGTTCAGCTCAACTCGCACTCAATTAACCTTAGAGGCTGCGATAGGACCTCACCTTAGCTCCCTAGTAAGTGTCTAAGCCCTCTGGTGGGAACTGGCAATGGACCAGATGGCGTAATCCTGTCTGAATGTGCACTGCCAGCTAATCCTAAAGGCGCTGGATGTCGGTGTCTACCGGAGGCTTCGAGCCCTACCTTCAATCCCTAAAGCCTCCTGAGGTGATTTTAAACTAATTGCAATCATTGGGCTCGATATGATCGATCGATACAACTGGGATCGATCGACTCAGAGTGAACCTACGTATGTGAAATGCCACGAGTAGCATCCCATTGATTCTTCCAAGCTCGGGACTAAGTTAGATGCCCAATTGATGTCCCTTCGATCCCTAAATGCGTAGGTATAGAGCTCAGCTCGTTTTGTCAATGTTGTGAGGAGAATTCGATCCTCACGGGTGTGCCGTAAGAGGACGTCTTGGCCGAATAGCACCCCGGCAATCCAGCGCATCCCAGATGGGGATTTCAGGTTCAGACGACGTGTCTTTAATCCCTAAAGTTGTAGCGGTCGAGATCTTGGTATTGCATGGTTAGAGCACGAAGAATTTGGCACCAGAAGTGAACCCTATAGTTTAGGCATCGGGTGTCTCCACGAAGACGAAGCACTGGAGCTTCGGGCCAGGTCAGACCCTGACCTGCCCCTTTTGTATTTGGGCCGACCGTTAATATTAAAGGATTTCTGAATTAATGTTCTTTAGGAAATTAATTCAGAATATCAAACCTATAGTTTTTATTTAAATAAAAATACAGATTAAATTATTTAAATAAATTTAGCTATACTTATCCAAATGGCATAATCCAATATACCATTTTATCAGAAAAATGCAAGGAATCTGAATATAAAATAAAATCAAAGATCCAATGGTTAGATTTTAAATAATTGCCTAATTCTTTTCTATTTTTAAGTAAATCATAATAAATTCAATTAATATCCAAAAATGTTGATAAAGGTCTTTGGTTGCTCATGAAACTATAAAGAACCTATGTAGACCATTAAAAGTAAATTTGGAACTTTAATTTCATTAATTATCTCTTAATTATCCTAATTAGGGATTAGTGAATTAAATCATGTTTAATCCTTTAATTTTGGTGAAATAAGTTCCTAATGCCTTCGTAAGTATATTAGAGCTTATGAATAAGGTTGGATCACTCTAGAATGCCCTAATTTCATTAATCATCTTAATTGGCCTCTTAATATGATTAAGGCTAATTAAACTAATTAGATTTCCAAAACCTAAAATAAGTGTGTATCCTACCTCATTAAACAATTTGGAACCCATTAAAATAGATTTGAATCAATTTGGATGGTTAAATCTTAAAATCCCATTTTTAACCTTAAGAGGGGTATTTTGGTCATTTTGACCAAAATGTATTTAAGCACCCCTTAAGCCTTAAAAATTCAACAAAATATCCCTAGTTAATATGTTTAACACCTTTCTGAAATCCTATGTTGATGATATTGAGTTAAGTGCAGAATCTTAAAATAGCTTACTTAGATCTTAAGACTTTAAGTGTTCCTAAAATCACCTTAGCTAATAGCTTAATTAAGTTAATTCTTGAGCTTGAATCTTAAAAGAAATACTCTTGTAAAATCCTAAGTTTAAATCTTAGCTTAAGTTTAAAATGATCAAACATTAGATCTTAGATCTTAAACTTTAGATATTCTAATTGAATTGGACTACCTCCATTTAGAATTCCTTAAGTAATTTATTATCTAATTCCTTTGCAGCCTTCCATGTGGGTGTAGGATTGATTCAATTTATAGGATAATGTAATTATCCTAAAAATTAAATATATATCTTAGATTCTTAGTTCTTACTAATTATTTTATCTTACAATATTAGTACAGCCTTTTATTAAGATCATAACTTTTGAATCCTTCAACTTATAGGATTCCTTACCTTTAAATTATGTTTTAAAGTGTGAACCCTAGATCCTTACTAAGGATACTACCTTGGATTTAATATTTGAACACTAAGTGGGGTTTAGATCTAGAATCCTTGAGTCTTGACTTACTAAATCAAGGCTTGGATTAAGAGAGGAAAACTAATAATAATTAAGTCGTTGATCTGTTTACTTTAACTTTTTATAATCATCATATGATTATGAATTAGAACTTGTTAAGTTTTAATATTAATATTAAGGTCATAAATCTAAGATCTTACTCAATAGCTGGATATTGGAGATCCTAAACTTGTATCTTCTCAGAATAGTTAAATTTGGATAAAGTAGACAACAACGAATATCACATAAGTCTATATTGAGTCTCTTGCTTACTTAGACTTGATTGCTCTGCACACCTTGAATATTGAGCCTTATTCCTTGAGCATAATAGGTAATCTTAGGATATGGAAGATACATCTTCAGTTAGCATTTGAAAAGCATTCATTCAATTCTTTCAGTACTTTCAGTTAGTAGAGTATGTCCTAGCATTGTCTGCCTTTTCAGTTCTAGTTTTGTTATAGAATAAACTCGGACCTAGATCGACTAATGTTAAGGATGGATACATATCTTATTCTATAAGTTCAACTCGGACCTAGCTCTGCGGATGCCTAGGATGGATATATGTTGAACTTTTAGTTCAGAGGCCCTGTATGGCCTATTCTGTTATGGCAGCACTATGTCTTAGGCTTACTGCTACTTTAGTTCAGTTGTCAATGTTTGTTTTGCTTTGCCACATGCTTCAGTGGCCTTTCTTTTAGTGCTTAACTTGCTTTACCACATATCTCAGTGGCTTTATTTTTGCTCATGTATGAACTTAGTTTATGTTTGCCACATGTCTCAGTGGCCTTTTTTTATGTCAATCTGCATACTTGTAAATACGCTCTCATTGTTTAGTACTAAAATATTGGCATGTTTAGAATGCTAGAATTGTATGTCTATTTCAGCACTTGTGTTCTTTTATACATAATATGTATCCATGTGATCATAAGCATATTAGGATCATATTTATTTTAGTAATTAAAGTTACTTTTGCTTTTAGCCTCACCATGTTTAATTATTATTTTTGTATGTTATTTTACATACCTGTTGATTAGCTATAAATGATTAGTTTATAGTTATCCGTTCTTGTAACTTGTTGCACTTTTTTATGCTTGCACGTCTAAAACCTTTAAATGTGATATCTTAAATACTCAGTTCACTTAAATAGCATAAAATGTACTTAGATAATTATCTAAATGTAACATTTTTCTTTTGTTGGTTGGGGCCCTGCATTTGTGATACCGGCAAATCCGACAAATGTCAGATTTAGAGTTGTTCTATTACTCTATCATTTAATTTAACTTGTAATAATTGGATGTATTTACTTTTCTGCATTTGATCTGAGTTACTATTTCTTTTACTCTCTTATACTATGGTATGCCTGTGGATGTTATATTATATTGTTTCTTGCTTCCGCCACTTTAATTTGTATTGATGTATGTTCACAGTTTCTTCTACGGGGTGATAAGTCCTTGGCTTAAGGCAAGTTGGGTGCTACCCAACTCTACTTTGAGTTGGGGATTTGCCACCAGAGTGGAGCATCGTACTCCCCGCGGTTATGCTAATATCAGTATTAGCGTAGCCGCGGGAAAGTACGGGGCCCCACATTTATACTTTTCAGTTCAATTCTAATTCAATGGCTTGTTTAGCCATATAATTTTCTTGTAGTTTTACTATTTTTTGTATGCTTTTGTAATTTATTACAGCTCAATACTTTTAGTTCAGCATTTTATTTAGTACTTGCATAGCTAGGATGGTAGTCTTATTTCAGTTTTATTATGCTTCAGTTCATAATCCTTTTATAAAAATCAGCACGTATTCATATAATCATAAGCATGTTAAGATGAGTTTACTTTCAGTACTTTTTAGTAATTTATATATTTATTGCCTAACCTTGTTACAGCTTCTATTGAGGTATGTTAATTTTCATACTTTTCTTTATTTAGTTATAAATGTCAATTTATAGCTATCTTGTTTCTTATGGCTTGTTGCACCTTAATTACTTGTATGCTTAGTAAAAGTTGTGATATCTTAAATGTCCAGTTTCATTTAAATTAGCCTAAAATGTACTTTAAAAATTTGTCTAATTATAAGTTTTTTTTTTCTTGGCTGGGGCCCTGGCATGATACCGACAATATCAGATTCTGAGCTGTTCATCAAGGTTGCTTCTGGAGAGGAACTTGGCCAGGAGGAGGACGTTACTGCCGCTGTAGCTTAGCTAGTCTAATTTTCAACAGTGAGGATGAATGTTCCTTTTCTTTTAAATTCAATTTGTAATAATTTCATATTCATGATGCATTTACTTTCTGCATTGTCATATTATGCTGAGTTATTGTTTCTACCTTCTTTACTATGCTGTGATGTTGGTGTTATACTCTTTTCTGCTTCCGCTACTTTGATATTTTTATGTACGATCTTCAGTTTCAGGTGACAAGTCTTCTAATTAAGGCGGGTTGGGTTTATACTTGACTCGACTATATTTGGGAGATTTGCCACACTTGGGAATCGTATTCACCATAATTATGTTAATCTCAGTATTAGCATGACCACGAAGGGTACGGGGCCCCACATAGCACTTACAGGTTAAGACTACTACTTAGTATGCGACATCACATACTAAGTGCAGGATAAACTAAGGATCAATGATCCTAAAGGTTCTATACTTGATTGACATTCATCACTTAAGAAAGCTTAAGTAAACTAGTTAAGTCACCACAAGACTTAACTAAGGCTAAGGGATAATAGCAATTCTAATTTAATGAATTAGAATT
This sequence comes from Gastrodia elata, assembly GCA_016760335.1. Taxonomy (NCBI): domain Eukaryota; kingdom Viridiplantae; phylum Streptophyta; class Magnoliopsida; order Asparagales; family Orchidaceae; genus Gastrodia; species Gastrodia elata. The sequence goes on from CM028682.1 coordinate 32,963,022, forward strand.
TAAGACTTGGCATCAAATAAGTAGAGTTATTTAACTATTTAAACAAATAAGGATCTGAGCTAAGATCTAGCTAAAGCACCATTATTTTATGACCTTTCCTCGTTTCATTGTCTTCATCTTCGCCGACACGGGCAAGATCGAAAAGAGATGACAAGCTACCTACAATTTTATTATGCAAATGATGATTTAGAGGTTTTCTCGATTTCACGGTTCTTCGGTGAGCCGATGTACCATTGATCGTCGATTTCGTTAAAGCCCGAGCATCTTTGCCTAATCAAGTTTATTAATTTCTATTTCTCACACACTAGCTCAAGGAGAAATTAATAAACTCGATCTTGGCCAAATTTTGGTCCCACTGAGTTCAGGAGCACAAGAATGAGGGGAAACCCTCATTATGGTAAGAAAGAGGGGAAACTCTGAGAATGGTAAGAAAGAAACAAGCGTACCCTATTGAGTTCCTTTTAATGAAGCTCATTTCGATAAGCATCAGTAGGATTCATCACCTTTCCTCCTTTTGTTGACTTCCTCTTTGCCAACACGGGCAAGATCGAAAATAGATGGCAAGCGATCTACAATTTTATTGTGCAAATGATGATTTCGAGGTTCCCTCGATTTTACGGTTATTCGGTGAGCCGGTGTATCATCGATCGTCGGCCTCGTTAAAGCCCGAGCATCTATGCCTAATTTAGTTTATTAATTTCTTCTTCTTGCACACCAACTCGAGGAGAAATTTAATAATTTACTTACACATTAAATTCTTCTTCCTCATAGCAATTCAAACCCTAAGAGCTCCACTGCCACCATCTCTCAAACCTAAGCCTCTCTCAGGTATATATATATATATATATATATAACTCTCTAAATAGCACCCAAACTCTCCATATAGATTTAGGAGTCCTTAGATGATTGCCATAGGTCAGGCACGCCTCTCCAAGACAAGTCACGTGTCCAATTTCACCTTCTCGCACACCAAATTGATCTAGAAATCTACATTCGTCGTCGGCGCTTGGAGGGTTCTCGGGATGTTCCAGCTGAGCTCCAACATAAAGGGCTTGTGCATATCTAAGCACCCAAGCATATGCCTTGCTTCCTTTATGGCTCGGCTGCTGGCGCTTGAACATGCCCAAGCCACCCTCTCTTATTCTGCTACTTGAAGAAATGATGGTGCTTGGGTGAACCCAAATAGGTTCAATGCCTCCAAAGCTTGAACGCACCCAAGCCTCGAGTTTTGCTGATGGAACATCTTACCAGCACTTAGATGCACCCAAGTGCCCAAGCCTCGGTCCAACTGAGTTTAGGAGCAAAAGAACAAGGGGAATCCCTAAGAACGGTAAGAAAGAGGGAAAAATCTAAGAACTGTAAGAAAGAAATAAGCGTACCCTCTTGAGTTCCTTTTTACGGAGCTCCTTCCAATAGGCATCAGTAAGATTCATGACCTTTACTCCTTTTGTTGTCTTTATCTTCACCAATATGGGAAAGATTGAAAAGAGATGACAAGCTATCTACAATTTTATTGTGCAAATGATGATTCTGAGGTTCCCTCGATATTACGGTTCTTCGGTGAGCCGGTGTATCATCAATTGTCAACTTCATTAAAGTTCGAGCATCTCTGCCTAACCAAGTTTATTAATTTCTCCTTCTCGCACACCAGCTTGAGGAGAAATTAATAAACTCGTTCTTGCCCGTGTCGGCAAAGATGAAGACAACAAAAGGAGAAAAGGTGTAACAACTCAGGTTGTTACCTAGGTCAATTAAGACTAATATAAGTCTTAATTATGGCTTTAGTACACTAAATAAGTCATTAGAACTCATCTCTAAGATCTAAATCAAATCAGGAATCAACTGGATCAAATCCTGATTTCTGAAAAATTTCGAAACCTTAGAAATTGACTGTCTAAATAGACCTCAGATAAAAAATCTAACTTTGTCATTGCATTCACCACCCCTAAATTAGCAAGGGGTGAAATTTTGGAGGCATTTGGAAGTCATTGGATTTTCCTCAAATATTTTAATAATATTTAAATACCCTAAAATTTTGAGTAACTAAATACTCGTCAAATCAAAAATTCGATTTCACTGTTGCGTTCCTCACCCCTCAATTAGCAAAGGATGATTTATTAGAAAATTGGGAACCAAATTATTAGTTAAACTTTAATTAAGAAATTTTTATAAATGATTTAATAATATTATTTAATTAAATAAAATTAACAGTTTCTGTTAACCATTAAGCACGTCGTCTCCTTCATCTCACACCATTCTGCTGTCCGTCTAGTCGAGCAGTGCTTCATCTGAGCCGTCGATCTGATCTCAGCACGAGATCAGGCGGCTCAGGGCCATCGTCCTCAGCGCGTGTCGCACTGAGCTCTAGGCTCATCTGCCTCCCGCGAACGCATGGCCTCTCGCACCACTGAAGGGATCCTCTGCAAGTCTCCATTTAAGTTTGAGATTAATTTCCACTTTGGGTTATGCATTTTGAACCCTGTGAGTATCGAAGGAGCTCTACAATTGACCTTAGCTTCTCCAATCGTTCGATATAAGGTACTCTTTGATGCTATCATACACTCTTCTATTCAATCAAGTTATTCATATTGTTATTCCATAATGTCGATTTCAATTTGTGCGGTTAGATCATGACGACTCGCGACCGATCGACGGAATTTTAACTCGTAACCACAATTGAAACCGTTAGACATCCCGAATACACCGAGCATAGGATCTAAGTTTAGCTCTTGTGGCCAAGTTAAGTCACCTCTGCCAATGATCCATATGCCATTAGGTAGTTATAAGCATCCTCTATTCAATTTTTTGCGGGTCGAGCCACATCTTCGACGGAAGCGGCACCAATCGGCATGCCCTAATTTCGCTGTCTTCACGGAAGGAGGAAGATGATGGGTCGGTCCGGGTCAATCCGGGCCCGACCCGTGACCCAGCCATTTGGCTATGTTGCCAGCGGGGCCCGCAAAGCGCAGACCGTGCATCTCAGTAGCACCGCGTGTCTTCCACGAGACATGCACCGTGATCCCGTGCCTTCACACCAGTAGTGGGGCCTGCATATATGCATCCGTACCGGTCTATCTCATCCGAGACAGTGGTGGGTCCCGCTCGCATGTCCCGGCCAATCACAGCCGAGCGCGTGCCATTTGTGGGACCGCCATTTGTCAAAATTATAATAATTTATAATATATAATTATATTATAAATAATTTTATCTATTAAATGAAATTGATTAAATTAAAAATACCTAATCCTTAAACAATCATAACTTGCAAAATATAAATCCAATATAGCAAAATAGTATACCATTAAATTCAAAAAATTAAGAGGAACAATTTGGCACTGTCAAATTTCCAATTGTAGCTGTATATCACTGAGTGACATTTAGGACCCCATATTTATCCTAAATGTCCCAAATTTTCATTTAATCATAACTTTGCACACACTTATCCAAGCACACCTAATATGGGTCACAAAATAATCAGCAAAGCCCAAGTATTAATCCAGTAGTATTAGTTTTGCTATTTTAGACTTAATTTGACTAATCACTTTTGAACCCAAACCCTAATCTTCCTAAGCTCATAACTTTGTAACCACTAGTCCAAATATAGGCAATACGGGTCTTAAAGTGATTAGTAGAACCTCTAAAACAACCTAATAGTGTTCAATTCTCTGTTTAGATTAGTTTGAGCTTAATCACTTTTAGGACCTAATTTTAATTACCTTAATTAACCCTAGAACTTCAATTGATCATAACTTGGTCAATTGAGCTTTAAATTAGGTCTTCCAAAAAAATATTTTGATGAAGAAGACCTAATTAACAGTAAACTACAAAAATATCTATGATCTAACAGTTAGATTTCTTAATCAACCCTAATTATCTTAAATCTTAATTAGAAATTATTAGCATAAATAGTAATCTAAATTGACTGATTTAAATTTTAGAGAGCTTCTAGAGTATATTAGAACCTAGTGGTGTGGTTGGTTTAGTAATTTGGTGATTAATTTTACTAATCACTCACTAATTACCCTAAACCTTAATTAGGCCATAACCTAGCCAATTAGAGTTCAAATTGAGCCTACCACTATTCAGAGTAATCCGTGAATCATTTGTAAACTTCTGTCACTAATTTTGCTCAATTTAGATACTAATTGAAAAAGTTAGGAATTTTGACCCTTAATTAAGAAATCCTAAATTACCTTTTTACCCCTTGGCTTGTATTGGCTATAACTTAGCCAATACTTATCAAAATTTAATAATTTTAGGCTCTATGGAAACCTTAGATATTAAGCAACAGTAAACTGATAGAAAATTTAGATTTCATTAAGCTAAATTACCAAAATGCTCCTATGAGTCAAATTTATTAATTTGATCTCATGAGACTTAATAATTGCCCAAAATTAATCTTATATTAGACAGTAAGAAACACTTTGCCACTAAAAATTTTAGATTTGGAACCTTATATCAAAAATTTATCTTTTAGACCCTTAAGTAAGAGCAAAATGGTCATTTTGCCTAAATTCAGGGTTTTGCATTTTAAAGCCCTAGAATCATATTCTAATTATTATAAACAATAAGAATAGTGGTTTAAATCCTCAAGCCTTAATTAGATCATTGATCAAAATCTCATCTTATATCCTTAAGAAAATCTTAAGTAAAATTTGTGAGTCATTCTTCTTCCTTAACTTCTTAGATCTTTTCATAAATATTAATAACATTAGTTAGGATGAGTGTCTGAGAGATACTATTAGTAATTAAGAGCTTATTTTCTTAAGAATTAGGATTAGTTCTTATGTTAGATTTCATATATTGAGGAAATTGGGTTACTTAATAAAGTGAAGCATTGATTTTGATTATTTATATATTTTCATAGTTTATTGTTAATTATTCAATCTTTTAACTTTAGATTTAAGAATAGAGATCCCTCTTATTAAGTATGAATTCACTTAATAGGATTTGCCCTAAATCTTAATCTGATTGGGTGGTAAAACCTTAATCCTTTAGAATCACCTTTTGGATTAAGTAATTAAACCCCAATATTTGGAGTTTAATTATTAATCTTTTCATCTTGATTTTGCTAATTAAGATGGTTTGTGATTTGCTTAAATTATTAAAATAGGTCGATTAACTTACTCATTTTAACTTATAATCGTCAGTGATTTAATCAATTAGGACTTGGCCAGTTTTAATTATTTTCAATTCATAAAGTCATGAATCTAAGTTACACTCGATAGTAGGACTTGGAGATCCTGAACTTGTGTAGCTTAGAGTAGATATATCAAATAAATTATATAATAATGGATATCACCTGTGTCTTAGTAGAGTCTCTTGCTTACTTTGACTTTGATGCTATGCTGCATTGAAATTGAGCTTTAAACCTTGAGCATATATTAGGATATAAGATATTTAATGAATATCTTATATTAAGATTAAATTGCATAAGTTGAGTAGTTCAGTGATCATATTTAGTCAGTAGTTAGTAACCTATTTAGTCTGCCTCTTCAGTTCTGTTTGCGTCCTAGTACTGCATTTACTAGTTGTGGACCATTATGTTTGACTATTAGACTCATGGAGTCATTTCTTCTAATATGGCAGATCTAGTTTAGGTGTACTACTACTTTGGTATGATTACTTTAGCCTAGATGGCTAAGTGAGTTATGTGATGTATTGAATCTGTTCAGTAGTTTATGACCTAATTAGTATGTCTTTCAATTTAGTAGCTGCCTAATATTGAGATGATTAACTAGTGGCCAGTTTTGACTATTAGACTCGTTGAGTCATTTCTTCTTATATGGATATCTAATTTAGGTGCACTACTGTTCTGATTTGTTGCCTTAGCCTTGATGGATAAGTAAGATGCATGTGATGTATTCAGTTGATGGCATATTTGGCCATTTCAGTTTCTAGTTTTATTTCTGTGTTCAGTTTACTTTCTATTTTCAGCACTTTGTATTTACAGTCTTGCATATATATATATATATATATATATATATATATATATATATATATGTATATATATATATATGTGTGTGTGTGTGTGTGTGTTAGGATGCTAGTATTATTTACAGTCATTTATATGTTCTTTCATTTTAGTAGATTAACATATATTGTATTGATCATAAGCATGTCTACGGTATCTTTCCTTTATAGTCATTTGCTTTAATCTTTTCTTATTTACCTGACCTTGTTACAACTGCTATGGTGGAGGTATGTGTTTACTTCCTAGTTTATTTAAGTTATAAACTAATTGCTTATAGCTTTATCTTGTTCTTTCTTATGCATTCTGCTTCTACTATTATGTTTTTGTGCTTAAATGTTTATGGTGATATCTAATGAACATGATAAACTGATATCCTTAAAATCTACTTAGACATTTTATCAAATTAAGAATTTTCTTTTGTTGGCTGGGGCCCTATCATTATGAAACCGATAATGATAGATTCAGAGTTATTTGAAGTGGCTGATCCATTGGAGGACTTGCCATTGGAGGAGGAGCGCGTACCTGAAGACCTTTAGACTTAGTTTCTTTATTTCCTACTTGGTGAGATTGAGTATTATTTTAGTTCTTAAGCTATTAAAATGATGTAATAATACAGGTTAAATCTTTACTTTTTTGCATTTTACTTATTCTAAGATGTTGTATTTATATATGATGGATGGATATTTATTTTATGCTTCCACACTCTATTTCTTCTCGTACTTATATTTAGTGATGATTTCTTTGGATAATGACAAAGTCTTTGATTATAATGGGTTAATATTAGTCACTAACCTAATCATAAGCAAGGACCTTGTCATTTGGTGACCATCTCACCGTAATCATGTTAACTTAAGAGTTAACAGGACCACGGCGGGGAGCGGGACGCCACAAAAGGTCATGAATCCTACGGATGCCTATCGAAATGAGCTCTGTAAAAAGAAACTCAAGAGGGTACACTTGTTTCTTTCTTACCATTCTTAGGGTTTTCCTCGTTCTTGTGCTCTGTAAATTTGAGTTTATTATTTGATGAAGTCATTTGAATAGTTGATTAACCCCATCAAACTTTCTTATGGTTTCCCCTCAAAAGTTTTGATCAGTTTATTATTTGATTAACCCCATCAAACTTTATTTTATATTTATACAGAGTTAGCAATTACCTTTCCTCTCATGCACATCTTAGCAACCCTAACTCAAGAGATGCTCGAAATTTATTAATTTTTATTACTTATACTCACAGATTTAATTTTTTAATTTTTATTATTTTTTAAATTTGTATTTTTAGAAAGTGCATACTTCGAGATAAAAATCAGAGACCATCCACCATTATAAAATTAAGAGTATTGCTACACTTACACACTAGTATACATTAAAATATATAAATGATATATCAATTTAATGTGTTAATAAATAAATTTTCTATGAGGCCTATTGCAAAAAAACAAAATTCTAAATATATTTTAATGTAAACATATCAATTTTCTAAAATTAATAAACTCGATTAGACAAAGATGGTCGGGCTTTAACGAAGCCGGCGATTGACGATAAGCTGGCTCACCTAAGAACTGTAAAATCGAGGGAACCTCGGAATCATCATTTGCACAATAAAATTATAGATAGCTTGTCATCTCTTTTCGATCTTGCCCGTGTCTCATTTTTATTACTCATAATAAAATAATATTCAAAACTTTCTTGTGGTAGCTTCTGCTCTAAATCACAAGTTTCTTGTAATTTTATAATATTCGAACAAAGATAATAAGTGTACAAAGGAGGTCGTTGATGATAGGGAGACAGGAAGATATATTTTAGTGGAGAGGAAGTGCTATAAAAATAAGAAAGGAAGAAGATTCCATTTAAAAATGAAGATAAGGGTTAGAAAGAGCCCATTGATTATCACTCAAATAACATTAATGCTTTTGTTAATGAATGTGTGGCGGCCCTGCCCCGCCGTGGTCCTGTTAACCCTTAAGTTAACATGATTATGGTGGAGGGGTCACCAAATGACCAGGTCCCCACTTAGAATTGAATTAGACACATGTTCTAATCTAACTTAAATAAGGACTTTGCCATTCAACCCAAAATACCATCACTAAATGATTATACATGATCTCAGAGTGCGGAAGCAATTTAAATATAACATCCATCCATACAGTATAAATACAGCAATACAGAATAAGTAAAGTGCTGAAAAGAGAATGTTAACCTGTATTATTACAATATTAAATAAGTTTAAGAGAACTGAAAAAAAAAACTCTCGATCTCACAAGCAAAAGAAACTAAAGCTAAAGATCTTCAGGAATGGGCTCCTCCTCCAATGATAAGCACTCCACTGGATCAGCTGCTCTACCAAACTCATAACCTACCATTATCAGTTTCATAATGGTAGGGCCCCAGCCAACAAAAGAAAAATTAGTTAGACTATTGTCTAAGCACATTTTAAGGCAAATAATTTATTAAGTTACTTGAATATCACCATAAACTAGAACTGAGCAAAATAGGTGCAGAAAGCGTACAAAAAGAACAGTAATAAGTTATAAACAAACAGTTTATAACTAAGCAAATAGGAAGTAATACATACCTCCTCCAAGTAACTACAACAAAGACAGGTAAGCAAAATACTAAACAAAACTGTAAGAAAAGTACAACCTAAACATGCTTATGATCAAACAGATTATGCTAGGTGACATACAGAATTTGAACAGTGAAAAACTAAAAATATTAACATCCTAGGTGAGCATATAAAAATAGTAAGTAAAACTAGCATCCTATATAAAAACACGTGCAGGAAAGCTGTAAGTAAAACAGTGCTGAAATGCAGAATATGCAAGTAAAACTGTAACTGAAAATGGAAACTACAGTGACCATCTAAGTCACCCAAACTAAAAATATACTCAGCAAATCTTAGCCTGATGAGCTAAAAAACTCTGAACTGAACATCACTGAAAACTCTTAGCCTGATGAGCTAAGACAGAATCGAATGTAAGTGTACTTAAATTAGTATAACCATATTAGAATCCTGACTCTATAGTCAGTATGGTAAGAGTCTATCCATCCTATCACTCGGACTAGGCATGGCCATAGACTGTCGGATATTAAACCCTCGAAAGGTTGCCGACCTGAATGGGTTGATCGAAGAGGTATACTAATCAAGCTACACCTTACAAACCACTTATGAAACGAAAATATAATGCTGCTTATGAATGTTCCAAATTAACATAAGATATTTATCAAATATCTTAAGTACATAATATATGTTCAAGGTATAAGGCTCAAAATCAAGGAATGCAAAGCATCAAAATCAAAATGAGCAAGAAACTCTATCTAAAACACAGGTGATATCCATTGTTATCTACTTTATTCATTCTATCTACTCTAAGTTACATAAATTTTAGAATCATCAATTCTTACACGTTCTATAACTTAGAATCACGAATCTTACTAGTTGAAGATAATTATGACTGGCCAAGTCCTAACTATATCTTAATCAAAAGACGACTATTTGGTTAAAGTGAATAAATCATCGACCTAATTTTATAATTTAATTCATCCCAACCTCATTTTGATTAGCCAAATCAAGATGAAAAGATTAAGAATTAGACTCCAGATGATGGGGTCTAATCACTTAATCTAATGGTATAATCTAAGGGTCTAAGTTTAGAACCCAAAACTCACGGATTAGGTTAAGGCAAATCCTAATGATAAATCAAATTCATTATGATAGATTTCTATTCTTAGTTCTAAAGTTTAAAGATCAAATAATCATTTAATAAACTGAGAAAATCTATAAACTAGTAAACTCAATGTTTCATCTAATTGAGTAACCCAATTTACTCAATAGATGAATTCTAACTTAAGATCTATTCATAATCTTAGAAAATAAGGCTCTTAATTATTAAGAGTATCTCTCAAGACACACATCCTAACTAATATTATAAAGACCTAAGGAAAGGTCTAAGAATGATTAAAGAAGGAGAAATCACTCACTTAAGACTTAGGAAATTTTCCCTTAAGGAGCAAATTTTGAGATTTTAATCAAAATCTAATTTAGACTTGTATTTGATTAATTTCAGTTCTAAATTATTCTATTACTGATTTTAGTGATTAGAAACTGAATTTAGGGCTTTTAAAGGTTAAACCCTAAATTTGAGCAAAATGACCATTTTGCCCCTACTTTAGGGTTCAAAAGATCAAATTTTGATCTAGGGCTTAAATTCTGAAATTTTCTTTTGGAAAGTATTTCTTACTGTCTAATGTAAGATTAGACAGCAACTAAATTAATTTTTGGTGATTATTAAGCCATATGAGATCAAATTAGTGAATTTGACTCATAAAGGAAAATTAGTAATTTGACTAAGTGAAAGTTAAATTTTCTTTCATATTATTATTCTTTACTATCTAAGCTTTCCATAGAATCTGAATTTGCTAAATTCTGATAAGTATTAGCCAAGTTATGGCTAATACAAGATTTATGGTTAAAAGGTGATTAGTGAATCCTTAATTATGGGTCAAAAATCCTAACTTTGCCAATTAGTATCCAAATTAAGTAAAATCAGTGGCTATGGTTTACAATTAGTCCACTGATCATAATAACATATGGTAGGCTCAATTTGGATCTAATTTGACTAAGTTATGACCAATTTAGGGTTAAGAGTAATTAGTGAGTGATTAACAAAATTAATCACTCAAACACTAATCCAACCTTACAGATTGATTCTAAATGGTTCTATGAATCCTCTGAAACTTAAATCACTCAACTTGGGTTACTAAATTTGTTAATATTTACTAATTAAATTTAGGGTGATTAGCAAATCTAACCATTGGATCTAAAATATCTTTATAGATTATTGTTAATTAAGTTTTTCTGATCTAAATGGACCTTTGGATCATCAAATTTGGAGCTCAATTGACCAAGTTATGGTCAATTGAAGTTCTAGGGTTAATTAGGATAATTAGGGTTATGACCTAAAAGTGATTAGGCAAAAACTAATCCAAACAGCAATATGAACACTAACAAATTAGTCCTTAGGGTTTTCTGATCACTTTAAGACCCATATTGGGTATGTTTGGATCAACATACACAAAGTTATGAGCTAAATAAAATTTGTAATATTTAATTTAACGTAAATTAAACCCTAAAAAATCACTTTGCTAAATATAAGTCCAAATGCAAAATTGACAGTACCAAAATATTCCTCTATTTTTGTTGAATCTAATGATATATAATTTTGCATAATTTGGATATATATTTTGCAAGATATTAAGTTCTAAAGGTAGGTATTTAAATTAATTAATTAATACTATTTTAAATTTAATAATTAATCTGTTTATTATATATATATATATAATTATATTTTCATTTATTAATTAAATGTTATAAATATATATATATATATAACTTTTTATTTAATATCTTTCAGGACACGTGGCGCACAACCATTGGATGGGCAGCAGACGGCGGGCCCCACTGGTCAGACATCAGAGCCGTATGCCACGCGTCGCGCTGCTACTGGCAGCGCATCGTGAGGTGGGTCCCGCCATAGCAGCTGAAGCGCCACAGGCACGGGCCACGGGCCGGGCTCGGGTCGACCCGGCCCAACCCGAAGAGGTCTTCGCCTTCGTGCGATCGACACGGCAGCGGCGTCCTATGGCATCAAAAATAGCGGTGAATTTGCCGTCACCGGAGGTCGAGCCATATACCGATCGAAGAGACCTTTCTATTGGTACTCTAAACGTCGCCGGAGAAGACCTATATCTCCGGTAAAATCTAACCCTAGGGACCCCTATCGAAACTCGGGGGGTTCTTAACGGTTTGTACTGTATAGCCGGACCAAATTCACGCCGATCAAGCCCATTTAAGTTGATCAGATCCGTTGATTTTTCAATCAAACACATGGAATAGATAATCGAAACAAGTTTGATAGTAATTGATGGAAATCGAGGGTATATGGTGTACCTCAAATCGAACGGCTCGGGATATGACAATCCTCGAACGAGAGCTTCTTCGACTGTCACTGGTCCTCGATTGCGTAGACTCGCGAGGAAGAGAGATCCGAGCCTTTAATTGAGGTCTTAAACGGTGCTAGAGCGGCGACAGGGGCGTGGAGGAGTTCTGGCGTGCCGCGCGTCAGCGCTCGCGACACGCGGACGACGCGCGAGGACGATAACCTTCGTCCGTTCGATCGGAACGTCCATCGGATCGAACGGTGAGGTTAGAATTAGGGCGACGGTGTCAGGGTCAAGTGGACGGTGCCGTTAATGCCAATAAATTAATATTATTATTTAATTTATAATTTAGAGACTTAATTAATTAAATTTATCCTATTAATTGCATCCCAAAAATTTCCAATAAATCACCCTTAGCTAATTGAAGGGTGAGGAACGCAACGGCGCACTCGAATTTTTATTTCGACGATTATTTATTTATTTGAATTTCCAGGTATTTAAATATTATTAAAATATTCGACGAAAATCAACGACTTCCAAATGCCTCCAAAACTTCACCCCTAGCTAATTTGGGTGTTCTGAACGCAATGGGGAAGTCAGAGATGAGTTCTAAATTACTTATTAGTGACTTAAAACCTTAATTAAGACTTAGATTAGTCTTAATTAAGCCAAGTAACAACTTGGGTTGTTACAGAAAGTCTTAACTATTTTATAGTCTTAGCATTATATTTGCTTGCTTCATCAAACAATAAAATGTTTCCCCTCGTTCTTGTGCTCATCAGATAATAAACTCAAATTTACAGAGCACCAGAACGAGAGGAAATCCTAAGAACGATAAGAAGTAAACAAGCGTATTTTATACATTTAGAGGAAAGGGAATTGCTAATTATGTAGAAATATAAAATAAAATTTGATGGGGTTGATCAGATAATAAATTGATCAAAATTTTTGAGGAAACCCTAAGAAAGTTTGATGGGGTTGATCAACTATTCAAATGACATCATCAAATAATAAACTTAAATTTATAGAGCACACGAACAAGAGGAAACCCTAAGAATGATAATAAAGAAACAAGCGTGCCCTCTTGATTCCTTTTTACAGAGCTCCTTCCGATAGGCATCCGTAGGATTCACAACCTTTCCTCCTTTTGTTGTCTTCATCTTTGCCGATACGGGCAATATCGAAAAGAGATGACAAGCTATCTACAATTTTACTGTGTAAATGATGATTCTGAGGTTCCCTCGATTTTACAGTTCTTCGGTGAGCACCTGTATGGTCGATCGTTGGCTTCGTTTAAGCCCGAGCATATCTGCCTAATCAAGTTTATTAATTTCTCCTTCTCGCACATTAGCCCAAGGAGAAATTAAAAAACTCGATCTTGCCCGTGTCGGCGAAAATGAAGACAACAAAAGGAGGAAAGGTCATGAATCCTACTGATACTTATCGGAAGGAGCTCCGTAAAAAGGAACTCAAGAGGGTACGCTTATTTCTTACTTACCGTTCTTAGGGTTTCCCCTCATTTTTGTGCTCAGTAAATTTGAGTTTATTATTTGATGAAGACATTTGAATAGTTGATTAGCCCCATCAAACTTTCTTAGGGTTTCCCCTCAAAAGTTTTGATCTGTTTATTATTTGATCAACCCTGTCAAACTTTATTTTATATTTCTATATTGTTACAATTCCCTTTCCTCTCATGCCTCTGAATCATCATTTGCACAATAAAAATGTAGATAGCTTGTTGATAGACCTAAAATACGCATATGCACTTTCACGTAAGTGTACGTGATCTAAAGTAATAAGTGAAAAGTTTGAGTTTCCGGGATTTATCGAACCACAGAGAATTTGATATTTTGTTACTAAGGTGTATCTATTATCACTAATGTTTAAGTTATCGATGTCTTGTTTAAGTTGGTTCCAGAACAATCACGACAATCACAATAGTAGAAAATAAGTCAAATAAAAGGAAGAGGAGAGTTGAGTTTCTCCCACATGACATAATAGATAACTTATATACGATAATTCCTCAAGTATTTATCTTTTATTTTCTTTGATCTTAATCACGTGCACACTGTCTTTCCTTGAGTTTTATCTCGAAGAATTACAAGTCCAAATCTTGTGCACGAAATGAACACACAGTCGGTTCTATTTCAGCATAAAAATCTTTATAAGATTTTAGGTTTATAGACTTTTACCTCATCTCTTGATCATGGAGATGAGGGTTTTTAACTTTTAAGATCTTATAAGCATTGATTCCACTAAGAGCGTCACGCGCATCATACATAGTTGAGATGAGGGATTGATTTCATTGGGCTCAATGACTATGTCACCTCGCTCAAGAGCACACAACTATTCCATTCCCTTCCTCAATTATGTTGAGCTACGGAACTTAATTAGTGGGTCTTAGCATCACATGCATCAACTTTTTAGTTGAGCTTAGATTAAGGTGCACTAAGCTCAATAACTTTCTCACATAGTTCTAACTCGCATGCACTCATAAATCTAGCATCAAACTAAGGTGAGCTATGGAGCATAATACAACTTAGTTCTTGAGTTAAGAAGTCATTTTATTTTGGTCCACATTCAAGTTCATAATAGTCGTATACATTTCTTTAGCAAGTCATTAAGTTCACAATTTTTATTAATACTTGAGAAAAACTTCATACATTTTATAATAATTATCAAAACATGTGAGATTGCCCCAACCCTCCCCAATATAGGTTTAGCTCTCCATTATAAAAGAGATGAAAAATAATACATACATAGATAAAGACTCTTTCATGATCAACTAAGAAGAAAAATTACAAAATAAAAGTTTAGGAAATACTAGGAATGTTCCTTGGGAAGTTCTCCGGATTCTTCTTCTCCTTGTTTGAAGTGCCTCTCTTAGGTCCTTAGTGTTACCTTTTTCCTCATTCTCCTTAGCAAGTTGAGCTCCTCTACCCTTGAGGAAGTTCTCCGAAGTTCTTATTCTCTTCTATGCAGCCCCCTCTCTTTACTTAGGTGAAGTGAGCAATTTTTGGAATCCTCCTCTAGTCAAGATCAAAACTAGCAATACCTTTTAAAAATGGGAGGTATTTATAAATGAGGGTTGCATCCTCATACTCAAGATCAAAATTAGCAATGCCTTTTAAAAATTCTGAGTAATGATGGCAAATTCCAATTGATGGGTGATGTGACAAATATTTTCCATTGTTTTATCCTTCTCATCATATCAAATAAGTTACTTTCCATTTAAAAATGGAGCTGCAGCAGAGGGAATGATGACTGGAGATAAGATGCTGGTTGGGGGTCTTGTCACAGCCGTAATTAATACACCTGTCAGACAGAAAAATCGGCGGCCACTACAGCGCGCTGTGGCAGAAACAAATTGCAAAGAGGTCCGCTGCAGCGCCCGATCACGCTAGCATTTCGAAAAATGCTCCGCTACAGCGCGCTGTAGCGCAAGTAATTTGCAAAGAGGCCCGCTGCAACGCGAGATCGCGCCCGCGGTTGCAAACTGAATCGCTGCAGCGCGCGATCGCGCCTGCGGTTCGCAAACTGAACCGCTGCAGCGCGCGGCAGTGATTTTTCTTTAGAAATTTTAGAAAATTCTCTAAATTGCTCGGAATTCGTTGGATAAGTATTTTTCCTTAAACAGATAATCAAAATTGGATTAAGTAGCAGTTTTAATATGAGAAATAAATGAAATTTTCCCTTATTTATGGTAGAAATTATGGATTCATCACTTGTCATCTCTTTTCGATCTTGCCCGTGTCAGTGAAGATGAAGACAACAAAAGGAGGAAATGTCATGAATCATATGGATGCCTATCAGAAGGAGCTCCGTAAAAAGGAACTCAAGATGATACACTAGTTTCTTTCTTACCGTTCTTAGGATTTCCTCTCTTTCTTGTCGTTCTTAGGGTTTCCCCTTGCTCTTGTGCTTCTAAACTCAGTTGGACTGAGGCTTGGGTACTTGGGTTTCCCTAACTCAAGTTTACAGAGCACAAGAACGAGGGGAAACATTTTATTGTCTAATGAAGCTAACAAATATAATGCTAATGCTGTAAAATAGTTAAGACTTTCATTAACGAAAGCATTAATGTTATTTGAGATAATCAATGGGCTCTCTCTAACCCTTCTCTTCTTTTTTAAATGGCATCTTCTTCCTCTTATTTTTATAGCACATTCTCCCCACTAAACTATATCTTCCCGTCTCCCTATCATCACCGGCCTCCTTTATACACCTATTATTATCTTTGTTCGAATTTTATAAAATTACAAGAAACTTACGATTTAGAGCTTACCTTAAGAAAGTTTTGAATATTGTTTTATTGTGAAATGAAGCACAAAAATAAGGTTCTATAGTTTAAAAAAAGGTGCGCTTTGGTTAACGAAAGTTGTATTATTACTTATAGAGATAGTTTGATCTCTTTATATTTGATGCACCTCTTCTCCATTGAATGACAATTTCGTTCCCAATATATCATTGTAACACTGTCTCTTTCAACCCCATCAAACTTTATTTTATATTTCTATGTAGTCAGCAATTCCCTGTCCTCTCGTACACATCAATTATAAAAATCGAATAATTTTCTCTTGCCTCCATAAACAAATCAAATAGTATCAAAATTTATTTAATATCTATTAGGTTTGAATAGTTGATCGAAGAGATTAGTTGAAAGGAATAACTAATTAACATTAAATCATACCATCCTAATATTTCGATTAGTAAATGTCTCCTGCAAAGTTGCTACATGTCCTGGTTCTGAGGTTTCTTTCTTACGCTTGTTTCTTACTTGCCGAGTTCTTAGGGTACGCTTTTCGATCTTGCCCGTGTCGGCGAAGATGAAGACAACAAAAGGAGGAAAGGTCATGAATCCTACGGATGCCTATCGGAAGGAGCTCCGTAAAAAGGAACTCAAGAGGGTACGCTTGTTTCTTTCTTACCGTTCTTAGGGTTTCCCCTCGTTCTTAGGGTATCCCCTCGAGCTTATTAATTTCTCCGTTCTTAGGGTTTCCCCTTGTTTCTTTCTTTCTTACGAAGTTGTCATTCAATGGAGAAGAGGTGCATCAAATATACAGATACCAAACTATCTCTAAGTAATAATACAACTTTTATTAACCAAATTGCAACTTTTTTTAAATTTAGAACCTTGTTTTTGTGCTTCATATCACAATAAAACAATATTAAAAATTTCTTAGGGTAGCTTCTGCTCAAACTCACAAGTTTCTTGTAATTTTATAAAATTCGAAAATAGGTGTCCAAAGGAGGTCGGTGATGATAGGGAGACGGGAAGATATAGTTTAGTGGGGAGAAAGTGCTATAAAAATAAGAGAGGAAGAAGATGCCTTTCAAAAAAGAAGAGAAGGGTTAGAGAGAGCCCATTGATTATCTCAAATAACATTAATGCTTTCGTTAATGAGAGTCTTAACTATTTTATAACCATAGCATTATATTTGTTGGCTTCATCAGACAATAAAATGATGCTCAACCCTCTTCTAAAATTACAAGTTTATGGATATATTGGAATTTAAACAAAGCTGGTATGGATAGGAAAGTGGTCATTGACTACAGGCTTTCAAAATGGGGGACACTTTGGTAACTTTTTGTTACATTGGTTAATCAACTATAATATAGCTGTTGTATAACATAAATTTGGCTGGCCATATGAAATTTTCTTTTCAGATCTTCCTCCATAAGCATGTGACAACTATAGTAAGTTTGAGCATAGATTTTCTTCATTTAATTGTTTGAACCCCCTTGCTTGGAAGACAAGAAAAACCTAGTATAAATAATTACAAATATGCTGCTTATAATACTGAACCAAATATTCTTAATAACTTTTTGTCATTAACTCTAACATGAAACAACCCCCTCTCGAAAAATGATCACCTCTAAAAACTATTCAAGCTTTATTTTTTATTATAATAATGCTTTTTTTGTTACTATTATATGATAACATTGATGTTCTTAGATTTAGATATTCATATATACTATGTTTCCAAATTAACCAGCTTTTTAAATATAACAGCACAAGCTCTTGTCTTCATTCCTGCTGAAAGTGCTGATGATGATGCTGTTGAATCCTTGGTTCTCACATGAATATGGGAGGAAAATATAGTCATGCAAAATGGTGGCCCTTCATATTGAAAAGAAGTTTTACTGCATCAACTCTCTTAAACATCAAATAATTCTTCCCTCAAAGCTAGTTTTGATGGTGTTATTTTTGGAGATGCATTTTTATTAGTTTAATGATAAGTGCTTGAGGTGACTTGATTGGAATGGGTCTTTGGTTGTGATGACAGGCTTATGGAAGGGAAGGTTTGAGTTTGGCCGGGATGGGATTATCTTATTTTCTTGGTTAACATGATACGATAAAATTTTCGAATAGGTGGAAAGGAAGTGGGAGTGGGTATAGGCTTAGCAATAGTTGTGGCGGTAGTTTCTTTGTGGCTTATCAAAAGGTGGAATGTTGGTGATGGTGGAATCAACTTTGGAGGGAGTTGGTTGCTCTTTTGCTAATAAAGATGGGGCTGTTAATATCTTCAAGTAGGATGGAATTTAGGTGTTGATATATGTATTTGGGGAGAAAGGCATTTTGGGTTGTGATATCTTGGTAGAGAAGGACATCTTTAAGGATGGTGAGGTTTATGTGGAGTAGTGCATCTTGAATAAAAGCTGGAGTTGAATAACTTTTGAATCTTTATTTGAGTATGATTTGTCTTGCCTAAATTTCTCTCTTGCTTTTAGTCAAATAAATACTTTTTTGCTGAACCTATCAAAATCAATTCCGTTATACTTAGCTCTTAGCTAGTCATCCATATCATGGTTGTCAAAATACAACACCATGCTTTCATCCAAGTGAAGAAATAAAAAGGATGATAAGATCCATTTTAGGTGTTGTATTGAAGTCAATGATGTTGTTGTCATATTTGTAGGTGGAAGAAATTGAATGAATGGATGTAGTTTGTTATTATGAAGGAGTGGGCTGGTAGTATTCTATGTAAAAGAATCTTGTAGTTTTGAGAAGCCATCTTGGTTGTTTTGATACCAAGTGATGCTGATAGGAGGTATGAAAGCTATTGCTAGTTATTGGGATATAATTAGAGAAGCTAGTGATAACTATTGCTAGTTAGTGTGGTTGAACTAGGAAGAGTATGCAAATAGAGGAGGAAGAAGATGATGTTCAAAGAACAAGAGAAGAGGGGTAGAGTGGAAAATGTAAAAAAATTTCAATTAATAATATAATTTTCATTAACTTTAACTATTACATAATTTTAGAGCTATAATTGTATGCTTCCTAACTAAATTAGAGGTGTTTTGGCCAATTTTAAGTTTATAGAAAGATTTTGAAATTAAATCAAGACTAGTAGATATTGAGAGGGAATTTGGTAGCTTTAGGCTTTAAGAAAGAAGGAAACTTCATTGTTAACTACTTACTACATTATTTGATTTAGAAATAAATTCATAATACTAAATTAGATCATATTGGGATAGCACATATGATTTTTGTTGGATATATTTTTCCCCAAGTATGATGACCTAAAGGAAGTAGCTTTGAGGCTTTTTTCTCCCCTTGATTTTTTGGACATGCTTTGTATCCAAGCAAATAAACTTAGCATTAATTGTTATTACTAACAATTCGTTAGAGAAATGAATGGTAGTGATAAATTGTTAGATATTTGATGACCTAATGAGAAAGTTGGGAATAGGTCGATCTAATCTCGTGTTAATAGACCAGGAACCCTGGAGATAAGCATCTCTTGAGAAAGAAATGTATGTGATGCTCGGGAATTGATCTCAGGCTTTTCTAAAGGAGGCCAAGTGAACATATTGATATTAACATAAATATTTGAAATGAGTTGATAAAGAAATGTATATGATGCTTGGGAGCTGATGCCAGATGTTCTTGTTGGCAAATTTTCTGTAATTAGTACCTGCACTACCCTCTTGATAGGTTCTTGGTGAAGTTCGCAAGGGGCAATTAGTGTCTTGAAGCATTTAAGTAACAATGCCTTGATTGAATGAGACTTTCATGAATTGTGATCTCTTACATCTGTCAAGAACTTCACTGTGAAGTGTCAAGTTGTCACAATTACTCAAGATCATTAGCGTTGGATGGCTGAATCAAAGCATGAAATAACATGGAAAATCTTGAAATTTAAATTTCATTTATCGTGCCCCTCAGTTATTCTATATGTTATAGATAGCATAGCTTCCTTTAGAAGTTGGTATTGTTCTTTCGAGAAACCACTTTGCGCACCTTGAATGGGATGGTGGGTATATTTAGTAACTCCTATTTGCTTACTTTTGCAATGTAGATATTTACTTAATATCTCATGTCAACAAGGACTCATTACTCCAAAGTTGCTGATGTTTGCAGTTGCAACCACACTGTTGTGATTAGAGGTCTAGAAGTTGGGTAGATTGAGGTCAACAAAAAAATAAGAGGAAAAATCTAGTGGGTAAGAAGATATCTTGCTGGAGCAGTAGCCGCTTTTTAATCTCTTGAATAGCTTTCGGATTAAAGCATCCTTTGTTGGTGGGGATGATACATATTTATTCGGCATACTTTTGGTAGCATTGCTTGATCGTTAGTGCTAAGAGTGGGTCACCATTTAGAGTTTGTGATACAGGTATTAAAGCGCACGTTTTCATTAAATAATAAATTCTTTATATTTTTTTTTGGATAAGCTTATCTGAGAAAATAAATTGTCAGTATAGAGGAATGTTTGGAAAAGCAGAGAGCATGCTGTGGTGACAATTGGGCAGTGTTTCAGCTAAAGTATTTTTGCGACCAGAATTCTCATTTCCTTTTATATGAGATATATTTATAGTCAGTGTTAGCTGGAGATTATGGGATATTGTTATTGGCCTCCATGTATAGATGCTATTGTGGTCGCAGGTGGTTTAAGGGATATTGCTGATTTGACTTTGGAAGTGGCAGAAACAGAACTTGACAGGGCTGACATAGTGCAACAGTTGCCTGCAATGCCAATATAGTAGAAGCAATAAAGTGAACCGTAGTATGACAGCGCAAATCATGAAAGAAAATAATGATTTATGATTTGGTTCTAATCGTTTTACTTTGTCTGTAGAGAATCAATCCTTTTAAATGTGACAACAAATTAATAATTAAATGCATGATCCCATGTCAAAGTTGGCTGTAATTGTGGAAGCTCAGCCAAGCTGAACACAATAAGAAGATCTTGGAGAGATATGCTCATCAAGGCAAACTGTTTACGAATAAATGAGTCAATAGTGACACAATAACCAAGCAAAAGGATATGTGCTAGCATTGGCGCGATGGCCGCATGTTGATTATAGTCAACTCAATACTTGGCTTAGGTCTCTTTGATTGAGGAGCTTTATTTAAATTCGACTAACACAAGACCAGATTGTAACACGGGAAGTTTCTTGTTTTATAGTAAAATTTATAATAGTGCAACATAAATAGGGAAAGAATATAGGAAATGTGGAGAGAATTTAAGTGAGGAAATTTTACTAAAGTGGCTATCTATTTAAAATTGACCGACTACAAAAGTAGCTTATTTATTGTTACATTCGTTCACACTGTAGTCTTCTTTATGAAGGAGACATAACAAAAAAAGACTAACTTGGGTGACATGGTCGACAACCATTGGCTCTGGCAGCGGCCATCCACTTCTGTGTGCAATGATCTCTCTGTTTAATGTAAACGGTCTAGATTATTCCAGATATTTTCCCATGGTTTTCTTGTGCATTTTTTGTTTGATGGCATTTGTTTTGATTTCACGCCAATAAGGGTTTCTTGATCGGGAATCTTCTTGACCAAAACTTTTTTTTGTTTGTTAATTTTCTGAGCCATTTCACTCGGCTGATCCGGAATAGCTTGGTACTGTTGCATTTAATTTCTTCATGAGCTATAGCAGTTCGGGATTGGCTGAGCCATGCATGGCTTAACAAATCCTTCGCTCGAGTTGTCTTTCTATAGATTGAATTTTTGTTTCCGAATCAAAAGTAATGATATCAAGTAAAGTCTTCTTGACTCAACTCGGTGTTTTTGGGTTGAGATTTTCCATTTCGTTTTGCATTGCTCGGGAACTTATAACATAAATATCCATCTATCATTTGATGTGGCTTGCTAGAAATGATTTGGGAAACATCTGCAATGGCCTTCTTAACACCTGTCATAAAGACCCAACAAAAACTCAATGTTCCCAAGTTGACATAAGTGACTCTTCAAAAACTTGGCAGTCCCAAGCTGACTGTGCTTGCTTGGTCTTAGATTAATTCTTTAAATCGCAAGTCATTCTTTGATCACCTTGTTAAGATTAGTTTTGAAGAGTAATTTCAACTCTTTTGAATATGTTACTTCTAATATTAAACATAAAATTGATATGATATTCTTATGCATTAAATTTAACTTGCTTAATTACCAACTTTCTAATGTGGCCTTTTAAGAAATAACCCTTTTAAAAAATTCCTTAAAAAAACTCAAGCTTAATTTTGGAGAGTGGCATCACATGTGGATGTTCACGCTGATAAGAATGATGATATTCAGGATAATGATGATTGAACACCCAATGCTAGCCATATTTTGTTTCAGCAAATAAGCTTTTTGTTTTGATGGTTTGATATTTATTTTTAATTTTCAATGTTCTTAAAATAATGTTTTCTAGTATTGTGGGAAAATGGTCGAAGCTTAGAGCACATATGATTGTGCATTTATCATTATGGAACACTTATAGATTTTGAATATTTATTTTTAGTAATACGATTAAAGCATAGCATCTATAATTCTTTTGCCTTGTTATTTTTTCATTTATTTTATTGTGATGAAAACTTAAATGAAATTGGTTTGCTGAAACAGAGTTGGTTCTTTTCTGTATTAGAATAAAAAAGAAAGAAAAAAAGTGCGAGAAGTTGGTATTCTTAAAAAGGATCCCGAGAGCATCAGAGATCAGATTGAGAAGCTGGAAATGATGAGTAAGCATTATATATTTTTGTTAAGAAATTTTATTACCTTAGAGCTTATTTAAGTGATCACTTGTTTAATCTGTATTCGACATTGTGATTTAAACTTGTATGGTTTAGTGACATTGTCAATCATTTTTTTGCACTATTTTCTATGAATTTTATCGACTTGTAATAATATGGTGTAGCATGTTCTTCTGATGATACCTGTATGTCTGTACTTTAAAAAATTTATTTGAGTAAATTTCATTTGAGATTCTCAGTATGGTTCACACTTCTTCGACAATTAAAACGAGTACTTTTTTAGCTGTTTTTAGATCTTACTGTGATTATACATCTCTTATCAATTTTTAATAAGTGCCATTTTTGCTAATTTGTTAAATACCGTAGTAGTTTGAATGTTGTAGCTTTTTTACTAAACTTTGATTGGAAATATTTTCTTATGATGAAAAAGCTCTCATCATCATGTTTTTTTCCCTCATTCTAAGATTGAATCATTTTATAATGGAGATCAAACGTTTTTTTGCTGACATCCTAGTATAAAATTAAGAAACAAGAGAAAAGAGCTCTTACAGAGGTCCTACGATTTGTTTAGTTGTTAGGCTTGGATCATTTTTGATTGAGGCTGTGTTCCATTCACTCCAATAACATTGAGATGAATGTGACGAGAGATTTTTATTTAAACATAATCTTTTCAGCAGTGATTGAGTATTGGAATGCATTTTATGAAATGAAATTATTTTGGTTCACATAATATAGGCATTAGGAGTCTGTGATGAGGGTTGACTCAGTTTGATGATAAATCATAGATTTTACTATATAAACTTCATTGTCACATTTCATTCTCTAGTGATTTTAAGATTCTTTTTCAATTAACTGATCACAGATGTGTACAGTGTTAGTTGAACTTGAATTCTTTTATCATTTTTGTAATTTATCAGAATCTTTCTTTTGAATCCTGATACATTATTATTAAGGTTGGTGAAGATTATGAATCAATTTATAGTTGGGAGAACTCATTGTATAAATATTTTTGAATGAAGACATATAATGAGAACATTGTAGACATTTATGCTGTTCATTACTTGGTACTTAATAGAATTAAGCATGTGGAAATTGTTGAACATTTTATAAAGGAAATTTTGATAATAGGGTAATGCGTATGTTAGACATTTATCCTATGAACAAATTATAGATGTTATGTTCTAAGGACTACAAAATTAGCTTTCACAAAATCTTATCAAGCTGGCAATAGAAAATATTTATATAACAGCTTGAAATGAGTGTTGGTGAATTCAACTATTGCACCTACTGTGTGTGCGTGACTGACATTGACCCACCTTAACTTGATCGGTTATTGGGTTGAACAGTTGGATCCCACGACCTTTGTCATTTGTTTGTAGTCTTGTACTTTGTGGTAAAAATCCCACCATCTTTCTTTAAACCCATGAATGTCGTGTTGTCATGTTTAATTTCTCCCACAAAGGGATTGGATTTGTGGGATTAAGTTTTCCTATTTTGCTTGTATAAGTTGTATTATAAATAGATGACTTTATAATTGTAAAAAGAAGTAAGATAAAAAAATTGATGATATGATGTGGTTTACTACAAAATGCAGTTGTGCTCTAGAACTTAATGTTTTGCAAGTAATGCAGGATTGCATCATTAGAGGGAACATTATAATTTTCTTGATTTGAATATAGTAAGAAATTCTTATTACAAATAGAAACATATCTACTCTTTTATTTAGTTAATTAATGAAAAAAATTAATGTTAATATTAAAACTTTGTTTTGCCTTTTTGTGGTACCGCTTCTAAATTTTTATTTATTTTAGTTTTTCTTTATTTTGAGATTGGTTATTTTTTGTCCATCTCTAGTTTGCCTATAAAAAGTTTCCTGTATTTTCATCCTCTTCCAGACATTTTCATTTAACCCAATGTGAATATGTTTCGATCTTTGACTTCTGCCTCAATGTTTACTAAGCAATTAATATCGTAGTTTCTACTATAGATAGTTTCACTTGCTATTTAATGGCTCACTTAGCTAGTCATGGGTTAAGCACATAATTGCAATTATTACAGGTTTGATCCTACCAATTTTGTGTAGCAAGACTTGTAAGCTATTTGCTGTTGTTTTCTTAAATTGTTTGAGTCCTTATACATTGTCCTCGTCAACTTCTTACAATCCATTCCAGTGGATTATTATAATCTCGTAACAATTTCACTACCAAATGTCTCTTAAGTTAACCAATTTTAAACACTTCATTTTTCATTGTCATCATATATTATCATAACTTAGTGAGTTTCTTAAAATGCCCACAAGATTTTTAAGGAATAGCAAATATCAACAACGCCTTAAGACAAGTGTACTAATATCATCAATTGTCTTTTGGTTGTATTTTCTAACAAAGGGCAAGTTGTTTGAATATTCAATATAGTTTTGTATTGGGTTTATATTTAATCACATAGATTAGTGTAAATTGCTTATTCCTTGTCATGTTATAAAAATGTGTGCATAAATTACTTGTAGTTACCGTTGCTAAAAAATATAGTTTATTAAATTGTCAGCTCATTATATACTACAAAATTTATTTGTAAGATACATGGCTATCCTTAAAACTTAAAATTATTTGGTATGTTCATTTTGTTATTTATTTGATTCACAAGTTGTATTTTATAAGTTGTTGTATTGGTAATTATTCTTGCAACTATGAATACTGAATAATTTTTCAATACTCTTTTAAAAGAAACACATTCTATGAGTTGCTCCGGGCATTGTCACAAACATATAACCCGTAACTATGTACCCTTTGATTCATCATTATTTTCAACAATTATGTCATCAGCGTTACGGAAATTTCTATAACATGTGCAACCTTGGGCAAATCTTATAACATGGAAAATCTTATAAATAGGCATGATTTCTTAATTATTGGATCAATCTTTATAGTTTTTTGATATGTTTTTTTTTGAGCTTTTCTCTTCCTTTAATATGGGCAAGATTTATTTATCTAATTAGGACATTTAAAAATCTATACTTAATATAGTCAAAATGTTAAGATAACTTTCTTTGAACTTATTCTCAATTGGAGGTTGTTCCAACCTTGCTATAATTACACTTATTTGTCATTATATCTTTGTGTATATCCTTTCATTCATTTTACATTCACATCTCCACAAAACAAATTATTAGTATGCTTCTACTTAGCAAGTTTTTATTATGCCTACGTATTATTTTTTTTTCAATTATGGGCAGGATTTTTTGATTGCATAACATTCTAGAAGCACTTCTCCTTTTCATCCAACTTGCTTAAATTTTGTTAATCATTCTGCCCTAATATTTCTTCACATTTGTATGATGGAACCAAGATATATAAACCTTAAAATCTTCTAATTAATACGATCTTTTAATTTTTTATTCTTGATATTCTATTGTCTATATGCACTTTCTATTTTCTTGGGGTCAATTAAAGAAAGAATAGTTCTTCATAATCAAGCAAAAGTAATATGAGGCACACCATATAATATCAACTCTGCCTTTTGATGTTATTGAGAATTCTTTTAAGAAGCATGATGTGATTATTTTAATGCCTGCCATTGAGATTAAAATTGATGCTGTTCATTTATACATAACACTTCATTATATCTTAAGTTTTATGTATATATACACTATATCTTTAGATCCTCTTGTTGTTCTCACACTTGTGATTTTAGAGGTTCTACTTGCTAATAATTTATCTACCAAAGTTCAATGCTCTTACTGATCTACCTATCGTGTTTAACTTGTCATCTACTCATTGATAATTCAGTTTTTGGATTATTTTAGTAGTTTAATGATGAAGTCCTTGTGTTAGGTGTCATGCCTTACACGCTTGCTTTAGTCATTGGTAACCTTAAACCCATGAGCATTAATTATTCCTTTTCCATTTCAGAATTCTCTTCATTTGGTCTTTGGAGTATAGACATTGACTTGAGTTTTATTTTTGTTCCAATACTTTTGTTTGATACGACTGTGAAAACTTTTGTTTAGTTCCCCTCAAAAACTTTTATTTAGTTTGATGGTATCTGTAGCAATCTCGTGGAATACCTGAGCAATATTCGAAAATTGCCACTTAGCTTATTTTTATTTACTTAAGATTATCTTTTGAGTCATTTTTAAAATCCTTGACTTCTAACATTCACGGCCTTGATTATTTGATATGGACATGATCATTACCTTTGATTGATTGATATTTTTATTTTTTTCTTACACCTGGATTGCCTATTAGCTTCCCGCCTTTTAATCCTTTGAATTATTAAACTTATTTACACTCTTTTCAAAGGTATTTTGGTAAAAGACTATAATCCTTATGAATCACTTTATGAAGTTAATATTTCTATGTATTTTCAGGCATAATTATTGAGATTTTTGGCACTATTATATTTTTTTCTCAGAATTACTTAGTTTTTCATTATTCCATTATTGAGGGGTGCATAATAATCCCGTAATTCATTGTCATTTCAGTGCTTTTACAATTATATTATAGCCCATTGCACTTGCTTTACTGGCCAGACCACTTAACTTAGTAAATCAATCTCTACTCCCATTCTATAAGGATGTATTAATTTTAAACCATGTGCACTACCAACATTACACATTTATTCATGTTCATGCCTGTTACGTTCATACATTACATCACATCGTATTACACATCATTTTTTACTAGATCATGCGTGCACCACATCACTTCTTTCATAGTACTAAAATAATAGCTTGCACTTGCATACAATTCTAGATGTAATACCACTCTAAAACTTATTAAATGACTGCGAGGATTATGATAATTATATTGTGCTCGAATAAACTATTATGCCTTTCCTTTTTTACCATATGTTCATCCTTTTGTATATGTATTTTTCTTCTTTCTTTGTTATATGCAAATTACTCTTGCTGTGCATGCTAAATTTATTTTATCCTATAGAACTTTAAACTGTGGTATTGTATGTTAAATCTTTGTTAGCAGTACCTGCACATTATTTAATATGATGATCGCTGCTTTGTTCTACATACCACACTCTTTTTGAGTTTTTATGGTGGAATTTTTCATGCTTGCAAGATTTGATGCAAGATAATAGAAGTAAAATTTTAATGTATGGATGGTGAATTCTATTATCACCATGCTTTCAAGGCATAATCATAAAAAAAAATCAGGTTACATGAACCTTAAAGCAGATCAAGAGCTCCATCTATTCGAATAATTTAAAAGGTTCAAGTGCATTGCACACTCATTATTTGGATAACTAAATTCAGTAAACAATTCAGTCATCATCCAAGATATTCATACTTGGAATATATTTAAACCCTTTAGCATATGCGAGTCATCCCCTTTTCTTAGTTATAAATCATATATAGCAATCTTCAATCAGTGATATCACTGCTTTAATAAACATTGAAGAGCGCTCTAATCAGAAACATCAACATTTGGCTAAAGTTGTAATTTGCATTTGAATGCTCTCATTTTTTTTAATTATTTGTTGTATGTAGTTTAACAATTTTCAAGATGGTTAGGTGGGGTTCTCTTATAACTAGAACTATAAGTTTTATCTAGTTCCAGTTATTGAAAAATTGTCTTTCATTTTTTGTGAGTCTTGTCGGGTATGCGAGCAGATATAGTTGCTTGGGGAAGACAGTAGCTATTTTTCCTCTCATTTTTATATCTTCTTTATTAATTTTCTTGTAATCACATCTTCTTCTTCCAATTATCTCTTTCAACACAACATAATTTGGTTTTGGTTATTATCTCACAATTTGATTATGCTCTAAAACTGTTGAGGCCTTGATTTTTCAATCTGCTAGATACACTTTTGAAAACTCCAGCATTGACAAATCATTCCAAGCATAATCTTCATTGGTATTTTGAACCATGCATAAAGCAAATGTCATGGAGGTCAAGTTACTACAAAGCATGGAGTTTGAACAATATTTTGCCAAGAATTGCTGCAAGGATTTTAAAAATCCGGTGCCTTCATTCATTTAGCAAGTAAAATGTAAAATATTTTCATATGACCTAGCATAACATGACCTACTTTAGATTTTGTTACAAACAATATACAACAACATTAAACCTTAGTCCCACTAAGTGTGGTTGGCTTCATGAATTCTTTATCTCTATCACATATAATCAAATACATCCATTCCCTAAGATTCAAAATGTGAGTCCATATGAATTTACTTGTAGTTCATACAATATGTTTTTTTAAATGATAAATATGAAATAGAGATATTCTTTTCTCTCTTTATTTTCCATTAGACCTCTCAGCAAATGTATGGTTTCCATAGTTGCTTTACTTGGCATAAATTAAATTGATTGTATGGAATACTAATATCTTATCATAACATGAGTTAAGTTGTCTTTAAGCTCAAAAGAATTGCTCATTATCTTAGTTCCTGTATAATTTTTATAATTTTGCATTACTTTTATTCTTGTAAATATGTTTCAAATAATTTGGTGAACTAAGAATCATTTCCCTCAATCAAACATTTCTTAATGTTACAGTACACTTCTTTCCCAACTTCTTAGTCTTCAAAATTATTCTAAATAACTTGGTGAGCTAAGAAACATCTTTCTCATTCAAACATTTTCACACATCAATAGATTTATATTTACAGTCTTGCAGCTTTTCCACTCTCCATTTTCTTCAAAATATTCAAAACCTTATTTTAGTCACCATGTCAAGTGAAATCGCACTACCAACTTTAGGGTTACTAAATTTATGTTAATTCCAATATACACTTTTAAAAGATTGTGATAATAATTCGTTTATCTATTTTGAATGCTTTTATTGCTAAATATATTTTGATTAGAATTGTAAATGCACATTTGAGTCAAACTTTTAAGGTTATCAATTTTTATGGAGTAAAAATGAACTCAAGAGAAAACAATGTCGGATTGTTTTGATAGTTTCTGTTGATCTTACATTTTGTGACTTATTTCTATAATCTGGGAATTCAATTTTTTCTCTAGATTGGCTACATGTATTAGATGAGTTTTGAACACAAAATTAACTTGCTTTCTATTTACATTTCTCTTTGGGGTTGTTTGTTAGGATGAATGAGTGAAAAGTGAAATGTTTTCAAGTGTTATGTTCACTATAATTTTTCTGTGTTCGGAATATTCTCAAAATATCTCCTACATGCTCAAATTTGTTGAAAATCATTCTCACTTAATTCTAGTGAAGAATTTTCTTAAAACCTTACACTGCTTGCAGCCGTTATTTTCTAGTTTTTTTATTTAGAGGTAATTTCCACATGAAGTGTTAAATTCCACATTTATATAACCCAATCAAATTACCAAACACAAAAAGTAAATTGACTGAAATTTAACCAAGTGTTCATTTTACATTGAATTTTTATAATTCCTACCATCTAAATTCACTCATTCAAATAGCCCTATAATCTCAATTTATGTGGTTTTGTTACTGGCCTTGATAACTTGGTCTCTTTATTTAGAACATCAACTTATTTTTCTCTCATAACTTTTTAGTTATTGGATCCCACAAAAAGGTGCGTTTATTCATGTTTTACATTGTGTTTGATTTGTTTTAAGCAAAAACCGTGCCTTCTACGCTGACAAGTGCATTGCTAGCTTTAGCCAGAAGGTGCTAATTTGTTCAATTTGGGTTTACAAAAAACTTTAAAAATTTATATTTTACAAAAGAAACAACATTAAGTCTTAGTTCCACTAGGTGGGTTGACTACATGAATCCTGTTTTCATTGTGCATGATAAAAAATTTATATTTTACTAAAATAACATTTTCCCCATACACAGCCTGAGCGGGCCTGGTGGGCTCAGCTATTTTCTTTTAATAAAGCATTTGTTGTACTACTTTTTGACACTTTGCATATACTTGAAAGACGAGATATTTCTTGCATAAAGGACACTTGCAAAATTTGAGGATTTCTATAATTTTCTGAATGCTGACGAGTAGATGTCCAAGAGTGCCGGCTTTCCCTTGGTTTTAAGGTGACAAAGTGCACCTTGGTCGTAGAAATTGAACTTTTACAGTGGTTTGAAGTAATGGTCCCTTTTGTATTTCTACTAGTTGTAACTGCTCTTCTTAGTACTAGATCACTTAAATAATTAGTGAAAATCTTAAAACTTTGACTTGAAATGAATTAGTATTTTAAGAACTAATATAGATTGAATCATTTCAAACCTTTGTAAATTTTAACCTCCTTTTGATGCCCTATTCATAAATGAATCATGTTATATTTATTAAGGCTTATCTCTCCTTTTAATATTTCTTCTACATGCTTACGTAGCATCCATCTTAGTTAATTGTTAATTGTTGATTTTCGTGACCTTTGTTGATAGCACGTGCGCAAGTGGAGCTTTAGAGGCTCAAAAAGCCCAGCATAAGTGAAAGAACTTTCCTAGCATTATGATTAAAGAACTTTTTCATAATTTTTTTTTCACCAAATTTTGCTATCAAGAACATTAATCCAGATCCACTTGCAATTTGTTGATAGGTACTGTATGATAGATTTAAGTGCATATTTTTTCTCTTGATACACTAACTTCTGGGTTTTGTCGGATAGTCATTATGCTGTACCTGCACATTTGATCCATCTTAAATTTGTCAGCAGCAGTTATTGAAATACAGTTTTGACCGTTCAATGATTTAATGTTCACTTTTCTTTATAGAAAAAATCGATCTCATTGGGTGTATAGAAAGGTATTTTTTGTTTCTATTGTTTTTTCCTTTTGTAGCCATTTTTAATTATAGATAAATGGAGTAAAATATAACTTTTTCCTGTGAATTTTTGGTTTTCCATGTGGTCACATTTTATATCATGAGTAAACTTGTCTAAGTAATCATTTTCTGCTTCACAAAAATCTTCTCTACTTTATCTTTTATCCAAACAAAAAATGAAAACTCTCCTACAAATATTAATATGTTAATTGTTAGTGACTGCTTGGCTGGGTGAACTATGAGTGTAAAGTAAAATGTGTCATGACCCATCCTGGTGAGGTTAAGTTACTTTAGAAGGATATAGCTGGATTGATGACAATGATATACAACTCTACTTTGTTCATTCATATTCTTACATAACCTTGCTAAGTATGCCATTTAGATCCAAGGAAGGGCTGTTCTTCCAATACTTTACTATTTCAAGTTTTTTTAATAACATAAGATCAAAATCTACACATTATTATTATAGCATTCTATTTATTGTACTAGACTCATTGTTTCTGTCTTTATGGTAGTTGCACATTCTTTAGATAATTATTTCATCTTTAAATTTCTTGGTATAGAAATAACAAATATAAGGGGGTATGAATTATAGCATAAATCGGTGGATGTGTCATAAATATATAAAACAGTAGAATAAGGTATATTGTGCATGCTATAAAAGATGTAAATAGGATATTGTAATTATAAAATAAATTGGTTTGTTGGCATGCTAAAACTGTTGCATAGATGCTAATTTTTAGCATTTTCGTTTATCTTCTCAATCAATTGTCTTTCTCTTACCATTGAATTACTATAGATTTTATCAGGCTTCTCATTGCATAAGGTCAAGAATGAGGGTTATTCCTTCCTTGGAAGGAATGCAGTAGCTTTGATTACAGCAGAATATCGGCCAATCATACTTTGATCTTTCACTATAAAAAGAAGGGGAAGATTACATATGCATGCACATTGTTTATCTCAATAATGCGCCATTAGGTGGGTATTTTTGGTTGATCATTTTAAATTGTGTATTCAACTCAGCTATAATGCATTGTTGATATTAAACTAGCTTTAGTGGGATATCTCAAATGCTCAAGGGCTCAATCGGCTAGTTACCCGAGTCACAACCAGCTAAGCTTATGTTATGAGTTCACAAGTTAGAATTGGCGAGACAAGAACTACAATTACTTTTGAATCGGGAAGTATAAATAGTCATGAGCTCGAGCTATTGTTCGGGAAGGATTTAAAGTATAACCTTGCCGAAACAGAACGATTCGATTGTCTCGAGCCACAAAGCTCAGGAGTAGTTTTAAGTTGGAAAAAATTAGGAGTTTAGAATAGCTTTTATAGAAATAATATTGCTTCGAGTTGCTTATAAATATCATATGACATAATCTTGGCAATGAGTACAAAAAGGTTGTGAAGGATTGACAACCATTACTAGCATCATTTAATTTAGCCACTTAAGATACAATATTGGCAGGCTACATGCTTAAATTTTATCTTTTTGCATTTTTTTGTCTAAAGCATGGATATAAATAGTGAGCCAATGTTATATCATTAAGAAGCTGATTATACCTCTGCACATTCATTTCTCCATATAGTTAACAACTTAACATAGCTTCTTGAGATACTTTGCAGTAGAAAATTCTACTATACCCTCTGATTGCAAACCAGTTGGGGCTCCAATAAAGCTCTATAATTAAAAAGGCTTAAGCTCAAGTTGATTCGTGATTAGGCTAGGTGATTATTTTGGTATTAATGTAGAGTTCACAACAAACTAGAAAAGCATATCCTGTTAATGGTGTTACTTTTCCATGATTATCAAGCTTAAGGCGAAGAGAGGATTTCATTTGAAGAACCCTCAAGAAGGTGAAGTGGAAAACCAATATTGGCATCAACTAGTGGTAGCAACAACAAAAGCATCACGAAAGTAGTGATAATAACAATCGGCTAACAGATGGGAAAACACATGGAGAACATGGTGAATATGATGCAAATGCATATGCATATTGTGATTTTGATGAAAAGTGGTCTCAAAAGATGATTTGTGAGAGTTGAGAGTCAGTATAGTTCAATCCAGTGAAGAAGCTATAGCTAAGGAAAGACAATGTTGAAGAAGTATTACTCGTGAAGTGAATTTTAGATAACAATGTCATGAAAATAAACTCTTGGTTGGAGCAGATGAATACATAGTTTGAGTTGCACTAGTATAGTAGTCACGAACGTATCAACTTTAGTTAGTTTATCAACTTTCGT
The DNA here is from genome assembly GCA_016760335.1 of Gastrodia elata. Lineage (NCBI taxonomy): Eukaryota > Viridiplantae > Streptophyta > Magnoliopsida > Asparagales > Orchidaceae > Gastrodia > Gastrodia elata. The sequence continues at coordinate 32,996,849 of CM028682.1, forward strand.
CAGTTAAAATTAAGCTATCTTGCCCCAATTCAGTGGAACTTTTGAATAAGTTTTAATGTGAGAAAGTTGGCTTACAGGAAACCTTTTTGGAGAAGAATTTTTCCCATGCACTTTAAGGATGAGAAATGAAAGAAATGCTATGATTTTAGACCCAAAAGAGATCAGGTGGTGCAAGATACACCACTGAGTTCATAGGAAAGCCTTCAAAATGGGAGTATTGCTTATTAATGAAAGCAGTTCTAAATATAAGTTGGGATTACAGTCATATATCATTACTGATTTAGCATTATTTTCATATGGAGAACACAATTAGATGAGTTTCTTTGCCTTATCAATTAAGAGAAATAATTAATCCAAACATAGGAGTGATAAAATCAATGTGAAGGCCCAAAAAAAGAGTGAAAATGAGAGAGGCAGATATAAATGACGGGCAGGAGATATCCATCAACTGACCAATCTAGTGAGTCGAGAAGTCACTTTGTATTGTTTGTGAAGAATATTCTTTAATCATTGCTCAATACATGGGCTTAAAGAGTAGAATTGATGAACAACTGCAACTTGTTTTCGCTAACATTTGCTTTGAAAAGGACAAATATGGTAGCTAATTTAAGAGATGGAGCAACTCGAGAACAATGAAAAATTACCTAAAGATAAGCTACTGAGCCCGCATTTGCCTTTTGATGCGCATTAGTGCTTCGCTCCAAAAGATGTCTAAGTTGCTGTCAGAGCAGTTAAACCTAACCTAATATCTCTAGGAGCTCAAGCTATCTCTGTAGTCTAGTGTTGATAAACTTCCAAACATTGATATTAGAATTTAAGCTCTTTAAGATGTCTGTCATGAGGTTAACTAAGGAGTTGACATAATTCCCAGCACTAGCAGTGTTATCTGATGCAGCTTTGATGAATTGTTTGAAACTAAACTGACCTGACTGACATGCTTCTACATAGTTACTCCCACCTTGAAGGGCTGCTGTTTGAGGCTCATTGCTTCAGCACAGTTCAGTAGAGGATTGGTTTATGCAATGAAATGGAGCACTATAGGTAGCCCATGGATGTCAAAGACAAAAGGTAATGCCACAATGCACACATAACTCCAAAAAGTATGCTAAAAGTTATTTTATTAGTAGTTCATGCAAAATGTAGGATGAAAACAAACAACTTTCAAATTTGTAGGAAAACATCAAATGATGAAATTCAGGCTTGCCAAAAAATAATTTTGTAAATGCTAGGTAATAATAAATATATTGGGATCCTTCAAAGAGATATTAAGTGTTCACTTCTCATGCTTGGACAGCTAATAATTTGTCATGTTTGAATTCGTAGTACAATGAGTAAAGTGGTGCCATTGTAAGTAGTACTGGCTTTAAGTTTAGGTCTGAATTTTATAGCGAGGACATAATCTTTATCAGTATATAAAACAATTCACATCATCATTGAAATATGTCTAATAATTGAGTTCATGCTAATCACTAGAATATAGATTGATGTAAAGCAACTAGAATTTTGCAATGTGAAATAGTTGTTAATGAAGTAAGTTGTGGTACTTTTGGTGGCAAGTGGGGATTCAATCGACTCCTAGAGGAATATAGATATATCATGAGACATGGCTTGTTTAGATGTATTCTACCGATTTCTGGATTAGTAAAGGAACTCTTGATGGTAATAGACCATGCCACGTCTTACTTTTTACAAGTCCTTTGACAATAGATGGAGAAGTAAATCTGCACTTTCTCATATGTGAGGCCGCATATTGAAAAGTCATTAATATAAAGGAATGTAAAGTTTCCTATATAAAAGTAACAAGGACAATAATAAAAAAATAGAGATACTGAATCAAATGCGTATGCTTGTCATGCAATTAAGAAACATATGAAATTTTGTTTTCTGCAATGTTGGGCGTTTGATTAGATATCATGAGCATGAGAGGAAAAACAAGGGTGCTGGATTTGAGCACCCTGATGGAAAACTCTTGCACCCATCTCAAAGAATGAAAATGCGTCAAACCAAATTATTTGTTGTGCCTGATGGAGAAGTAATATGAAAATGTCGTCTTGCACTCAACATGAGAATAAAAGCCAAGGTCATCAAAACAATCTCTAGGATTAGCTATTATGAAAATCAGCTGCTATGGAAATCAATGGAAGATCATCACAGGAGTAGCATGAGTAAGATCAAAGTACCTAGCCGCCATATTGGGTTTGTTGCTCTCCAAGATCACATGCTCATGGCACTGATAGCATAACCATCTTGTCTAAATATTATTCAAATACTCAGAATTTAGAAAGTAAATGGGCTCCAACAAAAATGAGGGTTTACCTCCAGTCACAACTAAATCCGTAAAAAATGATATCTATTTTGTGAGAAGTAAATATGCCAATAGAAGAATTATGAAAAATTTTAAATGGTCGATCATATGATGAGAGGCAAAGAAGGGCATATGGGTTTCGCTTCCGTCTATTGTAGTTGTAGCACTAATGAACTGCAGTAATAAATGAAAACTTCTATCCATCTAATCTAAATTTTGCTTGGACAATTTAAAGCATCGATTATCTGAATTTTGTGTGCATCCATGATCATAATGCCAAGAAACATCTAGATTTTGGCATAGAGCTGGGGATTGTATTGACATTCTTCATTTCTTTATACGTTTGTGCAAAAATAACTGTAGCTATTACGATCCCTGTACCTTGGGCTACCAGACTTGCCATTAGTAGCGTGTTGGGATGATGACTCTATTCCCTGGAAAGATAAAGTAGCATTACCATGTTAAAATGAAAATTGTCAAAGACATGTCTTCATTAAGGCTTCAAGCCAAAATTGAATGCAACCTTTTGTGGGGTGTATGCTCAAATAAATCTTTGAGAAACCCTCTAGTCATATGTACATCAAATGTTAAAAGGGTATTAAAGATATGCAAACAATTCATGATTGGGAGGAATGCACTGGCCATAAGGAATTCCTTGAAGTGGTAGACTAGAAATGCATATGATTTCTCATATAGTAATCAACATCTCATGAGGGCCGACCTAGTAAGTGTTTGACTCGCTATCTAAGCTCTCTTTTACATTCCAAATCTAAGGGGGCAACTTACGATTGTTAAATATGACACTTATATGTTGTGGTAGACCCTAGTTTGTCAAAGGATTGAATGGTGCCTCAAATTCAGTGAGCCCAATAGAGGTATTTGCTTACTGTCTTGAGGGGACTACTTAATTGTGAATCAAAATTTTTCTTCTAACAATGAAGCAAGTAATAGCTGAATAGCCGAATAACATTAGTGCTATCTACTCCATTGGTGGCATTCGAATGAATATGTTGACAACCATAGCTATGACTCTTAGCTTTTTTGCTTTAGAGAGAAGGGCTCCTCATGTCATAGCCTCAACTTTACAGTCATAACTTATAGGGAGATCTAAATCTAAATCCCTTAAATGGGGTGAATAAATGAATGTCCCATATAAAAATATCCTCTCTACTTGCATCTCCCAATGCCAAGCTAGGTAATCATGTAGCCAACCTAGCTTTAAAAAAACATCTGTCAATCTACACTCCTATATCTTGTCCTCTAAGGGTCTGGTCGAGGTAATTGATGCGCTCAAGTCCACCAAAATATTCTAAAAAAGTGGAATATTTTTTTTTAATAAAAACAAAAAGTAGAATATTAGTTACATAAAATAGAAAAAATTATAAAAATGGTGCCTAGACTCTTGTAAAATGTTTTTTTCTCTCTCAATAAGTATTTTTTTTGTTTCTATCGTTAAATTCCCCGTCCCCTCCGTTAAATTTGTGCGTTTCAACCGGAATCGACCGCTGGAATTCAGTGGTTGATTCTAGCGACAGATTACAGCCGCAAGCCGCCAGTTGGAATCAGCTGCTGGCATTGGCTGTTGGATTCCAGCCGCAGATTTCGGAGACCGATTTTGCGGCCGATTCTGGCCAAAGACGCAAATTTGACAGAAGGGACAGAGGAGTTAACAATATGGAAAAAAAAACACTTATTAGATAGGCCTTCATGAGATGTTGATTATATAAATAGGGGAACAGTTTAAGATAGCCCCAAACTCACTTGTAAACACATGTGTTGTGGGACAAAAAAATATTTACAAGAGTTAAGATTATTTTGAATATTTTGCAAGAGTCAAGGAATCTTTTTGATAACTTTTTCAAATAAAATATATAGAATGCAAGAGTTGTATAATTTCATCAAATCAATAATTTGCTAACGTTGATTTTTGAATATGATGACTGTCTTGGATGAAATGTCTATTTTTGCATTGAATCATGCTTGGATCGTTGGATGTGTGCACAATCACGTGTGCACTGATTGTGTGCAAGCTTCTGTTTATACATTAAAGTCTTTCTCACTTGAAAACCTATGATCATATGTTACTTTCACATGTGTGTCACTTTGAATTAATTTCCTGATCGAACGACCACCCAATGTGTGCACCCACGTGCATCGTTCTTGTGTGCTGCTTGCACATGTTGCTATCGCGCACTACCTATACTCACAATTCACACATGCCGCCCACGCATGCTGCCTCTGTTAATCACTCGTGATTGCATGAACTCATGCATAGAAGGATCATTTCTCTGGTCTCACACGTGTGAAGATTGAAAACTTTGATATTCAAAGCTCATGATAATTTCATCTGTGCTGGTCTTCAATAAATGGCTTGGAGAGCAAAGTTTGGCATGCCTTGGATTGGAAACTTGATTGGACAAACCCTTCCTCTCTCTATGAATACAACACTTCTTTTTTCATATACACAATACTCAAGTCTTCAAGGGCTCATAAGGAGACTCTACCCGAGCAACAAGTAGAAGCCTGCATTTTGTTGAAGTTTGGTCCAATCAGGAAAAATATTTGAAGATATTATCGCAGTTTATTTTTGGCCCAACAAGGGAATTTAAAATCCCTGCAATGGTCTTTGGTTCGGGGTAGTTGAACAATCATTTGACATAATTTTGTATTTTGTTATGCTGATGAAATTGAACTGAAATTTTAGACATGAAGCATGGCATAATGTTGTTGAATTTTCACTTGAAATTGTAATTAATATTCTATATAAATTAATTTGATATTAAATATTATTAAAGTAATTACATCTATGTTGAGCTAAAAAAGTACTTAAGAGATTTGGGTACTAAACATGTAAATTAGAAATCATGTAGCGAGGATCAAAACAAGAAGTATGATAGTATATACTGCCATGTTATAGTAATCATGTTCTATGAGCAAGATTAAGTGTTATTTTTGTCAAGAGAAATATTAGATATCCCAATAAATGTACAAAAAAATTAACAAAAAATAGGTATTTATATAAAATTAAGAGAGAGATTCAATCATGTTCTACAAATAAAAGTGTATTACACCAATTCATTCTTATACAGGAATCGCCATGCCATCAAGCCCAATTTTTGTCTGACTTTTGTGCCAAAAGGCAGCACTCTTTTGTTAATATCGAACTTTGAGTTCAATTACATGAACTCAAAAAATTAAATATATATATATATATATATATATATATATATATATATATATATATACAGGGAAACAATTTTAAGATAGCCCAAACTCACTGTCAAAACAAACACACAACGGGCGAACGACAAAAAGAAAAATGAAATCAAGTAGCTAAGCTAAATCAACCTAAGAAACACAGAGCAACTAACAGTCAAGATAAACACAAAAACAATATATGCAAAAACAACTTCCAAGCAAGAAAAATCATATAAGATGCAGATGACAGATCAAACAGCGCTAACTAATCCACTGTCCACTAACTTGATCCACAAAAAACCAACCAGATCAATGCACTGGAGACCTGATCATGTTAGAGAGGATTGTACCCGACTGTCACCTACAACCCGCCACTGGAAACACTCAAAACAAATTGACAAGGAACAAAGGAGGACCTGCATCAGCAAAATAAAATTATAAGAATATAGTATTGCTGAAATGAAAAAGTGGAAGATTGAAGCAGGGCTGACCAACCCGATAAGGTTTCCCCAATAATCTTGGGCTTTCCAACTGAGGGTTTTCCTTGAACAGCGCAAGCACAAAATAGTGGTCACCAAGAAAGAGGAATTTAACTGGATCGAGAGATCCAAAGCCAAAGACCAACCCACAACAGGAGCACTACAGAATTACCACAACAGAAATAGAGCCCCAAGGAACCAAACACTCTTAACAACAAACCCACCAGCAAGGAGAGGAAGTCCCACAAAAAGGTCCCACGCTCCCCTAAACCAATTACTTTGTTTAATTTATATATACATAAACATTGCTGCCTTCACAAGGGTTCCCACGCATGGTGTCATAGTGCCCTGTGGGCGGTGCTGTTGCCTCCCACCTGCGTTGGCTCATCAGCAAATCCCGCATCAGAGCTCGTGTGCAGGTCTCGTGTGCTTCTCTCTCACGTCGCGTCATCTCCGTGCGATTCTTGCATCACAATCGAGATTTTGAAGTTCGTGGTGTAGGTCTTTGTTCATCAGAATTGGATCTCTGTGCGGTTCCTAGGTGTAGATCGCTGGATTTGCTAAAGTTCTACGTTTTGAAGAGCAAGCTTTGCTGAAGTGTTGAGTACTTTTTGGTACTCAGTGATGGATCACAAGAGGTATGTCGTAGGGAAGTCCTCCCAAACCTTCATACAAGACCCTCCTCTCCTCTCACTCCCACCTCTTTCTTTGATGCACCGACTTGCTCCTCACGTCTGGTTGGTATCAAGTCGATCTTAATGTTGAGAGGTAAACCAGCTCTTTTCTTGTCCCAGGAAGGGATAGTAATATTGGCTAAGCCATTTGAGTTCATTTTGGTAAGGAAGCTTCACAATGGTAAACCCCCTATGTTGGTAGTCAGAAAATTTCTTAAAGATGGGTTATTGGCTGCGTATAGTTTGGCTTAATTGATAATCGACATGTCCTAATAAAACTTTCATGTGAGCAAGACTACATGAGACTCTTGTGGAGGGGTCATATTTTATCTCAAATTTTCATATGAAATCTTGAAGTGGACAACATCTTTTGATCTGAGTTGTGAAGTTCTATAGCTCCTGTATGGATAAACTTTCCTCTATATAAAATGTATTTAATTAATCATGGTATTCTATACTACTTGGGGTCATATTTTGGCAAGCCACTGAAGGAAGATTTTACCACAATAAATCTTCTTAGGCTGTCAGTGGCTCGAGTCCGGATGGAAATTGATTTTATCGAATATTTTGAAAATTTAATTTGGATAGGAGATGAATCTAATAGTTATTACCAAGAGTCGAGGTTCTAATATTTGCCTTCCTTTTGTTCAAACTGCTATCAAATTGGACAGGATTACAACAACTGTTCGAATATTTGTTGTTTCAAGCCTTTTTCCAAAGAAAAAGAAAGAAAGTGCTCTAATCCCAAGAACCAAGTCGAGAATGGTGTATGTTCCAAAATAAGGAGCTACTTTGGACACGCCTCTCTAGTTATTGTGGGTGGGTGCTTGCTGACTGAATCTCCTATTGAGGAAGTTAGAGAGCAAGTTCAGGTTGCGATGGACCCTCACCTTCGATAGTAACTCTTACCATGACAGCTATTGGTGATGGAATTGACTAGCCATTGGACTCCATTGTTTCTGGAATAGAGGGAAATTTATTAGGCTCCGCATTTTAGAAAATCAAGTTCAATTGGACGGGGACGTACCAAATGTCGTTAATGATCCTCTAGTCATAGTGGGTGCCCCCCTTCATCTGATGTTTGGCTCTTCGACTTGGTTGTTCCTAGGCCAGTGATTGAGGCAACAATGTCGGACAATATTGACATTTATGCATACCTTTCCAGTTATGCGGTGTTCTCATCAAGTAAACTTTGGGGTGCGATTTTGGCTGCATGCAAAATTTTGAGGTTCTGTGATGAGGGGATAGATCTTACAGATTTCTCTCATAATGCTAGGGTATTGATGGCTTGTTCTACTGAACTGCTCCAAAAATATCTATCAGAAATTCCTATAATTTTGGGCCAAAGAGATTTGATAGAGGAATTTGCATTCTCCTCTCCTTTGGTTGATGGGGGTGAATTTGAGGGCAGTTTTAATTTGGATAGTACAATTGCAGAGCATGTCTATGATGATCTCAAACTCTTATCGAGGTTAAGAGGAAAAAAAAGAAAAAGAAAAAAGATGTAGTCATTGACTTCTTTTGGAGATCTTTAGCTCCATATCATTTGATTGTTATTTATTGTGACTATTTTTGGTGGCTTCTCTTTTCGGAGTCTTGATGATTATTTAGTTTCTTCTTGTATTTTTTGTTTTTTGTTATTTTTTTTCTATTTTAGTTTCTTTGAGATCACCAAACTCCATACATGTGATGGCCCGATGCCGGCTCAGCGAGAACTGTCCCGGCTTTCAGGTGGTCATATAACGCATGATCATACTGAGCAATTTGAAAGAAAATGAACACATAAAAGCTAAAAGATATTTCTTATTCATTTCAAAATTTTATATTACAAATATCTTCATCATACACCACAAACATTGCTCAACTTTTTTGAAATAAAGAGAAAATAAAAAGATAATTAAAAGTTAAAATAGTGTCGTCAATTCATCAGCAAGTTTGAAAATGTATAAATTAAGGTTCTTGTTTGAATTCTCCCAGAAACATCTAAGCTTGTATTGTAATGAAAACAATATTGAGATTGAAATTTTCAGCTATTAGAGAATACTCTAAGTACCGTAGTAAACAATAAAATATTATATTTTTATAAAAGCAGAGCGAAATAAGGGTGTAATATACATGCAGGAAAAATAAAGCATTGGCGCAAAATGAATAATCAATTTTCTGCAAAAAATATTAACCAAGTATCAATGTTACTGATGTCATTTTTCAGTAACAACTATATTATGAAAGGGATGTGGTTTCAAGCAACCAACCAAGCTTCAATATTACTGATATCATTTTTTCAATAACAACCACATTATGAAAGGGATGTTAGTTTCAAACAACCAAACATACTTCAATGTTACTGATGTCATTTTTCAGTAACAACTATTTTATGAAAGGGATGTTAGTTTCAAATAACCAACCAAGCTTCAATGTTATTGATATCAGCTTTTCAGTAACAACCACATTATGAAAGGGATGTTAGTTTCAAACAACCAAACATGCTTCAATGTTACTGATATCATTTTTCAGTAATAACGACGTTATAGAAGGGATGTTGGTTTCAAATAACCAACCAAGCTTCAATGTTACTGATGTCATTTTTTTAGTAACAATCATATTATGAAATGGTTGTTGGTTTCAAACAACCAACAAATCTTCAATATTACTGATGTCATTTTTTAGTAATAACCATGTTATGAAAGTGATGTTGGTTTCAAACAACCAACCAAGCTTCAATGTTATTGATGTCATTTTATAGTAACAACCACGTTATGAAAGGATGTTGGTTTCAAACAACTAACCAAGCATTAATATGAATTTGGCTCAAAGCGAAGCTAAGCAACAATAAAGTGCAAAAAGTAATATATGCAAAAAGTAATACATACAAAAAGTAGCTTTTTAAAGAACTTTAGTGGATCAAGTAGAGGGCTAAAATTAAATGGCTCTTAAGAGGTGAAGATGATTTTGATTTTCTTTATAAGCATATTAACATCCGAAAAAAAAATCAAGCCAATATTGACATTATGGAAGGTGTTATGGATCAAGACAATACAACTGATCTGCTCAAAAAAACTTTACAATAAGAATAAAGATTTGAATGGCTTTACATGTCCCATCTTTGCTACTTTGTCTTTGAATTTTTTTTTCTATTGCTGATTTCACTGCTCCTATCTCTGAAGAATATATTCTTAGCACATTAAAATCTATTGATATTAATGCGTTGTCGGGTTCGGATGGCTTCTCTTCTGACTTATATATTAGAAACCGGGGCTTGCTTAGCAACCAAATTTGTCGTGCAGTCCTCTTCATCTCTAAAGCAAATTACCGGTGGCTATCATGCACACAGCCATTGCTCTCATCCCTAAAACTCATCATGTCAATAACATTCAAGTTTTGAGGCTTATTTAGCTTTGTAATATTATTTACAAACTTATTGCCAAGCTTTTGGCGGCTAGACTCAAACCTCACTTGTAGTACATTATTGACTTAGCCCAAGTTGTTTTCATTCAAGGGTTTGTTATCACCAAATCAGTTTTCTTGTAATAAAGATTCTCCACACATTCTAAAAAAGTCATGAGAAGAATTTTGTGCTAAGCTTAATATATAAAAAAAGGCTTTTGACACAGTAAACAGATCAATCATTCTTGAAAGACTCAAAAGTCAAGGTTTTCCCCTTGCATTTGTTAATTGCATAGAGGCTTGTATCAATAATACGAAGTTCTCTATTATCCTTAATGGTGAGATGCATAGTTATTTCTCTTCTACTAATGGTATCAGACAAGGTTGTCCTCTTTCCTCTTACTTGTTTATAATTGCTATGAATGGTTTATCGACACTTTTCAACAAAGCAATTGCATTGTTTTTTGCTTCTGCAGCGGGGGCATCCATATTTGAGCTAAGATCAGTTACTCCCGAGTGCGAGGAGTCACCGTCATTCTCCTCGTCCTCAAAATACTCTATCATCTTATCGCGGGGATCCATCTCTAAAAGACAAAATGATTAATACAAAAATGTTGTTTTGGTACTTTCACGATCTAATTGCAAAGAGAGTTATCATTTTCTGACTTAACATTGTATTATTATTTTAAGTTATTTTATCTCTTTAGAATGAACATATCTTTGTTTTTGTATATATATTTTTTCCTCTCAAATGTGCTCAATCCTGCTTTGATACCAACTGTGGTAGCCTGATGCCGGCTCAGCGAGAACTGTCCCGACATTCAGGTGGTTACATAACGCATGCTCATATTGAGTAATTTGAAAGAAAAGGAACACATATATAAAAGCCAAAAGATATTTCTCATTCATTTCAAAATTTCATATTGCAAATATCTTCATCGTATACCACGAACATTGTTCAACTTCTTAGAAATAAAGAAAAAAATAAAAAGATAAATAAAAGTTAAAGTAGCGTCGTCGATTCATCAAGTTTGAAGATGTATAAATTAAGGTTCTTGTTCGAATTCTCCCAGAAGTATCTGAGCTGGTATTGTAACGAAAAACAATATCGAGATTGGAATCTTCAGTAATTAGAGAATACTCTAAGTACCGTAGTAAAACATGCACGAAAAATAAGGCAATAGCGCAAAATGAATAATCAATTTCCTGCGAAAAATATTAAACAAGCATCAATGTTATTGATGTCATTTTCCAGTAACAACCACGTTATAAAAGGGATGTTGGTTTTAAACAACTAACTAAGCTTCAATGTTACTGATGTCATTTTTCCTGTAACAACCACATTATGAAAGGGATATTAGTTTCAAACAACCAACCAAGATTCAATGTTGCTGATGTCATTTTTCAGTAACACTCACATTATGAAAGGGATGTTGGTTTCAAATAACCAACCAAGCTTGAATGTTATTGATTCATTTTTCCAGTAATAACCATGCTATGAAAGGGATGTTGGTTCAAACAACCAACCAAGATTTAATGCTGATGTCATTTTTCTGTAATAATCACGTTATGAAAGGGATGTTGGTTTCAAACAACCAACCAAGCTTCAATGTTACTGATGTCATTTTTCAGTAACAACCACGAAAGATATGTTGTTTTCAAACAGTTAACCAAGCATCAATATGAATTTGGCTCAAAGCGGAGCTAAGCAGCAATAAAGTGCAAAAAGTAATGCATGTCATATACTGAGTACTTTTTTTTTAAGATCCAAAGTTTGACAGTTTGATTTTGGATTTGCATTTAGATTTGGATATTTTAAATTAAATTTTAGTCATTATTTTTAGGAGTAATTATTATCTTCATTTCTATTATGTTCTTTTTCGCTTTCTTATTTTGATTGAAGTTCAATTTTTAAGTTACTGTGATAGCAGTAATATTCATTATAGCATTATTATTATCATTATTATGATAATAATAATGTATGAAAGAAATAGACAGAATGGAAAAGACTGAATTGAAATTTACAAAAATGAAAATACTAGTTATCTTATAACATTTATACTGTTTTCATTATTTAATTAATGAGAACAATAATAACGTGAATGACTAATTATGATTATTAAGTATATGTAATCAAAATAAAAGAACAAAAAATAAAGAAAACAAGCATAATTTTCTCTCATTTTCTACCTCCTTTCCCCTCTCCTCTTATCTAGGATTAGGATCGCTGGAAAACGGAGGGAGGCCGAACGTGGCCGAAGGAGGGAGCCGGAGGGGGGTGGCCGGAGCAGCGGGGCTGACTGGCTGCTGCAGCAAAATTTTATTTTTTAAATAATTTTTGAAGCTGTAAACTTCAAAAATTAATCGAGAGCGAATCGGAGCTTCAAAATTGATGAAATTTTTTGAGCAACCTTTAAATAATTTAACACAATGACATGAAAAATGATGAATTCAGACACATATATAATGTTTTCAATTTGTTGAATTTAAGAAAATTCAGAAATTAAAGTTGGAGTTTCCTTTTATCTGGATTTCTCCCAAACTAGAGCATTTTGTTCTAAAAATTATTTTCATCTAAAGATGTTTTTGTTTGTCCTAATTTGAAGTTCCCTGGAATTCTGATTCTAGAGTTGGGATTTTGACCTATTTTGTAAAATAACGACATTGGGTCGTTACAATACCATATTATATTCTGATCATTATTTATTTATAAAATCTAGTAGGTTTTACTTAATAAAATACTTAGTTCAATTTGCTTAATCATCGCTCTTAAGTTCAGGATAATAATGTTATTGATAATAATATTATTATTACTATTATTAAAAAAAGAGAGAAGAAGAAATGTTCTCATTTATTTGTTTATTTACAAATATAAAAACAGTTACTAGTACATGAACTAAAATGATGTTCAATCGCTCAGCTACTCTGATTGTTCTTATTTTCTTACAATTTTACTGAAACTTCAAGCTTGCAAAGTATCTGCTTTTCTTTTTGCAAGTTGCAATTTGCACACAAGCAATAGTTTACTACTAGTATAACGATAAATAAACAAATATATATCAATAGGGGATTAAAAATATGTAGGAAAATTAACTCTGAAAATGTAATTAAATAAGCTCTCTAATAGAGTAAGTAAGTGAATAACGTAGATTGTTTTGATTCATAATAAATCTTAGTGATCCTAGTTTTAGTATTCTAAATTTAATTTCCTAATTCCTTGCAGTTCTAAAGGTTCTCATATTGTTTAAAATAACAAATTACTGTTTAATTTGTTTACTTCTATAGCTTGTACATTTTTGGTTTTTGATGCCAGGACATTTATAAATGATATGGCATGCTATCAAGGTTGTACTTTTTTTTTTTTCATATTTTTAAAATATATTGAAATTCAGTGTTTTTAAGTCGTTAAAATGCATAATCAAATGTCACATTTCATGCCAACCATGACAGGGATGCACTCTTTAATGTAAAGCTGCATAACTGTTTGTATCTTATTAGTCAAAGCCGTTGTTTTGTGCAGAGGCAGATGGTGCTTTGGATAAGGCTAGGAAGCACAAGAAGCGACAGCTTGAGGATACATTGAACTTGGTTATAAAAAAAAGAAAGGTATCTGAATTTTTCTTCATCTCAATTTTTGATGCTTCAAATATTGTTATTATTATATCAGATTAGCGATCTGGAATGCTCTCTCTTTCTCCAATTTTTTTGAAATAAAATTTTCAAAGTCACCAAGATGAAAGTTTTTTGTTTGGTATTAAATTGAATGAACTCATATAAAACAAAGGGAAAGCTCTTTCTATCAGCCATTTTTTATAACACGTGAACGACAGCTTTATTTTTTTAGTAAAAATAAAAAATTAATTTACTCTGTTTTTTCAGCAAATAAACACAAATTCAGCGTATTATCTCAAATGGGATATGGTGGGCTGCATAAAAGTGGGTAATAAGGCTAGCAATTCTTAAAAAAATATACATCATTTATTAATCTACTCCATTTTTAAATATGTTAGTATTCTTGATTTAATTTGGATAACAAACTTGGCACCAGAGATGCTACAATCTTTTATGCAAAACTTAAATGCTTATTTATTTATTTACTTTTTGAACTCAGCCAAATTTTTTACAATTTACCTGTCAGATTTTCGGACTCATTTTTTAAAATTATCAAAAATTAAAATTATTACCTTTGGTATTTTTCATTCACTAATTGAATATGAAATTCTTCTATTCATGGGTATGTTAAGTGCTAGTTTGGCAATTACTAAATTGTTTATATAAAACTTAGAAAAGATTTGTTGGGATGCATGTAATTACCCCAAATTAAAATGCTGAATGAGATGTGTGATTTTTTTAAAGTAATATATTATTGAATTTTCAAGTGCATCTTTTTTTTCTTGGAAGAATCTGAAGGCTTTTTGCCCAATTGCGATCTAAAATAATGACAAATACAACTGTGAAGCATTTACAAAAGAAAGAACAAAAGTTTATGCAATTACCAAACTCTATGGCCCTAAAAAGCACCAGGCGAGATCAAACTAAACACTGTAGCTCCTAATCAGAGCAACCCCAAACAAGCCGATCCTCTACAGGTGTTCACGCTGCTGCACTAGCTACTGGGACCGGTATCCAGCTTCAACTCAGAACTGCAAAGGCTATTCCAACTAAAGAACTGGAAGAAGCCGGCCTTTCCTGCACAAACTTTCCTACAATGATACAGAACATGACAAAATATGGACTAATAATTCCTGCAGGAGCGTTGGATTCTGATTTCAAGAGATTGCAAATCCATAGTATAGTGTAGTAGCAGTGCTAAGATCAAATGCGGCATGCCCTCCAATCATGAGATGATCAATTCATAATGGTACCCTTCTAGAAAACAGTTAGAATTAATTTAATACTGAATCTTCAAAATAGTCCAAAAGTGCATCGGATAAAATCCAGCAAATCAAAACCTAAGGCTTTATATACCAATCAGCAGAATAATATCAGAAAATTTGGAATTAATATATCCATCAGAAGTATAGCACACCAGATAGTTACTTCCCAGCTTGGCATATCAGCATAAATCCAATAGCTCATCAAATCGATCTTAGAGATTCCCACAAGGAAAAGTTCCTGTTATTAGAATTTTCCCGCATTTGCAGGCAGGAAAGAACATGCTTCTCCCAGCCCTGAGGGAACTCTCACAGCAGCAATTGAAAAAATACTTCTCAAGGAATAAAAAATAAAATACAGCACAGTATCAAGTAAAGCTCAACCACAAAAAGTATGATCATTTTGCCAAATCTGAGCCAGGTAAGAAAGAAGCTTGTACCAGTCTACATATATCAGTTCAATACGCATTTCCAAATGGACAATTACATTTTTCACCGTTCCCAGCTGTAAAATTAAATAAATTTTTATTGCGTTCTGCTCAGATTGTAATACAGAAATTACTAATAAGTAAAAAAAAATATTTTTTCTTGATAATTCTCTTAAAAACCCATTTTTGCATAAATTGAGTTGTGAGCGTAGGAGGAAATAAAACTATGAAAAAAATTATTTTAAAAAACAATGAAAGAGATGTATCTATAAAATAGATGGTGAGCATTTCCCTCTTCACTTTCACAAAACACCTTTTTGACACAGCAACACCTCTCCACAAAGTTGGTAGCAGTTTTTAATTGTTTTGAAGACATTGCCAGAGAAAAAAAGAAAATTTTAGTTTGTGCCATTTATAGCAATCACATTTCCACCGATCTACATGAGGCCTAGAGTCAATAACCAAGCTTTTGGTCCTAGCGAGCGAGGATTTTCCCATAATTGTAGGCAGATTCATGTTAAACCCACAAAAGTTCTTAGTGGAAATGAATTTCTTCGGTGCCCTTTCAATTTCATGTTAAACCTACATCTTTTCTTTTTAATTACACAGGATAAATATTTCAGAATTATCGAAGTTGCTTTTTATGCCTCAATGTAAAATTTAGACCGTTAACTACGAATCGCGTTACCTTCAATTTACTACGACATGCCTTGTTATTTTCTGAATAAGTGTGAATTTTTATGTGGCTAAGGCTCATGACAATCTGCCAATTTCTATTGAAATCATTACTTTTAAAACATTGATCAGGAGTACGAGGTCAAAATGCGTGAAAAGG
Source organism: Gastrodia elata (assembly GCA_016760335.1). NCBI lineage: Eukaryota > Viridiplantae > Streptophyta > Magnoliopsida > Asparagales > Orchidaceae > Gastrodia > Gastrodia elata. The sequence goes on from CM028682.1 coordinate 33,013,026, forward strand.
GTGAATCCCCAATTATGTTCAGGTGTGGTGACCTTGAACATTTATTATTGGCAAGCAATACTGTCTTTTTTTTCTTTCATCCTAATATGTTTTTTATACATCCAACCATCAACAGCCACTTGGGGCCACCTCGGAGAAGATCAAATGCTGAGGAGGATGAAAGAGCTAAACATCCAAAGCCAGAAGTAAACTTCCTTTTCTTAATCTTTAATGCTATGTAAGACACCTTTTTATTTTATTTTATATTTTGAATTTACTGCTTTTGATTGCAGGATTCAGTTTATTATCATCCAACTCTAAATCCAACCGGGGCTCCACCCCCTGGAAAGCCGCCCATGTATAAATCGTCAATAGGTTCGTTCTACTACTCTCATTCTCTTTTGGATAATTACAGCCCAGCTTTGATATCCTTTTTTAATAGTCTATTTTTGTAGGACCCAGGATTCCTTTGCCAGCTGCCACTAGCACAGGAGCATCATCTTCATCATCAAAATTGGAGCTAGAGGAATCCAATTTGTCTGCACCTCCTCCACCCCCTCCGCCGCCTCTACCGGACTCCGGGAAGCTACCTTCGGGCGATGATTCCAATGCACCTTCGTCCATAGCTTTGCCTCCACTACCTCCGCCTCCACCAAAGCCTTCCATTTCAAGCGGATTAATGCCCGCACCACCTCCGGGCCCCCCTCCTAAAGGTGCTGCGGCAACTGGTGCGGCTTTTTTGCTGCCGCCACCTCCGCAGCCCCTTCCTCGATCTTCACAGCCACCTCCTCCTGGTTTAGGAGGAAATGCAGTTCCCAGTAATGCGCCATCAGAGGGCATAAATGTGAAAGAGGTAATTTATCATTTCCTTTAAGGGCTGTTTGGCACGAGGAAATTTGAGAAATTTGAGTTTAAATTAATCAAATTACAGTGTAATCAAATTATTTTACTGTTATTTGGTAATTTTTTAGGAAATATAAGAATTTTTTGTTTGGAAAAAAGTAATGATAGTAATGTTTTGAGTAAATTAGAGGGATAAGATTACCTACAATTATTTTTTTTTGGAATTTAGGTGTCGTTCGAACGATATTAATTTGAACAAAACTCGGTTCAAATGAAATCGATTTGAATGATAGAAAGTTGTTTCTGTGGACGGAGAAGGCATCCGATTCGAACGAAATTGATTCGAACGATTCAGAAAGCTGCTGCTGTGGACGGAGAAGGCATCCGATTCAAACAAAATTGACTGTTCAAAATCAATTTGAACGACTTAGATTGATGCTGCCGTAGACAGAGAAGACCTTCGCTTGCTTCGCTTCGCTTCGCTTCTCTTCTCCGCTCTAGCGCTCCGTTTCTTCCATCTAATCTCGAGTTCCACCTGATTTGGGCACAACTCGTTTACGCCATTTCTATGTATACGAACGCAAAATCAGATTTCAATGTTTAAAATTTATCACCTGTTTTACTTCAAACCAAATGCAAGTAATCTATTACTTTACTCTCCTTTTACTTCAAATCAAATAGTCCCTAAATTATTTGATAAACTCGAATGCTTCAATTTGCTCAAATATCAGTTTGTGCTGTATTGCCAAATTTTTTGAATTTGATTTAAGCTTAATGATTTCCTTGCAACTAGATTAACTTACTTTCCTTGTAACAAAACTTGATAGTGTATCATTCCTTTGCAAACAACTGCTTTTCCAACATATTTTTTTTCCACATTCTCAGCACAAGAATATTAAAGTGGCAGCTTCTTAAAACCTAAACATTTTTAAGCACACTCAAACGCTCTAAATATTGAAGGAATTTTCCTTGCTTTTCTTTTGTTTTGCAGGTGGGTAAAGCTGTTCTTCCTCCACCTCCACCACCACCTGGTTTGCCCCCGAAGCTGTTGCAGCCGGATGCTTCTCCATCCGTAGCAACAAATAGCGGCAATTCTTTGGTTAAAACTGAAAGCGGCAAAGCAATCCCATTGATTCCGCCGCCGCCTCCTCCCCTTACTGCAGCGCAAAATATAACCTATCCAAATATGCAACCAGACATGATGCCCCCAGGCATGTCAAGGTTCCCTCCTCCGCCCCCTCCACCTCCTCTGGATATGAGACCGCCGCCACTATCGGTCCCTGGACTTCCTAACAGACCTCCCCCGCCTCCTCCTGGTTTGCCCTCTCTGCCGCCACTGCCAAGGCCACCTTTTGCCTTTCCTCCAGGCCCACCACCTCCATTGCTGAGACCCCCATTGCCACCAGGCCAGCCTGCCGTTCCAGATGATGATGCTGCTGCATTGAAGCCTCAAAAGCCATCCTATGTAAAGTCAGCAGCATCTACAGTTGTCAAGAGGCCGCTGGCTCAGCATACTCCTGAACTCACATCCATGGTATGCATATCTCTGAAGCTTTTCTTTGCTGGGTTAAAAAAACTTCAACTAAAATGTGTTTCTGTCATTGAATTGTAGATCCCTGCCTCTGTACGTGTGAGGAGAGAAAGTGCGGTTCCAAAGTCAAAGCCCAAACCATCGCTCTCAGGCACTCCTTTACCTGCCCGACCTGCTCTCACTGCTTCAGCCAAAAAGCCGGAGGCTTCATCAAATGCCACGGCGCATAACAACAAGGTGCAAAGCATTGATGACTCTTACGTAGCCTTCTTGGAGGACATGAAAGCGTTAGGTGCCCTCGATGGTTGAAATGCTTTATTAATAATAATCATTAATTGAGAATTGGTGCTTAATTAACTTTTTTTATTTTTATTATTGGTGATGCCCTTTGTTTCTGGCGATCGCTAATAATGAAAACCACCCATTTCTCTAGCTAGAGTAGTTCTTTATGCAGCAGGGAATAATTTTCTAATCAAAATTTACACACACTACTGCTTGCAGCCTCTAGTCTGTCTGTAAATTTGCAGTTGAATTGTGGTAAATATAATGGCCTTACAAATTGTTGCAGTGGCCTTATAACATTTGGTTCAATCTTTATTAATAGTCATTCTCATTATTTTTTTAAATTTGAAAGAGGTCTTAGATAAGAGGATATTTTCTCTCTTATTCTGATTGTTCTTGCTATGAATTACTGGTCTTTAAATAATAGTAACTATTTCAAGCAAGATCTTTAAATATTAAGGATTTTTTATGCTGATGATCTAATCCTCTTTTCTTAGAAGATATCATTCTGGTTGGAAATTAAAATCTCCCTCACACTTGAAAAAAGATTGAGCTCAATCTATTTTATATAAAAGTGTGAAAACTCCTCATATTATCATTATTGCTATCTCCAATATACTTCGTTTCAAAAAGGGTAAATTCTTCTTAAAGCATCTTGGCATATTTATATTTGTTGGGCACAACAAAAATTCAATTTATAATTTTTTTTTGGATATTATTTATAAAAAGTTTAGAGGTTTGGATCATGAATATTTCTCTCGAGCAAAGCTGGTTCTTCTTGAATGTTTTCTTAACACTATATACATTATTGTCTTGAAGTCACCTCTCCCACAGGTATGATTATTACGAACGAACTTAAAATTCTCTTTAATAAATATCCTCGTGTTTATAACAAAGTCATCTCTCATAGTGCTACATAAGCTTTCCCATAAATGAGTGGGGGCTTGGCTTGAAATGCTTTGATACCCTTCACAAGACTTTTTTCATTTAATTTTGGTGGAAACTTAAGATTTCTAATTTAATTTTTGGGCTACTTTCAATTCAGCAAGGGTCCATACTAAGATAATCGATTCGAGAATGCTTGATCATAGATATTTAATTGGGAACCTTCTTTTGTGGGATTGATTAAATCAATTATTGGGATGATTTGGATGTTCTTGGAAACTATTATAACCTAATTTCCCCTAATCTTTTCTTGGGGATTGTTTTAACAACTATGAAGGTTGAAACTCATCTATTCTCAATCAAATCTTGCCTAATGAGATGGTTCCCATGCCACTCCTGCATTTCCTCATTGGTATTGACACCCTTCCATTCCTATGCTAATCAGCCTCTTTCTTTGGAGAGTTCACAACAATTTTATAAGCATTGAAATTGAACTCCAAAACTCGGGCTAACATCTTGCTTCTAAAGGCCAATGTTGCTGGGAAACTAAAGCTCTTAATCATATGTTTATTTTAAATAATCACAATAATACTATTTGGAAGTCCTGATTTAAATAAAGAAAGCTTCAATCATAATTGCATTTCCACTCTTCTTGGGAGATACCAATTTTAATTCAAGTTTTATAAACTTCATGTTGGAAATTTATTTAATGATTTCACCCTATGGCACTTTGCAATACACACAAATAAACTAAATATAACAACATTCTAATCCACTCCCCAATTATTCTAAAAATCATCATCAGTAATACTAATTATACTCTACCTACCTACCTAGGAAATAATTTTAAGTGGATCAACTTAAATAAAATTAAAATCAAAGATCTTCTAGTTTTGGTTGTTCGCCCTTGCTTAGCTTCTTTTTTAATTGAATTGCTGATCTGCAAGGTTTGCTTTTAGGCTCTCTGCCTTCTCTTCTTTAATCTTTGGCTTGTGTTTTTTTGTTAGATTTGACCTTTAATTATTATGTTTTTGTGCTGGTATTATTATGCCAGTTGTGCTGTCTTATTGTGCTGGTTGTGCTGTTATTATTGTTTTGGTTAAGCTGGTATTTGCGTTATTATTATTATTTTTTTCTATAATGGTTGCTCTGGTGTTTGTGATAGTGCTGATTATGCCAGTTTCAGTGCTAGTTGTGATGCTATTTGTGCTATGTTAGTGGTTTTAGTTTTGCTTTTTTTCCTGGCTTAGCCTGCTTCCGACTAGTTGCCATGTATCTTTGTTGTCTTGTTGGTTGCCATGGGTTTGGCTTGCGATTGTCTTCCTTGTCTCAAATTTTGATGTTGGTTTTGCCTTTGGCTAAATTGTCAGATTTGACTTTGGTCTTTCTAGTGATTGTCTTATGCTGGTGTTTGGTTTGATGTATTATAATTTGGTTTTCTGGTTTGCAGGGTCGGTTAGTTGGCTTGCCAAATTGGGTTGTTGGAGCTGGGGTTAGCCTGCTGGCCACAGTTTGTTTGTTTGCTGGGCCAGTTTATTGGCTTGTCGATTGGGTTGCTAGAACTGGGGTTGACTTGTTGGCCACTGTTTGTTTGTTCGCTAGGCCATTGATGCCTCTGCATTTTTCTGTCTGAGATGCTGCTATGTGGTTTGAGATTTCTAGACATATGAGTCTCCCGCTGTTGCTTGTTTGTTCTTTTGCTTAAGTTGGTTGTTGATTGACCTATGCGATTCTGTTATCTTAATTCTTTGTTGCCCGCCTCTAGAACTTCCTTGGAGCCTTTTAGGTTTATTTTTAAAATTTTCTTGTCTTTTGTATTTTTCTTTTTCATCGAAAGAAACTCTTAGGATTCTCAATGGGTCCTTTCCTTTTGGAGTTAACTTTTGGCTTTTATGTCTTAGGTTTATTGAGCCTCCCAATCCCTCTTGTATCATTTTTGCTAATCAATAAAATATACATGTTTACGTTTATATATATATATATATATATATATATATATATATATATCATCTACAATACAAAACCACTTAAGATGGAAATCCTCTACCTCATCTTTGGATTCCACAATTTAATTAAGATCTAAACTCTCGTAAAAAAGACAATTGCCATGATGTACAAAAAAGGATACATAATTTGTAGTACGACTATACTTTCATTTATGATCAACAAATAAAAAAGCAAGAAGTTCCATGTGGCGATCTGAACGTTGTGTCTTTTGCGTTTGCTCTTAAGCCTACTTAATATGTCTCAATGATTTAAGGTAGTCACCCTTGATGATAATGCCATACATCCTAAGCATTTAGTCCTAGGTTACCCATTAGAGTATTGCTTGAATCTAACATCAGTTATGGTTCATGCTTATAGTTATGTCCTACATGGAACGTGTACTCCAAAGGAGTCTTAGTCATAATATATGAATGAGCCATCAATGTTGTCCTTGAGAAACGATGTAGAGAAGGGGCTCGTCGAAGCTGCAATGCCCTATGAAGTCGTTCTGTTGTAACATCTCTCACAAATCATTATAAAGAGGATTGAGCTAACAAAAAAGATCGATGTCGAGTATGGTCGCCCATGCCTCTTCTCAAGCCCTCTCAATGGCTAGTACAAGACAACCACAATATGTTAGGCGAATTGATTGTGCCTGCAAGAGGTGTCACAACTGCTTCTAGTCAAGAGAGTCGAATCCAAGAGGCCCCATCTAATAAGTGTCCTTAATAGTTCAGGTGTAGTTGTAATCAATCATAAAGTTATCCTTGTGCATCGTAGTGTGGCACCTCCAAGTACAAGTGGCTGAAGTAGTAAGCCCCCTCTTAGACTTTATAAGGTTCAAGGAGATAATATTCTTGAAGAATCTCTAAAGATTGCTGGCTATCCTTAAGCCAAGTTGAGGTAGTGAAACAACCATTGCTCCCTAGCATTTTCAATCTAGTATAGCTAATTAAACATACTCTTAATGAAGTTGTTAAATTTCCATTGCACCAAGATCTGCTCTAAATGTTGGATATAGGCATGCTAATGGACATACCCAAGTTATGTTTCATATATTATTTTTCAATGTTGGTCACTGTCCTAATTGTCATTGATCATCCATAAATTCAGCCAACTATCTTCCATGATTGGTGGAAATATCTCCTAAAAATGGTATTCACTAAAGAGCTCCTATATCTATCTAGTCTTCCCCCATTGAAATATCAAAGCTCCACTCCCCACTTACAAGTAGATGTATCTTTGTACAATCAATCAACCTCAACACAACAATCAATACAGTATAAAATCGCCTCGTGCATGGAGAAAGTGATGCTACACAGAGGCCTACACGAGAATGCATCGAGAAGTTTGAAGGGCACATGATGAAGTTACATTTCAAATTGAAAAAGGTTATTTGGTCATGATGGGTATTATGTTATGTCTTGTTGTGTATGTTGTCATGTTATGTGTGTAGACTTGTATTATTTATGCAATTTAATTTTCTAATGTTTATTTCAGTATATAAGTTAAATTATTATATGTAATTAACAACAATATGGAAAAATTAATTTAACTTGTGTTCGGAATGCAAAAAGTCATACGGGGAGTTGTAACTGGCCCTTTTCCTTTATTCGCACTGTAGGAATATAGGATTTGGATGCTATAAATACCTCATGTAGAACTTAAATTCATGGATAATACAGTTTGCCTCTTGTAAAAGATTATTTGCTCAAGAGTTTTGGTATGGATAGTCGAAACAATTAATTATGTGTACAATTAATGATCTTCAACATGTGTACAATACAAAGACAAGATGTATACAATAATAAAGGGAGAATGTGTGGACAATCTTGATAGTTATCATTTTAGTTTTGAGTTACTTTTTGTTTAATCTTATTTTGTTTTTTGTTACATTTTGTTTCCATTTTATTTCATCAAAATTCAATTTTGTTTCGACTTTCAAATACCCCTCCAACAAAACATGCACACAAATAATTACCCTTTTACTCCATTGCCCATAAACCTCTCAAATAACCACGAAATTTTCAAAGTAAAATTTACAAATTTCTGACAGCCGCTTTTCTTCTAATCATCCAATTCAGACTTCATTTTATCCACAAAATGTTTTACCAAAGTTTAATCGTCATTTAAGAACTCAAAATCATTAACTTCAACGTTGTGTCACTTTTATTGGTATTAGGGCAAGTTTTTTACCTAGATGTAGAAGGAAAACTTGCTCTACTCATCTTGATGCTTCTACTCTATTTTTTTTCAAAATTTTGAATTTTTTCTTTTTACTGTTCCGGTCGCTACTAGAAACCAACCCACTTAAAATTGCCATCAAACCCACTCTATGGTTCCCAACCCATGGGGACTAAACTGACTTGACACGACCAATACCAGTTAGGCCCGAGTCCTTCCACTCGCGCACATGCCCTCCAGTTCATGCATGCTACTGTACGAATTCCCATGCGTCCACTTGGCCTCTTCCATCACACGCACACACACACACACCTCTTCCAGTGCACATATATGCGCATGTGAGCATCCACCATTGTCATCACCAACTTCTGATGCTCTGTTCTCCTCCATTTGAGCTTCAATTAGTGAATCATTTTCATCGTTGGATTCCTCACAACAAAATCTATGATCTAGTAACATTTCAAAGAAATTAAACTAATTTAAATACAAAGAAAGCAATGAATATTCGACACATGAGGGGGATACATTCACTTTCATGGAAGGTATAACTTTCATTTTCTTACATTGTTTTGAGTTGCTAGTATCTCGAATTTGCATCAAAATTAATAGTTGGACATTTGTATATATGTGGCAAGTTGTGTGTAAATTTATATATTTTTCTTGATTTAGTACTCATTTTCTTATATATAGCTTTGAGAAACCACTTGTGAGGGTCTGTTCCACTTAGATAGCCATTTTATTGTGATTGAGCTATAATTGAGCAACCTATATGATTTTAAGTTCTACATATGTTTTTGTCTAATTTATTTTATTTGTTTATATTATTGTTTAGATTAGTTATTGTATTTTATTTAGAATTATTTTTCATTTAAAGGACATCATGACTAACAACCAAGAATTTAATGGAATGTTTTAGATTAGCAAATTGTGGGATTAAAAGCTTTATGGTTTGGAGAGAAGCCCAATTTAGACATAATGTTGAAAGGATTAATCTTCAAACCATAGAGGATGCACTATATGATGCCCTTTTCATTGAGTCCTAATTAAAGGTATCATCGTCTAGGGTTAAGCCCTTGATTGGCATTTCCAAGTCTATTCTGAAGTCACCACCTTCCCCACTGTACCCATTAGGATACCTACCACAAAATGTGTACATTTATGCATGATGTAGTTTTTTATAAGTGCAAGTAGAAGTGGCACCTTAAGTTTGAGTGCATAGCAGTCCTATTCACTGTAATTATTGAAGATGAGGGGGATGAATTAGTATCTTTTCATGGAGATTGATGAATCTATAAATTATATCTCAAATAAAGGAAAAATTCATTCATTTCTCATAATAAAACTGCTCCTTAATCTAATTTTATCTATATTTTCAGGAAAAATACCCATCAAACGAATTCCGAGCAATTTGGACAATTTTTCCAATATTTCTAAAGGAAACCGCTGCCGTGCGCTGCAGCGCGCTCTAACGCGCTGCAGTGAGCTTTTTTGCGAGATTGGACGCCATAACGCGCTAGAGCTAAAAACTTTGCAAAGCACGGGCGTGATCGCGTGCTGCAGTGGGCAAGTTTGCAAATGCTGGCGCTACAGCGCGCTGCAGTGAGTCATTTTGTAAATCACGGGGGCGATCGTGCGCTGCAGCGGGACAGTTTGCAAACGTGGGCGCTACAGCGCGCTGCAGCGGGAAATTGTGCAAAACCACTAGCACAACCGTGCGCTGTAGCGCGCTATAGCAGCCCTTCACTTATCAAACCTGATTGCCCTAGCGCGCCTCAGTGGGACTTTTCGCAAAACCATCCGCTACTGCGCGCTGCAGCGGCCCGCCGCCATTTTGTCTGATAGAAGCATTAATTGCGGCTGGGACAAGACACCCAACCAGCCTCTTGTCTCCAGCCATCATTCCTCCTGATGCAGCTCTACTTTTAAATGGAAAAATATCTCTTTGATGTGATGAGAAGGATAAACCAATGGAAAATATTAGTCACCTCATCCATTAATTGGAATTTTCCATCATTACTCCAGAATTTTAAGGCATTTGCTGGTTTTGATCATGGGATTGAATATGCAGCCCCTCATCTATAAATACCACCTCTCTTAACTAGAGGAGGGTTCCAAAATTAGCTAATTTCAACCTAAGTAAGAGAGGGGCTGCATAGAAGAGAAGAAAAACTCCCCAAAGGTGGAGGAGCTCAACTTACTAAGGAGAAGGAGGAGAAAGGCAACACTAGGAACCTAAAAGAAGCACTTCAAGCAAGGAGAAGAAGAGTCCGGAGAACTTCCTAATGAATGTTCATAGTATTTTCTAAACTCTTATTTTGTAATTTTTTTTCTTAGTTGATCATGAAAGGGTCTTTATCCATGTATGTATTCTTTTTCATTTCTTTTGTAATGGAGAGCTAAACCTCTCTTGGGAAGGGTTGGGGCAATCCCACATGTTTTGATAGCTCCTATAAAATGTATGAAGTTTTCCTCAAGTATTAATAAAAATTGTGAACTTAATGACTTGCTAATGAAATGTATAAGACTATTGTGGACTTGAATATGGACCAAAGGAAAAAAAGACTTCTTAACTCAAGAACTAAGTTGTATTATGCTCCATAGCTCACCTTAGTTTGATGCTAGATTTATGAGTGTATGAGAGCTTAGAACTATGTAAGAAAGTTCTTAAGCTTAGTGCACCTTAATCTAAGCTCAACTAAAGAATTGATGCGTGTGATACTAAGACCCACTAATTGAGCTCTATTGCTCAACATAATTGAGGGAGGAAATGGAATAGTTGTGTGCTCATGAACGAGGTGACATAGTCATTGAGCCCAATGAAATCAATCCCTCATCTCAACTATGTGTGATGCGCATGACGCTCTTAGTGGAATCAATGTTTATAAGATCTTAAAAATTAACAACCCTCATCTCTATGATTAAGAGATGAGGTAAAATCTATAAACCTAAAATTTTATAAGGTCTTTGTGTTGAAATAGAAACGACTGTGTGTTCATTTAATGTACAAGATTTGAACTTGTAATTCTTTGAGATAAAACTCAAGGAAAGACAATGTGCACTTGATTAAGATCTAAGTAAATAAAAGATAAATGCTTGAGGAATAACCATACATATGTTGTCTATTATGTCATGTGGGAGAAACCCAACTCTCATCTTCCTTTTATTTGACTTATTTTCTACTAAGTGATTGTCGTGCCTGTTCTGGAACCAACTTAAACAAAACATCGATAGCTTAAACATTAGTGATAATAGATACACCTTAGTAACAAAACATTCAATTCTCTGTGGTTCAATAAATCCCGGAAACTCAAACTTTCCACTTATTACTTTAGACCATGTACACTTGTGTGAAAGCGCAGACGCGTATTTTAGGTCTGTCAGTGATGATAATGTTAATGTTATTGATGAAGGTGATGAGGTGTATTTGGGAGTGGTGAGATGCCTTAATATATCATTGGAGAGAAAGATTGGCAATGTATATATATTATTAGTGCATCAATGATATACAATGGCATTGCATATAAGATGGTAAATCAAGGTGGTTGTGCTATGAATGTTGTGTCCACACACACCTTAGCTATGATAAATTTAAAGATAAACCATAGTTGAGCCCATTCAATGTTAACTGGGTGAACCAAACTTCACTTTTGGTTACATAATAATATTTGGTTCCCACCAAGATTATGAGTGATGAGGATAAGATATGTATGATTATTACCCATGGATATAACACACATTCATTTGGGTCAACCTAGACTTTACAATATGAATATCATACATTATGATTGTGAAAATACATATTTATTAAAATTTAATAGCAAGATAATAAAGCTTTATTCTTCCAAGACTAACACAAAGCCACCACACCTACTTTGGGTCCCCTTTACTTGACGTCCATTCCACCACTAATTAAAGACCTTCCACATTTTATGTATCCATGCCTTGTGTTGCTCTAAAATTTATACCACCATAGCTGAAGAGAGTAGCCAAACTTTAGCTTATCACTATTTGCCTCCTTTGATTACATTTGATTCACATTCCATGATCCAATTTATAAAGCTTGAGTTTCACCTTCTTGATCTTCTTTTAGAAATAATAGGACATTACACAATAAAAAAAAGTTTAGTAGTCTATGAAGGGTACATTTTTTGCATTTAAAGAAACTCATCCCTGCCATTGATGATATAAAAATCCTTCTCTTGTAGTCAATCTCTTAAGGAATTTTCCAAACACCTCACTTGAAGATCTTTTTGATTCTTTACCTTTGAAGATCACATTAAGAATATCTAAGGGTTTTCTTGAGTGGATGGTGACGCTACTTGGCCTTTCCAATGTAACCAGAATTCATGCAGTTAATGAATACAAAGCTCCAACATTTTCTAGGAAGTTTTTTGTGGTCTATATTGACGACATTTTAAGCTTTAATAATGATGAGAAGCACCACTTGGATCAATTTAACCATTTTATTGAGATACTTCATGTAACACCTCGTCCCGTTGTCGAGCACAACAAAGGTATTAATGGAAACCCAATTGGCGGTGGAACGGTGAGTTACTTTGGAAGAGCTGCTGAACCTCCTCAAATGCTACTGGGACTCTACCCAAGGTAAAACAGAGGACTAATCCTTAAGATGAGTGTGAAATTCTTATCTTAAGTATTAGATAAGGTACTAACATACATTGGATTTATGAGAGATGGTTTAATAAATATCCAATGTATATGAGTATTTGTATAACCTACATGCTAATTACATCACAATACAAAGTATAAGTAATAGGAATAACAAAGCCAAAAGATATAGTATTCATCCATAGCATTTATCATTGAAGCTAAATAAAAAAATTCATCTTTGAAAAGAAAGAGAAAATACATCTATAGTAAAACTCTTATAAACCATTATTTAAAATAGAAAGAGCAGTAAATGAAAAGATCTCTCATCTCATAGGTAAGGTAACTAAGAATAGTGAATAAAGCTGAGCCAGCTAATGCTCCACTAGCTCCTCCTAGATCTCTTGGGAAGCCTCCAAAGACAGCTTCTCAAACAGCTCCAAATCTGACAAATTATCGAATCCCAAAAGGCTGGTTTCCTAGATGAAAGAAAAAGAAAAGTATATTATGTTAGATAATAATTCTAACACATCATAAGCTACAATATACTTTATTATAGTTTAAAGAGATTAATGTTTAAATAAAATAGAACACTACTGCAGAAAAGTATTAAAATACCTGAAAGATGTAAAATAGTGCAGAGCTAAAAGTAAAATAGTAACGAAAAGATAAGGTGCTGAAATGAATAATTTATAAGTGTTTGAAACTGAATAAAATTTTGAAATAAAACTATGTTATATACCACTGGATATATATATATATATATATATATATATATATATATATATATATATATATATATATATATCTGAATATATCATAGAATCTTATGCCACAAATATGCATAACCTTGATATCACATGACATCCCATAGATCCTAGGTGAGTAGAATCACTCCACTGAAATATCCTAGATGAGCAAAATTGCTCTGCTAATGCCATGATATTCTTATGCAATTCATGATATACCAAGTGATTTAATAATTGAATACTTTTAAATTGTTGAAAACTAGAAAAATAGGCAAAACCAAAGCAAATATTATTTCTTACTATCTAAGGACTTAGCTAAATTTCTTTTGCACATTTTCCTTGGATATTTTACAAATCAAAACTTTAACTGTATGAACTATACCATTTTATTTTAATCCCACTAAATTCAATATTTAATCTATACTATAGTTTTATAATATCCTAATTCATCATATATTAAAAGCACATATGCATGATCAGTATGTCCTAAGAAGGGTGACTTTAAATACTTAATTTGTTTAATAACTCTTATAATTGGGCACAAGGATAAGGGACAGAAACCTTTTATAGTTTGTTCTCTCAAACTATGCCATTAAATCCTTAACTTATAACATAGTTTGAACTTGGAATGCTTATCCTGAACTAAACTGTACTTTTCTAATAACTTAAGATAAGACCAAAACTATATAGTTCTATTCAGGGTAAATCAACCAAATCCATATTTCACTATATAAATTAGTCCAATGGATATGCACTGTAATCTTTATACAATAATACTAATATTCTCATTCTAATAATCTATTTAATGATCAAGGATTTACAAACTAATAAATCCATCCTCCATTATGGAAGGTCCTACATAAAAGGATCCAAGGAAGTGACATATAAATCATTCTATTTAGGATAACTTCCTCAAGAGATAACTCAATCTAAGTCTCTTTAGGTTATCCTATCACAAGGCATAAGAATAATCATCTAAGGTCCTACCTCAAAATGAGATAAATAAGGCATTTTTCCCACCTCAATGTAATTTATTAAAGGTAGAGCATTTACTTAAGCTAACTTATAAGATAAAATCATATAATTATTGGGAATTGATCAATCATATTATAGAGATCAATTTATTCTAATTCTCTTGATTAGGAGAAAATCAGAAGAGTTTAAAGATTGATCAAGAAAAATCAATCACATAATAACCATATGATCAAGTCTCCTAACTTGTTATTCTAGGGTCAAGTGATAAATCAGTAGGAGCTAGTTAAATCTATGCAAAATCAATAAATGCAAGATTTATGATTTAACCTAAGTTAACATTATTTGGGAGCTTAATTAAGGCTACATAGAACTAAAGCTAATTAGACATGAATAAAGATTTCATATACCAAAATTAAAATGCACAACTATTATTAATTTACTTATCCATTATCAAAGCTAGAATCAACAATAGTTTCCACTTTAATTAATTCAAGCACTTAATTAGGTTAATTAAGGTTTCACCCTAATTAAAATAGATTTAAGAATTAAAGGTGTTCAAATTAGATTATGATGTTGAAAATGTATTTCTTACTATTTCATAATCATAAGCATACTAAACTTATCAAATTCAGAGAATAATTAAGACTAATTAGCACTAATCAAATTCCAAGGTAATTAATATTTAATTAAACAATTAAATTTTAGAAACTAAATTTGACATAACCAACTAATTTTAAATATTTAAATGAATAATCAGAAGCTATAATGTGCCATTAAGACTAAGAAAAAACCCTAATTATCACTAATCATGCAAATTGGTGATTAGGGCATAATTAAAAAAAATTGATTTTTAGAAAATTAAGCCAGCATAAGGAATACATTCTACATGCTCTAATTAACATTTATAAACTTAAATCAAAGCATTTGGACAAGTGTAAGAGCTAATATTTGCTAATGAAGCCATTGGACTAATTAGGAAATATTAAGAAGATAAATAATAGGAACTAAAGTAATTTTGTATATTCTTATTCCTTACATTTTTTTGAACAAAATGATATATAATTTTATATGGTTTGGAGCTAAGATGGCAAAGTTATTGCATTAATTTTTTGATTTTTTGATTTGTTTTCCTTAAGAAAATAAATTAAAAAAATTGTCTTAATTAATTTAATAGATGCAGCCCGAAATCGAAACCGCATGTGTCGGGTTCCGACCCGACCCGCCACTATGCCACTCCCTCGCTGCGCACTTCTGAGACATGACAATTAGGGTTTAACCCTAATCACCCAATTGCTAAGCTTTAGGCCATGGCGGTGCCTCCAACCTATCCCTACACCATCCATGAACCAATGCATTGATTACTTGCAAAAGCCATAAGAGATAGCACCTGGAAAGCTGGGGAGCTACTTCCCTTAATCTTCTAACTATGGGAACTCTAGGGTTTAATGTGGGGAATAAATTCTCCCCACAAACACCATTAAAAAGCTGGTTCAAACTTCCATCACCATCACCGAAGCAAGGCAGAGCTAAGCCCTAAAAAAACTAAATCTTGAATGTAGCCAGGATAGCGAGTCCTTACTCAAGCTTAGCACTATAAAATCATGTGCCGGCTCGAATAGAGGATGGTTGCTGGGTCAATTCCCAGCTAGTCAAATCATATCAACCTGATGAGGATCGATACACAATCACTCTCATATGCAATTAGTGGCTCGATTGAGCACCAATGGCATGCAGGATAGTAAGCATGCACTATTGAGTCACTATAGAGTTTAGACAGTGCTCCACATTGTTGAAACCTTTGTTGACTCGCTGATGCCACAACCCTAATCCTAGTATAACCTAGGTCACAAGCATTTACACACATTGATGGATTCGAGTTCACATAAGGGACTATGAGCTCACATAGCTCATAGTGAGGTAGTGAGGTACCTGTACTGATGTTGTTAGCCTGAGTGACAAATGGGATTTTAGGGTCAGGCTAAGCTTCAAGAAGCATCTAGAGGACTTGAGCTCCAAGTCACACCCTCAAATTCCTCAAATTGAAGTTGGGGGAAGCTTGGACCTCGAGAGAAGCTGAGAGCAAACAATTAGAGAAAACAAAAAAAAATTAAAGCTTCACAGCTAGTAAAAAGCTCACTATAAGGCATTTGAGGCTATTTATAGCCTTAGAGGGTCTCAGGGATGAAGATGGGAGTTTGGCCTGACCTGATAGCTCAAGTCTAGGTTGAGCTCTTGAACTTCTAATTGGGGGCAATCAGGATGCGGAGCTTGATCATGGTGCCTAACCAATTTGGGTATCGGCTAGTGGTCAATTGATGTGGAGGAAGGGAGTGGGGGACAGCCTCTGGCACCTTTGTAAGGGAGAATTTTCTTCTGACGGGGTGGAGCTCTCATAGAACAAAGATGAACAATGCTCAAGCCCTAGCACCCGTCAGACCGAATTGCAGTTGTGGACGGATGGCTCTGATGCCGATTTTGTTAATAGACGAACAAGGAAGGCTTATCAGCCGTCAGATCGCAAGAGCAATCCTGTGGCTGACGAGTGACACGAGCGCAAAGCGCTAAGGATCGTAGAATGGTGAGCGCCTAAATATGTGCAAAGCTCAGGATTGGATGCGACAAAGCTGATCCGATCATTTAGAGGTATATGTGTAATTTTAAATTGATCTAAGCCCTTTTGTGCAATTTTACCTTAATTAATTAAACTCAATTTTGGCTTAAATGACCTCCATGAATTCCCTAACTTGCACCCCTAGCTAATTTGGGGGTGAGGAGTTCAAAAATGAAATCAGAATTTGATTTGAAGATCAAAATATTTTGGCTAACTTCCTAATTTGGAAAAATTGCCAACTTATTCTAGTGAGGTCTGATTGACCCCAAACTTTGTGGGTTGGGTTCTAATGACTATATGAACACCATCGTATGAAAATAATATTGTGATTAAACTTAGATTAAGTTGGTAACAACCTAGAGTTGTTATAGTCTCCCCCACTTAAGAACGATGTCATCCTCAACATCATCCTAAAAGGGGAAAAAGACGCAAAATTTTAGAACAAAACTTAAGAAAAAAAGAGTACCTGGATTTTCTAAGATACTTAGATACTTTTGATGCATATCTGCCTCTTTCTCCCAAGTAGATTCTTTGAGAGAGCATTTCCTCCATTAAACTTTCATCATGGAAATAGAGCGGTTCCTTAACTGCTTCTAGTCGTGAGCTAAGATTATGATTGGCTTTTCTACATAGGAGAAGTTCAGCTGAAGGGATACAAATGGAAGTTGAACTAAATGCAAAGGATCACAAAGAAATCTTCATAATGATGAGATATGAAATATGTTGTGCACTACTGAGAAATTTTTGGGGACTTTTAACTATAAGCTGCAGAGCCTACCTTCATTGCCACTTTTAATGGCCCGACATAGCAGGGACTAAACTTCCCATTTTTGCAAAAATGGAAAACACCCTTCATTGGAATGACCTTAAGATACACAAATTATTCAACACTAAAATACAAGGGACAACGATGTGCCTCGTGGTATTTACTTTGGTGATCTTGCATTGTATGAATCCTTTATTGAATTAATTGTACATTTTTATTGGTTTCATCCACCAAATAAGACCCAAAAAGTTAAACACTACCAATTTCTGATCATGCAAGTGGAGTGCTGCACTTATTTCCATACAAAGTTTTATATGAAGCCATACCGATACTTTTTTGATAACTGTTGTTATAAGTAAACTCCACAAGAGGAATGTGGACTTCCCAAAAATCACCAAAATTTAAAATACATAAACGCATGAGATCTTCAAGAACTTGGTTGACATGTTCTATTTGTTTGTTTTCTTGAGGTGGACAGGTGGTGCTCATGGCTAGAGTAGTTCCCAGGTCTTAATACACATCTTGCCTAAACTTTGACGTGAATCTACTATCTCGATAAAAAACTATTGACTTTGAAATACTGTGAATTTAGGCGATCACTTTGATGTAAATCCTTGCCAACTTCTCCACATAATTAGTTTGATGCATAAGAATGAAATGAGCTGACTTGGTTAATTAATCATCTATCACCCAAATAGAATCAGCTCTAGATCTCGACTTAGGCAAAACCATGACAAAGTCAACTAATATTTATATTCAAGAATTGCCAATGGATGAAGGAGTCCTCCAGGCCTTTGGAATTTGACTTTGGTGAGAATGTAAGCATGACACTTTGCAACGAATTCTGCCATGCTCTTTTTCATACCAGGCCACCAGAAAGATTGCCTTAAATATTGGTACATTTTTGTGCTTCCTAGATGGATTTGATATCCATAATTATGATCTTTGATGAGAATCTTTTGATGCATAAATTTGTTAATCCAGAGACAATTTCCTTAATAAATTACATTTCCATGTAGCTGCAGATCATGGTGACATCCACCTTTAATTTTGGCCTTGAACTTTAGATAATCCTCTTCTTTAGTCAGAGAGATGGAGGCATCTGTGTATAATGTTAGCTCAACATAAATTAATAGATTCAGCTCACTGAGCATATCATCGCTAATAGACTCGATGTGCAATTTACAAAATTTGCCCTCAATTGGACTTTCAGTGATTAAGGCACATAAGGTATAATGATGGCTAAGAGCACCAGCCACAATTTTTGCCTTGCCAGGATGATATTGAATGCTCAGATCATAATCATTTATCAATTCCAACCATATTCTCTACTGACAATTTAGTTTGCACTGAGTAAAGATATACTTCAAGCTCTGATGATCGGTGAAGATCGAATACTGAATGACATAGAGATAGTGACACCAAATTTTTAGAGCGAAGACAAAGGCAGCAAGTTTGAGATCGTGCACTAGATAATTCTTCTCATGGGGCTTAAGCTGATGAGAAGCGTATGCAATCACTCTACCTTCTTGCATTAATGCACATCCCAATTCAACTCCAGATACATCAGTGTAGACTTGGTAGTCCAAATATTCTTTTGGAAGGACGAGCACTGAGGCAGATGAGAGTGCATCTCATAGTGCTTGGAATGCTTCTTCACACTCGAAACTTCAAACAAAAGGTACAACCTTTTGGGTTAGCTTAGTCAGAGGATAGGAAATCTGAGAAAAGCCTTTAAAAAAATTTATGTAGTAACCAGCTAAACCCAAAATGCTTAGAATATCAGTTACTGACTTTGGCTATGACCAATCCTGAACAGCACAAACTTTTTTTGATCAGCTCTAATGCCTAGAGCATCAACAACATGACCAAGAAATGCCACTGAGTCAAGCCAGAACTCACACTTGGAGTACTTAGCATAGAGTTGATGACTGCACAGTTCTTCTAGTATGGCTCGTAAGTGGTTTTCATGCTCAACTTTATTCTTTGAGTAGATCAAGATATCGTTGATAAAGATAATGACAAATTTTTTTAAGAAGTACTTGAGCACATGCTGCATTAAGTCTATAAAAATTGATGGTGCATCCATTAAACTGAAAGAAATCATTAAGAACTCATAATATTCATAACGAGTCCTGAATCCTATCTTCTCGATATCTTCATCATTAACTCGTAGCTGGTGGTAACTAAATTTGTAATAACCCTTATGTTGTTACCCTATAATTATTAGCATAATCAATTTCATTTCACATATAGTACTTTTATAATAGTATTAGGAGCCTTTACCTCAATTTTGGTGTAATCTGGAGATCATTTATAATTTACAAATATTCCTAATTTTTTGCTAATAATTCTGAGAATGCATATATTATTTTGACCTTAAGAATCAAAATCAAAGTTCTCTATTGAACTGATCATCCCCAAATTAGCTAGGGGTAGTATTTTGGGAATGTTTGGAAGTTATCAAATTTTCTTTAATTATTTTAATAATATTTAAATACTTAAAAATTAGGATAATTAAATTGATCTCTGATTAAAAATCTGATTGCATTTTTGAGTTCCTCACCCCTCAATTAGGTAAGGGTAAAATTTTGGGATTTTTTGGAGTCCATTTGGTTATTTAATTTTGAGTAATAAATTATGTATAATTAATTAATTAAATAAGTATTTAAATTATATTATTTAAATTATTATTTATGATTAATCCAACGGCTATTAAATGGAAGGCATGGATCCGTTGTGGCAGGCAGAACACAGAGCAAAGGAGAACGTTAATCTAAGCTATCGATCTCTATTAATGGGAGATCCTACGACGCGCAATCCTCCTGACTAATCTGACCGTTGGATCAAGATCTGGATTTGATGGCCATGATCAATCCATTGTATGCCTCCTATGCTGCTCACAATTGTGCATAGGGAGCCATAACCTGCGGCCTCTTTCAGTAGCTCTAGGTCATAATTGACCCTCTCGACTTTGGCATTTCACTCCATGACACTTAGGCAATCATTTGGAATCCCAAGGTAAAGCGAAGGATGTCTCAGTGAGGTCTTGGTGAACCCATTTGTTTAGCCCTAATTCTCGTTGAACCTGACACCTTCAAGCATTGCCAGGTACCAATCCCTTCATTCTTTCTTTAAATTAATATTCTCTAAGGCTATTCTGAGACCTGATTGTGATATCGAAGCTCAATTGAGCTCATTTGAGCCCTGTTGAGCTCGGGCTTGTCAAATTTGCCACAATAAACGTATAGCTTCATCCTTTGAAACATAAAGCTCAACCCTGTAGGCCGCTCTGTTGTCACCGGGGGTCAATCCATGGATTGATGGGTCGGCTTCGGTGAGGGCTTCATGCTGGTATGTGGGTTGTGTCAAGGGATATAATAGCCCAAACTCTTAATACTAAGGTATTTTCCACTTTGGCCTAAAAGGTCTCACGATTTTGCCATCAGAAGATAACTTCCCAGTAGGTCACCCATCCTGGGAGTGCTCCCACCTGAGCACACTTAACTTTGGAGTTATTATCAGGAACTTCACCGTTATCTGAAAAGGCACCTCAATATTTAAGAGTTTAACTTATTACTACTTAAGTGGGTCTTCACAATCTCTCCAACTTAAGTAACTGACATTCTCGTCAATATCCACACACAAATCCAAGAACCATCCATTGGGTAGATATGACTAGAGGTTACCCCTATAGCCCAAACTCTTAACACTAAGGTATTTTCCACTTTGGCCTAAAAGGTCTCATGATTTTGCCATCAGAAGATAACTTCCCAGTAGGTCACCCATCCTGGGAGTGCTCCCACCTGAGCACACTTAACTTTGGAGTTATTATCAGGAACTTCACCGTTATCTGAAAAGGCACCTCAATATTTAAGAGTTTAACTTATTACTACTTAAGTGGGTCTTCACAATCTCTCCAACTTAAGTAACTGACATCCTCGTCAGTATCCACACACAAATCCAAGAACCATCCATTGGGTAGATATGACTAGAGGTTACCCCTATAGGCTCAAGAGGTACTCACAACCATGTAGCACCTTAACCATCAAGAGTTTAAGAGGCTACTCACATGAAGTGGTACTTTTGCCATGTATGACACTTAGCTCTTATCTGATACCCTATGGCCTGCTTTAATACCATTTATAATAGCCCAAACTCTTAACACCAATGTATTGTCCACTTTGGCCTCAGAAGATAACTTCCCAGCAAGTCACCCATCATGGGAGTGCTCCCACCTGAGCACGCTTAACTTTGGAGTTCTTATCAGAAACTCCACCATTATCTGAAAAGACACCTCGATGTTTAAGAGTTTAACTTATTACTACTTAAGCGGGTCTTCACAGGGGACCTCCGAAGTTAACCAGGAATCGTAACCCTAGTCACGCTCCTATGGGTTAGTGTTGAGACGAAGTGACTTACTCAGATGGTGCCTTAGTTTAAATTTTATTGCTGAATCGGGTCAGTCCAGACGGGGTTGATCGCACCGTCATGCGGAGATGACATGCATATTGTGTTCTGACACGTGTGAGCCTCGATTATGAGGTGACATGTGTGTTCCCATGCATTCGTCACATTGTCTTCCTAGTTTCCACGATGACAGCTGCAATTAAATCCATGCCATCAGCTGCCTTTTAATCCGCGCCCTAAATTTCTGTACCGATTGTAATAGTGGATTTAATTAAACCAATTAATTAATTTCAAATGAAATTTTTATTTCTCTCATAACTTTAAATATATACATTCAAATCATACAAAATTATATATCATTTTGATCAAAAAAATGAGACAAACACATTGGTATAATTCAATTTTGGATTTGAACCCAAATTTTCATATTCACTTTTTAGCCTAAATTAGGAGTCCCAAAAACCATAATTTCTAACGTTGTCCAATTTTGACTTACTTTTAAATCAAATCAATATATTCCAAAACTCAAAGTATATATAGTATTACTTACAATTGACTTGAGATTAATATCCCTAAGTAAATTGGGAGCTTAATTAGCTCCAATCATTAAGTTAGATCATTAAAAAAATTAGATAACAATAGATATCACATAATTTATAATTACTTGAATTCATTAAATGCATGCTTTGCTTTGAGATTACAACCGTTAACATACATACAAGATATTGTGCATATATAAAATATTCATAATAAAACATCAGGGTTTTCTTGGTGGTGGCCAAGGGCAGGCTTAAGAGGGATATACGGAGATCTCATATATCTTAGAGGAGGAATGTTAATGTTTCTTTTCTATGAGACCCCTTTTCCTTACTAGTTAGGAAGACGCGCTTAACTCCTCACTTGTTCTATAAATTTTCCTACTGAACGAAAAACCTTAAACAACTTGAACAATTTAAATATTTGGGTTATCACAATCTTAATGATTGTGAGAACTCATCATAGCCCTTGAGCTATGCTTACTTTTCATATTATTTGACTATGCCTTCTTAGCCCATGAGGCTAAGCTTCTACCTACTTTAATTTACTATTTAGTTCTTACTAGCTGTACTATAGTTTACTTACTTATAGTCTCATTTTCATGCAGTGTATGTTGTTTTACTTACTTTTCTGCTCACTATTTTAGTTTGCTTTTACTTAGCATAATATTTATTGACCATATTCATATATATATTATTTACTTTTAAATACAAATTAGTAGTTTCTAGTCTTATTAGGATGTTTTTCCCTTACTTGTTGTTGGAGGCTAGATCAAACCTACTTGTGAGTTCTTACTCCCTTCTTACTTACTATTTTCCTTATAGTTATATTTTCCCTTACTTTGATACTTTCATGCTTCACTTTATAATTTAATAGTAAATTAGCATATGCGATATCCAGCTAAATTGTAATTCAAATTTAGCCAATCTTAAAATATACTTAGATTCTTTAGTCTAACAACTTAATTTCATTTTTTTTGGTTGTGCCCTATCGTATTTTATAAACAAAAAATATGGTAGATTAGGAGCATTTACTAATTAGTGGAGCTGGTCATAGTTCTGGACATTAGTTGCATCAGAAAATTTTGCTTCCGCACTTTTTATTTTATTGCTTGTGAGTGAGAGATTTAATTTAATTTTTCTTTAATATTCAGCTTGTAATAATTTAATTTATATGATATTTTTACATTATTCTATGATGGATTTTCTTACATTATAAATTACTTGGCTTGGATAGTGGATTGGATGCATATTTTATACTTGCATATTTTTCTTTCTCCTGCTCCTTCTTAATTTAACACCCTCACAAAGATTCTTAGCCACACAACATTCAATGTTGAGTTGGTTTCCTTCTGATCCAGTGTTAAGCGCTGTGGTGACGCTCCATTATTGGATTGGGTTCTTGATCTGTTATTGGGGTCTTCACAGGGCTACAAGTCAATCTTGGAGAACACTTTGGCTTTGGATAATTGATTGAATAGATTGTCAATCCGAGGTAACGTATACTTGTTCTTGATCATCACCTTGTTGAGTTCTCGATAGTCTATGCACATGCACATGGAACTATCTTTTTTATTAACAAAGAGAATTAGCACTCCCCAAGGATACGAGCTTGACATGATGAGACATTTCTCCAATAATTCCTGAAGTTGCTTGTTCATTTCCTACAACTCTTTGGGTGGCATTCGGTACGTAACTTTAGATATTGGCTGTGTTCCCAGAATAATCTTGATCGCAAATTTCACTTCTCTAATGGGTGGAAAACTAGGTAGGTCTTCATGAAAGACATCAAAAAATTTGCATACGATACAATTTTTGCTGATAGGAACATCTTCCTTCTTCTCACCTTGCATTATCACTAGGTAAGCATTACATCCTTTCTTAACGAGCTTTTTAGTTTTCATAGCATTGATCAGAGAGGCTTAGGTACTGAACCTACCTATAAATAATTTGACTTGACTTCCACTAACTAAAGTGATTTTATTTTTCTGACAGTTAATCATGGTGCCATGTTTACTTAGGCACTTAATTCCAAGAATTATAATGAAATTTGCAATTGGGAGCATCACCGATGAGGATTGCTATATTACATAATTGTTGGGCTTGCATGTGAACTCCAGAAGGTAACCCTATGCTTAAGAAATTTGCTAAGCAGTGAAAATGTAACTCAAGAGTCTTAGCTATACTTTTTGATACAAAGGAGTGACTTGCTCGAATATCAAAAGAAATATTGCATTTTATATTGTTATTTTCTAGAGTGCTAATGTTTAGAGCAATAACATAATTTCTTACTTACAAAATCCAAGGAAAAAAGTAAGTAAACAAAAATAAGAATTAAAATAACATTTAAAACATACCAGATACAATTTCATTATCTTTGGAGGTAAATGCGGGGGTTAGCATGTAGACTCTGGTAGGGGCAGTAGGTTGACGGTTTTGCGGTGTTCGGCCTTGACAATTATGGGCCTGGGCAAAAGTAGGTGCACCCTTGGGGGTTGCAATAGGAGTAAGTGGTGGCATAACTATCATAGCAGGGGCACTACTATTCAAGGGTTGAGGACAAAAAATTTGATCCCGCTTTTAAGTGAATGATGGGAACTCCATAGATGGTCTTCTCAGCGATGCACCAATAGAAGTGATGACCTGACCTGCCGCAAGTGAAACGAACATTTCCTTGGTGGTAGAATTTACCATATAGGTGGGGACGTTATCATACTGAGGCATCAATTGGGGATTGATCCAATTCAATATGGAGTAACTTGGCGACCATTTGATGCCCAAATGTTATTTACTTACCAGAGTGAAATGAGCATTTATTTTTCTGTCCATATGGCCCTAGAAGTGTTCTTACAACTGAGCCACTTCAACTAGGTTAAAAAAATGTTTGAACTAATGAGAAACGAGGTGTGCCCGAACCAATTACCGAAGTATTTTCAGGAATCGATTACACCTTGTCACTTCAGATCTTACTAAATTTGGCATGAAATGGGATAGACACCAAAATTTTAGCTCATATTATGAAGCAGATCTCCCTCCTTGAGAGAGATTAAGCTATTCATCTTCAAGAATAGTTTGAGTGGATACAGGAATGAAGGTCTCTATGAATACCTCTAGAAACAATTCCCATGGAATGTTCTTGATCTCATAATTAGATAATTTGGTGTTCCTCTCATTTTCCCACCAGTATTCCACTTCATTCTGAAACAGATGCGTGACTAAGTGGATGGATTCAGAGTTGGGACACTTAATACTTGTGAGGTTCTTTTCTGCAAGTTTAACTAACTAATAGTATCCATAGGATTCATAGCCCCATTGAACGTCGGTGGCTTAGTCTTAAGAATTAGTGAAGGAATCCATCTGCTTAGAAATGAAGGGCAGATGGGGCTGCCTCATGGATGATAGGTGGTTGCATCGCTGTTAGGATGTTATGGGTTTCACGGGCTTCTTGGGAATGACTCTCAATCAAAGTCTTCACCAGAACAACCAACGAGTTGATGTCATTGGACCGACTAGATGATGAGACAATATTCTTGATTGGGGTAGTCATAGAGGGGGATCCTGGTTTATGGCTATAAATTTCCAAGGATACATATCAATAAGCAAAATAATATAACTAATTCTCAATCATTACTCTTTAAAAGAGAAGTTGCATGGATAAGCATGGAATACTATGAAAGATGAATGCAAAAAATGATCAACAAGATCAACTACAAAATTCAGCAATAAAAGAAGTGTAGAAGTCATCATAAGTGGCTACATGAAATCCTCTTATGCACTTTCTTTCAAGTCTTCTATATGTCTAGAAACACCATATTTCAACTGGTCCACTGAGTAAGGCTCCCAAGATCTGTATACAGTAGTCGTTGGGGCTTGCAGTTTCCCTGAAGACAGTAGTCACATGATCTAGCCATTCTCTTGCAAGGAATAGATGGCTAGTTCCTCAGAAGGTTGGATGAACTAAGATTTTATCAAGAAATTCAACCCCTTTGGAAGATATTGTTAAATCCAAGATTTATAGTAAATTAAGATAATAAATACAAACACTTTTATACTAGAATGGTATACTTTGATGCATTTTCTCCAATTTTCAGGGTAAAAAAAAAAGAGCCGAGTTGAATCTGGGCAAAAAAAAAAATTTTGGAAGAAAACCACTGTGGCGCACCCCAGTACACCCCAACGTGCCTAAACATGCCAAGACAGAGAGCTTGGCGCTACCGCGCGCTGCAGTGGGCTCAACCCGAAACCTCACCGCTACCGCGCGCCGCAGTAGGTCAAATTCAAAAACTCATTGTTACCGCGCACCGTAGCAGAATGAAAATGAAATGAAGATTGATTGATCTGTTACCACGCGCTACAGTGGTTCCTAATTGAAAGCTAGGTGCTAATGTGTGCCACAGCACGCTGCAGCGCGCCGTAGCGCCCGCCATAAAATTGCTTAGGAATATGCATTGAGAAGAGGTGGAGACTTAATTTTTCCTCTTCCCATAGTAGGAATTTAAAGAAACACATTTAAATTTCTTTATTTCAAGAGAGTAAAAGAATAATTCATAAAGAAAGAAACAATTTGTGAGGAAGATGGAAGGAATGGCTGCACTAAATACTGAGGAGACTCCAAAAAATTATAAAAGCACAGATTTATGATAACATGGGGGAGAGCAAGAGCCTAATTTAATTCTTTTACACAATAAAATATAAATGCAGCAGCCTAAGACCCTTCATTCCAATGGAATAAAGGAATAATCATTTAATGAAAGCACAATTTTCTTAAGAGATTTATTAGCTGAATTAAATCTAAAAAAAAGAACTGAAAAGAAGTCTATAAAAGGGAGAATTGAAGATTGAGAAAGGATTCCTCTCTTTGACACTCTCATATCTAAAATTAAAACCTTGCTATAATAAAAAGAAAAGGAGACCCTCACCAAGGAAGGAAGAAGAGAACTAGTGCTGTAGAGAGAAAGGAAGAACATCAACAAAGAGCTGGAAGGGAAGAATATTGGAAGAAAGGAAGAACCCGAGAATGCCAACAAGGGCTACTCCTAATATTCTTCTTAGCCTCCTTTTGCTTTCTTTTAAGTAGAACCATGAAAGGGTTCTTATTCTTGTATGTTTCTTCCTCTATTTCTATTGTAATGGAAGGCTAAACCCTCCTTGGGGAGGGTTGGGCAGACATCATGTAAAATGTATGAGGGACTATTGGTGTTGTATGAACTTCTTTCAATGAATAAAATCTACTTCAATTTCTTTTCTAGATATGTTCTTATTGATTGCATGCTATGAATTGAATATATATTTCTTATTTTAAAAAATGGTTTACAATGAAAACACATTAAATCACCTCTACATTTTAAACTCAAAGGGAATGCACATAAAGGTCTTCGCCACACACACATGTTCGCTACGTGAGGATTATCGGTGTACAACACCTTGAGATTGAAAAGTAAAGGGGATTTGATAACTTAGATTCTCTTGTGCCCAATTGCTCACCAATTAACATGAAGCTAATAATAAGTGCTTTAGTGCTCAGAGCCTAGTGACAAGCTCTTGAGCCAAGATGTACTATTCTTTGAGCTTAGTCAAGAGGTCGATGCATGTGAGCCAAGAGCCACCAATCAAGCTCCGTGGCTCAGCATACGTCAAGGGAGGAAGAGAAATTATTGAGATCACATAGATGATGTGACATAGTCCATGTAGTCATACAATTCACTTTGTTAGCTAGACTGCGCATGTAGCATGTGACACTAATTCTGTGGAAATAAAGCTTGTGTGATCACTAAACTAAAATGTTTTTTTGATAACATAGATATAGGGAATCTTAATAATTTAAATCAATCACATGAGAGTCTAAGTGCTAAGATTGAACCCTTGTGTGTTCATCTTGTGCACTAGACTTGAAATAGTCAGGAATTAGAGGACCAATCTAAGGAACACTATATTCACTTGATTAATTAGCATGAAAAAAAGCTCATTAAAAGTTGCACGAATACAAGTACGACACCAGTCCCTTACAACTTGCATGATGAAAACCAAACTCTCCCTTCTTTATCAAATAGTATCTTAAATTATGATCTTTGAATTGCAAAGTTAGGAGCCACAAAAATTAAAAACATATTTTTTTCTAAATATTATTAAAAGTAGATACACATTAGTATTAAAACACACAATTTCCTTAGTATGATAAATCTCGAAACTTACCTTCTATTATTACTTTAGAACACATACACTTGCGTGCAAGCATAGACATGTATTCACCGTCTGTCAGATATTCCGCTAATGGTTCTACCAAAAATCTTGCCGTCCTAAAAATCATTCATCCAATAGTCGTCGAAGAGTTTAAGGTTGTAATTGACCTCATAATGATGATTCTCCATTCATAAAATAATATTTTATTTTAAGACCAACCTTGATTTTAATTTACTTATGTGTCTTTTACTTATTTAAAGTTTATTTAAACCCTAAGGTGTCCTTTTCAGATATTCTTAGTTTCATTTCTAAGATTCAATTTGATGAATTATGGATGATACCATCTTACACTTAGTGATTGTGATCATATTTGCTCCAGAGATTAGATCATAAAGTATATAGAAACACCTTCCTTATTTAATACTTTATGATTCTTCTCTGATACCAACTATAATGCCCCATCCTGTTGCCGCACACAATAAAGGTATTAATGATAACCTAATTGGTGGAGGAATGGTGCATTACTTAGGAAGGGCTGTTGAACCTCTCTGAATGCTGCTAGGACTCTACCCAAGATAGAACTGAGGACTAATCCTTAAGATGAGTTTGATATTCTTATCTTAAGTATTTGGTAAGGTAATTATATACATTGGATTTATGAAAGGTGGTTTAATAGGTATCCAATGTATATGAATATTTTCATAACTTATATGCTGATCACAGCATAATACTAAGTATAAGTAGTAGGAATAACAAAGTATGAAAGCTATAGCATTCATCTATAATATTCATCATAGAAGTTAAATAAAAATATTCATCTCTAAAATAAAAGAGAAAATATATGTAGAGTTGGATTATTACAAACTATTGCTTAAAATGAAAAGAGCAGTAAATGAAAAGATATCTCGTCTTATAGCTAATGTAACTTAAAATAGCGAATAAAAGCTGAGCCAGCTAATGCTCCACTAAATCCTCCTAGATTTTTTGAGAAGCCTCCAAATCCAGCTTCTCAAACTTCTCTAGATCCGACAAGTTGTCGGATCCCAAAATGCCGATTTCTCGGATGAAAGAAAAAGAAAAGTACATCGTGTTAGACAATAAATACAATAAGATTAACACATCAAAAGATATAACATACTTTATTGCAGTTTAAGAAGATTAACATTTTTAAATAAAACAGAACACTACTGTACTAAAATAACTAAAAGATGTAAAACTGTGTAGAATTGAAAGTAAAGTAAAATAATCATGAAAAGATAGGTGCTGAAATGAATAATCTGTAAGAGTTTGAAACTGAATAAAATACTGAAAAAAAATTGTGTTATATGCCACTTGATATGTATATATCTGAATATGCCACAAATATGCATAACCTTGAAGTTACATGACTTCCCACAGATCCTAGGTGAGCAGAATTGCTCTGCTAATATATTCTAGGTGAGCATAATCACCCTGCTAATGCCATGATATGCTTATGTGATTCATGATAAGCCAAGGGATTTAGTAATAGAATACTTTTAAATCACTGAAAGCTAGAAAACTGACAAAAAATAAAGTAAATATCCTTTCTTGTTGTCTAAGAACTTAGCCAAATTTTTAATGCACATTTACCTTAAATATTTTACATATCAGAAGTTTTACTATATGAACTATGCAATTATATTTTGATTCCACTGAATTCATCATTTAATATGTACTATAATTTTATAACATCCTAATTCTTCACATGTTAAGAGTACATATGCATAATCTGTATGTCCTAGGATGAGTGAATTTAAACACTCAGTTTGTTTACCTACACTTATCATTGGACACAAGAATAAGAGACAGAATCCTTTTACAATTTATTCTCTCAAACTAAGTTGTTAAATCCCCAACTTATAACATAGTTTGAACTTGAAATATTTATCCTAAATTGAATTGTACTTATTTAATTAACTTAGATAAGTTTGAAACTCTATAGTTCT
Source organism: Gastrodia elata (assembly GCA_016760335.1). Classification (NCBI taxonomy): domain Eukaryota; kingdom Viridiplantae; phylum Streptophyta; class Magnoliopsida; order Asparagales; family Orchidaceae; genus Gastrodia; species Gastrodia elata. The sequence continues at coordinate 33,043,518 of CM028682.1, forward strand.
ATTCAGGGTAAATCAACCAAATCCATATTCTACTGAATAAATCAATCCTATAGATGTGCACTACAATCTTCATATAATAATACTAATATTCTAATTCAAACAATCTATTTAATGATCAAGGATTTACAAGCTAATGAATCCATCCTCCATTGTGGTACGTCATACACAAAAGGCTCCAAGGAAGTGACATATAAGTCATTCAATTTAGGATAACTATCTCAAAAGATAGCTCAATCTAAGTTTCTCTAGGTTATCCTACCATAAGGCATAGTAATAATCATTTAAGGTTGTAAAGGTTCATCTAAGGTCCTACCTCAAAATGAGACAAATAAGTTATTTTTCCTACCTCAAAGTAATCTTATTAAAGTTAGAGAATTTACTTAAGCTTAAGACTCTCTTTGCACTTTAAGGTCTATAGCTCCTAACCATTGCATAACATATATACTTAGAATTGATCCTAAATTAAATGGTATAGCTACATGTAGGTTTATGAATTCAATTATTAGGTTAAGAATGCAAAATCAAGCATGCTGATTTTATAAACTCTACCTTAACCATAAGCATACTAACTTATAACATAAAATTATCCAATTATTGAGAATAGATAATTTTGCAAATCAATCATATTTTAGAGACTAGCTCATGCTAATTCTTTTGATTAGGAGAAAATTAGAAGAGTTTAAAGATTGATAAAAAAAAAATCAATCACATAATTGCCATAAGATCCAGTCTCCTAATTTGTTATTCTAGAATCAAATGATAAAATCAGTAGGAGATAGTCAAATCTATGCAAAATTAATAAATACAAGATTTATGATTCAACCTGTGTATATTATTTGGGAGCTTAATTAAGGCTACACATAATTAAAGCTAATTAGACATAAATAAATATTTCATATACAAATTTTTCAATGCACAACTATAATTAATTTACTTATCCAATATTAAGGTTAGAATCAATAATAGTTTCCACTTTAATTAATTCAAATACTTAATTAAGCTAATTAGAGTTTCACTCTAATTAGAAGAGATTTAATAATTAAATGTGTTCAAGTTAGATTATGATGTTACAAATGTATTTCTTAATGTTTAATAATCATAAGAATACTAAACTTATCAAAATTAGAGAATAGTTAAAACTAATTAACACTAATCAAATTCCAAGGTAATTAGTATCTACTTAAGCATTTAAATTTCAAAAACTAAAATTGACTTAACCATCTATTCTTAAACTTTTAAATGATTAATCATAAGCTATAATGTGCTATTAAGAATAAGTAAGAACCCTAATTATCACTAATCATGCAAATTGGAAATTAGGGCAAAATTAATAAAATTTGATAATCAGAAAATGAGGTTAGCACCGGGAATTCATTCTATATGCCATAATTAACATTTAGAAACTTAAATTAAGGCATTTGGATTTGCTAATTAAGCCATTGGAGTAATTAGGCAAAATTAAGAAAATAAATTATAGGAATTAAAAGATTTTTTTATATTCTTACTCCTTATATTTTTTTGAACAAAATGGTAATAATTTCCTTTGGTTTGGATCTAAGATGATAAAGTTACTATATTAAAACATTCTGAATGTTTTTAAATAAAATTTTGATTTTCTAATTTATTTTCTTTAAGGAAAATAAATCAAACAATCATTTTAATTAATTTAACAAAGGCAGCCCGAAATAAAAACAGCATGGGTTAGGGTTTGACTCGACCTGCCAATGTGCATCTCCCCTGCTGGGCACTCTCGAGACTTGGTGATTAGGGTTTAACCCTAATTGCCCAATTACTGAGCTCTAGGCCATGCCAACACCTCCAACTGATCCCTACACCATCCACAGACTAAGGTGCATCAATTTTGCATGAAAGCCTTAAGTGATAGCACATGGAACACTGGGGTGCTACTTCCCCTTATCTCATAACTACAAGAATTCTTGGGAAGTTGGCTCAAACTTCCATCACCATCACCAAAGTAAGGCGGTGCTAAGCCCTACAAAATTCAGGCTCAGGTGCAGCTAGGATGGCGAGTCCTTTTTCAAGGCAGGCACAATGAAATTCAGTGTTGGCTTAAATAGAGGATGGTTACTGGATCAAGCCCTAGCTAGCCAAGCTGTATCGACCCAATGAGGATCGATGCACAATCACTCCCATATGCAATCAGTGGCTCGATTGACAAATAATAACATGAATAATAGTATGCAAGCACCACTGAGTCACTGTAAAGTTCAGACAATGCTCCACACAGTCGGAACCTTCATCAACTCACTGATGCCTCTACCCTAATCCTAATCAAATCTAGGTTGTAAGCATCAACATGCATTGATGAGCACGAGTTCACATAAGGGATTGTGAGCTCACACAGCTCACAATGAGGTAGTAAGGTACCTAAACTGATGAAATTGACACTTGACGAGCGATAGAAGGAGTTCCTGGGTCTAGCCAAGCTTTAGGAAGCAACAAGGACTTGAACTTCTGGTCACTCCCTTGAATTCCTTGAATCGGAGCTGGGGAAGCTGAAATCTGAGGGCAGCCAAGAGCAACCAGTTGGGGAAAATGGAAAAATTGAAGCTTCATAGTGAGTAAAAAGCTTAATGCGAGTGTAAATACACGTCTACGTTTGCACGCAAGTGTACGTGGTCTGAAGTAATAAATGGAAAGTTTGATTTTCCGGGATTTATCAAACCACAGAGAATTGAATGTTTTGTTACTAAGGTGTATCTATTATCACTAATGTTTAAGCTATGAGTGTGTAGTTTGAGTTGGTTCCAGAATAAGCACAACAATCACTTAGTAGAAAATAAGTCAAATAAAAGGAAGAGGAGAGTTGGGTTTCTCCCACATGTCATAATAGATCACTTATGCATGATGATTCCTCAAGCGTTTATCTTTCATTTACTTAGATTTAAATCAAGTGCACATTGTTCTTCCTTGAGTTTTATCTCAAGGATTCACAAGTTCAAATCTTGTGCCCGAAATGAACACATAGTCGATTCTATCTCAGCACAAAGATTCTTATAAGATCTTAGGTTTGTAATTTTCATCTTATCTCTTGATCAAGGAGATGAGGATTATTAATTTTTAAAATCTTATAAGCATTAACTCCACTAAGAGCGTCACTCGCATCACACATAGTTGAGATGATGGATTAAATATATTGGGCTCAATGACTATGTCACCTCGTTCATGAGCACACAACTATTTTTTCCCTCCCTCAATTATGTTGAGCAAAGGAACTCAATTAGTGGGTCTTAGAATCACACGCATCAACACTTTAGTGGAGCTTTGATTAAGGTGCACTAAGCTCAAGAACTTTTTCACATAGTTCTAAGCTCTCATGCACTCATAAATTTAGCATCTAAACTAAGGCTAGCTATGGAGCACAAGACACTTTAGTCCTTGAGTTCATTAGTTCATTTTCCTTTGGTTCACAATCAAGACTATAGTAATATTATGCATTTCTTGAGCAAGGCATTAAGTTCATAACTTATATTAATACTTGAGAAAAACTTCATACAAATTAAAGTAACTATCAAACATATGGGATTACCCCAACCCTCCCCAAGGGAGGTTTAGCTCTCCATTACAAAAGAGATGAAAAAAAACACATACATGGATAAAGACCCTTTCATGATCAGCTAAGAAGAGAAATTACAAAACAAGAGCTTAGAAAATACTAGGAACATTCATTGAGAAGTTCTTCGGACTCTTCTTCTCCTTGCTTAAAGTGCCTCTCTTAGTTCCCTAGTGCTGCCTTTCTCCTTCTTTTCCTTAGCAAGTAGAGCTTCTCCACCCTTGGGTAGTTCTTCTTCTCTTCTATGCAGTCCCCTCTCATTACTTAAGTGAAATGAGCAATTTTTGGAAACCCCCTTTAGTCAAGAGGGAGGGTATTTATAGATGAGGGGCTGTATCTTCATACTTAAGATCAAAATCTAGCAAATGCCTCTTAAAAATCTGAGCTATGATGGCAAAATACACTTGATGGATGAGGTGACATATTCTTTCCATTGTTTTAGCCATTACATCACCTCAAAAGATCATTTTCTCAATTAAAAACGGAGCTGCAGCAGGATAGACAAGAGGCTGGTTAGGTGTTTTGTCCCAGCCGCAATTAATGCTTTTGCCAATCAGAATTGCGGCGGGCCGCTGCAGTGCACTGCAACGTGCTATGGCGTAAACAATTTTGCAAAGAGTCCCGCTGCAGTGCGCGATTGCATCCATTTTTTGCTAAGAGGCTCGCAGCAGCGCGCTGTGGCGCTAGCGCTTTACAAAGTGCTCCGCTGCAGCGCACTGGAGCACCAGCATTTGCAAACTGAACCACTGTAGCACACGATCGTGTTCGCAGTTTGCAAACTGAACCACTGCAGTGCGCGACAGCGTGCGTTTTTGCAAAATGACACGCTGCAGCGCGCGGCAGCGGTTTCCTTTGAAATTTTTTTAAAATTTGCACAAATGACTCAGAATTCCTTGGATAGGCCTTTTTTCTGAAAAGATAAACAAAATTTGATTAAGAAAGCAATTTTAAGATCATAAATGAATGAAATTTTCCTTTATTTTAAGATATAATTTATGGATTCATCACACCCCATACTTAAATTCTTGCTCATCCTCAAATAAGCTAAAATAGTATTTTTCTATTTTTTTTTTAGGTATGATAGTTAACAAAAGATATCAATTTATATTTTGATTTGTAAGTCAAGGCTTGTGCTTAACTGAAATGATCCAAGTCAGTTGGCATTTAGATATTCTAACCTTGGATATGAAGCAAGGTTAATCAGTTAATCTCCAAGTGTTTGATTTTTATGCTTGTTACTAGGTAATGAGGAAGGTTCCATGGAAAACCTAGACTAGAGAGGTAGTGAGATACTCAACAGTTTTGTGTCATATGTGCCTCTTTTTATGAATCATAAAGATGAATAAATTAAAGAAGAGATAGGTAGTGAGATACTCAATAGTTTTGTGTCATATGTGCCCCTTCTTATGAATCATAAAGATGAATAAATTAAAGGAGAGATATTTTTCATCATCCTTTTTCATTTCTTTCATTTGGGAGAGATATTTTTTATTATCCCATTTTTATGTTTTTCTCTTTTCATTCTTAGGGAGAGATACTTTTCTTATCCCTAATTCACATTTTTATGATCATGAAGTCCTATAGGAGCCTAGCACACTATTTTAGAGTACTCACGATAATCTTTAGTCTTAGTCCAATGCTTTCCCCCACACTTAGTTCATAGCATTGATTTAAATTTTTGGAGATTAGATTAACCTTAATTCATTCCTTAGTTAAAATGTTTTAATGCTATTAATGCATTTGATCACTTTTTGTTAAGCGCCCTCTTACTTCATATTATTTTCTTTATCGATATTTTGTGACTTTCATTTCTTGAAAAACTCAGAAAAATTTGTCATTTTTAATTACTAAAAAATTTTTGGGAATCTGAGAATTCATAAATTAAGATCTCAAAATAAAACACACAAAATGAAAAGTACAAAGAAAAACAATTAATACAAATAGAAAGAAAAGATATAATCTATTTATTTTTGGGTTGCCTCCCAATCAGCGCTTATTTTAATGTCTTCAGCCCGACATGAGAAAGATTTTTATGTGATACCCTCATCTGGGAGGTCCTGAAGGGTCCATCCGTCCTTTTCTTGAAAGATTCCTTCCTCCAAGTATAACTTCAGACGATTTCCATTTACCTTAAAAGTGCCATCTTTGGAAGCGACTTCAACTGCTCCATGGTAGAAAACCTTCGTAATAGTAAATGCTCCTGTCCATCTTGACTTCAGTTTTTCTAGAAATAGTCTTAATATTAAGTTAAAAAGCAGTACTTTCATTCCAATTAAAACTGTTTGGGCTTGATCAGCTTATCATGCCATTTTTTTGCTTTCTCTTTATACAATTTGGCACTCTCATAGGCGTTTAACCTGAATTCATCAAGTTCATTTAATTGCAGCATTCTTTGCGCACCAGCTTTTTGGGAGTCAAAGTTTAATTTTTTTATTACCCAAAAGGCTCAGTGCTCCAATTCTATCGGAAGGTGACAAGATTTTCCGTAAATGAGCTTATAAGGAGACATTCCTAAAGGGGTCTTAAAGGCAGTTCTATAAGCCCATAGGGCATCCTGAAGTTTTGAAGTCCAATCCTTTCTATTTTAGTTCATAGTTTTATCTAAGATTTACTTAAGCTCTCTGTTTGAGACTTCAACTTGCCTGCTAGTTTGAGGGTGGTAGGGAGTACCCACCTTATGCCTCACCCCATTGCTTTTTAAGACGATTTTCAATTGCCTATTATAAAAATGTTTTCCCCCATCATTGATTAAGAATATGGGCATCCCAAATCTAGCTAGCACATGCTCTTTGAGAAATTTAATAATAGTTTTAGCATCATTGTTCATACATGCTAATGCCTCAACCCATTTGGATACATATTCAACTGCCACAAGAATATACATATTGGTTTGGGATAAGGGAAATGGTCCCATGAAATTGATTCCCCACACATTGAATAACTCCACTTCAAAAATTCCATATAAAGGGAGCTCATCCCTTTTATTAAATTCTCGGTTCTTTGGCACTTATCATAGATTTTGACAAAGTTGGCAATATTTTTGAACAAATGGGGCCAAAAGAATCTGGTTTGAAGCACCTTTGCAGCCGTTCATTCAATCCCATGGTGCCCTCCATATGGAGATGTGTGATAATGATAGAGAATACTTCTAATGTCTGAGTCAGGGACACATCTCCTTAGGAGTTGATCATTGCAACATTTGTAAAAAAAAGGATCATACCAAAAGTAATTTTTGATATCTGTGAATTTTTTTTTTCTTTGTTGATAACTCATGTCATTTGGTATGACTCCTCCTGCAAGATAATTTGCAATGTCAGCAAACCAAGGAGAATAATTTGAAGCCACAACATAAAACTTCTCATCGGGGAATGATTCACTAATTTCGGTCAGCTTATCATTATCTAGATGGGTTAATCTAGATAAATGATCTGCAAGCACATTCTCACTCCCTTTCTTATCCCAGATTTCAAGATCAAATTCTTGCAAGAGCAACACTCAACGTATCAAGCGCGGTTTTACTTCTTTCTTTTGAATGAGATACTTAATAGCATCATGATCAGTATAAACAATAGTCTTAGACCCAATGAGATAAGTCCTATATTTAGTAAAGGCAAAGATGACAGCTAGGAGTTCCTTTTCCGTGGTAGCATAATTTGTTTGAGCATCATCTATGAGCTTACTAGCATAGTAAATTAAATAGAAGATTCATTCCTTTCACTGCCCAAGGACATCACCAACTGCAAGATCACTCGCATCACATAATTTCAGAAGGTGAATCTCAATTTGGAGTAGAAATTATTGGAGTAGAGATTAAAATAGTTTTTATGGCATTGACACCTTTTAAGCAATTTTCATCAAAATTGAACTCAACATTCTTCCCTAGTAATCTACAAAGTGGCATACTTAGATTTGAGAAGTCCTTGATAAATCTTCTATAAAACCCTGCATGCCCAAGGAAACTTCTAATTTCTCTTACATTGATGGGAGGGGGAAGTTTTTAAATTACCTCAACCTTAGCCTTATCAACTTCTATCCCTCTCCTTGAAATCAAGTGCCCAAGAACAATACCCTCTTTGACCATGAAGTGAAATTTTCCCAATTCAAGATTAAATTTGATTCTTCACATCTTCTTAAAACCTTTACTAAATTAGTTAAGCAATGATTGAAAGAGATCCCGATGACAGAGAAGTCATCCATAAAGATTTCCAAAAATTCCCCAATCATGTCAGAAAAAATAGCCATCATACAGCATTGAAAGGTGGCTGGAGCATTGCATAATCTGAAGGGCATTCTTCTAAAGGCAAATGTCCCAAAGGGGCAAGTGAAAGTGGTTTTCTCTTGGTCTTCAGGTGAAGTAAGGATTTGATTATATCCTAAATACCCATCAAAAAAAAAAAAAGGGATTTCCTGCCAATCTATCAAGCATTTGGTCATTAAAAGGAAGAGGATAGTGGTCCTTACGGGTAGCTTTATTTAATCTCTTATAATCAATACACACTCTCCATCTGGTCACAGTTCTAGTGGGGATCAGTTCATTGTTGTTATTGAGAACAACTGTCATCCCACTCTTCTTAGGAACCACATGGATAGGACTTACCCAAGGATTATCAAAAATTAGAAAAATGATTCCAGCATCTAAGAGTTTGATGATTTCCTTATGAACTACTTCTTTTATGTTGGGATTTAATCGCCGTTGGGGCTCAATTGAAGGGTTGGAGTTATCCTCCAAAAAGATTCTGTGCATACAAAGAGTTGGACTAACCCCTTCAAATCAGCTATACTCTAACCGATTGCTCTCTTGTGCTCTTTTAAAACCTTACATAAAAGACTCTCTTGATGTTGAGCTAACAGAGAGGAGATTATTATAGGAAGAGATTCTTTTTCCCCTAGATAAGTGTATTTTAAATATGAGGGGAGAGGCTTCAATTCTAATTATGGAGGGAAGATTATAGAAGGCTGAATTATTTTTCTCTCCTTAACCAATTCTTCAATCACTTCTGTGTCTGTGGGGTCCTCATCTTCCTCCCTTGCTAACAATCCTTATTCATCCACATCTCCCATTAACCATGCTTCTTCTATTGAATTGATTTTCCAACAATCCTCATTGGGTTTAGATGTGTGTCTCATAGAATCATTCACATAAAACTTAATCTCTTCCTCCCCATATTGCAACTTCAATTCCCCTTTATCTACATCAATCAAGGTTCTTTCGGTGGCCAAGAAAGGTCTACCTAGGATAATAGGAATTTCTTAATTTTTATCTTCCATATCCAAGATTATGAAATCAGCAGGGAAGATGAATTTGTCAACCTTCACAAGCACATTTTCCACTATTCCTAAGGGGATTTGACAGATCTATCAGCAAATGGGAGGAGAACAGAGGTGGGTTTTAAGTGATTAATTTTTAACTTCTTGAATATGTAAAAAGGCATCAAATATTTGGACGCACCTAGATCACAGAGGGCTTTTTGGAAAGACTGGCTTTCGATAGTGCAAGGGATAGTGAAACTCCAAGGATCTTTCTTCTTGATGGGAATTTTTTTCTGAAGGATTGCACTACACTCTTCTGTTAATGCCATTGTTTCTTTTTCATCAATTTTTCTTTTCTTGGAGAGGATATCTTTCATAAATTTATCATAACCAGGCATTTGTTTTAGAGCTTCTGCAAAAGGGATATTTATATGAAGAGTTTTAAGAGTTTCCAGGAATTTGTGGTATCGAACATCCAGTTTCTCCCCGGCTATATGTTGAGGATATGGTATATGAAGGATTGCCTTAAGTTGATCTCTAGATTCTTCCCTTTCTTCATCTCAGACATTATTTCTCTATTTTCTCATTTCTTCTTCTTCCCCCTTTTCCTCTTTATTTAGTGCTATATTTTTATGATTTTCCTCTCTCACTACCGACCTAGTAATTTTTTAACTTCTTAAGTTTATTGTGTTCCCTGACTCCTCTTCATACTCACCAATGACTCCCACTAATGAAGGTTGCTCTAACTATTTCATGATTTCTCTTAGCTTCTATTCTATTCTTTTTGCTGACTCTTCTTGCCTTAGAAGAGTGTGTTCATGTCTATTTAAGATGACATCAGTTTTATTCATGAATTCAGTTGTGGAGGTTCTAAATTCGATAAGCAAGTTCTCTAATCTCTCTCTATTTCTTACCTGATTACATTAACATTTCTTAACTCAACATCTTCCTCCTGATAAGAATTTATATACACACATTCTAACTTTTTAGTGAGTTGAGAGATTTGCTTTTGGAGTTCAAGGATTTGTTGCGCATTTTCGAGTGAGTTACATTCATTTTTATAAGGATGATCAATCCTATGGAGAGGCCATTAGTATGCATTGTTCAAACCATTATAAAAGGTTTACACTTGCATCCACAAGGGAAACCCATGATGTGGGCAACACCTTAGGCATTCCTTAAATTGGTCCCATCCATCATAGAGTGTCTCACCTTCCAACTGAGTAAAGTTGGTTATCTCAATTCTCAATCGAGCAATTTTCACCGGAGGGAAATACTTGGCTAAGAATTTCTTAGCCAAATCATCCCATGTCCGGATTGAATCACTTGGAAGAGAGCTGAGCCAACTCTTGGCTCTATCTTGTAAAGAAAATAGGAAAAGCCGTAATTTAACTGCATCTTCAAAGACGCTGTTAAATCTGAAGGTGTCACATATTTCAAGGAAAGTTGAAATATGTAAATTCAGATCTTAGTGGCCAATCCCCCAAACTGATTATTTTAAACCATTCTCAGAGTGGAAGGCTTGATCTCAAAGTTATTAGCTTCTATATTAGGCCTAACAATTGCATGGGGGATTCCCCTAACAGTGAGTAGTGCGTAACCTCTTAGTGCTCTTCCCCTAGGCTCTCCTAATGGCTCTCCATGATTTTCATTATAATTTTCCATATCAGCTTGTTGGCTTAGCAAAATGTTTTGCTCTCTCCTAGCCTGCAAGTAAGTTCTCTCAATTTCAGGGTCAAACAGATAATTCGTGCAAACTCTTCTACTCATACACTATAACAATTAGGCTATCAAGCAAATATAACAATCATGTTCAGAAATTTAGCAATAATTTAAGAAACAAAAAAGAAAGTTGTTAGTATCTATAATTATAAAAGTCAAAAATTAAAAGTATATGCAAGAAAATACTTAAATTACTAGTTACTTATAGATTATCTTTAATACGAAACAAATTCCAATTCCCCGGCAACGGCGCCAAAAACTTGACAGACTGTAAATACACGTCTGTGCTTGCACGCAAGTGTACGTGGTCTGAAGTAATAAATGAAAAGTTTGATTTTTTGGGATTTATCAAACCACAGAGAATCAGATATTTTGTTACTAAGGTGTACCTATTATCACTAATGTTTAAGCTATGAGTGTGTTGTTTGAGTTGGTTCCAGAATATGCACAACAATTACTTAGTAAAAAGTAAGTCAAATAAAAGGAAGAGGAGAGTTGGGTTTCTCCCACAACAATTAATTTGGTTTTAGTTGGTTCTAGATCAAGCACAACAATCACTAAGTAGAAAATAAGTCAAATAAAAAGAAGAGGAGAGTTGGGTTCATCCCATATGTCATGATAGGTCACTTATGCATGATGATTCCTCAAGTGTTTATCTTTCATTTACTTAGATTTAAATCAAGGGCACATTGTTCTTCCTTGAGTTTTATCTCAAGGATTCACAAGTTCAAATCTTGTGCACGAAATGAACACACAATCGGTACTATTTCAGCACAAAGATTCTTATAAGATTTTATGTTTGTAGTTTTCATCTTATCTCTTAATTAAGGAGATGAGGATTATTAATTCATAAGATTTTATAGGCATTGACTCCACTAAGAGCATCACTTGCATCACACATAGTTGAGATGATGGATTAAATATATTAGGCTCAATGACTATGTCACCTCGTTCATGAGCACACAACTATTTCTTTCCCTCCCTCAATTATGTTGAGCAAAGGCACTCAATTAGTGGGTCTTAGAATCACACACATCAACACTTTATTTGAGCTTTGATTAAGGTGCACTAATCTCAAGAATTTTCTCACATAGTTCTAAGCTCTCATGCACTCATAAATCTAGCATCTAAACCAAGGCGAGCTATGGAGCACAAGACACTTTAGTCCTTGAGTTCATTAGTTCATTTTCCTTTGGTTCACAATCAAGACTATAGTAATATTATGCATTTCTTGAGCAAGGCATTAAGTTCATAACTTATATTAATACTTGAGAAAAACTTCATACAAATTAAAGTAACTATCAAACATATGGGATTACCCCAACCCTCCCCAAGGGAGATTTAGCTCTCCATTACAAAAGAGATGAAAAAAACACATACATGGATAAAGACCCTTTCATGATCAGCTAAGAAGAGAAATTACAAAACAAGAGCTTAGAAAATACTAGGAACATTCATTGAGAAGTTCTTCGGACTCTTCTTCTCCTTGCTTAAAGTGCCTCTCTTAGTTCCATAGTGCTACCTTTCTCTTTATTTTCCTTAGCAAGTAGAGCTTCTCCACCCTTGGGGAGTTCTTCTTCTCTTCTATGTAGTCCCCTCTCTTTGCTTAAGTGAAATGAGCAATTTTGGAACCCCCTCTAGTCAAGAGGGAGGGTATTTATAGATGAGGGGATGTATCTTCATACTTAATATCAAAATCCAGCAAATGCCTCTTAAAAATCTGAGCTATGATGGCAAAATACACTTGATGGATGAGATGACATATTATTTTTATTATTTTAGCCATTACATCACCTTAAAAGACCATTTTCTCAATTAAAAATGGAGTTGTAGCAGGAGGATTAATGGCTGAAGACAAAAGGCTAGTTAGGTGTCTTGTCCCAACCACAATTAATGCTTTTGCCAGATAAAATTGCGGCGGGCCGCTGCAGCATGCTGTATGGCATAAACAATTTTGCAAAGAGTCCCGCTGCAACGCGCGATCGCATCAGGTTTTCGCAAAGAGGCTCGCTGCAGCGCGCTGTGGCGCTAGTACTTTGCAAAGCGCTCCGCTGCATCATGCTGTAGTGCCAGCATTGGCAAACTGAACCGTTGCAGCGTGCGATTGTGCCCGCAGTTCGCAAAATGAACTGCTGCAGCGCGCGATAGCGTCCGTGGTTCGCAAACTAAACTGCTGTAGCGTGCGACAATGCCCGTTTTTGCAAAATGACACGCTGTAGCACGCAGCAGCGGTTTCCCTTGAAAAATTTTGGAAATTTGAACAAATGACTCAGAATTCCTTGGATAGGCCTTTTTCCTGAAAAGTTAAACAGAATTTGATTAAGGAAGCAGTTTTAAGATCAGAAATGAATAAAATTTTCCTTTATTTTGTGATATAATTTATGGATTCATCACTAGCCAAACTGTATCAACCCAATGAGGATCAATACGCAATCACTCCCATATGCAATCAGTGGCTCAATTGAGCAATAATAATATGAGTAATAGTATGCAAGCACCACTAAGTTACTGTAAAGTTCAGATAATGCTCCACACAGTCGAAACCTTCATCAACTCACTGATGCCTATACCCTAATCCTAATCGAATCTAGATTGTAAGCATCAACATGCATTGATGAGCTTGAGTTCACATAAGGGATTGTGAGCTCACACGGCTCACAATGAGGTAGTAAGGTACCTGAACTGATGAAATTGATGCTGGACGAGTGATAGAAGGATTTCCTGGGTCTGGCCAAGCTTCAGGAAGCAACAAAAGGACTTGAACTTCAAGTCACGCCCTTGAATTCCTTGAATTGGAACTGGGGGAAGCTAAAACTTGAGAGCAGCCAAGAGAAACCAGTTGGGGAAAATGGAAAAATTGAAGCTTCATAGTGAGTAAAAAGCTTAATGCGAGGCTTCTGAGGCTATTTATAGCCTTAGAGGATCTCAGGGAAGAAGATGGGAGCTTGGCCTGACCCAAGATCTCAAGTTAAGGTTGAGCTCTTAAACTTTCAAATGGGGGTAATTTGGCTTCGGAGCCCGATAACGGTGCCTAACTAATTTGAGGATCGACTAACGGTCAGTTGATGTAGAGGAAGGGAGTAGGGGACATCCTACGGCACCTTCGTACATAAGCAATTTCTTTTAATAAGGTGAAGCTTTGTGGGAATGAAGCTAAACAGTGCTCGGGCCCCAGCAGCCATTAGGTCGAGCTGCAGCTATGGATGGACGTCTATAATGTCGATTCTACTAATAGGAAAATGAGGAAGGCTTGTCCTCCATTTGATTGTGAGAGCAATCTTGCGATTGACTTGTGACACAAGCGCAGAGTGCTGAGGACTGCAATATGGTGAGCGCTAAGATGCATGCAAAGCACGGGATTGGATGCAACCAAGCTGAGCTGCTGTCAGGGCACCACGACGGATCTACCGCGGTCCCGACAACATATCCGATAGTTGGAAGGTATTAGTGTAAGAATAATTAATCCAAGCCATTTTGTGCAATTTTACCTTAATTAAATTAAATTCAATTATAGCCTAAATAACCTTCAAACATTTCCACACTTGCACCTCTAGCTAATTTGGGGGTGAGGATCTCAAAAATATAATCAGAATTTGATTTGGAGGTCAAAATTATTTTGGCTAACTTCTAGGGTTCCTAATTTGGAAAAATTGCCAATTTATCCTAGTGAGGTTTGATTGATCCCAAAGTTTTAGGGCTAGGTTCTAATAACCATATGAGCACAATGGGATAAAAATTATGATGTGATTATACCTAGATTAAGCTTGGTGTAATGACCCCAATATTAAATAACAGCTCAATCCAACATTGGATAATTACTTTAGCATCTAATATCAAATTAGAAGAAAGCTAACCTAATACTAGATGATAAGTTGGCCAAGTATCCTTATGAGTAGTGTTAAGATAAAGAAAATTTGCAATAGAAGCATGTATGAAGCATGTAGGGAAGGTATGTAACAAGTATATGTAAAATATGTAGTATTTATCCACTCATTCAATCAAAGCAGTTTCAAAGTAAGTAAACTCAGCACAGATTAAGTAGAAATATTTCAAACAATTTAAGTTATCATATGCCTTTTTAAATGAATGAGTAAGAAGAAAATAAATCACTCCCTCACTTAATGAAAAGTGCAAGTAATAAGAAATAAGTGGTAGCAAATTTGTAAGATCTTCAAATGCTTGGTCCAGCTTCACCTGAATTATATTGCTCATGATCTATCATATTTTAGTATTTAAATATGATAGAGCAAAGCAAAAAAAAAAAGAGCAGTTAGACTAAATAGTCTAAGCACATTTTAAGGTTGGCTAAACATTTATAAGTTTATTTTGATATAACAAACTAATTTATAATTTAATATAAGTAGAGGAGCATTTGAAAGCATTCAAGTAGGAAAGGAAAATAAACATAACTGTAAAGAAGAACAGTTGAAAGTAAAGGAGTAAAAATACTCACATGAATAATCGTTCTAGCGTGCAACCAAAAAGGTAAGGAAAAAGTATCATAAATAAGGCTAAAAATAGCTAAAGTGCATTTGAACATAATAGAAATGGAAACATGTATATGTCCAAATGGAAATTATGCTAAGTAAGGAAAATAAAAGTAGCAAAGCATTTAAATAAAAATTAAAGAAACATACACTACATTTATATGAACTGTAAGTAATTTAAACACAGTACTAAAGATAAAAAGTGCAAATCATAGTAAGTAAATAAGAATTTTAGTCTCTTGGACTAAGAGTGTATAGTCTAAAACTATACAATAAAAATATAGCTAAAATGCTATGATAAATATTATAATAATTAAGATTATAAAAGACTCATATATTATTTGTTGAAGTTATTTTATGAAAGCTTCATTCAGTGAGCATATTATAGAATAACATGAGGAGTTAAGCACGTCTACCTAACTAATAAGGGAAAGCAGGGTCTCAATGAAAATTACACAATCACATTCACCCTCAGAGAATATGAGGTCTCATTAAATCTCCTATTTAGCCTGCCCTTGGCTATCCACCATAATAATTGTAAGCTATGTGATATCCAAAGTTATCTAATTTTATAGATCTACTTAATGATTGGAGCTAATTGAGCTCCCAATTAACTTATAGATATGAATCTTTAAGTCAATTTTTAAGTAATAGTAGAGGTGAAGAAGTTTAAGAAAATAGTAGTTTGAATTAGTTTATTGAAATGAGATAATAATTTATAGTATATTCATATAAATGAAATTCATTTTATACTAGTCCTAAGATAATCAAATCAAATTAATTAATCAAAGCTTAGGAAACTAGTAGGGAAGAATGAAATTGAAGGCTTACTAAACTATTTGAAGTGAAGGTTAATGTACAATCTACTAACTCTATCTAATTAGTTTATAAAATGAAAAGTTTCCTACCAAATCATTCACTAACTTAGTCAGGATCAATTAGTAGAGAATATCCAAATGTAAGGAAAGTAATAGAGTAATAATTCATTCTAGATTATAGGTTAAATGAAGTTTATAAGCTTATCTTAAATATGTTAGGAAACTAAGGTTCTTCTAATTTAATCATTAGAGAACTAAAAATAAAAGATTAAAGACTGAGGGAGATGGGTGATAATAATCCAATTTAATGGTTGGGCATTAGTCTTATTAAGATTACTTAGTGAAATGACGTATACTATTCATATACTGACAGACCAAAAATATGCATCTATGCTTGCACGTAAGTGTATGTGGTTCAAAGTAATAATAAAAGGTAAGTTCCAGATTTTATTGTCCTCAGGGAACGTATGGCTTTGATACTAAGTTATATTTACTTTTAATAATGTTTAGATAAATGAGTTTCAATTTTGATGATTCCTGATTCAACAATGCAATGATCTTAATTAAAGATATTATTTGATAAACAAGGAAGAGTTGGGTTTTCATCATGTGAGTTGTTAGGGACTGGTGCCGTATTCAATTATTGCAATTTATAATGTACTTGTTTACATGCCAAATAATCAAGTGAACATTGTGTTACATAAATTGGTCCTCTAATTCTGACAAGTTCAAATCTAGTGCACGAGATGAACACACTAGGGTTCTATCTTAGAGCAATGACTCTCATGAGATCGTAATTTAAATTATTAAGAACTCCTACGTCTAGGTTATCAAAATAATCTTTTAATTTAGTGATCACACAAGCATTGATTCCCACTAACTAGCATCATGCACTACACGCATAGTTTAGATAAGGAAGGAGATTCATCAAGCTACATGGACTATGTCACATCATCCATGAGCACTCAATGAGTCCTCTTATTCCTTTCATGTCTGCTAAGCCATGGAGCTCTATTAGTGGCAATTGGCTCACATGTGTCGACCTCTCGATTGAGATTAAGGAATGGTGCAATTAAGCTCAAGAGCCTGTCACATAACCTTAAGCACTTGAGCACACATACCTATCTTTATGCCAATTGGTGAGCTATGGAGTACAAGATAATTAATGTTACACAATCAACTTTTCATTTCAATTCTGAGGTGTTTTACACTGAGAGTTCTCACTCAACAAACATCTGTTCATGGTGAGGACCTTTATGTGCATTCTATCTAGGCTTGAAATGTTTACTTAGCTGAGCATTATTTTCATCAGAAACATTTTAATAAAATACAAATTTTTAATCATTCCACAGCATGCATTCACAAGGATAAATCTAGATGAACATTTAAAGCAAAATTTATTTCATTATAAGAAAATACATATAGCACCATTGTCCCATATATTTCACATGAATACAGCCCAACCCTCCCCAAGGAGGGTTTAGCTCTCTATTATAATAGAAATCAAGGAAGAGAAAATCAAAAGAAAAGTTCAGGAGAATATTAGGAACTGCCCTTTCATGGCATTTGCTGGATCTTTACCCTTGGCCTTCTATCTTCTTTCCCTCTAGTTCCCTGGTGGTAATCCCCCTTTTCTTTCCTTGAATGGATCTCTTCTTCCTTCCTTGGTGAGGGCATCCTTCTCTCGCTTATAGCAAACTTAGAATTCTGATCAATGAATGTCAAAAAAGGAACTCACTCTTAGACTTGCATAACAGTTTATATAAAGCTGCTCCTCAATCCATTGCAATTAAATTCTGTCTTCTTTTCAACTATTTTCCTTAATTACTAGTTACTTGAAAATTGTACTTGATACAAAATAAAATCGCTCCCTGGTAACGGCACCAAGAACTTAACAGACGAAAATACACGTCTGCGTTTGCACTCAAGTTTACGTGGTCTGAAGTAATAAGTGGAAGTTTTAGTTTCTGGGATTTATCATCCTCAGGGAATGGTGGTTCTAATACCAAGTTATATTTTCTTTCGATAATGTTTAGATGTCAAATTTTGGTTGATTTTTGGTTCCTAGTTTTGTGATACAAATGACCTTAAGTTAAGATACGATTTGATTAAAAAGGAGAGAGTTGAGATTTCATTATAATAGTTGCAAGGGTTGGTGATATAACTTCATTATTGAATGTATACTTTTAATTTAGTTGCTTATTAAATCAAGTGAACACCATTAGAATCAGAGTACTATCTAATTATAATAGGTTCAAGTTTAGTGCACAAAAAAAACTCCTTTTGACTTTTTTCTTAGCACATAAACTCTCATGAGATCATGATCCATTAATTAGATTTTGATCCCCTACATCTAGGTTACCAAAGGATATCTTTTATTTCTGATGATCTCACAAACAAGACTTCCATTAATCATGCATCATGCGCATCACACGCAATTTAGCTAGATGGAAGAATACGTTGGGTCAATGGATTATGTCACATCATCCATTGAGTTTTCCCAACATCCTCTCATCCCTTTTACTTTGCTAAGCAGTAGAGCAAGGTTAATGAAGAATTTGGTTCACAAGCATCAATCTCTTGGTAGAGCCATTAAGGAAGAGTGCAAATGAGCTTGAGAATTTTCTCATATAATTCTCAGCTCTACTTGCACTACCTTCCTTGCTCTTACCCAAGTGATGAGCTTAGAATACAAGTTATTTTAAATAAAATAATTAGATTTTAGTTCATCGAAACATTCATTTTGACATAAAATATAAACTATAGAAAACATTTTTATTATACATTCAAACAAATTCATCATACACCATCATACCCTTATATATTCTTACAACTACATCTCATCCCTCTCCAAAGGGGTTTTAGCTTTCCATTACTACATAAACATAAGCATATATACAAGGAAAAGTGAACCTTGCCATCATTTCACAATAGAAATAAAATAAGGGAGCTTAGAAAAAAATACTAGGAATCACCAGGAGGTTTTCTAGGGTTCTCTTGGACTCTTCCTGCCCTTCCTCTTGAAGCTCCACTCTTTTTCCCTTGGTGTCTTCTTGTTATTGGTTGGCCTTCTTCCCTTTAGAGAGTTCTCCTTTTTCCTCTTCCTGCAGCTTTTCCTTTTGGGGCTTTGAATATCAAAAGTTGGAACCCTCTTAAGGTCTGAGATTGGCCCTTATATAAGGATGCACTCAGCCTTAGAGTATTAATGATGTGACTTTTCCCCTTCATTGGCCTTTAATCCCAATCCTTTTTAATGTTTCATTCATTTATTCTATTGGGATTTAGCAGTAATAATGTTCTTCATATTTTCAAGATGCTGGGGAAGGCCAAAGGTTGCCTTTTGTGGCCTTACCTATACAGCAATTATTATTGTTCTAGAAATTTCTGGATCATCCGCTGTGGCGCGCTGTGGCATGCTGTGGCAGCAGCATTCCAAAAACTATTCCGCTGCAGCGCGCAGTGGCAGCAGCGCTTCAAACACTATTTCCTGCATAAAGATTAGTATTTTTCCCTCAGTCGTCGCAGCGTCCGCTGTGGCACGCTACGGCGCGCTATAGCGGATAAACCTTCATAATCACTATTCAAATTTTTCACATATAATTTAAATGATTAATAAAATATCCCGCTGTGGTGCGTAGCAGCGGAAAATTCTTCAAAAATGCGGATCATTAGTTAACCTATAGTTTTATAAAATGATAATTTACCTGCTGTGGCTCGCAGCAGCGAAAGTATTTCTGAAAGCACTGTTCAATTTCTCTTTTATATAGTTTAAATATTTCCTCGAGAAATGAAGCTGTGGTGCGCTGTAGTGCACTGTGGCGCGCTGTAGCGGACTGACTTTTGAAAACTTTACAAATACTCTTCTATATGATTTTAATTTAACTTTAGTGAAATGATGTGGTGGTGCGCTGCAACGGTCTTTCTTCCAGGTCTGCAGTTTGCTTCTAGATTCAAAATTTTTCATAAGCTGCGATGGCGCGATGTGGCGTGCAATGGCGCGTTGTCGCAATTTTGACCCAGAATTTGGTCATTCAGTCCATGCATTCCATTTCTTCATTTTCCAGCAAAACTACCATTTTTCACTCAAAGTATATGGATATATATGATGATTTGAATGCTTAATTACTACATTTTTGCAGTCAATTCCAAATATATCATGAGGCATATATGTATAGACAAATAAAAGTACTGAAAAGAAGGACAACATCCTAAACATGCCGCTGATCATATGACATATGCAAATTTAAAAGAAACAATCCAACTGTGGTACATAATAAGTAAGCAGCAAAAGATCTAGCATCCTATAATATACAAGTAAAGCAAGTAAAATAGTTAATTGAAGTAAAAGTAAACTGAAAAGTATAACTGAAATTAGAAATAAAAGTAGAAATAATGTGTCATGACTGCCATACGGATAAGGGCTAAATTAAGCCTACTGAAATCAAAGGATTCTTAGCGACATAAGTGGCTAAGGCGACAAAATTTCCTAGCATCATAAGAGGCTAAGGCTACAAGAATTTTAGCAACATAAGTGGCTAAGGTGACAAAAAAATATATAACTGAACTTAGAGGCAGTATTAACACATGTAATTTATATTTTTATTATCTACTTTACTTCTATGGACAATTTCAAAAGTAGCTGAAGAGTCAAGCACATCTGCAAGACTATTCGAGTTCCAAACTTAACAACACACTCCTCAATGAGTGAAGTTAAAAAATCCTTAACTCACCTTCCCCCTGCCCATTGGGGTATTATACGCAAAGGTTAACCAAGAACTAAACCCAATGCAAGGTTATCCTAAATAATCTAAGTTTTCATTTTCATGCAACAATGTTCTTGTATGATATATCTAAGGAATAAGACACAAAAATACAAAGGATTTCATAAGCAAAAAAATTCAATAGTGAGCAAGAGATTCTACTACACATGGTGATATCATTTGTTATCTAATTTAAACCATTCTAACTATTCTAAGTTGCACAAGTTCAAGATCTCCAATTCCTACTTTCAAGTGTAGCTTAGAAGTATGGCCTTATAAGTTAAAGGGATTAGAACTAATCATGTTCTAATCTAGCTCAATCAAGTATGACTATACGTTAAGTAACAAATCATGACATCCTAATTTGATGAATTTAGGCATTCTAAACTAAGATCGGATCAAGATCTACTAAATTAGAGATTATGGATTAAACACCATGAACTTGGGTTTAATCATATAATCCAAAGGTACAACATAAGGAGCATATGGTTTTATTAAGAGTAAAGTACAGTTTAGGGCAAATCCTATTTGAGCAAAGTCAAGCTCAATAGGATGATTCTCCTATTTTGAGTCTAATATTGAAAAACAAAATAATCAAAAATTAAGTTGTAAAATCTAGAAACTAATAAAACTAAGAATTCATTCATTAAAGAACCCACTTTATCCAAGGAATGAATTCTAATATATGATCTAGTCCTAGTCTCAAGAATAGTCTTAATGTGAAGTGTAAATTCCTAAAGAATAAGACTTAGAGAATTTTATGGAATTTATCCAAATTTTATTGAATAGCTGATTATACTCATTTAAATAATGCTAACATAGATTTATTATTGAATTTAATGGTTTGAATGATATTTTAGGGGTGAAGGACACTTAACCTAAATTTTGGGCAAAATGACCATTTTGCCCCTACTTAAGGGTCCAAAAGGTTACTTTTTGATTTAGGGCTCCAAATTAGAATTTCTTACTTCCAAATGATTCCTTACTGTCTAACATGAAGATAGATAGTAAGTACGCTCAATTTGGATAAGAAATGGGTGGTATATGTCCAAACTAAGGATTTTGAACTACGGGGGAATTTAGCAATTTATACCTAATAGAAATATAATTTTTTATGCAGTTTATTACTAGTTGCTGTTCAAGGATTTCATAAAGTCCAAGAACACTAAATTCTGAGGTTAAATGGTAAGTTATGGATGTTCAAAAATTCCAATGCCAATTTGGTAATTTTCCTAGGTTCAAGGGGTCAAAAATCAAACTTTTTCATTTGAGGTCCAAATTTAGCAAACTCAATGTCTATAGCTTCCTAATAACACACTGAGTACTTTTATTAGGACCAGACCCAATTTGGACTTCAATTGGTCAAGTTATGACCTAACTAGGGTTAGGGGTAATTTGGTCAACTAAGGGTTTCTAAGATTTAAACCCTGAATATTAATTAAGTTTGATGTTGGCACTAAAATATTAAGCTACTTAGCACTTTGATTTTCTTGATTTGGAGTTCAATTGACCAAGTTATGGTCAATTCAAAACTAAGGGCATTTTAGTCATTTTAGGAGGGAGTTCTAAATGTGACTTTACAAACTAATCACTAAATAAGAAAAATAATACTACCATAGTGATGTGATTGTTCTCCTAATCACTTTAAGACCTATATTGACTATATTTGGATAACTAGGTAAAAAGTTATAGGTATTTGTTTAGGTCCTAAAATATTATTAGATTAAATATTCCCCAAATTGAAATTTTGAATTATGCCATTTGATTCCTTTTATTTTTCTGAGTAAAATAAGATATATTTAATATATTGGATCATTATTTTATTTTCTGGGTCTAGCAGGTTATTATAAAAAGCTCGTTAAATGAAGACTATTTGAAGTTTAAAATGGAGATTGAAAGATCAAGACTATCTGAAGTTTAAAATGGAGATCGAAAGTGGTCATGGGCTCTACCTGCTCTTGCGAAGAAATGTGATATATCAAGGCGATAGCTTATGGATTCCCAAATCCATGCATCAAGAAATTTTAGTCTAAAGCCATAATTCTGGGTACCAAGTCCATCCTGGCTGTACTAAAATGTATCAAGATCTGAAGAAGTCATTCGGGTGGCCTGGAATGAAAAAGAGCATGACAGAATTCATTGCAAAGTGCCATGTTTGTAATCTGGTGAAAGTAGAACACCAAAGACCCAGAGGACTTCTCCATCCTCTAGCAATTCTTGAATGGAAATGGTTCAACATTTCCATGAACTTTGTAATGGGTTTACCCAAATCAAGGTCTGGCACTGATTCAATTTGTGTCTTAGTCGATCGACTGACCAAATCAACACATTTCATTCCTATGCATCATATCGATACTGTAGAGAAACTGGCAAAGTTGTACATCAAGGAAATTGTCAGGCTTCATGGGATTCCAAGGCCTATTATATCTTATTATGAAGGTAGATTCACTTTTGAATTCTGGTAGGTTGTGCATCAAGACTTGGTGTAGCGCCCCATCCTGTCGTCGCACACAAATAAAAAAAATAAAAAAAAACTAAAATTCGGCGGCAGAGCGGTGCGCTACTCGGGAAGGAATAACCCATCTCCCCGAATAGGCAGACTAATTAAACTAGCCACACTAAAGGCTGTTAACTAAACCCAAGAGAAGGGTTGAGATCCAACACTTAAAATAAAAGTAATATACTTATCATAAGTATTAGACTAATACATACATTGGATTGTGATGGCAAGTAAGGAATCCAATATATGTTCTCAAATATCAGCATTTCTGTTATGCTGATCACATCACAATACTAAGTATAAGTAGTATAAAAATAGAGTGTGGAAGCTAAAGCAAAACATCCAGAATATATTCATCACAGAAATGTAGTAAACATTCATCTCAGAAAAGAAAAAAGGTAAAAGTGCATCTATAAATTTTTACAAATAGCTTACTAAAATAATACTGAAATAAGTCTAAGTGCTGAACTGAAATAAAAATAGAAAGAAATAGTAAGGCAAGTAGGAAGCTCCACAAAGGCTCCATGAACTCCTCTTGAATCTCTTGAGAGTCCTCCTGGCCTGGCTCAATAAGCTGCTCAGAATCTAGAAAATTATCAGATCCCAAAAGTACCTCGTGTTAGACAAGAAGTCTAACACTTTGAACTAAACTAAATAGTTCTAAAATAAGTAAAGTGAAATAGTAAAGTAAACAAACTATAGAAAAATAATAAATATAGCTGAATAGCTGAAACTGCATAAAACTGAATAACACAAGCTGACTGTACACTAAAAGTTGAAAACAAATAAAAATAGTGTATGCTCTGAAACTAATGTAAAAACATATAAGTTGTGCTATATGCCATTGGAATCATGCATCCAAATATTCCACAACATAGTATGTCACTGATATCAACCAAATTATCACTGAACTATTCTAAGTTGTACGGTTCAATGTCTACATACATCCTATTAAAAAATTTTACCATGATGTCTTAACATCCTGAATTTTCCATGCTGATATATGTAACATTCCGTAACTCATAATGATACTCATGCATCACACTGATACTCATGCTCATGCCTCTATACTACATGAGTTAAAAGAAAAAACTAGAAATACTTGAAATTAAATTATGGCTCAAATGTCTCCATTGTGTAGAATCCTTCTAAAATGATTCTGACTCCTAAATTCTACTTTCACTAATTAGTTCCTCATGTTTAGAGAGATTTTCTTGGAGTCATCAATTGGAATGGATGTATACACATGGTTATATGTTCTCAAGAAGGTGAATTTAGCACTTAGTTTGCTTATAACTGCACTTATTGAGCCACACATAAGATAGGAGGCATAACCCTTTCGCAGTTATTATTCACCACAACTAAGATTTTAGCTCACTCTCTTAAGTTTGGAAAATTTACTCTAGCAAGATTGTAATCGGCTTAACGCACAAGAAGCACTTGGTCAGAAGTTCACATTAGAGTGACTCATCCAAACTTGAATATTACTGAAGTGATTCAGTACCATGGGTATGCATGATCATAATCAACAAATAAACTAAGCTCAGCCAATTTCAATTTAATCACCAAGGATTTATCCAATACTATCAATCATTACTCTAATTAGGTGAATCCTACATAAGGTTCCATGGATGAGACCAAGAGGTCACTCAACATGGGTTACTACCACATGGGAGAATCTCAATCTAATATTTTAGGTGTATTCTACCACAAGGTTTATGATCAACTTCTAAGGTTGCAGATGATCATCTAAGTTCCTACCTTAACATGTCACAATAAGTCATTCCTACCTCAATATATAACATTCTTTTAAGGCTTTTAAATATTTTAAAGCACTCCTAAAGCAAGATCATTAAGATCTTACTCTTCTATCACTTAAGCTAAAGATTCATGGTTTACTTATTAACTTGGATAAAAGTGATCAGAGCAGATGATTAAATCCATCTGATCTCATTTTATTATACAATCATGGGATGAAATCAAAGATATTATTAAAGTTAAATCATTTCATAAATCATTACAATTTTATTATCTAGCTTATGCTAATAGTCTTATATATGAGAAAGTCAAAGATCTAAAGCTTAGATTTCAATCACACAGATTCAATATTAACCTAAGTACTTCTAATTCAATGATTTAAGATCAATACTAAATGTGGCGCCCCACCCCCTAATCCACAAGATTAAACTTAAGGATTGGTGTGCCACTCTGGCAAATCCCTCACTTATCATCAGATTAGGTAAGATCCATAATCCACTAATAAGGGAATGGTGTGCACAGAATGAATACATAATACCAGTCACTAAATATAGCACCCCGCCCCGTCGTCGCGCGTAAGAGACGAGTATAATCATAATTAGAGGCGGTGCGGTGAGCTACTCAGGATGAACGAGCTTACAAAACCCATTTTCCCAAATAGGCTAAAAGACTGAGCCACACTAAAGACTGCTGACTCGAACCTGAGAATAGGATTGAGAGTCAATACTTAAGATAAAAATAGATTACTTGTCTTAAGTATTAGACTAATACGTACATTAGATTTAGAAAGGTAAATATGAATCCAATATACGCTATCAATATATTAGCATTTCCAGTATGCTGATCACATCACAATATTAAGTATGGTAGTATAACAGAGTGTGGAAGCTAAAGCAAAACATCCAGAATACATTCATCATAGAGTAGTAGTAAACATTTGTCTCAAAAAAGAAAAGTAAAATACATCCAGAGTTATTATAGACTGATTTAAAAGATAAATTGCAAAGTTTATCTGAAGTACTGAAAGTAAGGCAGTAAGAAAATGTGGAAAGCTGCTCCACTAAGGCTCCATGTACTCCTCCGAGATCTTCTGTAGGTTCTCCTACCCTGTCTCCACAAGCTACTCGGATCTAGCAAATTTGACAGATCCCAAAAGTACCCCGTGTTAGACAAGAAGTCTAACACATTGCAACTAACTAAGCAGTTTTAAAGTAAAAGCAATAGACAGTAAAGTAAATATAACTGTAGAAAATAATAGTAAATGCACTATGTAACTGAAATTGTAAATACTAAACAAGTAAAACTACATCAAAACTAAATACTAAAAATAAACAAAAATATAAACTGCTCAAAAATTAATGTGAAAAGTCAAATGATGTACTATATGTCACTGGAATGATGTACCCAAATATGCCACAACACGATATGCCATAGTATGTCACAGAACTATCACTGAAAGGCTATGAGTTGTACGGCCAATATATACATATACTCAGTTGGAAAGATGTATGGTGATGCCGATGCATCTTGAGATTCCCCAGTCTATGTATGCAATATTTTGTAATCCATAATTGATTACTGATACTCATGATTCACTGTTGAAATTATTTATCAAACTCATGCTCATATATATGCCCATGCTTCTATTCTGTATGAGTAAAATCCAGAAATCCACAAAACTTTAAATGTCAATAATGAATTCTAGGTCTTCACTGTACAGAATCCTACTAAGAAGATTCTGACTCCTAGCTTCTAGAATGATAATTTGTTAAAGTTGAAGATTTACTTAAAGATCATTAGATGGGATGATTGTATACACATATTTAGTTTGTTTGCAAGAAAGGTGGTTCTTATCGCTTAGTTTAATACCCTAACGAAGCGATCTTTGATAGAAGGCATTGCCCATTGGTGATTTGTATCTCAGGCTAAGTTATTAAGATGCTTAACTCACAATCACACTTAGTGTTTTAAAGAAGGTGATTCTAATTACTTAGTTTGTTTGAACCACACCTATTGAAGCGGTCTTCGCTAGGAGGCATCGCCCGTTGGCGAATTTGTATTTTAATCAAACTAAGGAATGGGCACCTATTTAATACACTCTTAGTCTTAGGAGATTTACTCTAACAGGACTGTATTTGTCTAATCCCTCGGGATAGCACCTGCTCATAAGTCCACATTGGAGTGAATCAACCAATCCTAAATACTACTAAAAAAAATCAATATTATGGGTATGCTATACTACACCAACTAATAATTAGGGTTCACATAGCTCTACTTAATTAACAAGGATTTATCAAGACTATAAATTCTTATGCTAAATAGGTAAGTCCTATACAAGGTTCTAAGAAAATGTGATCAAGCGTCACTCAATATAGGTTATACCGCAAGGAAATGTGTCATTCTAAATCTTAAGTGATTCCTACCATGAGAGGTTAAGATCAACTTCTAGAGTTAAGGGATCATCTAAGCTTCTACCTCAATGAGTTATACAAAGTCCTCCTATCTCAATGTATAATCAAATTTAGGTCTTTAAAATATTTCAGAAATGATCTTATATTGAGATACTTAAGATCTCACACTCTTATGCTAGCACTCTAGGTTTTACTTAATATTTAGATTTAAGATGATCAAATCAGATGATTAAGTCATCTGATCATTCCTTATTCTAGGTTTATGGGATTTAAATCAAGGATGTTATTAGAGTTAGATCACTTATTCAATCAATAAGATTTTATGAATATATGCTAATAGTCTTATTTATGAGAAAATCAAGGATCCAAGGTTTATATTCAGATTAAGCAATCACACAGCTTTATTATTAAGCTTAGCATGTCTAGTTCAAATGTTTAAGATTCATACCATACCAAATCAAATGCATTATTAGAATAGTGTCAATCTCATTATCTTATAATCAGTTAATTAAATTAAGTATTTAAGAGTTTGGATCTTAATTAAGCAGGTTAGGGTTTGGCCCCTACTCATGCCTTAATTGAGATCAAGTATTTATTTATAGATCAATGACAAATCAGTGAATTAAGTATGTATTATTGGTGGCAATCTTAGACCTATATCAAGTCTTAAAAGCTTGATCAAAGTCTTAAGACTTCTTAAATTAATTTAGGTGAATTAAGTTCTCCAATTTTAGATTTATTCAATTTATACATCAAAAATTAGCATACATTGTTTCCATATATTTACCTTACTGTTATGAAACATACTATTAGAAAAATTTATAAAAACAGAAAGTAATTAGTGCTAATCAAACCCTAAATCAATCCAAAAGAATTATCACATAATTACAAATCTAGCCATCAGAATTTCATACAAACTGGCACATAAGTGCAATTTAATCATACAATTAATCAAAGACTAAGTTTGCTAAGATCCAACATATATAAACCTCAATTTTCACTAATCATGGTTCAATAAGATTAGGGCATAAGTTAAAGTACAGAGATCAAAAAAATAATTCACTTAGCATATTCATTCTACTCTTCATAAGGAGACTGATGGCACCCTAAACATGCAATTTGGTTAAGTAAAATTGCTAATTCACCCTAAACAAGGACTGTATTAATTAGGAAAAATCAAAAAATCTAACCATTAGATGTTCAATATTATTTAATATTTAGATCCCTGATGATTTTCTGATCAGTTTCATATATGATATCTAGGCTTTGGACCAGTGGATTAAAAGTTATTCAATTAATACATTCTGTATTTTTCCAATTTAATTTTCCTATGATTGGATTAATTGGGTTATTTTTCTTAAGGAAAATAAATCCAATTAATCAGATTTATTTAAAACGGGCTCGGCCCATTAGCCGAACCGCGCAGGTCGACCAGGGCCCGAAGACCCAGAACTGTCACACCGCACGGGTCACGGACTGACCCGACCCGCACAAGATCTTCATCCCCGCCCTGTCTCCTCTCAACATGAGCCAATTTCGGGAAACCCTATATGGTAAAATTCTTCGTCTAAAGGGCACGCCTTGGCCTCAGGTCAATCGGGAATTGATCCTCTAGCCAAGACGCACTGATAGACACTTGAAGCCCCCTGTGAGGTGGTCCAAATCAACCATACTTACTCACCTGAGGGCTTCCTTAATGGAGCTACTGTGGGAAGACAATTCTCCCCATAGAGGCCATGCCAGAACCAGGGCTCGATCCCTACACCTTCAGAGAGGCAAAACAGATTGAAGCCCCTGGATCTGAGGGCCTGAAGTGGGCTGGAACGCGGGGACCATACTCACCCGAGGTGTTCCTTAAGGGATTTATCCCGATCAATCAATTCGATCGACCGAGGCTAGCTCAAAGTGCAATTACAATAGCATTAGGTTTGATTCAATAATACGCAGCAATACGAGTCAACAAAGAAGGAAGGTCTGAGCCTCATTGGCTTGAAACCAGCAAGTGGGGGGTACCTGTTTTGATGGGGGAGCTCGGGATGATCGACTGAGGGCTCGGCTTGCTTAAGCTAAGGTTTCAGACACTGCAAAGGATCCTGAATACCAGGAGAGCCTACTATCAGTGGTTCGGGAGCTCTTGGGATTGCCTACGCAAGCTCGGACAGACGGTAATGGCGGAAGTTGCAGAGAGCTCAATTGATCAGCAAAGGATCATAGGGTGGAACACTGAGGCTATTTATACCCTCAGCATGGAATGGGGAAGCTTCCATAGCCATTGGCTCGGGCTGGAGAGACCCGAGAGGTCGGGCTATGGCCGAGCTCTCAATTTTCCTAATTGAGCTCGGCCAAGTCAGGAGGCCCGATCGGGGTCCTTGCCAAGACGGGGGAGGTCCTAACGACCTTATTGAGGTGGACGCAAGAGTGGGGGACAAGGAGGGAAGCTGGCAGTGCGAGGAGGATCTCCTTGTCGGGCATTGCAAGAGGAAGATGAAGGACCACAGTAGGGGGACCTTCGAATGATGTTTGATCTATCGATCAGATGGCGCTACGGCTGGGATCGCTCGGATCCTAATGGCCGATTGCGGGGGCGATCCATGTCGTAGGATCAGTCGGGCAGATCCGATGGCTGACCTGCAATCCCACGGGATCTGATCTTGGCCGTTAGTTCCTCAAGCGCAACGGCTAGATTTGCGGGGCGCCGCCGTCGCGTGACCCGGGCACCGCAGCGGATCACCCGCGGTCCTCACAGCGGATCCCGATCATTTTATTAGTTTAAAGGGTATAAATGCAAATTTTAAATGCTAGGAACCCTTTTCTGCAATTAGACTATTTTATTTAAATGTGAATTATAGCCTAAATAATTTCCAAATTGAACTAAACTTTTACCCCTAGCTAATTTAGGGGTGAGGAATTCAAAAATAAAATCAGATTTTAATTCTGAGATCAATATATTTTAAGTCTAAACTAGGGCATCTAGACTGATCAAATTATCATTTCGGACTTAGAGAAGTCCAATGGACTCCAAATTTTTAGGATAGGATTCATTTGATGTTCTTAAAGCAATAGAATCCAAAGTAATGATTCCTTAGACTATAGATTAGCAGGGTAACAACCTGGGGTTATTACAGACTCCCCCACTTAAGAATGATGTCGTCCTCGACATCATCTCAAGAGAGAAGACAAACATGAAGAAATTTAAAGAAAAGGATAAAATTTAAAAAGTTAATGAGTACCTGGATTTTCAAAGAGATTGGGATACTTTCTTTTCATATCCGCCTCTTTCTCCCAAGTAGATTCTTCTAAAGAGCGATTCCTCCACTAAGCCCTTACCATTGGAATTGAGTGATTCCTCAGCTGCTTTTGATCATGAGCTAAGATCTTAATTGACTATTCGACATAAGAAAGATCTGGCTAGAGAGTTACCGCTGGAAGTTGAATCAAGTGACATGGGTTATGAAGATATCTCCGTAGAGAGGAGATGTGGAATACATTATGGACTGCAGAGTAATCTTCAAAAAGCTGCAACCTATAAGCTGCAGAACCAATCTTTTCTAGGATTTCAAATGGTCCAATGTAACGGGGACTTAGCTTCCCGGCTACACCAAAACGATACACACCTTTCATCGGGCTGACCTTAAGATACACAAAATTTCTGACATCAAATTCCAGAGTACGATGATAAGTGTTATGGTACTTACTCTGGTGATCTTGAGCTGCTTTGATTCTTCGCTGGATCAACTGAATCTTACTATTTATTTCTTCAACTAAATCAAAACCATATAGCTGCACACTGCCTGTTTGAGACCATGCTAATGGAGTACTGCATTTCCTACCATAAAGAGCTTCATATGGAGCCATGCCAATACTTACCTGAAAATGGTTATTGTATGTGAAATCCACGAGAGGAATATGATCTTCCCAAAAGCCTCCAAGATCCAGAATGTAGAGACAAAGATCTTCCAAGACTTGACTGACTTTTCCGTTTGTCCATCTATTTGGGGGTGAAAGGTGGTGCTCATGGCTAGAGTAGTTCCCAAGTCTTGATGCACTGCTTGCCAAAATTTAGAAGTGAAATGGCCATCTCAATCAGATACGATAGATCTGGGAATTCCATGTAGCTTGATATTTTCCTTGATATACAACTTTGCTAATCTCTCCACAGAATCAATTTAACGCATAGACAAAATATGCTGATTTGTCCAGTCGATCAATAATGACCCAGATTGATTCAACACCGGATCTTGATTTGGGTAAACCCATAACAAAATCCATGGAAATATCAAACCACTTCCATTCTGGAATTGCTAGGGGACGAAAAAGTCCTCCAGGCTTTTGGTGCTCGGTTTTAACTAAGTTACAAGCATAACACTTTGCTACAAATTCAGCCACACTCTTTTTCATACCAGGCCACCAGAACGATTTCTTCAGATCTTGATACATCTTGGTACTGCCGGGAATGTACTTGGTAACCAGAATTGTGGCCTTCCACCAAAATCTCTTGGTGCATGGATTTGGGAATCCATAGGAAATCCCCTTGATAGATTACACTACCTCGAATCTGAAGATCAAAATGACACCCACTTTCAATGTCTCTTTAAATAGTCTTCATCCTTGGTTTGGGAGATGGAAACATCACGATGAAATGTGGGTTCAACTGAACTCATGGATATTAGTGTGCTTAGCATAGCACCACGTACTGGCCTGATTTCAAGCTTTCGGAATTCTTCTTCTAGGGAACTGGACATGGTTATAGAAGATAGAGTAGCATGATGACTGAGTGCATCTGCTACAACATTCACTTTTCTTGGATGATATTGGATGCTTAAATCATAATCACTTATTAGCTCAAGCCATCTTCGTTGTCGGCAGTTTAGCTCACACTGGGTGAAGATGTACTTTAAGCTCTGATGATCGGTGAATATGGAACACTAGATGCCATAAAGATAATGACGCCAGATTTTCAGAGCAAAAACTATGGCTGCTAATTCGAGATTATGAACAGGATAATTCTTTTCATCTGGTTTTAACTGAAGAAATGCATAGGCTATAACTTTTCCTTCCTGCATCAGCACACATTCCAAACCTATGTCGGATGCATCGGTATAGACTTGGTAGTTAAGACCTTCTTTAGGTAAGGCTAGAATTGGTGCAGAAGAAAGAGCATCTTTTAATGATTGAAATGCTTTCTCACATTCTGGACTCTAGATAAATGGTACTACTTTCTAAGTCAACTTTGTGAGGGGAGATGCAATTTGTGAGAAGCCCTTAACAAATTTTTTATAGTACCCTGCTAGTCCTAAGAAATTCTTGATATCGATTACGAATTTTGGTTGTGATCAATGTTGAACTGCGCTTACTTTATTTTAATCGACTCTGATTCCTTGAGAGTCGGCGACATGATCCAGAAAAGCAACTGAGTTAAAACAAAATTTTCATTTGGAATAATTAGCATATAGCTCATGACTTCGGAGCTCTTCTAGTACTAATCACAGATGTTTTTCATGATCTTCTTTACTTTTTGAATAAATCAGAATATCATCGATGAAGATGATGATGAATTTATCTAAATATTCTTTCAGCACGCACTGCATTAAATTCATAGAAATTGATGGTGCATTTGTTAAGCCAAAGGACATTACTAAAAATTCATAATGTCTGTAGCAGGTTCTAAACAATGTTTTCTCCACATCTGGATCTTTAACTTGTAATTGATGATATCCCGATCGCAAGTCTATTTTTGAGAAAACCTTAGCTCCAGATAATTGATTGAATAAGTCATCGATACGAGGTAGAGGATATTTATTCTTGATGGTTACCTTGTTTAATTCCCTATAATCGATGCACATTCTCATCAATCCATCTTTCTTCTTTACGAACAAAAATGGCGCTCCCCAAGGAGATGAACTTGGACGAATAAGACCTTTCTCCAATAGTTCTTGAAGTTGCTTGTTCAATTCTTGGAGTTCTTTTGGAGCCATACGATACAAAACCTTTGACAGTGGTTGGGTTCTGGGAATTAATTCAATTGCGCATTCTACTTCTCTAACTGAATGAAGACCGGGTAGGTTTTCAGGGAAAACATCAGGAAATTCACAAACTATATAGTTCTCAGAGATAGGCACGACTTCGTTGTTCTCTCCCAACATCGTTACGAGATACGCATCACATCTCTTCCTGACTAGTCTCTCTGTTGTCATTGCATTGATCAGTGATGCTTGGGTGCTAAATCTTCCCATGAATGATTTTGATTTACTTCCACTGCCCAAAGTTATTTACTTCTTTTGGCAATTTATGGAAGCTCCATGCTGGCTTAGCCAATTCATGCCTAGGATTATATCAAAGTTTGCAATTAGCAATACAATTAACTTAGCCTCATAGTTTTGTTCCCCAATAGGAATATTTATATTGCAAAATTGTTGGGACTGCATACGGGCTCCAGAAGGTAACCTGATGCTCAACAAGCTAGCTAATCGATAGATTGGTAGCTTAAGAGCCTTGGCCCAAATTTCTGATACGAAGGAATGACTCGCTCCCATATTGAAAAGGTTGTTACAAGATTTGTTATTTATTGATAAGGTGCCTATGATTACAGTAACTTAATAAGAATAGCTACACAAACATTTAAAATACTGAAATGGTAAAGACTAATTACTGAAACAGTAAGATTGAATAAAATTTTAATTTAAGACGTACTTGAAACCACATTGTTGTCTTCAGGAGCAGAGGCAGGAGTTAATATGTATACCCTTTCCGGTGCTAAGGGTTGTTTGTTCTGGGGCCTTTGACCCTGACGATCATAGTTCGGCTTTGGAGCTAGTACAATTGCTTTAGAGTTCGTAGTGGTAGCTGGCATTATAGCAAGAGCAAGATCATGGCTGTTCCTTGGTTGTGCACAAAATACTTGTTTATGGAGAGAGAGATTGATAATCACTCCGTTGATTGTATTCTTCTCATTGCATTTGAAGTAACGATGGCCTTTACGACCACAAGTAAAACATACTCTGCCGAAGTGGTAGCATTTCCCGTACAGGTGCATTCATTTGCATTCAAAATTCTAAGGTTGGGGTTGTGCAATTTCCATGTTATAAACATTTGCCACCTTATGATGGCCAAAATGTTCCTTCCTCGGCTGCATTATTATTGCCTTCCTTTTCCAGTCCAGTTGACCTTGGAATCCTTCTTGTAGATGGGCAGCCTTGATTAGTTCTATCAGAGTCTTGATCTGATGAGATACTAAGTGGGCTTTAATAGAGTCTCCAGACCCTTTAGAAAATGATGGCATCTAGATGCTTCCATTCTAACTAGATCTGGAACGAAACGCGATAATCTCCGGAACTCTTGTTCGTATTCAAATACTAAATTATTACCTTGTGTGAGATGGAGGAGTTCATCCTCCAGAATTTCTTGAGCTGGCACCGATATGAACGCTTCACGGAACACTTCCAAGAACATGTCCCATGGAATGTCCTCTACTTCATAATTAGTAAATTTGTTGTTCCACTCATTCTCCCACCAATATTTTGCTTCTTCTTGAAATAAATGGGTTACTAGGCGGATGGCTTCGGAGTTAGGGCACTTGATACTGGCAAGATTCTTCTCGGCCATCTTAAGCTAGTTTACTGTGTCCATGAGATTCAGTGCTTCATTAAATGTAGGCATTTGGAGACGGAGGAAACTGTGCAGAATTCCATCACCCATATAGTGGGAAGATGATGAGAACCCTGATTAAGGTGCAGGTTGTTGCCTAACATAAAGGATAAGAGCATGTGTCTCTTGCGCCTGTTGCGCATTACTTTAAATTAGGGCCTTCACTAAATTGGCCATAGGGTTGGACTCCTCAGGTCCGCTAAATGATGTGACCGTATTCTTAATTGGAGTAGGAGCAAATGGGGAACCATAGTTCTTGACTGCAATTATAAGTATAAACTTAGAAATATAAAATATTGCTATAATTTCATTTATTCATTTCTTTCTCAAAAGAGAAGATACATGGATTCACAAAACATATAATTGAGATGAAAGAAAATGACATAATAAGATATCCAAACATCTTAGTGGCAATACTCTACTCAAAAGGCAGTGCAAAAGTCATTATATATGACTATGTGGCTCTTTCAAGCTAATCTCTTATAAACCCAATACCACCAACGGTTCGCTGATCCCCTTAGTAGGATCTCTACAATCTCTAGTCGGTACTTCTCGAGACAGGGTGTCTCGAAGTGCAGTAGTAACGCGATCCAGCCATTCCTCGGCGAGTGCTGAAAGGCTGGTGCCTCCAAAGGATGAATGGACAAGTATCTTATCCAGCACCTCAACTCCACAAGGTGACACTCCATTGATGACCCTTCCGTAGATCAGCCCATCTCGAAGGTCATCTATCTAGTAGTCATCAAATCTCCTAAGGTAGAATAAAAATGCTGACTGTGAGTATTCCATTCCTAAGATAATTCAACCCATAAATATTTTATTCGTATTTCATTAATACTTTCAAAAGTTCATTCAAGTCCTAAGATGTCCATGTTAAAAATGCATAGTTTCAATCAAATTACTATGTGCGTTAAATTCTTAGGGTGTCAACATTCTAGACATAGTCCACCCTTTTCATTTCTGAGACAACTTAATGAACTTTTGGATGATTGCTTTGTACTACACTTAGTAACTTCTGATCTTGGTCTGATCTAGAGAACAGATCATAAAGTAGATAGGAGCAAACTCCTTATCTAACACTTTATGATACTTCTCTGATACCAACTGTAGCGTGCCGAATATAAACTATATAGTAGACCATACATCCACATAACCATAATTCAAATGAGAGACAAAATGAGAAATGCTCAAAAATAATAGTGCATGAAGAAAAATACAGTCACAAGAGTACCTATATTATTACAATATCTAACTAAAGTTATTAATGAATGAAAAAGGGCATCACTCATCCTCACAATATTAAAAGAACTAAAGGTCTTCAGCTCCACCCTAATGTATCTCCTCCATCTATAGCTCCTCCACCGGATCCAGATCCCCAAACTGCTCAGATTCTGACATTGTCAGTTTCACAATGTCAGGGCCCTAACCAATAAGAAAAAATCTTATTGGACAAATTGTCTAAGTACATTTTAGGCTAAAATTTTTATATATTTATTAATATTACCATTTTCCCTAAATTTAAAGCAATAGAAAATAAAATAGGAGCAACAAGTATACAATGAAGGGTGGTAAGTTATAAATTAAGCAGTTATAACTAAGCAAAATAAAGCAAAATACATACCTCAAAAGTAAACTGAAAATAAGGCTATGCATATATGTATAGATAAATAAAAGTACTGAAAAGAAGGACTACATCCTAAATATGCTGATGACCATATGACATACAAATTTAAAAGAATCAAATCCAATTGTGGTACATATAAGAAAGCAGCAAAAGGTCTAGCATCCTATAATATACAAGTAAAGTATGTAAAATAGCTAATTGAAGTAAAAGTAAACTAAAAAGTATAACTGAAATTAGAAATAAAAGTATGAATAATGTATCATGACTGCCATACATATGAGGGCTAAATCAAGCCTGCTAAAATCAAAGGATTTTTAGCGACATAAGTGGCTAAGGTGACAAAATTTCCTAGCATCATAAGAGGCTAGCGCTACAATGATTTTAGCAACATAAGTAGCTAAGGCGACAAAAAAATATATAACTGAACTTAGAGGCAGTATTAACAAATGCAAATCATATTTTAGTTATTTACTTTACTTCTGTGGACAATTTTAGAAGTAGCTGTGTAGTCAAACATGTTTGCAAGACTATTCGAGTTCCAAACTTAACAACACACTCTTCGATGAGTGAAGTTAAGTAATCCTTATCTCACCTTCCCCCTGCCCATCGAGGTAGTATGCGCAAAAGTCGACCAAGAACTAAACCCAAAGCAAAGTTATCCTAAGTAATTTAAGTTTTCATTTTCATGCAACAATATTACTGTATGATATGTCCAAGGAATAAGGCACAAAAATACATTGTGATATCATTTGTTATCTAATTTAAACCATTCTAATTATTCTAATTTACAAAAGTTCAAGATCTTAAATTCCTACTATCAAGTGTAACTTAGAAGTATGACCTTATAAGTTAAAAGGATTAGAACTGATTAGGTTCTAATCTAGCTCAATCAAGTACGACTTTAGGTAAAGTAACAAATCATAACATCCTAATTTGATGAATTTAGGCATTCTAAACTAAGATCTGATCATGATATACTAAACTAGAGATTATGAATTAAACACCACAAACTTGGGTTTAATCACATAATCCAAAGATACATCCTATGGAACATAAATTTTTACTAAGAGTGAACTACAATTTAGGGAAAATCCTATTTGAGCAAAGTTAGGCTCAATAGGATGATTCTCCTATCCTTAGTCTAAGGTTGAAAAACAAAATAATCAAAAATTAAGTTATAAAATCTAGAAACTAATAAAACTAAGGTTTCATTCATTGAATAACCCACTTTATCCAAGAAATGAATTCTAACATATGATCTAGTCCTAATCTCAAGAATAGTCCTAATGTGAAGTGTAAATTCCTAAAAAATAAGACTTAGAGAATTTTATGGAATTTATCCAAATTTGATTGAAAATTTGATTCTATTAATTTAAATGATCCTAATACAGATTTATTATTGACTTTAATGGTTTGAATGATATTTTAAGGTTTAAGGACACTTAACTTAAATTTTGGGCAAAATGACTATTTTACCTCTACTTAAGGGTCTAAAAAGTTACTTTTTGATTTAGAGCACCAAATTAAAATTTATTACTTCCAAATGATTCCTTACTATCTAATATGAAAATAGATAGTAAGTACACTCAATTTGGATAAGAAATGGGTCGTATAAGTCCAAACTAAGGATTTTGACCTAAGGGGTAATTTAGTAATTTATACCTAATAAAAATCTAAATTTTTATGCAGTTTATTACTAATTGTTGTTTAAGGATTTCATAAAGTCCAAGAACACTAAATTCTGAGATTAAATTACTAAGTTATGGGTGTTCAAAAATTCTAATGACAATTTAGTAATTTTTCTAGGGTTAAGGGTCAAAAACCAAACTTTTTCATTTGAGGTCCAAATTTAGCAAACTCAATGTCTATAACTTCCTTATAACATATTGAGTACTTTTATTGGAACCAAGCCCAATTTGGACTTTAATTGGTCAAGTTGTGACCTAACTAGGATTAGGGGTACTTTGGTCAACTTAGGGTTTATAAGGTTTAAACCATTAATATTAATTTAGTTTACTGTTGGCACTAAAATATTAAGCTACTTAGCACTTTGAATTTCTTAATTTGGAGTTCAATTGACCAAGTTGTGGTCAATTGAAAATTAACGGCATTTTAGTCATTTTAGGAGGGAGTCCTAAATGTGATTTTGCAAACTAATCACCAAATAGGAAAAACAATACTATCACAGTGATGCGATTGTTCTCCTAATCACTTTAAGACCTATATTGACTATATTTCGATAAATACGTAAAAAGTTATAGATATTTGTTTAGGTCCTAAAATGTTACTAGATTAAATATTCCCCAAATTGAAATTTTAAATTATGCCATTTGATTCCTTTTATTTTTTTGAGTAAAATGAGATATATATTTAATATATTGGATCATTATTTTATTTTCTGGGTCTAGCAGGTTATTATAAAAAGCTCATTAAATGAAGACTATTTGAAGATTAAATTGGAGATCGAAAGATGAAGACTATCTGAAGTTTAAAATGAAGATCGAAAGTGGTCGTCGGTTCGACCTGCTCTTGCGAAGAAATGTGATATATCAAGGCGATAGCTTATGGATTCCCAAATCTATGCATCTAGAAATTTTTGTCTAAAGCCATAATTCTGGGTACCAAGTCCATCCTGGCTGTACTAAAATGTATCAAGATCTGAAGAAGTTGTTCTGGTGGCCTGGAATGAAAAAGAGCATGACAGAATTCATTGCAAAGTGCCATGTTTGTAATCTGGTGAAAGCAGAACACCAAAGACCCAGAGGACTTGTCCATCCTCTAGCAATTCTTGAATGGAAATGATTTGATTCAATTTGTGTCATAGTCGATCGACTGACCAAATCAACACATTTAATTCCTATGTGTCATATCGATTCTGTAGAGAAACTGGCGAAGCTGTACATCAAGGAAATTGACAGGCTTTATGGGATTCAAAGATCTATTGTATCTTATTGTGAAGGTAGATTCAATTATTGCAATTGAACCATTTTAATTTAAATTGAATTATGACCCAAATGAATTCCAAATTGCACCAAATTTTTACCCTTAGCTAATTTGGGGGTGAGGAATTCAAAAATGCAATCAGATTTTAATTCTGAGATCAAAATATTTTGGGTCTAGACTAAGGCATCTAGATTGATCAAATTGCAAATTTTGACTTAGAGAAGTCCAGTGAACTTCAAATCTTCTAGATAGGCTTAAATTACTGGTCTAAGGGCAATGATACTAAAAAATGAATTTAAGCAATCCATATTTTGCATGGTAACAACCTAGGGTTGTTACAGATCCATAATTCACTAATAAGGGAATGGTGTGCACAGAATGAATAAGTAATATCAGTCACTAAGTTAATACAAGAATAGAGTGTGAAAGCATATAAAGTATATAGTAGAATATACATCCACATCATCATAATTCAAATGAGAGACAAAATGAGAAATGCTCAGAAATAATAGTGCATGAAGAAAAATACAGTCACAAGAGTACCTATATTATTACAACATCTAATTAAAGTTATTAATGAAATAAAAAGGGCATCACTCATCCTCACAATATTAAAAGAACTAAAGCTCTTCAGCTCCACCCTAATATATCTCCTCCAGATATGGCTCCTCCATCGGATCTGGATCCCCAAACTGCTCAGATTCTGACATTATCGGTTTCACAATATCAGGGCCCTAACTAACAAAAAAAAAATCTTATTAGACAAATTGTCTAAGTATATTTTAGACTAAATTTTGTTATATATTTATTAATATCACTATTTTCCCTAAATTTAAAGCAATAGAAAATAAAATAGGAGCAACAAGTATATAATGAAGGGTGGTAAGCTATAAATTAAGCAATTATAACTAAGCAAAATAAAGCAAAATACATACCTCAAAAGTAAAGTGAAAATAAGGCTATGTATATATGTATAGATAAATGAAAGTACTGAAAAGAAGGACTACATCCTAAATATGCTGATGACCATATGACATGCAAATTTAAAAGAATCAATCCAACTGTGGTACATATAAGAAAGCAACAAAAGGTCTAGCATTCTATAATATACAAGTAAAGTATGTAAAATAGCTAATTGAAGTAAAAGTAAACTGAAAAGTATAACTGAAATCAGAAATAAAAGTATAAATAATGTATCATGACTGCCATACAAATGAGGGCTAAATCAAGCCTGCTGAAATCAAAGGATTTTTAGCGACATAAGTGGCTAAGGTGACAAAATTTCCTAGCATCAAAAGAGGCTAGGGCTACAAGGATTTTAGCAACATAAGTGGCTAAGGCAACAAAAAAATATATAACTGAACATAGAGGTAGTATTAACAAATGCAAATCATATTTTAGTTATTTACTTTACTTCTGTGGACAATTTTAGAAGTAGTTGTGGAGTCAAGCATGTTTGCAAGATTATTTCAGTTCCAAACTTAACAACACACTCTTCAATGAGTGAAGTTAAGTAATCCTTATCTCACCTTCCCCCTGCCTATCGAGGTACTATGCGCAAAAGTCAACCAAGAACTGAACCCAAAGCAAAGTTATTCTAAGTAATTTAAGTTTTCATTTTCATGCAACAATATTATTGTATGATATGTCCAAGGAATAAGGCACAAAAATACAAGGAATGCGTAAGCAACAAAATTTCAACAGTGAGCGAGAGACTTTACTACACATTGTGATATCATTTGTTATCTAATTTAAACCATTCTAATTATTCTAAGTTACAAAAGTTTAAGATCTTGAATTCCTACTATCAAGTGTAACTTAGAAGTATGACCTTATAAGTTAAAAGGATTAGAACTGATCAGGTTGTAATCTAGCTCAATCAAGTACAACTTTAGGTAAAGTAACAAATCATGACATCCTAATTTGATGAATTTAGATGTTCTAAACTAAGATCTGATCATGATATACTAAACTAGAGATTATGGATTAAACACAACAAACTTGGGTTTAATCACATAATCCAAAGATACATCCTAAGGAACATAAAGTTTTACTAAGAGTGAACTACAATTTAGGGCAAATCCTATTTGAGCAAAGTCAGGCTCAATAGGATGATTCTCCTATCCTTAGTCTAAGGTTGAAAAACAAAATAATCAAAAATTAAGTTGTAAAATCTAGAAACTAATAAAATAAAGGTTTCATTCATTGGATAACCCGCTTTATCCAATGAATGAATTCTAATCTACGATCTAGTCCTAGTCTTAAGAATAGTCCTAATGTGAAGTGTAAATTCCTAAAGAATAAGACTTAGAGAATTTTATGGAATTTAACCAAATTTGATTAAATAGCTGATTTTACTCACTTATATGATCCCAATACAGTTTTATTATTGACTTTAATGGTTTGATTATTATTTTAGGGGTTATGGACACTTAATCTAATTTTTAGAAATTTGACTATTTTGCCCCTACTTAAGGGTCCAAAAGGTTACCTTTAGATTTAGGGCTCCAAGTTAGAATTTCTTACTACCAAATGAGTCCTTACTATCTAACATGAAGATAGATAGTACGTACACTCAATTTGGATAAGAAATGGGTCCTATAGGTCCAAACTAAGGATTTTGATCCAAGAGGCAATTTAGCAATTTACACCTAATAGAAATCTAAATTTTTATGCAATTTATTTGCTAGTTGCTGTTCAAGGATTCTATAGAGTCTAAGAACACTAAATTCTGAGGTTAAATGGCTAAGTTATGGGTGTTCAAAAATTCTAATGGAAATTTGGTAATTTTCATAGGGTCAAGGGGTCAAAAACCAAACTTTTTTATTTAAGGTCCAAATTTAGCAAACTCAATGTCTATAGCTTCCTTATAATATACTGAGTACTTTAAATAGGACTAGACCCAATTTGGACTTCAATTGGTCAAGTTATGACCTAACTAGGATTATGTGTATTTTTGTTAACTTAGGGTTTCTAGGGTTCAAAACTTGAACATTATTTTAGTTTAATGTTGACACTAATATTTTAAGCTAGTTAGCACTTTAAATTTCTTGATTTGGAGTTCAATTGACCAAGTTATGGTCAATTGAAAACCAAAGGCATTTTAGTCATTTTGGGAAGGAGTCCTAAATATGACTTTGCAAACTAATCACCAAATGGGAAAAATAATACCACCACAGTGATGTGGATGTTCTCCTGATCACATTAAAACTCATATTGACTATATTTGGATAACTAGGTAAAAAGTTATAGGTATTTGTTTATGTCCTAAAATATTACTAGTTTAAATATTCCCCGAATTGAAATTTTGAATTACGACATTTGATTCCTTTTATTTATCTGAGTAAAATGAGATATATATTTAATATATTTGAATCATTATTTTTAAAGTTATGAGTTTTTAAAGTTTTTTAAATTTATTAAATTTAAATTAATGAGTTTTAGTGTCTAAATATATATAGTTAAGTTTATTATTTTTAATTAAATTTATTAAATAATATTAATTAATTAATTTATACTAATTATTGTTTAATACTAAATGATTAATTAATTAAATTACTATTGATTATTAGCTAATTAATTAAGACTAAGGTTTTATTAATTAAATTTAATTAACTAATATAAAATAATTAATCTTTAACTACTATTTAATTAAATTAATTAAATATTAATTATAGTTAACTAACCTAATTAATCCTCTATTAATCAGCTAAACTAACCAATTAATTACTAATTATAATTAAGTTAATCTAATTAGATCAATCTAATAAGAGTAAATGCATATTTAATTTAATTATATATATTTCTATAATTTCTGTAAATATATACATATATATATATATATATGATATATAATACAATATCATATATATATATATATATATATATATATTCTTAATTTTCTGCATGAATTAATGGCGGCGGGATCCACCGTGCCACGTGGCAGTCCCGGATCGGCTGCAGCACTACGGCGGGACCCACTGCTGCGGTCAAGGCGACCGCATCACAGAGGCGGGCCCCACAAAGCACACACGGTCCTGCGCAACTCTCAGAGCGGGCCTATGGATAGGACACAGTCCGTTACGTCTGGGTGGGGCCTGGGTCGACCCGGCCCGACCCGAGGGTCTCTCCCTCGATCCCGAGCGGACGGGGCTAGGGCACTGCCAAAGCTGGCCCTCCCGGAGGTGCTAGCCGGCAACTCGCATGCCAAACTATTAGTCTCATGGAGACCTTCACGATGGCAGTTGGATCTCGGCCTGAGGTGGACTAAGTGGCTCGCAAGGCAAAACCCTATGGGTTAGGGTTCGGCGAAGGGGAGGGCGTAACGGTTTGTACTATGGCCACCTCCCCAAATTCGATCAATCGACCCAATTGAATCGAAATAAAGCCTATCAATCCTTCAATTAGGCTTATGGAATAGATATACGAACAATAATACTTATGAAATAAGCCTATCGAAGTAGTTTAGGTGAGTACCAGGTTCGACGGCTCATCAGAGGTTAGGGCTCACTTGGACTGCAGAACTGCTCGATCAGCAATAATGGTTCTAGATGGAAGCTCTTGAGGTCCTTAATAGCCTCAGGACGGAGTAGCCGAGGCTTGGCAGGACACCGTTGGGTAGCGGCAGCTGCGGCCAGTCGCGTGGAGGGGCAATCTCCACGAAGGAGATGACGGTCTGAGATCGTCCGATCGGCTTGATCTGATCCTATCGATTAACAGATGCAGATCCCGATCCCGCATCTGACCCATTACGCGGTAACGGATCTAGCCAGATAGCGGGGTGGATCCAACCCGTTAAGAAATAAATAAATAATATAATTTAATAATATAATTTTTAATTCCATTAATTAATTCAAATTAATTAATTGACATCGAAAAATTTCTAAATATTCACCTTTAGCTAATTGAGGGGTGAGGAACGCAACGGTGAAGTCAGATTTTGATTTCGATGAGTATTTTATTTTCTAAATTTTTGGAGTATTTAAATATTATTAAAATATTCGATGAAATTTTGACAACTTCCGATTGACACCAAAACATCACCCCTAGCTAATTTGGGGGCAATGAGCGCAATGGTGAAGTTCAATTTTTAATCTGAGGTCAATTTAAATAGGACAATTTCTAGGGTTTCTGGATTTTCCCAAAATTAGTATTTGATCCATTTGACTTCTAATTTGGATTAGGTCTTGGTGGTGAAGTCCTAATGGCTAAATTAGAGTACTAAGACTGAGATTAGGATCTGTAGTAGTCCTAATTGGCTAGGAAAATAACTTGGGTTATTACACTAAATCAGATGTATTATTGGAATAAATGTCAATTGAATTATCTTACAATTAAGTCATTTGATTAAGTGATTATGGATTTAGATCTTAATCAACTCAGGCTAGGGTTTAACTATAATGACCCCAATATTGAGGATCACTT
This sequence comes from Gastrodia elata, assembly GCA_016760335.1. Taxonomy (NCBI): domain Eukaryota; kingdom Viridiplantae; phylum Streptophyta; class Magnoliopsida; order Asparagales; family Orchidaceae; genus Gastrodia; species Gastrodia elata. Next base: position 33,088,433 of record CM028682.1, read on the forward strand.
AACTCAATATTAATATATCACCATAATACCTAATACTAGATTAGAAGAAAACTAATCCAAATCATTAGATATTGTGTTTGGCCAAGGATTTAGAAGAGGGTCTTAAGTTAAGATGGGAGGGAAGTTATGAATTATGTTATGTAAATTATATATGAAAATGCAATACATATAAGAACATGATAGAATTTAAGTTAAAATTAATGATGTGAATTATTGCAAGCCTAGATATGAAGGTTCTAAGTATTTAACATATAAAACATATAAGGGTACATGAGAATGTAACTTAAGAACAATTGACACTTATGATTATAAGTACTTGCATTTCTAAGTATGAAATTTCTACATATTCAACATATAGAATATAAGTCTAAGATATTCAAAAAAAATTCTAAGTCCTTAAATTCTTAAAAATTTCGGCAGAGTTTCCTTTGTAAATAGTTAAAGAAACACCTGCAAGGTAGACATACAAAACTTCCATTCCAATGGAAGTTATAATTTGAAAGAAAGACAACCTAAACTAACACGTAATCAATCCAATACATAGGATTATTTAATTCCAGTTCTATTATAGAGTTAAATCCATTACATAGGATTGCTCATTTCCAATTCTAAAGTAAAGTCAATCCATCACTTGGGATTGCTTATCTTCTTTCTAAAATAAAGTCAATCTGTTACATGGGATTGCTCATTTACAATTCTAAAAGTTTAAAAGGAGGAAATCACATGTGTAATAATTATCTACCCTAAGGTATGCTTCATCACAACATTTAATACTCACATATAGATAAGGAGAACTTCTCAACCTAGACATGAAACTATTTTCCAATTCTATAAGTAATGTAGTATTCATCTAATTCCAATTAACATTCTAAGTAGATATGCAATTAATGACTTAGTGAATATTCATTTTTATACATTTACAATCATCCATCCATTCATTATATTCATCCATTCATTCATCAAAAGCATTTAAATATAAAGTAAGCTCCAACATAAGTATAGTAAAAGTAAAGTAAATAACATTAATTACAAACCAATAGTAAGCTTAAATAAAACAAAGTAAATGAATGCTCACTTGCAATTTAAGCAAAAGTTATTTATTTTATTATATGATAAGTGGAAGCAGCTAATTTTTAGCACTTGGTCTAGCTCCACTGGCCTTCAAATACACCTGATCTATCACATTTTAGCATTTAAATGTGAATAGGCAAAGCCAAGAAATATAAAATCTAGATAGACTAAACAATCTAAGTATATTTTAAGATTGGCTAAGCATATTATTCTTTTAATTGGATATCACTATTAGTTACAAAAATAAGCACAAGCATGGGTGCAAAAAGGTAAGCATACAAATGTGGAAAAGTACATAAGGAAAAGAAAAGATAATGTGAGTTAGAATACTCACTTAAGTATACATCCTAGCCTACAAATAAAATAAGGGAAAAAGCATCCTAAATAGGCTAGAAAGAAATTAAAATGCATATAAAAGAAAATGAAGTAAAGCATATATATGATCAAATGAACTTATACTAAGTAAAAAGAAGAAATTATGAAGCATTTAAATATAATTTTACAACATTCATTGTAATCTAAGTAAACTATAAACAAGTAAAGTATAGTACTAAATTATAGAAAAGGCAAACTAAGGAAATTAAAGGTAGATCTTAGACTATTAGTCTAAGATTCACATAGTCTAGAACTATGGAAAGTAACATAGCTAAAAGGTATGATGAGTCTTAACAATCTATAAGATTGAAGAAGATCTCACATGTTAATTAATTGAAGTTATTTTAAATCTATACTTATTTTGTGGGCATATTCAGAATAAAGAGAGGAGTTGCTAAACACATCTATTTAATAACTAAAGAAAAATGGGGTCAAATCCTAAAACACTCATATTCACTCTCTAAGAATGTGAGACCTCCTTATTACTCATTTTTAGCCTACTATAGGCTAATCCACCATTATATACCCCTATTAATTTTAATGTGAAAGTTTTATTGCTGCACAATATCTTATATGAATGATTCAATGAATAAGGCTCAAAGCTAAACAAGCATTCAAGGAAATTTAATAATTGTAACTAAGTAATATCCAAAGTTATCTAAGTTTAATAATCTACTTAATGATTGGAGCTAATTAAGCTCCCAATTAACTTTGAGATATTGATCTTAAGTTAATTGTAAGTATAATAGTAGTTGGGGTTTTGAAAGTAGTAGATTCAATTTAATTGGTATGTTATGACAAAATAATTTTTATAAGTATAATTGATACAATTAGAAACTAGTTCTTAATCACATCCTAAATTATAAGATTCAATTATATAATTAAATCAAGGTTTAGGTGTCTAGTAGGAAGAGATTAAGATAAAAAAGATATCTAACTTAAGAAATTGGAAGTTTAGCTAAATTCACTAAAATGCACTAGCTAGGTTATAATTTGAAGGATCTAACTAATCAAGTACTAATCTAGCTAGACTATAATAAAATGAGAAGTTTAAAGTAAGCAATTGCTAAGACTTAATAACTACAAGTTCTAAGTATTCTAATAGTTGATGTTTAAAAAATTTAATAGGATTCCTAAACTAATCTAAGTAAGTTAGGGATTCCTATTAATAGATCTTAAAATATTCAAGAGAAGGCTTTAAGGATTAGGATAAATGAACTAAGTTCTAATCTAATCACTAAAGCTAGATCTATTTGATTCAATATCTACAATTACAAAGCCATTAAGACTAACTATTCTTAATGGATGTAACTAATAGATCTAGGGATCAACTATAAATCAATTTGTAAATTAATCCTAGGGTTTCTACCTTAGGGTTGAAAGGTGAATTAAGCATTTGGCAATTAATTCACACAATTAGAAAATAAGAACTAAGCTCAATTAAAAGTAATCTAATTTGATAAGGGGAGTAATAAATGTGATATGTTATATATCCTAGGGTTTTATAATACCTAAAGCATGATATCTAAGAAATTAGAATTATCATAAAAACACTAAGTAAGAGTCAAAAACCTAAAATCATAAATTGTTACCCAAGAAAAATGATTTATATATAAATGAAATCCTTATATCATAAGGAGAAAAATGACACTAAGTAGGTCAAATTTGGACAACATTAGAAAATTTAGGTTTTAATAACTCTTAATTATGGTTAGAAAGTGATTAAGAACATTAGTGTTCAAATGTTAAATTTGATTTTATATTATTGTTCTTCACATTTTTGTGAGCGAAATGGATTATTTGATTATTTAATTTGGACATTAAATGATCAAATTAGGTCACAAAAATAATGAATATTAATTAAAAATTAATTAATTAATCCTGAATATCGATCAATTTAAAATTATTTAAAACTGAAATTAAATTGTATATTATTAATATACTCATTTTTATGATCAAAATGGTATAAAATATTGTGTATTGAGGTGTGGTGAACTCAAAAATGCAATCGAATTTTTGATCGGAGGTCAATTTAATTATCTTAGATTTCTAGGTATTTAAAATATTATTAAAATATTTGGAGAAAATTCAATGACTTCCAAACACTTGCAAAATACCACCCCTAACTAATTTGGGTGTGGTGAGTCCAATGGAAGACTCCATTTTTGATTCTGAGGTCTAAATAAATTAAGCATTCTCAGAATTATCAAAAAATTAGGAAATGTTGAAAATTGCCAAATAGTCTCCAAATTGCATGAAAATTCGAATGGAGACTCCTATTACTATTATAAGACTAATGGAAAAGGATTATAATCAATTAGGTCACTAATTGATGAGTAACAATACTATGATTATTATATTAACCCCTATCCTTATTCAATTAAGACCAATTATTGATTAGATCAAATGTCAAATTAGTAGATTATTGATGTATTATTAGTGGTAATCTCAGATTGGGATCAAGCATTAATAACTTGATCAAGATCTTAAGATTTCTTAAGGTTAATTAAGAATTTCAATTACTTATTTCAAGTTTGTTAAATAGATCAATTGTGCATTAGCATAAATGAGTTAAGTTTACTCACATCATAGTTATAAGGTATATTAACAAAAAAATTTAGAGAAATAGAAAGTAATTAGTGCTTAATCAAACTTTAATCCAAAATAAAAGGATTAGCATCCAATTACAAACCTAGCCATTGGAATTTTATACAACTTGGCAGATATAATCCATACAATCATATGAACAATCAGAGACTAAGTTTACTAAATTTGGATAATCATCAACCCTACTTTTCACTAATCATACAATTATAAGATTAGGGCATAATTAAGAATACATAAATCAAAAAATTAAACCACCTAGCCCATGAATTCTACAAGGCAAAAGGAACACAATGGCACATAAATCATGCCATTTGGCTAAGTATACATGCTAATCAACCCTAATTATGTTCTAGAATAATTAGGCTAATTTAGAAAATTCAACTCTTAAAAGCTCAATATTATTTTATATTATGATTTCTTATGATTTTTTGATCAATTTGGTATATAAGATCATAGGGTTTGGACCAGTAGCTTAAATGTTATCACATTAATTTAATTTGCATTTTTCCAATTTAATTTCCCTATGATTTGATTAATTGAATTATTTTCCTTAAGAAAAATAAATCCAATTTATCGAATTTAATTAAAATGGGCTCTGCCCATTAACGAAATCGCGCTAGTCGACCGAGGCCCGGGGACCCGGCACTGTTGCACAGCGCGCGGGTCATGGGCTGACCAGACCCGCACAGCGCTGTCATCCCAGATCCTTCATCCCAATGGATGCCCAATTAGGAAAACCATAATCGGCCAATTCCCATGCACCCAGACCATGGCACGACCATCCAAAGTTCGCTACATCTTCATTATGGTCAGGCGCACCAGTAGTGTAACAACACTAGGTTGCTACCTTGATAATCTATAGCCAAATTAATCATTAATTTTAATGTCATTACTTTTAAAATATCAAATTAAGCCTTTCCTAAAAATTTGAATTCAATTGGATTTCTCTAAGTCCAAAATAACATTTTGATCAGTCTAAATGCCCTTGTTTAGACCTAAATATTTTGATCTCAGAACTAAAATCTAATTGTATTTTTGAATTCCTCACCCCTAAATTAGTTAAGGATAAAAGTTTGGTAAATTTTGGAACTCATTTAGACCATAATTCAATTTAATTTAATTTAGTCTAATTGCATCTTAGGGTTCCTAACATTTCAAATTTGCAAATATATTCCTTACCCATTAAAACGGTCGGGATCCACTGTGCGGACCATAGGCAATCCGCTGCAGAGCCCGGGTCGCACGACAGCAGTGCCCTATAAATCTCACCATCATGCTTAAGGCATCTACGGCTATGATTAGATTCTGCGGAACCACGGATCTGTCGTCGGATGCGCCCTGTGGATCCTACGGCGTGGATCCAATCGGATCCGGAAGATCTGAGCCGTAGCGCCTTCTCCCTTAATCGATCAAATGGCTTCCGAAGGTGCCGACACTGTGGACCTTCGTCCCCACTCGCTTGTGCGCCCGACAGAAGATCCCCCCATACGTCCCACTGCCCTCCTTGTCCCCACTGATGCTTCTAGCTCAGCAAGCTGTTGGGGATCCTCCCATTATGGCTAGGTGCCCCAATCTAGCCTTGTGGCCCGGCTGAGCTCGAATTGAAATTCGAGAGCTCGGCCATGGCCAGACCTCTCGGGTCATCCCCAGCCCAATTCAACCCTCTAGAACCTTCCCTGAGCTCACCTGAGGCTATAAATAGCCTCAGCATTCTTCCCCTAATCCCTTTGCTGCCTAATTTAGCTCAAGTCACTCTCTGAGTCTTCTGCCATCGTCATCCACTCAAGCTTCCTTAGGCATATTCAGGAGCTCTTTAACCACTGATAGTAGGCTCTCCCGGTGTTCAGGATCCTTTGCTCTTTTTGGGAGCTCAGCCAGTGCCTGTCTTGCCTTCTGCCGATCACCCCGAGCCATCCCAATAAACCAGGTACCCATTCTTGCAAGTTCTGAGCCATAGGCTCGGGCTTTCCCCCATTTGATGTGTATGGTTTGTAATTGTTGAATCAAACCCATTGCAATTGAAATTAGGCTTTGAGCTAGTCCTGATCAATCAATTCGATCAATCAGGTTAAGTCCCGTAAAAGGGGCTGAGTCCGAGTAAGGACCCAGTGTTTCAAACCCCCATAGACCCAACCACCTTAGGGGTTCAATCCATCTCACCTCCTTGAAGGTGTACGAATCAAACTCGGGGCCTATCGAGTTCTTTATGGGGAGAATTGTCTCCCCATAGTAGCTCTGAGGTAAAGCCTCTCAGGTGAGTAAGGTCTGGGCTTCCCTGACCACCTCACAAGGGGCTAATGGGTTCAATCGAAGCGGCTTGGCCTACTGATGGTGTAAGTCTGAGACTACCACTAATAATACATCTTAATCCACTGATTTGACATTTAATATATGAATAAATGCTTGATCTTAATTAGATAAGAGTAGGGGTTAGACCCTAATCTATTTGATTAAGATCCAAGCTCTTAAACCTTAATTAAATGGCTTGATTTTAAGATAATGCAATTGACATTATTATAATAATGTACCTGATTTGGTATTGATCTTAAATCATTGAACTAAAAATGATAAGGAAAATATATAAGCCATGTGATTGAATAATCTGAATCTGAGCTTCGGATCCTTGATTTTCTCCTAAATAAGACTATTAGCATACGATGATTAATAAAATTATATTGATTTAATAAACTAATCTAACTATAACAATATCCTAGATTTGTCCTCATGATTTTAGAATAGCATATGATCAGGTGATTTAATCATCTGATCTGATCACTCTAAGCCTAAACAATAAGTAAACCTAGAATGTTAGCATTAAATTTAAAACTGTGGGATTTTAAGAATCTCACTATAAGCTCATTTCTGAAATATTTTAAAGACCTTAATTAATGGTATATTGAGGTAGGAAGAACCTAGAAATTTTTGAGGTAGAATCTTAGATGGTCCCTTTTTCTTTAAAAGTTAATCTTGATACTTTATGGTAGAACTCACCTAAGATACTTAGAGTGATTCCTTTTCCTTGCAGTAGAATCTATATTGAGTGATCTTTGATCACATTTCTTGAGACCTTGTGTAGGACTCACCCAATTAGCATAACAATTGATAGCATTGATAAACCCTTGTGAAATAATAGAATTGCTGATCCTTGATTGTTGGATGGTATAGTAGGGTATACCCATAGTACTTGGTTATCCTAGTATTATTTAGGATTGGTTGATTCATCTTAATATAGATTATGTTTGTGTTCTATCCTGCGAGTTTGGTCGGGCATAGTCTCACTTAGACTAAATCATTCAATCTTAAGAGTGTTACGATTAGAGAATTTAGATCATTTGTGCTTATTTAAATAAAAATCACCATTGGGTGATGCCTCCTATCGAAGATCGCTTCCATAGGTGTGCTTCAAGTAACCTATGTGATCCTAGCCACCCTCTTTAGAACACTAAGTATGCTTGTGATTTGGGTATTTTAATAACTTAGTTTGAGATACAAATCGCCATTAGGTGATGCCTCCTATCGAAGATTGCTTCATTAGGGTGGCTTAATCAAACTAAGAGTTGGAAACTATCTTACTTGGAAACATGCTATATATGTATGTGTATATCACCTCCTCATCTGATGATTTATAACTAAAACTTCAATTGTAACCAACTATCGTTCTAGAAGCTAGGAGTCAGAACCCTTTTAGTAGGATTCTGCATAATGGAGACTTTGGATTTATTATCAGTATTCAACATTTATGGATTTCTAGATTTAGCGTATGTAGTATAGAAGCATGAACATGTGAATGAGCATGAGCATGATAAATAATTTCAGTGGTGACATATGAGTATCAGTGATGATTTATCGATTACGGAATGTTGCATACATTGACTGGGGAATTTCAGGATGCATCGGCATCACAGTAAACTGCATTTCCAATTGGGTGTATGTATACATTAGACCGTACGACTCATAGTCTTTCGGTGATAGTTCTATTACATATCTGGGGCGTACCGTGTTGTGGCATATTTGGATGCATTATCCCTGTGACATATAGTACAACATTGGACATTTTAATATTGGTTTCTGAGTATTTGATATTTTCACTTACTTTCAGCATACAACATTCAGCTTTCAGTTCATTTTCACCTTGTTTAGTCATTACATTTTCAAATGATTTAGTTACTTTACTGCTTTTCTACAGTCTTGTTTACTTTACTGCCTACTTGCATTTACTTTTGTATTGCTTAGTTTAGTTGCAATGTGTTAGACTTTTTTTCTAATGCTGGGTACTTTTGGGATTCGGCGATTTGCTAGATCCTGAGCAGCTTGTTGAGATTGGGCAGGAGGACCTACATGAGAGTTAGGAGGAGTACATGGAGCCTTAGTGGATCTGTCTTCCACCTTTTACTTAATGTCCTTACTTTCAGTACTTTAGATGAACTTTAAGTTTTAGTATTTTGAAAATAGTTTGTAATAATTATGGATGTATTTTACTTTTTTTTTTTCTAAGATGAATTCTTATTACAGCTCTGTGATGAATGTATTCTGGATATTTTGCTTTAGCTTCTGCACTCTATTATTTTACTATTATACTTAGTATTATGATATGATCAGCATACTGGAAATGCTGATATATTGATAATGTATATTGGATTCCTATTTACCTTTTTAAACCAATGTGCGTATTATCCTAATACTTAAGATAAGCATTCTGCTCCTATCTTGAGTATTGGCTCTCGACCCTACTCTTGGGTTTGAGTCAGCAGCCTTCAGTGTGGATCATTCTTAGCCTATTCAAAAAGATGGGTTAGGTTTCCCAGTGGCGCACCGCTCCGCCACCAATCTGATTATACTTGTTTATTACACGCGGCATGGGGTGAGGCGCTATAGGTAGAGACCCAAAGCCCCAAGTGAGGTGGTCTAGATTAGCAGGACCTTACTCACCCGAGAGCTCCTGCTACAAAGGTATTGTAGGGAGTCAATTCTCCCCACAAAGGACACGATTCACTCTGGGTTTGATCCCTACACCTTTAGTGGGGTGAGATGGATTGAACTCCTAAGATAACTAAGTCTAGGGTGGTCTAGATTGTTGGGTCCTTACTCGGACCCAGCCATTTTATGGGACTTAGCCTGATCAATCGAATGCGATTGATCAGAGCTAGTTTAGGCCACAAGCACGATCACATTGAGTTTGAATTAATAATACACAATCATACGATTCAAAAGGAGATGAGTCTGAGCCTTATTGACTCAGACCAAGCAAATTGGGGTACCTAGTTTAACCAGCAAGCTTGTAGATGATGCACAGGGAGATGGGGGCACCAAATAGTTTTTTGAGATGAGCTAAGGGTTCTTGAACACCAAGAGACACCTTCTATCAATGGTACACATGCCTAGATGCCTAGGAAGCTAGGGCAGATAGAAATGGAAGTTCGCAAATGTCTGAAGGAAGCTCGACACCAATTTATCAGTAAAGGATCATAGGGAGCAATACTGAGGCTATAAAATAGCCTCAGTATTGTATGGGGAAGCTTCTAGAGGAATTCTCTTGGGCTAGGGAGGCCCAAGAGATCGGGCCATGGCTGAGCTCTCAATTTTCCAAGTTAAGCTTGACCGGGTCATGAAGCTCGATCGGGACTCCAAATTATTACGGGAGAGGTCCTAATAATTTGTTAACTAAAAGATATTGCATAGTTTACAATTATTAAAATTTATTGAATGTTTGCTTAGCTTTGAGCCTTTTCCTTGAACATTTATACAAGATCATTGTGCATAATTAAGACTTTCATAAAACTTTATGGGGAATGCCTTATGGCAATTTGAACAAGAAATATAATAGGACATTACATTTTAGAGAGGATAAATATGAATGTTCGACCCACCACTATATCTGGTTAGGCAGACGTGCTTAACTCCTCGTCTCATTCTGTTGAACACTATGCAGGATGAGATAAATTCTAAATATAACTTCAACTAATAATATAAGACTTCTTTTACAATCTTATTGATTGTAAGATTTCTTCATAACTGTTTAGTTATGCTTATTTTTCATAGTCTTAGGCTATATTTATTTTAGATCAAGAGTCTATGATACTTCCTTACTTTTTATGCTTTACACTCTTTATTTTTAGTATTGTATTTTGTTTACTTACAGTTCATTTAGAATACAGTGTATGTTGCTTAATTTAAATTAAATGCTTTGCTATATTTTCATTTGCTTACTTAGCATAAATTTTATTGAACATGCATTACTTTTATTTCAATTAATTTAAATGCACATAGTAGTTTTTAACCTTTTAGGATAAGTTTCCCTTACCATTTTTAGGTACAACAAAAGGGTACTTGAGCTTGTGAATGGAAGGGAGAGCTCTATTTTCTTCGGGGCTCGGGAGGAAGGAGCTTCTTCCTTATCTTTGGATGGAGCTTGGGAGGAAGCAGCTTAAGCTTACAGTAAATAGTGTGGGGGACTAAGAGCTCTCTCTTAAAGAGAAGGAGAGGAATGGGTTTGGATGGGAGGAGGGAGCTTCAGCTAACAACAAATGGTAAGGGGGACTGAGAGCTCTCTTAAGGAGAAGGAGAGGCATGGGCTTGTTGTCTATTTACCCAAGGTAGTTACTCTGAGAAGGTACAAGTTTAGGATCTCCAATATCTAGCTATCGAGTAGAATCTCAGATTTATGTCCTTAAAGTTAATATTAGAACTTAACAAGTTCTAATCCAAAATCGTGTGATAACTATAAGGTTTAAGTAAATAAATAAATGACCTAATTTGTTAATATTTTACTCTCTTACTCAAATCTTGATTAAGTAAATCAAGATTTAAGGATTTTGGAGTTAAACCCCACTTTGGTGTTCAACTCCTAAATCCGAGGTGGTGTCCTGACTAAGATCTAGGGTTCACACTCAATATCCACATTAAAGGTAAGGAATCCTATAAGCTGAAAGATCCAAGAACTACGAACTTAGTGAAGTGTTATTCTACTAATTAAAAGATAAAATATTCAATTAAGAACTTGAGAATCTAAGATCTATATTCAACCTTTAAGATAATTTCATTATCTTATAGATTGAATCATCCTATACCCACATGAAAGGTTTCAAAGGATTTAGACAATGAATCATTTAAAGAAATTCAATTAGAGGTAGTTCAATTCAAGTAGGAGATCTAAAGTCTAAGATCTGATTATTTGTTCACTTTAGACTTAAGCTAGGTTTTTAACTTGGACTTTACTAATTGCATTTCTTTTGGCATTTAAGTTCATAAATTGACTAAATTGCACTTATTAAGGTGAGATTTAACCATTGAATTTATTAGATCCAAGTATTAAGGCCAAGTGACTTCTTTAGGATCACTTAAGATTTAAGTGTCTTAATTAAGACAAATTTAAGATTTCTTAAATTAATATCCATATTCATAACATTATTAGTTTAAGAGTTCAGAGAACATTAAAATCTAACTAAGGATAATTTACTGAATTTTTCCCAAGATTTAAAGGTTACTTAAGTACATTTTGGTCAAAATGACCAAAATGCCCCTCTTAAGGCTCAAATTGGGATTTTAGGGTTTAGTTATCCAAATTAAATCTAATCTATTTTAATGTGTTTTATATGGACTAATGAAGTGGAAAACACATCTAACTCAGGTTTTGACAACTTAATTAGGCTAATTAGCATTAATCACTCATTTAAGCCAATTAGCGTGATAAGTGAATTTAAGGCATTCTATGGCAATCCAGCCTTACCCATAGGTTGCAATAGACTTAGGATAGCATTAGGGATTAAATTACCCAAAATCAGAGACTAAATTAGGGTTTAAGTCACTAATCCTTAATTTGGGTGAGTAAAGAGTGATTAAGAAAATTAAGTGTCCAAAATTGGTTTTAAAGGTCAGAAATTGTTCTCTATGGTTTACTGAGCAATCAGAGCCCTTAATCAATTAATTTAGTTATTAATTGAATTTATTATGATTTAATTCAAAATAGAAAAGTTTTAATCAATTGTTTTAAATCTAATCATTAGATATGTGATTTTATTTTATATTTAGATTCTCTGCATTTTTCTGATCCAAATGATATATTGGATCATACAATTTGGATTAGTATAGCTAAAGTTATTCAATTAATTTAATCTGTATTTTTATTTAAATTAAAACTATAGGAATTTGATTTATTAAATAATAACCATAGAAAATTTAATCACATAATTCTTTTATTATCCACGGCCCAGAATTAAAAGGTGCGGGTCGGGGTCGGCCCGGCCCAAGATCCGCGACTTCGTCTTCCTCCTCTCGTCGGGTCCAAGCCCAAGGATCTTCAATGTTGAAATTCCCAACACCCGGACGACGGCGGCGTGTCGATTGGACCAAGAAGCCCTGTCTGGAATGCTCCCGATCGCCGAGGTGCTACTCGACCGAGGTGCCACTCATGGCGCATCTGTGAGGATCGAATTCTCCTCACAGAGTCGACCCTACGAGCCGAGCTCAATGCCCACACGTTCGGAGGCCAAAGGGGATTCAATTGGTCCACTCAGCAAGCCTTGGGGATGGGTGGATCACTGAACTGCTACTCGGGGTGGAGCGCAGATGGGAGTCAAAATTGGGTCGATCGATTCTCAGCCCAATCGATCGATCCGATCGCACTCAACTCTCAATACAATTCGACAATCACCGTCAAGAACTTTTAATACCTATTGGATGGCTAATTACGTTGAAGGATCGCGGCACTTGGTGAGCCAAAGGCCGACTGGCAGTGCACACTCAGACGGTGAATACGTCGTCTGGTCCACTGCCAGGCCTCACCCGAGAGCTTAAACGCCTACTAAGGAACTAGGATATGGACTTAACGCATCATCTAGGGCGGAATTGGAAGCAAGCCGAGCTGAAATCAGCTCGATAGAGGAGATAGGGTAGAGGCTGTACCTTAGTTTGAAGAGTTGTAGCAACGGAGACAATGCAGATAGCCTAGATCACACCAGAGGGTTGCAGTAGCTCGGCAAGGGGGTTTGAATACCAGACCTTGCCCTCTATCAACAGACATAGCAGGTCCAGTTGTCTGGTTCACCGAGACCTCCAATTTCTTCAACTGGGTGATGAGGGGATCACAGTGAGAAAAGGAGCTCACTGTGATTCTTGGGAGGTACTTATAGACTGGGGGAGACCCTAGGGATGGAAGCTGAAGCTGAGCTAAGGCCTTGGGCTCGGACCAGAGGTGCCTTCAGCAAGCCTAAAATGGGGTAATCCCACCCTCTAGATCGCCCTAGTAGGCTCGACCATGAATGGTAAGGTGCTAACGGCTTAGATAACCTAGTGAAGGAAGTGGCAGACAAGGTTACGTGGCGTATGCGGGCGAAATCCTCTCTGTTGGGTCGGGATCTCTCGAGGACGAAGGTCTACAGCGGCTAATAGGGGCGCGACCGTCTGATGGATCATCGGTTGCAATGGAACGGTCGTGATCATCCGACCAATAACAGCTGAGCGCGAAGATCAGATCGACCGTCAGATTAGGTCTGATAGATCTAATGGGTGAGCGCATTATTTAAGATGGGAAGCCAGACGTCGTCTGATCTCATCTCAAACTGCGGAACGGTTGACATGAGACACATCCTGATCTGAGAACGCGGCCGTTGGATCATATCCGTGGAATGGACGACCCGGATGGCGCCTGCAGTTGGATTCAGCCGACCGTTGGAAGTGGGTAGATTTGTAATTAGGAATTGTTTAAAGCCCTAAATTACAATTAAACCAATTTAAAATAAATCCAAAATATGCCTAAATGACCTTCAAAAATTCCCAAAATTTCACCCTTAGCTAATTTGGGGGTGGGAAATTCAAAAATGAAATTAGATTTTTATTTGGAGATCAATTAATTTAGGTATTTTTCAGGGCTTAAAAATAGCTAAAAATACCAAATTTTTCATTTTCGCTCCAATTGAATCCAAACTTCTAGGGTTAGGTTTAAATGACCCATTGAGTCTAATGGAATCAAAATTAAAGCTTGGTTTGATTTAATTAATCCAAATTTAGCTGGGATAATAACTAAGGTTGTTATAAGCATGACTTCTATTCCAATAGAAGTTATAATTTGAAAGGAAATGACCTAAACTTACATTTAATCAATCCATTTTAGCTCCAATTCTAGCATAGAGTTTAATCTATTATATAGGATTGCTCATTTCAAATTCTATGATAGAGTTTAATCCATTACATAAGATTGCTCATTTCTAATTCTAAAAGTTTAAAAGGGGGAAAATCATATGTGTAGCAATTATCTATCCTAAAGTATACTCAAATCACAAGCATTCATTACATACATGTAGATAAAGAAAAGCTTTTCAATTTAAATAAGAAACTTATTTCCAATTAACATCCTAGGTAGATATACAACTAATGACTTAATTAATATTCATTTTTATACATTTATAACCATTCATCCATTCAATACATTCATCCATTCATTCATCACAAGAATTTTAATTTAATATAAGCTCCAACAAAGTGTAGTAAAAGTAAAGTAAACAATATTATTACAAACCAATTGTAAACTTAAGGGAAAGAAAAATATTGAAAGCTCACTTAAAATTTATATTAAGCTATATAATTTTAGTATATGATAAGCGGAAGCAATTAATTTTTAGCACTTGGTCCAGCTCTACTAGCCTTCAAATGCAATTGATCTACCACATTTTGGCATTTAAATGTGATATGACAAAGCCAAAAAATTAAAAATCTGGTTAGACTAAATAGTTTAAGTATGATTTAAGATTAGCTAAATATGTTATTGTTAAAATTGGATATCACTTTCTAGTTACAAAGTAAGCACAAGTATGGGTGCAATATAGTAAGCATATAAGTGAGGAGAAGTAAGCAAGAAAAATAAAGTGAGTTAGAATACTCACTTAAGTATACATCCTAGCCTGAAAATAGAATTAGGGTAAAAGTATCCTAAATAGGCAAGAAGTAAACTAATGTGTATATGAAAGTAAATGAAGTAAAGCATGTATATGTTCAAATGAACTTATGCAAAGTAAGAAAAAAAAATAGCGAAGCATTTAAATGTAATTTTACAATATTCACTATAATCTAAGTAAATTGTAAATAAGTAAAGTACAGTTCTAAATCATAGAAAATGCATAGTAAGAGAATTTAAGGAAGATCTTAGACTATTAGTCTAAGATTCACATAGTCAAAAAACTATGGAAATTAATATAACTAAAAGATATGGTGAGTCTTAACAATCTATAAGATTGAAGAAGATCTCCATGTTAAAATTGGAGTTATTTTAAATCTGTGCTCATTCTGTGGGCATATTCAGAATGAAATGATGAGCTAAACACGTCTGTTTAACAACTAAAGAAAAATGGGGCGGTGTCAAGTCCTAAAACACTCACATTCACCCTCTGAGAATGTGAGGTCTCCTTATTATTCCATTTTCAGCCTACCCTAGACTCATCCACCATATAAACCTCTAGTAATTTTAATGTGAAAGTTTTATTGATGCATAATGTCTTATATGAATGATTCAATGAATAAGGCTCAAAGCTAAGCAAGTATTCAAGGGAAATTCAATAATTGTAACTAAGTGATATCCAAAATTATCTAATTTTAATGTTCTACTTAATGATTGGAGCTAAGTGAGCTCCCAATTAACTTGAGATATTGATCTTAAGTTAATTGTAAGTATAGTAGTAGTTGGGATTTTGAAAGTAGTAGATTCAATTCAATTAATATGGTATGACAAAATAATTTATAAGTATAATTGGTATATTTAGAAACTAGTTCTTATTCATATCCTAAACTATAAGATTCAATTGTATAATTAAATCAAAGTTTTGGTATCTAATAGGAAGAGATTAAGATAAAGAAAATATCTAACTTAAGAAATTAGAAGTTAGTGCAAGTTCACTAAAGTTCACTAAAGTTCACTAGAGTTCACTAGAGTTCACTAGCTAGGTTATAGTTTGAAGGGTCTATATAATCAAGTATTAATTTAGCTAAGTTATAAGTAAATGAAAGGTTTAAGATAAGTAATTTATAGGACTTAAGAACTACAAGTTCTAAGTATTCTAATAATTAATATTTAAGGAATTCAATAGGATTCCTAAACTAATCTAAGTGACTTAGGATTTCTAATACTAGCTCTTAATATATTCAAGAGGAGGTTTTAAGGGTTAGGGTAAATGAACTAAGTTTTAATCTAGTCACTAAACTAGATCTAGTTGATTCACTAATCTACCATTACAAAGGTATTGAATCTATCTACACTCAATGGGTATAACTAAATAGATTTATAGATCAATTATAATTCAATTTATAAATCAATCATAGGGTTTTTACCTTAGGGTTGAAAGGTGAATTAAGCACTTGACAATTAATTCACATAATTAGAAAATTGAGAACTAAGCTCATACTAAATACAATCTAATTTGGTAGGAGAGATAATAAATGTGACATGTTAGGTATCCTAGAGTTTTATAAAGCCTAAAATATACTATCTAGGAATTTAGAATAATCACAATAACACTAAGTAAGTGTCAAAAACCTAAAATTATAAATTATTATCCAATGGAAATGATTTATATATAAATAAAATCCTTATATCATAAGGAAAAAAATGACACTAAGTATGGCAATTTTAGACAACTTTGGAAAATAATAGTTTAATGACTCCTAATTAGAGTTAAAAAGTGATTAAGAAAATTAGGGTTCAAATGTTAAATTTGATTTCTTATTATTGTTTCTCATATTTTTGTGAGTGAAATTGACTATTTGATCATTTAATTTGGATTTTAAATGATCAAATTAGGTCACATAAAATGATGAAATTTATTTATAATTAATTAATTAATCTTAAATATTGAATAATTAAAATATTTATCAAAATAGAAATTAAATTACATATTATTAATCTACATATTTTTGTGATTAAAATGATATATAATATTGCATTATTTGGATGTGTATAATTAAAATTATTAATGAAATAAAAATTTACATTTAATTAATATTAATTAAATTCCTAACAATCATTAATTTAATCTGCGTTAACCATTAACAGAGAACGACATAGAATTAATGGCAGCACAGAAAATTGGAATCGACACAAAAAATTATGGTTCAAAGTTTACTGTATTTATAATTAAGAACAGGCGGCATCATCATAAGGATTCAGACTGCTGGACACGCGGCAGCCTTATATAGCTCCATGTGTCCAGATGGACCCTCCCCGCTGACTCAAGAAACCGCACGGACTAGGCAAAATAAATCGCCTAGTCCAGCGATTAAAAGTGAACCATGAATGCCCGGTTCAAGCCGTCGTCTTCCCCAAAGTATCCCGAAGAGATACTTTTAGGGTTAGGTTTACAAACCGAGTCTGGTGGTTTCACGAGGAAGCCCACACTCCATTTTAAGGCCCTCGTCAAGGCCAGCGCATTGAACTATAAAGTAAGCCTTGATGAAATTTACACGGGATGTAGGATCGAACCCTAGATCTTTCTTTTCAGACCTGACAAAGTGCCGAAGTCCAATAGGGCGAATGGAGGGACTTGGACGCTATCGAACTCAATAGGGTTCAATTAAAACATAAATGGAAATGGCTTAGCTCAATACTATCAATTAAGATTGAATAAAGGAAGGAAGATCAGAGAGTGCACCTTACGCAAGCAAGAAAACAAAGAGGAAAATTTTGGTTCTCCGAAGTGTCCTCAGCTCCCCCGATTTCAGCTTTACGCTCATGCAGATGCTTCCAAGAGGTGAATGAGAAGAAGAGAAGAATAGGAAGCTTAACCCGGAGGGATGAGGCCAGCTGGACGAGCCGGGCGTCCTTCATCTGCGGGTTGCAGAGATCGTGCGGGAGGGATGGACAGGGAATGCATCCAAGCCATTGGATCAAGATGCTGATCCAACGGCTGGATCTACATGATCAAATTCACACCATTAGATTAGGATTAATATGCTCCAACGGCTAGAATCAAGCCGCGTGGCTATCCCGTGCATTGGACTCATGCACGGGATCCGCGCGGTCTAGATTTTAAAGCTGTTAAATAAATTAATTAATACATATATAATTACTAATTTATTTCCTTATGTAAATAATTAATTAAACACATTTTAATAATCAAAATTAAATTACTAAACGCACTCTGAAAAATTCTAAAAATTCACCCTTACTTAATTGACGTGTGGTGAACTCAAAAATATAATCAGATTTTTGATCGAATGTCAATTTAATTATCTTAATTTTTTGGGTATTTAAATATTATTAAAATATTCGGGGAAATTTGATAACTTCCAAACACTTCAAAATACCACCCTTAGCTAATTTGGGTGTGGTGAGTCCAATGGTGGACTTCATTTTCAATTCTGAGGTCTAAATAAATTAGGCATTCTCAGAATTATCAAAAAACCAGGAAATGTTGGAAATTTCCAAATGATCTTCAAATTGCACGAAATTTGAAATAGAGACTCTTAATACTATTATAAGACTAATGGAAAAGGATTAGAGTCAATTAGGTCACTAATTGACAGGTAACAATACTAGGGTTATTACAGACTACTCTCCTTAAAAAGAGTGCCACCCACAACACATAATAAACAAAACAAGGAAATTGAAAATACACGGAGAAAGTCTAAAGAAACTATAACGAAATTAAAAGAATTAAATCTACCTGATTAAGAAAAGAATTTTGGGAACTTCTTTAGCATATCCTCTTCTTTCTCCCACATGGCTTCACCAGCTGGATGATTCTGCCAGTGGACTTTGATAATAGGAAAGCTACGGTTCCTTAACTACTTAAGATCCCGCCCCAGAATCGCTACAGGTTTAATGATGAAATTCAGATTAGGTTGCAATTCCATTTTAGGTATCTGAACTTGCTGACTTGGATCTAGCAAACACCTTCTTAGTGATGAAACATGAAACACATTATGTACAACCGAATCTCTGCACACCACGCATTAGACTAACTTTAAGATAAGCTCTATCGCCTACTTGGAACTCCAACTGACGATGACGAGCATTATGATATTTCTTCTGTCTATCTTGAGCTGCAGTCATATTGCGCTTGATTAGTTGAACTTTCTTAGTAGTTTCTCTTACTAACTCAGAACCATAAAGTTGAGAGTCTCCTACTTCAATCCAAGCAATTGGAGTTGTACACTTTCTTCCATAAAAAACTTCGTAAGGAGCCATACTAATACTGGACTGATAAATGTTATTGTAGGCAAACTCAACTAATGCTAAATAATTTTCCCATGATCTACCAAAGTCTAGAACACAAAGAGGCAAGAGATCTTCCAAGATCTGATTAACACACTCAATCTGACCATCTATCTGGGATGGAAAGCAATACTCAACGCTAAACTCGTCCCCAAGTCTTGCTGAACAGCTGATCAAAATTTGGAAGTGAATCTACTATCTCTGACAGAAACTATACAGTTTCGTGTATAATGCAGATGAACAATCTCTTTAAGATAAAGCATAGCTAACTTCTCAACTGGATCTATCTGACGAATAGCTAGAAAATGGGCTGACTTAGTGAGTCTATCAACTATCACCCAAATAGAATCAAAACCATATCTACTCTTAGGCAAACCTACTATGAATTCTATGGAGATATCGGACCACTTCCATTCAGGAATGTCTAAGGGGTAAGAAGTCCACCAAGCTTTTGGTGTTCAGCCTTGACTAAGGAACAGGGATGGCACTTAGAAATGAAAATAGCTATATCTCGCTCCATGCTGGACCACCAAAATGATTGCTTGAGATCCTGATACATCTTACAACTACCAGGGAGCACTATATAGCCAGAGTTATGTGCTTCGGACAATATCTGTAACTGCAAGCTTTTTGAAATCCATAATCTGGACTTTTGAAATACAACACCTTCATCATCAATATGTAATTCAGATATCTTCCCACTAATTATTTCAGAAATTAACACAGAATAAGTCGAATCTTCCTTCTGAGCTTCAACAATCTTAGACCTTAGGGAATCATCTGACTGAATAGCAAATAATAGAGTGCCTAAATCAGCTGAACTAATAGGCTCAAGATTCAATCTGACAAAATCTTCGATCAAAGATTCGTTGCAACAAAGGAAAGATAAAGTCGCTTTACGACTAAGGGCATCAGCTACGATATTAGCTTTACCCGAATGGTATTGGATTTCCAAATCATAGTCACAAAATAACTTCAACCATCTATGCTGATGGCAGTTAAGTTTCTTCTAAGTTAAGATGTACTTAAACTTTGGTGATCAGTAAACATCTCACACTTAACTCCATACAAGTAGTGTCTCTAGATCTTTAGAGCAAAAACTACTCCTATATGTTCAAGGTCATGTACAGGATAGTTCTTCTCATTGTGCTTAAGCTGTCTAGAGCCATGGGCTATCACATAGTGATCTTGCATCAGAACACAACCAAGTCCTACCTTAGAAGCATGAGTATAAACTTGAAAATCTTTACCCTTACAAGGTAGTATTAGAACAGGAGTAGAAGTCAATAACTGCTTCAACTTCTGAAATGATTCTTCACAGGCTGTGCTCCAGATGAACGGAATATCTTTTCTAGTTAATTGAGTTAATGACGAAGCAATTAGAGAGAATCCAGGAATAAACCTTCTGTAATAACCAGTGAGTCCTAAGAAACTATGGATCTCTGTTACAAATTTAGGTTGAACCCACTGTTGAACAGCTTGGATTTTCTTTTGATCTACTCTAATGCCTTCAGTATCAATCACGTGACCCAGAAATGCCACAGACTTGAGCCAAAATTCGCACTTAGAAAACTTAACAAAAAGTTTAATCTCTCTTAATAATTCTAGAACGATACGTAGATGCTCTTCATGCTCAGCAGCTGACTTCGAGTAGATTAAGATGTCATCGATGAAAATGATGACAAACTCGTCGAGCTATGGCTTAAAGATGCGCTGCATCAGTCCATGAAGATGGAAGGAGCATTTGTCAGTCCAAAAGACATGACTAGAAACTCAAAATGCCCATAATGGGTCTTGAATGTAGTCTTGGAAACATCTTCATCCTTAACTCTAATCTGGTAGTAGCATGATCTTAAGTCAATCTTGGAGAAGATCTTTGCTCTGGCGAGTTGATCAAACAAATCATCGATCCTAGTGAGAGAATACTTATTCTTCACAGTCACTTTATTAAGCTCACGGTAGTCTATACACATCTGCATTGAACTATCCTTCTTCTTGACGAATAGGATAGGAGCTCCCCAAGGTGACATGCTAGGGCAAACAAATCCTTTCTCTAACAACTCTTGCAACTACTCTCTAAGCTCTTGCAGTTTTCTTGGAGCCATTCTATAAGGAGCCTTAGACTTAGGTTGAGTTCTAGGGACAAGTTCAATAGAAAACCTCACCTCACGCAGAGGAGGTAGTCCAGGCAAGTCTTCAGAGAACACATCCAGGAACTCTCTAACAATGATAGTCTCTTATGGACTACTTACTTGCTTTTCTTCACCGATTAAAGTACTAGAATCGCATAGCAACCCTTACTAACTAGGCGCTTGGCTTCAATTGCATTGATTAAGGATGCAGTCAAACTAAGCTTTTCTACAAACACTTCAGGTTTCTTTCCAACCTTAAGTGAAACTCACTTACGAAAGCAATATATTACGGCATTAAACTTACTTACCCAATCCATTCCTAAGATTATGTCAAAATTTGTAATGGACATAACAATAAGTTTGGATTGGAAGAATTTGTTACTGATTGCGAAGTCTACCAAACAAACTCATTAGCACACATCTCAAGACCAGATGTCATTTGAACTACTAAGGGACTGCCTAAGCTAAAATGTTGAAGATTTAAGGAAGAGTCACAACTCACTGACATGAAAGAGTGACTAGCACCAATGTCAAAGAGAGTGTCACAGAACTGATTTTTAATAAATAGAGTTCCTATAGCAGGGAAAACTAAACTTTAATTATACTAATGAAATTTAAAGCAGAAAAATGCTGAAATTAAAAATTATGGAAGGAAAATGAAAAACAAAAAATAGGAAATTAATTTAGAACATACTAGTAATAATGCTATTGTCATCTGGGGCAGCTGAAGAGGACAAAGCGTATTCCCTTGGTACAGCAAGTGGTTGAGCAACTGACTTGCCCTTTTCTTTCCTACTGTAGTGGCCTTGCTTGAAGGAAGATGGAGGTACTCCCTTTTGGTGCTGACCACTTCCACTAGTAGGAGGAGGCATTAAGGCAAGCGCTGGCGCTTGAGATTTTAAAGGAATTGGATTCTGAACGGAACCTTGACGGTTGATCTTCACCTTGTCCATAGTTCATTTAACACAACAGTCCCAATGTTTATGATTGGTTTTGCTGCATATGTAACACCTACCACCTGTGTGGTAGCACTTCCATAAGGATGGGGTCTGTTACATACTGCTCCTGGTCTTCCTCGTTGGCCTTGCCTGGGATTCTGGTTAGGATTTTGATTTGGGTTTTGGCCAGAAGTAAGTTAGAAGACTTTTGGATCATGAGAACAGTTTCTCTTAAAAGGTTCTGATCTGGAAGGTTGAGGATGTGAGCGCTTCCTCATATTCATTTGAGATTAAAGGTACTCTACCATACGAGCACCTTCCAAGAGCTTAGGAATATTATCATGATGTTGAAATATCAAATGACTTTTGATAGAATCTCTAAGACCGAACAGAAATCTAGTGCACCTATCCACTTCAGTATGGACTAGATTTGGAGCAAATCAAGAGAGTTTACAGAACTCCATCACATAGTAGTGCACTAAACGATTTCCCTGTGTAAATGCATAAGTTTGGGCAGAAGGGGGAATGAATTCTTCACGGAACACCTGTTCAAATTCATCCCAAGGGATGTCTTCTATTTGAACCTCAGAGAAAAAAGTTTTCAACTCACTATCCCACCAGTACTCAGCTTCTCCATGGAATAGGTAGGTTGCAAGGTGGAGACATTCGCTCTCCTGACACTTAACACTAGCTAGTTTCTTTTCAATGGCTTTTAGCCAATCTATGGTTTCAAAATGGGAAATTGAACTATTGAAGGTTGGAGGGTTCAGACGAAGAAAGGTGAGAAGGTAGGCATCCTTAATCGGGCCTGAGGATGGCTGTGGAGCCATGGGAAGTTCAGGAATAATGGGAGAAGAAGCTTGAGGAGGAGTTGGGTAGATTTGGGATGAAACTGGAGAAAGTTGGGAAAGGTTGCAGGATGAAGCCATCCTTTCCGATGCACGTGTTTGTGCTTCTACCATTACCTTCATCATGTCCAACAAATTTTGCATTTGCTCAGTTTGAGAAGTCATAGTGGAAGTAAGTTCTTCCACTATTTGTTCAATAGGAATATTAGGATTTGGATCCATTCTAAAGAAAGGAAAAAGAAAACATCATTCAGAAACTGAAGAAGGTAAGAAAGGGAAATTCTCATTAAAATTTAAAGCTTTTAAGAGATTACAATCTTTGGAGGAAAAGAAAAAGACATAAGTAAGAAGAAGTTATTTACAAAGCTACTAAAGGGAAAGAAGATAGAGCAAAAGGAAGACTAGTACTACTAGTTACAAAATTTTGCAAAAAATATGTTTTTTAAAGTCTTCATAAGTGGGGGCACGATGAAGATGCCTACAACCATGAATGATAACAAAATAAGCATGACACCACTAGTTCATGGCGTAGTCACTAAAACATTAATCTAAAATTTTAAGGCGCAAGTGATCAGGGCATTTTATGGCTTCAAACACCGTGGTAACACGGGTGAGCCATTCCCTAGCTAGTTGAGGCAAATGATTGCCTCTAAATACACAAAACCTTATAATTTTATTTAGAATGTCACCTCCTGCAGCAGATACTCCCAAGTAAACTCTACAAAACATTGACCCATACTAATGATTATACTCCCAATATTGGAAGAACAATTTGGTATAAAGTCTTAGTTCAGCATTAGGATCTACCATCTGAAAGTTTAATTAAAGTTTGAGTTAGAAATTTAGATCACTTATTTAATTGAAAATGTGTTTACTGTCCTAAAATTTCATTTATTAATTTTTATTATACTGTGTTGTTTGCTTTTGGATGAATGGATGTGTTTGTCTTAACTTAAAGTTCTCAACTTGGCTCTGATACCAACTGTAACGATCCCAATAGTGAGAATCACTTAACTCAATATTGATACATCATCACAATACCTAATGCTAGATTAGAAGAAAGCTAATTTAAATCATTAGATATTATATTTGGCCAAGGATTTAGAAGAGGGTCTTAAGTTAAGATGGAAGGAAAATTATGAATGGTATTAAGTAATTTTATAATTGATGATACAATACAATTAAGCATGTGATACTTGTAAGGAGACATGAGAATGTAATTTAAAATATTTGAAATGATTATTTTCAATCTTAGACATAAAATTCTAGGTATTTAATGAGTATTTAACATGTGAATTATATGTCTACATTTTTCAATAAAATTTCTAAGTCTTAAAATTCTTAAAAATTTTGACAGAGACTCCTTTGTAAATGGCTAAGGAAATACCTACAAAGTAGGCATGCATGACTTCCATTCCAATGGAAGCTATAATTTAAAAGGAAAATGACCTAAACTAACATGTAATCAATCCATTTTAGCTCCAATTCTAGTATAGACTTCAATCTATTATATAGGATTACTCATTTTAAATTCTAAAATATAGTTCAATCCATTACATAGGATTGCTCATTTTCAATTCTAAATGTTTAAAAGGGGGAAAATCATACGTGTAGCAATTATCTATCTTAAAGTTTGCTCAATTCATAAGCATTCATTACATACATGTAGATAAAGGAAAGCTTCTCAATTTAAATAAGAAATTAATTTCCAATTATCATCTTAGGTAGATATACAACTAATGACTTAATAAATATTCATTTTTATACATTTATAACCATTCATCCATTCAATATATTCATCCATTCATTCATCACAAGTATTTAAATATAATTAAAGCTCCAACAAAGTGTAGTAAAAGTAAAGTAAACAACTTATTACAAACCAACAATAAACTTAAGGGAAAGAAAGAAATCAAAAGCTCACTTGAAATTTATATTAAGCTATATAATTTTAGTATATGATAAGCGGAAGCAATTAATTTTTAGCACTTGGTCTAGCTCCACTACCCTCCAAATGCACCTAATCTATCATATTTAACATTTAAATGTGATAGGGCAAAGCCAAGAAATAAAAAATCAGGTTAGACTAAACAGTCTAAGTATAATTTAAGATTGGCTAAACATGTTATTGTTATAATTGGATATCACTTGCTAGTTACAAAGTAAGCAGAAGCATGGGTGCAATATAGTAAGCATATAAGTGAGGAGAAGTAAGTAAGAAAAATAAAGTGAGTTAAAATACTCACTTAAGTATATATCCTAGCCTACAAATAAAATAAAGGTAAAAGCATCCTAAATAGGCAAGAAATAAACTAATGTGCATATGAAAGTAAATGAAGTAAAGCATGTATATGTTCAAATGAACTTATGCTAAGTAAGGAAAAGAAATAGTGAAGTATTTAAATGTATTTTTACAACATTCACTGTAATCTAAGTAAATTGTAAACAAGTAAAGTATAGTTTTAAATCATAGAAAATGCATAGTAAGGGAATTTAAGAAAGATCTTAGACTAATAGTCTAAGATTCACATAGTCTAGAGCTATGGAAAGTAACATAGCTAAAAGTTATAGTGAGTCTTAACAATCTATAAGATTGAAGAAGATCTCACATATTAATTAATTATAGTTATTTTAAATCTGTGCTCATTTTGTGGGCATATTCAGAATGATATGAGGAGTTAAATATGTCTGTTTAACAACTAAAGAAAAGCGGGGTCAAGTCCTAAAATACTCGCATTTACCTTCTAAGAATGTGAGGTCTCCTTATTACTTTATTTTCAGCTTGCCCTAGATTGATCCACCATATAAACCCCTAGTAATTTTAATGTGAAAATTTTATTGATGCACAATATCTTATATGAATAATTCAATGAATAAGGCTCAAAGCTAAGCAAGTAATTAAGGGAAATTTAATAACTGTAACTAAGTGATATCCAAAGTTATCTAATTTTAATATTCTTTGAGATATTGATCTCAAGTTAAGCATAAGTATAGTAGTAGTTGGGATTTTGAAAGTAGTAGATTCAATTCAATTAATATGATATGATAAAATAATTTTTATAAGTATAATTGGTACAATTAGAAACTAGTTCTTATTCACATCCTAAACTATAAGATTTAATTGTATAATTAAATCAAAGTTTAGGTGTCTAATAGGAAGAGATTATGATAAAGAAAATATATAACTTAAGAAATTAGAAGTTAATGCAAGTTCACTAAAGTTCACTAGAGTTCACTAGAGTTTACTAGCTATGTTATAGTTTGAAGGGTCTATATAATCAAGTATTAATCAAGCTAAGTTATAAGTAAATGAAAGGTTTAAGATAAGTAATTGATAGGACTTAAGAACTATAAGTTCTAAGTATTCTAATAATTGATATTTAAAGAATTCAGTAGGATTCCTAAACTAATCTAAGTGACTTAGAATTTCTAATATTAGCTCTTAAAATATTCAAGAGGAGGTTTTAAGGGTTAGGGTAAATGAACTAAGTTTTAATTTAGTCACTAAACTAGATCTAGTTGATTCACTAATCTACCATTACAAAGGTATTGAATCTATCTACACTCAATGGGTATAACTAGATAGATTTAGGGATCAACTATAATTCAATTTATAAATCAATCATAGGGTTTCTACCTTAGGGTTGTAAGGTGAATTAAGCACTTAGCAATTAATTCACATAATTAGAAAATTGAGAACTAAGCTCATATTAAATACAATTTAATTTGGTAGGGGAGATAATAAATATGACATGTTAGCTATCATAGGGTTTTATAAAGCATAAAGCATGCTATCTAGGAATTTAGAATAATCACAATAACACTAAGAGTCAAAAATCTAAAATCATAAATTGTTGTCCAATGGAAATAATTTATATATAAATGAAATCCTTATATCTTAAGGAGAAAAATGACATTAAGTATGTCAATTTTGGACAACTTTGGAAAATTAGAGTTTTAATGACTCCTAATTAGGGTTAAAAGTGATTAAGAAAATTAGTATTCAAATATTAAATTTGATTTCATATTATTGTTCCTCACATTTTTGTGAGTGAAATAGACTATTTGATCATTTAATTTGAATCTTAAATGATCAAATTAGGTCACATAAATGATGAAATTTATTTATAATTAATTAATTAATCTTAAATATTGAATAATTAAAATGTTTATCAAAACAAAAATTAAATTACATATTAGTAATTTACACATTTTTATGATCAAAATGATATATAATATTGCATTATTTGGATGTATATAATTAAAGTTATTAATGAAATAAAAATTTACATTTAATTAATATTAATTAAATTCCTAACAATCATTAATTTAATATGCGTTAATCATTAACAGACAACGGCACAGAATTAATGGCAGCACAAAAAATTGGAATCGTCACAGAAAATTATGGCTCAAAGTTTAATGCATTTATAATTAAAAACAGGCGGCGTCATCATAAGGATTCAAATGGCTGGACACGCGGCAGCCGTATATAGGTCCACATGTCCAGGTGGACTGATGAATCCATAAATTATGTCTAAAATAAAGGAAAACTCATTCATTTTTTACCTTTAAACTGCTCCAAAATTTTATCTATCTTTTTCAAGAAAATGGCATCCAAAGGAGCTCTATGAAACTTTTTTGCAAGATTCCAATATTTTTCAAAGAAATTCGCTGCCGCGCGCTCCAGCGGGTCATTTTGCAAACGGGGACGCTACAGCGCGCTGCAGCGAATCCATTTACGAACCACGGGTGCAGTAGCGCTTTTGCGACCCGCACCCTTAATCCGCCAAAGGATTAGGTTAAGGGTGGAGTGTCACTCTGGCTAACCCCTCACTTACCATTGGATTAGGAAAAACTCCACAATCCACCTCATTAGAGAAGGATTAACACAGAATCAATCTAACAGTCATTATTTAAGTAAACGTACAGAGTGCGGAAGCAATAAATGACATTCAAGCATCATAATATAACATAAGTGCAAAATATAACTCAGAATATAAGCATATAAGTCCAAATGCACAGTCAAGGGTACCTGTATTATTACAACATTTAAAGTTCAAATAAAAAGGAAATGCAAATGCACTCATCCTCACAATAACTATAAGGACTATATATGCTCTGGTCCGAGCTGCTGCTCCTCCTCTCAATAAAGCTCCTCCTCAGGTACTGGATCCTCTACCTGCTCTACGCCTGCCATTGTCGGTTTCACAATGTAGGGCCCCAGCCAAAAATAGAGAAAATCTGGTTAAACAATTTGTCTAAGTACATTTTAGGCTGATACATTTTTAAATGTTTTATAATATCACCACTTTACACAATTTTTCCTAAGAAACAATATGTAAAGGAGCAACTGGTAATACAATAAGAAGGAGAAAAAGCTATAAATAATATTTATAACTTAAACACGGAGGCTAAGACATGCCCCAAAAGCAAGGTAAACAAGATAAGTCATATAATATAAGTAACTAAACATATGCTGAAAGAAAATACCACATCCTAATACATGCTGGTGATCAAATGAAGTATGCAAATAACAATAATAAATTTCAGTAGTGATATATATAAATAGCAACAAAATCTAACATCCTACTGTATATAAGCTGTACAAGGAAATAGCTTACGGAATAAATAATACCAAAACAGAGCCAAATACTAAAATTGCACATCAAACTCTGTATACTAACTACCATATCGGAAAAACTGGCCAAACTGGCTCACATATATATGCATCTCAATATGTAAATATACTGAACATACTGCATAACTGAAGAGGCAGACAATACTTATGCAATATATTTTAGTTATTTTACTTTTGTTTCTATGGACAACTGTTAGAAACAATTGAGGAGTCAAGCACATCTGCAAGACTATACGGGTCCCAAGCCTAACACACTCTCCTTAATAAGAATATTAGGTATCTTGATCTCACCTTACCCATGTCCATTGGGGAAAATGTGCACCATAATCTCCACAAACCAGACCCAAAGGCAACTGTTATCCTAATATTCTAAGTTTTCATTTTTATGTACAAAATTATCTTATATGAAATGTCCAAGGAAGTAAGCTCAATTATACAAGGAATGCGTAGCACAAAGTATCAAAATAAGCAAGAGACTCTGTTAATATGGTGATACCATCTGTTTTATATTATCTGTTCTAACTATTCCAAATTACACAAGTTCAGGATCACCATGTTCCTACATATCAAGTGTAACTTACAAATTCGTCCTTATAAGTTATAAAATATCAAGACTAGCTAGGTCCTAATATGCCAAATCAAGGTCGACTATAAAAGTTGAGTAACAAATCATTATGACCTAATTAATAATTTTTGATGTTCTAACTTAAGACTACTAAACTATAGATTATGGATTAAACACCACGAGATTGGGCTTAATCACATAATCCAAAAAGAATAAGACCTAAGATCTAAGTTTCATTCTAAAAGTGATCTAATAATTTAGGCCAACCCTATTAAGTAATCAAACTTAATAGGATGAATCTCCTATCTTAGATCTAAGGTTAAAAGATAAAATAATCCAAAAGAAGTTGAAAAATTCTATAAACTAATAAAACTAAGGATTCATTCATTGAAATATCCCATTTTTCAATGAATGAAATGAACCCTATAATCTAGTCCTAGTCTCAAGAAGGGTCCTCAAGGTGTAGTGTTAAAGACTTAGGAAAAATCCTGGAATCTGATTTAAAGGTTGATTTTACTTACTTAAATGTCATTAATATGGTTATTATGTTAATTTTAGTATTTTAAAATACTAATTAATGGATAAGGATGTTTATCTTAAATTTTTGGCAAAAGGACCATTTTGCCCCTAATTAAGGGTCCGAAAAGTCAACTTTTGATTTAAATGTCCAAAATGAGGTTTCTCTTTTCCATATGATTTCTTACTGCTAACTTGAAGATAGACAGTAACTATGTCCAATTTGGACGAGAAACGGATCCTACAGCTTCAAACTAAGGTTTATGACTTAAGGGCATTTAAGAAATTTTCACTCTACTGAAAACTAAGTTTTTATGCAGTTTATTGTAGGTTACTATTCAAGAATTCCATAGAGTCCAAGAACACTGCATTCTGAGGTCAATTGACTAAGTTATGAACGTTTTATGTTTGAAGAGAAATTTGGTAATTTCGAGTCGATCATTGGGTGACAAAAACTGAACTTTTCCGTTTGAAGTCCAATTTTAGCAAACTCAATTTTTATAGCTTCTTTATAATGTACTGAGTATGTTGGTAGGGAGTAGACCCAATTTGGACCTCAAATGGTCAAGTTATGACCCAACTAAAGTTGGGGGTATTTTGGTCATTTTCTAAATTTCTAGGGTTCAGAACCTAAATGTTATTTCAGTTTATTGGTGACATTGAAATTCTAAGCTAGTTAGCATCTTGAATATTTGAATTTGGAGTTGATTTGACCAAGTCATGGTCATTTGAATTCTAGGGGCAATTTGGTTATTTTTCACTAAAGTCAACACTGAATTCTAGGGTTGACTTTTTATCCTGATGACCAAATAAGAAAACTAATACTACTACAGTGATGGGGCCGCTCTCCTGAGCATTTTAAGACTCATATTAACTATGTTCTGATAACTGGGTCAAAAGTTATGGGGTCCTAAAGAAGTCCTAAAATGTTACTTCGTTATACGCACCCCGAAACTAAATTATGCATTGCGCCATTTGATTCTACTTATTTTTCTGTGTATTTTAAGACTTATATTTGCTATGTTTGGATCATCCTTCTAAAAATTATTAAATTTTTAAGTTTTACTATTCAAAAATACAATTTGTATTAATTTACTATTCATTTATTCAAATTAAATTAATTTACTGTTCATTCCTAAAGTTATATATATAAATTCTGAAATTATTAATTCTTAATTAATCTGTAATTAATTAATATCTAATTATTAATTATTTATGAATTAATCTATTATTTTAATTAATTAATTAATTAATTTATAGATCCTACTTCTGATTAATTATGTTTAAATTGAATTAACTGTATGCATCATTAATATTAGTTAAATAGCTTAATTACTAATTAACTAATTATTGTCTAACTCACTTATTTAATTAAAGCTAATAAATTATACTCTAATTATATTAATCAAGATTAATTATCAGACTATACTAACCATTATATATATATATATATATATATATATTAACTAAAGTATATTTATTTAGGTCACGGGATTTATATTAGTTAGATATATAATTATATATATACATATCTTATATATATAATTTATACTTAATTTTTTTTATTTTATTTTTTCTGATTTCTTTTATCAGATGGTGGGACCCGCCATTGCCACGTGGCAGCATCGGGATCGCGGGCAGAGCAGTGGCCTGGCCCGCTCGAGGATCGAGCGGGTCGGGCTGACCCGACCTGGCCCGCAACGCTTCGTCTCCCTCGCACGAAGCCCCGAGGCCGATGCCTTGGGCTGGCCTCCGACAACGATTCCGGCGGCCATCCGTCTCAGCCCGCACGGCGGTGGGTTGCCTAGGTTGAGGGCTACACGTTGGTGGGTGGTACGCCGGCCGGAAAGAACAGCATCGCCGGCAGTGACAAACCCTAACCCACCCTCTACGGACTTCGGTGAACCCTAATTTCTACTGTGGATCAACTCGAAATTCGCTCGATCGAACTCAAATGAGTTCGATCATAGCTGCCCAAACGACAATCAAGCCCGCAAAATAAGCTTTCAAAAAACCAACATATCAATCAAATGTAAATCTTAGGGGATCGGGGTACCTTTTGTTCCGACGGCAGAGGTTCGAGGATACGATCGAGGGCGGCCCGAGCTCCAAACGGATAGATCTCAACCTCCCTAGCCTAGATCTAGGTCTTAAAGGTTTGTTCGACGGTGAAGGCGAGGCCAGGAGGGCCAGGATTGGGCAGGCGCGGCGGCCGAGCGCCGCGTGTCCTCG
The DNA here is from genome assembly GCA_016760335.1 of Gastrodia elata. Lineage (NCBI taxonomy): Eukaryota > Viridiplantae > Streptophyta > Magnoliopsida > Asparagales > Orchidaceae > Gastrodia > Gastrodia elata. The sequence goes on from CM028682.1 coordinate 33,120,554, forward strand.
CTCGACTCGCGAGCGACGGATGCGAGGGACGAAGAGCGGGGGCCGTCTGATCTTCGATCAGACGGTCTGGATTCGCCGTTTGCAATGGACGGCGTCCCCGACTGCGCGCGAAGGGATGGGGGAAATGGCATCACCTAGACTGACGGCGCCGTTAGTTACTTTAATTAAATATTAATTTAATTTAATTTAATTTAATTTATTTAATTTCTTCCTAAAATAAAATATTTTAATTTATGATTAGAAAAATTTCAAACATGTTTCCCTAGCTAATTAAGGCGTGAGGAATGCAATGGTGAGGTCGGATTTTTAATCCGATGAGTATTTTAATTCATCAATTTGCGGGGTATTAAATATTATTAAAATATTCGTCGAATTTTCGACGACTCCCGATTGACATGAAAACTTCACCCCAAGCTAATTTGGGGTCAATGAACGCAATGGCAGTATCCGTTTTCCAATCCAAAATCAATTTAAATAGGTCAAAATTTAGGGTTTATGGATTTTCTAGAAATCAGGATTCGATTCATTTGACTCCTGATTTGGACTAGGTCTTAGAGGTTGACTCCAATTGACCTAATTATCACTTGTGATTAATCTTAAGACTCTGATTAGTCCTAATTGATCAAGGTAATAATCTGGGTTATTACAGATTCCCCCACTTAAGAACGATGTCATCCTCGACATCACTCAAACAGAATTAAAGACAATAGTTAAATAGGACTAAGAATTTGAAATGGAATTACCTGGGTTCTCGAAGAGTCCCGGATATTTCAATCGCATGTCAGATTTCTTCTCCCAAGTGGCTTCGTTGCAGGAATGATTCTTCCACTGGACTTTGATCATGTCGATGGCACGACTTCTGAGTTGCTTGCGATCACGAGCTAGGATTCGAATCGGCTCCTTGGCATATGACAGATCAGACTGGATCTAAACTTCTGGGAGTTGCACGAGGTGAGACGGGTCCTGGAGACACTTCCTTAGGGATGACACATAAAAAATGTTGTGCACTACAGCGAAATCCATTAGCAATTCTAATTGGTAGGCGGCTGACCCAATCCTCTTCAGGATTTTGAATGGTCCCACATACCTTGGGCTAAGCTTACCGGCAACCCCGAAACGATAGACTCCCTTCATAGGATTGACTTTTAGGTATACAAAGTCTCCTTCTTAAAACTCCAAGGGACGACGATGAAGGTCATGATACTTGCTCTGTCTATCCTGGGATGTCCTGATCCTCTGCTGTATGAGCTTTATCTTCTTGTTTGTCTTCTCTATTAGTTCAGAGCCATACGGTTGAACATCTCCTGTTTCTGCCCAAGCTAGAGGCGTAGAGCACTTCCTACCATAAAGTGCTACATACGGATCCATCTTGATACTAACCTAGAAGCTATTATTATATGCAAATTCTACCAAGGGAAGGTGATCTTCCCAAGATCCTGCAAAGTCTAAAATGCAGAGGCGGAGTAAGTCTTCTAAAACTTGATTTACTCTCTCTATTTGACCATCTGTTTGAGGATGGAAGGCTGTGCTCATGGCCAGCGTAGTGCCTAGGTCCTGATGGATGGCCTACCAAAATTTTGATGTGAATCGGCTATCTCTGTCTAATACAATAGTCTTTGGGATACCATGAAGCCAAACTATTTCCTTGATATAGATTTTGGCAAGTCTCTCAACTGAGTCCATTTGTCAGATTGGAATGAAGTGTGCAGACTTGGTCAATCGATCAACTATGACCCAAATTGCATCTGCCCTAGACCTTACACGAGGCAATCCCATAACAAAATCCATTGATATGTCTGATCATTTCCATTCTAGAATTTCTAGTGGGTGTAGCAAACCGCCTAATTTTTGATGTTCTGCATTTACTAGGCAACGTGCATGGCACTTAGCCACAAAGTCTGTTATGCTCTTCTTCATCCCTGGCCACCAGAATGATAACTTTAGGTCCTGATACATTTTTGTACTTCCTAGGTGCACTTGATATCCTGAATTGTGACCCTCAACTAGTATTTCACGTTGCATAGATTTAGGGATCCACAAACGATCTCCTAGATAAATAGTACCCTTCTGAAATCAAAGATCAGTGCGGCGACCACTTTCAATAGCTTGCTTGAAGCCCAAGTATTCCTCGTCCTTGGTTTGTGACACAGATACGTCCCTATGAAAGGTGGGCTCCACATTGATGTTTGCCAGAGTTAAGCTGAGTCTATCCCTGCTAATAGGCTTGATACCCATTTTGCAGAATTCTTCGATTAACGGTCCCTCCGATATTATGGCATTTAGTGAGGCTTGACGACTTAAAGCGTCAGCTACAACATTGGCTTTCCCGAGATGGTATTGAATGTCCAGGTCATAATCACTGATCAGCTCCAACCACCTTCTCTGTCTACAGTTTAGTTCTCATTAAGTGAATATATATTTCAGACTTTGGTGATCGGTAAATATCGAGCATTGAACTCCGTAAAGATAGTGTCGCAAAATCTTTAGAGCAAACACTACTGCGGCCAGCTCGAGGTCGTGGACTGCATAATTCTTCTCGTGGACCTTTAGTTGTCGTGAGGCGTAAGCGATGACTTTTCCTTCTTGCATCAATACAGCCCCTAGGCCTATGCCCGAGGTGTCCGTATATACTTGAAAGTTCACTCCTTCTTTCAGAAGGACTAGTACAGGTGCAGAGGTAAGCGCATCCTTAAGTGCTTGGAAGGCCTCCTCGCATGTTGGTGACCATTCAAATGGTGCTACTTTTTGAGTGAGCTTGGTAATAGGAGAGGCGATTTAGGAAAATCCCTTCACAAACTTTCTATAATAGCCTGCTAATCCCAAAAAACTTCTGACCTCCGTCACTATTTTAGGCTGAGCCCATTCTTAGATTGCATGAATCTTATTATGATCCACTCTGATCCCGTGAGCATCCACAACATGGCCTAGGAAGGCGACAGACTCCAGCCATAATTCACACTTCGAATACTTGGCGTATAGCTGGTGGTTCCTTAGTTCCTCCAATACAGTCCGGAGATGTTCCTCGTGCTCGTTCTTGGACTTAGAGTATATCAGGATGTCATCTATGGATACGATGACGAACCTATCCAGGTACAATTTCAAGATTCGCTGCATCAGGTCCATAAAGATAGACGGTGCATTTGTGAGTCCAAACAACATCACTAGAAATTTGTAGTGACTGTATCTAGTCCGAAAGGAGGTTTTCGCAATATCAGTGTCTTTCACCTGTAGTTGGTGGTATCCAGATCGAGGTCAATTTTTAAGAATACCCTGGCTCCTGCCAATTGATCAAACAGATCGTCTATGCACGGCAAAGGATATTTATTTTGATTGTGACTTTATTTAATTCACGGTAGTCGACACACATCCTCATAGAACCATCATTCTTCTTTACGAACAATATTGGTGCTCCCCATGGTGACGAGCTTGGCCTTATGAGACCTTTTTCTAGGAGTTCTTGTAACTGTTTGTTCAGCTCCTGCAATTCCTTAGGCGCCATTCTATATGGGGCGTTAGAAATGGGCTGTGTTCCTGGAATAACATCAATTGCGAATTCAACTTCCCGTATAGGAGGAAGACCAGGTAAGTCTTCTGGGAAGACATCTGCAAATTTGCAAACAATAGGGTTCTCAGCTAATGGGACTTCTTCTTTCTTCTCTCCTAGTATTGTTATTAGGAAGGCTTTGCATCCTTTCTAAACCAATCTTTTTGCTTCTATTGCATTGATGAGTGAGGCGCAAGTACTAAGGTTGCCAACAAAGGATATGGCTTCGCTCCCACTACCTAAGGTAATCCTTTTCTTGGTACACTTGATAGTGGCATTGTGTTGGCTTAGCTAGTTCATGCCTAGTATTATATCAAAGTTGGCTATGGGAAGAACTACTAGCTTAGCCTTGTACTCCCTGGTTGAAATTGGAATCTGCATCTTGCAAAACTGGCAAGCTAGCAATTGTGCTCCAGAAGGTAGCCCAACTTTAAGGGGATCGGCTAAGCAATACGGATGGAGGTTTAGCGACTTTGCCCATCCCTCAAATACAAAGGAATGACTAGCCCCAGTGTCAAATAAGATGCTACAGACTTTACCCTTTATACAGATTGATCTTAATTACGTAATAAATAAATCACTTAATTGTGCATAGTAAGTAATGACAGTAAAGATAAGTAGTTTCAAGATAATGTACATGATACCACGTGGTTGTCTTCTGTAGCCTCAACGAGTGTGAGAGTGTACACACGTGCAGGTCCAGCAGGCCGGTTGTTATAATTTTGCCTTGGAGGTGGTCGAGGTGCATTTGGGCGAGGGGCATTGGGTGCCTCACACCTTACGACTGAAGTAGGAGAGGGGGCTGGACGGGAAGCTGTAGGCTTCTGGTACAAGTCGAAGATTTGACAACGTTTGGTATGATCAATCACATCACCATTCACCGTTTTTGTGGCTGCACAGTCGAGGAATCCATGGCCTGGCCATCCGCAGGTATAGCAGACATAACTCCCATGGTAGCACCGCCCATAAGGATGTAGTTTGGTGCAACCATTGAATGGATCTGTTGATGGAGTCTTGGCCTCGAGTTGGTATACCCTGGCTCGCTTGAATGGCTGCAGCTGTAATGAAGTGGACCCTATATTCTTTCTGGATCCTTCCCTGGCCTGATCCTGTTCCACCACCTTGGCTGTCTCAAGTAATTCTGAAAATTTGGTTATGCGCAAAGGAATCACTTGACTCCGGATTGAAGGTTGCAGGCCATCCTGGAATCAAAAACAACGGTCTGTCTCCGTGGGGATTAGTCTTGTGGAAAATCTGGCAAGGCGGCAGAATTCAGCCTCATACACTGACATGGATCGATCTCCTTGCTGTAATTTTAGTAGCATTTCTCCCAAGCGATGCTTGGCGGATGGGGGAATGAATCGAGCTTGGAACACTTCGACGAACTCATCCCACGTTATATCGGCTAACAAAACTCTAGAGAACGTGGTGCTGTGGGTGGTATCCCACCAGTATTCAGCTTCATTCCGCAAGAGGTGGGTAGTAAGGCGAACTATGGCCAATTCTGGGCATTGGATGCTCGTTAAATTTTTCTCGACCATCTTTATCCATGCGGCCGTATCGATTGCCGAGAGGGTCCCATCAAATGTAGGAGGCCTCAATCGGAGAAAACTGTGGAGTATCCCTTCTGTGGATGGATTCTGCGGTTGGGTCTGGGGTGCTAGGGTACTTCCCGTGGTGGTACGGTTCTAGTTTATTTGAGATATCAGAAGTCGTTCCATCCGTTCAGCTTGTTTAGCTTGGGCCTTTATGGCCTTTTTAGCCTGCTTTTGGTTAAATTCAACCTGTCGCTGGTGGGATTCCACCATCAGTTTCACAGCTTCTAGTAACGCGTTTACCTCATTAGAGGAGGTGCTGGAGGGGACAGAAGGGGAATTTGATCCTGGGTTCATGGTTACCAACACCTAAATCAAGAATAACGCATTCTTCAGAACTCAATAAATAGGAGATCGAAATATTCTATTTCCTTTATTAACTAAATACAATACATCATTTAAAGCAGCACATAAAAAGATATCAATAGTGAGAATACGGAGTCTATCCTATGTACTCTCTTGTGAAAGCTTGCGTAAAGAAGGCATATGTCAACTCTCGGCAGCGGTGGGCATGTCGTCGTTCGAACCTCCATACCTCTCGAGCCCACCACTCCTCCGCATAATCCTGGAGGAGGATCTCAAGGAAGTCAAGTCGAGCATTGTCTGGACACTCTAGTTCATCGAACACTTTGGTTACTCTACATAACCATTCTCTAGCCAGGATGGGGAAATCCAGTCCCCTGAACACTACATCTTCTAGTATCCTCTCAAGAATGCTGGCTCCTGCTAGGGAGACTCATTGAACTTCCCTCCCATATCTCCTTGCTAAGAACACATCGTATGCCCACCTATCCTTAAAATGGGCGAAAAGATCGTACCCTGTCATGCTTACACAGTATCCTAGACATCCAGATCAAGTGAAGTAAGGAAAATAGTTTTTAGATTTTAAAGATCAGGTTATGATGATACAGAAAGGAATACAAATAGCATATGAAATAAAACTAAGGCTTCTATTCAATGTATCGGGCTGTAAAGGCACGATGGAAGTCTTCGTAGGTGATGTTCCGCAGTAACTATTCACGTCAATAAGTGAGGGCTCTAAGGGTGATGCGCCACTAGTCTCTAGCTCTATTATGTAGGAGACGTGTTATGAGGGCAATCATGACATTGTCCGCAATGTTCATCACCCCCATTATTTCATCTGTCCTCATTAGCCATCGCTTGGCCAATGCGGGGAGATCATACCCCCTGAATGAACTTTCTTGGAGCAGTTGGGTCAATATCCTGACTTTCGGATCTGATATCCCTTCTATGTACATGTCGAGTTCTTGGTAGAATTGGACAATTCTTTCCCAACTTTCATTGAATCATCGTTGATGCCTTTCAACCGTCATCCTAGCGTATCTAACTATGTTAACATTTAGATTTTTGTTTGATACCATTGCTTGTGTATTTTGATTATTAACTTTTTATTCTGAGTGTTTTTTTTGTCATCCCTTGGATGCGACTCTAATGTATTCTGACATAGTGACTGAATTAGCAGAAGAATCTTCCATTAGGTAGATAATAATGCAAATTCTAATCTGGCACCTTATGGAATTCTCTGATACCAACTGTGACGACCTACACCCTTAATCCGCCAAAGGATTAGGTTAAGGGTAGAGTGTCACTCTGGCTAACCCCTCACCTACCATTGATTAGGATAAACTCCACAATCCACCTGATTAGGGAAGGATTAACACAGAATCAATCTAACAGTCACTATATAAGTAAACATACAGAGTGCAGAAATAATAAATGACATCCAAGCATCACAATATAACAAAAGTGCAAAACATAACTCAGAATATAAGCATATAAGTCCAAATGCACCGTTAAGAGTACATGTATTATTACAATATTTAAAGTTCAAATAAAAAGGAAATGCAAATGCACTCATCCTCACAATAACTCTAAGGACTAGATATGCTCTGGTCTGAGCTGCTGCTCCTCCTATCGGTAAAGCTCCTCCTCAAGTACTGGATCCTCTACCTGCTCTATGCCTTCCATTATCAGTTTCACAATGTAGGGCCCCAGCCAAAAAAAGTAAAAATCTAGTTAAACAATTTGTCTAAGTACATTTTAGGCTCATACATTTTTTAAACATTTTATAATATCACCACTTTACACAATTTTTCCTAAGCAACAATATGTAAAGGAGCAACTGGTAATATAATAAGAAGGAGGAAAAGCTATAAATAACATTTATAACTTAAACAAGGAGGCTAAGACATGCTCCAAAAGCGAGGTAAACAAGACAAGGCATATAATATAAGTAATTAAACATATGCTGAAAGAAAATACCACATCCTAATACATGCTAGTGATCAAATGAAGTATGCAAATTACAATAATAAATTTCAGCAGTGATATATATAAATAACAGCAAAATCTAACATCCTACTATATATAACTGTACAAGGAAATAGCTTACTGAATAAATAATGTCAAAATATAGCCAAATACTAAAACTACACATCAAACTCTGTATACTGACTGCCATATCAGAAAACTTGGCCAAATTGGCCCATATATATATACATCTCAATCTATAAATATACTGAACATACTGCATGACTGAAGAGGCAGACAATACTTATGCAACATATTTTAGTTATTTTACTTTTGTTTCTATGGATAACTGTTAGAAAGAACTGAGGAGTCAAGCACATCTGCAAGACTATATGGATCCCAAGCCTAACACACTCTCCTCAATGAGAATGTTATGCATCCTGATCTCACCTTACCCCTGTCCATCGGGGCAAATGTGCACCATAATCTCCACAAATCGGACCTAAAGGCAACTGTTATTCTAATATTCTAAGTTTTTATTTTTATGCACAAAAATATCTTATATGATATATCCAAGGAAGTAAGCTCAATTATACAAGGAATGCATAGCACAAAGTATCAAAATAAGCAAGAGACTATGCTAATATGGTGATACCATCTATTTTCTATTATCTATTCTAACTATTCCAAATTACACAAGTTCAGGATCACCATGTTCCTACATATCAAGTGTAACTTAAAAATTCATCCTTATAAGTTACAAAATATCAGGACTAGCTATGTCCTAATATGCCAAATCAAAGTCGACTATAAAAGTTGAGTAACAAATCATTACGACCTAATTAATAATTTTTGACGTTCTAACTTAAGACTACTAAACTATAGATTATGAATTAAATACCACAAGATTGGGCTTACTCACATAATCTAAAAAGGATAAGACCTAAGATCTAAGTTTTATTCTAAAAGTGATCTAATAATTTAGGCCAACCCTATTAAGTAATCAAACATAATATGATGAATCTCCTATCTTAGATCTAAGGTTAAAACATAAAATAATCAAAAAAAAGTTGAAAAATTCTAGAAATTAATAAAACCAAGGATTCATTCATTGAAAAATCCTGATTTCAATGAATGAAATCAACCCTATGATCTAGTCCTAGTCTCAGGAAGGGTCCTCAAGGTGTACTATTAAAAACTTAGGAAAAACCCTGGAATCTAATCTAAGGGTTGATTTTACTTACTTAAATATCACTAATATGGTTATAATATTAATTTTAGTGTTTTAAAAGACTAACTAATGGATAAGGGTGTTTATCCCAAATTTTTTGAAAAAGAATCATTTTGCCCCTACTTAAGGGTCTGAAAATTTAACTTTTGATTTAAGTATCCAAAATGAGGTTTCTCTTTCCCATATGATTTCTTACTGTCTAACTTGAAGATAGATAGTAAGTATGTCTAATTTGGATGAGAAACGGATCCTATAGTTTCAAACTAAGGTTTATGACTTAAGGGTATTTAAGAAATTTTCACTCTACTGAAAACTAAGTTTTTATGCATTTTATTGTAGGTTATTATTCAAGGATTCCATAGAGTTCAAGAACATTGCATTCTGAGGTCAATTGACTAAGTTATGAACGTTTTAAGTTTGAAGGGTAATTTGGTAATTTCGAGTCGGTCAACAGGTGACAAAACCGAACTTTTCCGTTTGAAGTCCAATTTCAGCAAACTCAGTTTGTATAGCTTCCCTTTAATGTACTGAGTAAGTTGGTAGGGAGTAGACCCGATTTAGACCTCAAATGGTCAAGTTATAACCCAACTAAGGTTGGGAGTATTTTGGTAATTTTCTAAATTTCTAGGGTTCAGAACCTAAATGTTATTTCAGTTTATTAGTGACATTAAAATTCTAAGCTAGCTAGTATCTTGAATTTTTAATTTGGAGTTGATTTGACCAAGTTATGGTCATTTGAATTCTATGGGAATTTGGTCATTTTTCACTAAAGTCAACTCTGAATTCTAGGGTTGACTTTTTATCCTGATGACCAAATAAGAAAACTAATACTACTACAGTGATGGGGCCGCTCTCCTGAGCATTTTAAGACCCATATTGACTATGTTCTCATAACTAGGTCAAAAGTTATGGGGTCCTAAAGAGGTCCTAAAATACTACTTCGTTATACATACCTCGAAACTAAATTCTGCATTGCGTCATTTGATTCTATTTATTTTTCTGAGTATTTTAAGACCTATATTTGCTATGTTTGGATCATCATACAAAAATTTATTAAACTTTTAAGTTTTACTATTCAAAAATACAATTTGCATTAATTTATTATTCATTTATTCAAATTAAATTAATTTACTATTTATTCCTAAAGTTATATATATATATTATGAAATTATTAATTCTTAATTAATCTGTAATTAATTAATATCTAATTATTAATTAATTATGAATTAATCTGTTATTTTAATTACCAACTGTGGCGATCCGCACCCTTAATCCGCCAAAGGATTAGGTTAAGGGTGAAGTGTCACTTTGGCTAACCCCTCACTTACCATTGGATTAGGATAAACTTCATAATCCACCTGATTAGGGAAAGATTAACACAGAGTCAATCTAATAGTCACTATATAAGTAAACGTACAGAGTGCGGAAGCACCAAATGACATACAAGCATCACAATATAACATAAGTGCAAAATATAACTCAAAATATAAGCATATAAGTCCAAATGTACAGTCAAGTGTACCTGTATTATTACAACATTTAAAGTTCAAATTAAAAGGAAATGCACATGCACTCATCCTCATAATAACTCTAAGGACTAGATATGCTCTGGTTCGAGCTGCTGCTCCTCCTCTCGGTAAAGCTCCTCCTCAGGTACTGGATCCTCTACCTGTTCTACGCCTGCCATTGTCGGTTTCACAATGTAGGGCCCCAGCCAAAAAAAGTGAAAATCTGGTTTAGATAATTTGTCTAAGTACATTTTAGGCTGATACATTTTTAAATGTTTTATAATATCACCACTTTACACAATTTTTCCTAAGCAACAATATGTAAAGGAGCAATTGGTAATACAATAAGAAGAAAGAAAAGCTATAAATAATATTTATAACTTAAACAAGGAGGCTAAGACATGCCCCAAAAGAGAGGTAAACAAGACAAGGCATACAATATATGTAACTAAACATATGCTAAAAGAAAATACCACATCCTAATACATGCTGGTGATCAAATGAAGTATGTAAATTACAATAATAAATCTCAGCAGTAATACATATAAATAGCAACAAAATCTAACATGCTACTGTATATAAGCTATACAAGGAAATAGCTGACTGAATAAATAATGCTAAAACATAGCCAAATACTAAAACTGCACATCAAACTCTGTATACTGACTGCCATATCAGAAAACTTGGCCAAACTGGCCCACATATATATATATATATATATATATATATATATATATATATATCTCAATCTATAAATATACTGAACATACTGCATGACTAAAGAGGCAGACAATACTTATACAATATATTTTAGTTATTTTACTTTTGTTTCTATGGACAACTGTTAGAAACAACTGAGGAGTTAAGCACGTCTGCAAGACTATACGGGTCCCAAGCCTAACACACTCTCCTCAATAAGAATGTTAGGCATCCTGATCTCACCTTACCCCTGTCCATCGGGGAAAATGTGCACCAAAATCTCCACAAACCGGACCCAAAGACAATTGTTATCCTAATATTCAAAATTTTCATTTTTATGCACAAAATTATCTTATATGAAATATCCAAGAAAGTAAGCTCAATTATACAAAGAATGCGTAGCACAAAGTATCAAAATAAGCAAGAGACTCTGCTAATATGGTGATATCATCTGTTTTCTATTATCCGTTCTAACTATTCCAAATTACACAAGTTCAGGATCACTATGTTCCTACATATCAAGTGTAACTTAGAATTCGTCCTTATAAGTTACAAAATATTAGGACTAGCTAGGTCCTAATATGCCAAATCAAAGTCGACTATAAAAGTTGAGTAACAAATCATTACGACCTAATTAATAATTTTTGACGTTCTAACTTAAGACTACTAAACTATCGATTATGAATTAAACACCATGAGATTGGGCTTAATCACATAATCTAAAAAGGATAAGACCTAAGATCTAAGTTTCATTCTAAAAGTGATCTAATAATTTAGGCCAACCCTATTAAGTAATCAAACATAATATGATGAATCTCCTATCTTAGATCTAAAGTTAAAAGATAAAATAATCAAAAAAAAGTTGAAAAATTCTAGAAATTAATAAAACCAAGGATTCATTTATTGAAAAATCCCGATTTTCAATGAATAAAATCAACCCTATGATCTAGTCCTAGTCTCAGGAAGGGTCCTCAAGGTGTACTGTTAAAGACTTAGGAAAAATCTTGGAATCTGATCTAAGGGTTGATTTTACTTACTTAAATATCACTAATATGGTTATAATGTTAATTTTAGTGTTTTAAAAGACTAATTAATGGATAAGGGTGTTTATCCCAAATTTTTGGAAAAATGACCATTTTGCCCCTACTTAAGGGTCCGAAAAGTTAACTTTTGATTTAAGTGTCCAAAATGAGGTTTCTCTTTTCCATATGATTTCTTACTGTCTAACTTGAAGATAAATAGTAAGTCTGTCTAATTTGGATGAGAAACGGATCCTACAGTTTCAAACTAAGGTTTATGACTTAAGAGTATTTAAGAAATTTTCACTCTACTAAAAACTAAGTTTTTATGTAGTTTATTGTAGGTTATTGTTCAAGGATTTCATAGAGTCCAAGAACACTGCATTATGAGGTCAATTGACTAAGTTATAAACGTTTTAAGTTTGAAGGGCAATTTGGTAATTTCGAGTCGGTCAATGGGTGACAAAAACCAAACTTTTCCGTTTGAAATCCAATTTTAGCAAACTCAGTTCTTATAGCTTCCCTATACTGTACTGAGTATATTGGTAGGGAGTAGACCCAATTTGGACATCAAATGGTCAAGTTATGACCCAACTAAGATTGGGGGTATTTTTGGTCATTTTCTAAAATTTTAGGGTTCAGAACCTAAATGTTATTTAGTTTATTGGTGACATTGAAATTCTAAGCTAGTTAGCATCTTGAATTTTTGAATTTGGAGTTGATTTGACCAAGTTATGATCATTTGAATTCTAGGGGCAATTTGGTCATTTTTCACTAAAGTCAACTCTGAATTCTATGGTTGACTTTTTATCCTGTTGACCAAATGAGAAAATTAATATTACTATAGTAATGGGGCTGCTCTCCTGAGCATTTTAAGACCCATATTGACTATGTTCTGATAATTGGGTCAAAAGTTATGGTGTCCTAAAGAGGTCATAAAATGTTATTTCGTTATACGTACCAATTGTGAAGACCCACTTAAGTAGTAATAAGTGAAATTCTTAAATATCGAGGCACCATTTCAGATAACGGTGGAGTTCCTGATAAGAACTCCAAAGTTAAGCGTGCTCATATGGGAGCACTCCTAGGATGGGTGACCTGCTGGGACGTTATCTTCGAAGGGCAAAACTATGCTGCCTTTCAGGCCAAAGCGGACAATACCTTGGTGTTAAGAGTTTGGGCTGTTACAAATGGTATCAGAGCAAATCATATGATATCATATAGGAGCTAAGTGCCATACAGGGCAAAGTACCACTTCATGTGAGCAGCCTCTTGAACCCATAATGGTTAAGGTGCTACATGGTTATGGGTACCTCTTGCACCTGTAGGAGTCACCTCTAGTTCTATCTACCCAATGGATAGTTCTTGGATCTGTGTGTGGATATTAACGAAGACATCAGTTACTTAAGTTGGGGAGATTGTGAAGACCCACTTAAGTAGTAATAAGTGAAATTCTTAAACATCGAGGCGCCTTTTCAGATAATGGTGGAGTTCTTGATAAAGTTAAGCGTGCTCAGGTGGGAGCACTCCCAGAATAGGTGACCTATTGGGAAGTTATCTTCAGAGGGCAAAATCGTGAAGCCTTTCTGGCCAAAGCAGACAATACCTTAGTGCTTAAGAGTTTGAGCTGTTACAAGCGCGCTACAGCAAATCTATTTGCGAACCGCGGGCGCGACAACGCGCTGCAGCGGGTTGTTTTGCAAATTGAGCCGTTACTGCGCGCTGCAGTGCGCGGCAGTGGGAGACTTAGCATTCTTTTGCTTGCTCCATTGCGCGCTACAGCGCGCCGCAGCGGCCGCCGCCAATTTTGCCAGTCTGATGCATTTATTGCAGCTGGGACAAGACCATCAACCTGCATCTTATCCCCAGCCATTATTCCCTGCAGCAGCTCCGATTTTCAATGGAAGATGGCCTCTTGAACAAAGAAGGATATTGGTCACTTCATCTTTATTTTGGGATTTGCCATAATTACTTCAGATTTCTTTTATCAATTTACTGGTTTTGGAGAGGATGAAGGAGAATGATGCCTCTCTCCTATAAATACACCTCCTCTTGACTAGAGGAGGGTTCACAATTTTGCTCAAGACACTAAGTAAAGAGGAGGAGTGCATAAGGAGAAGTGAGGAACTCCCCAAGGGTGGCAAGACAAGCTCTAGCTAATGAGGAGGAGAAAGACGGCAGCACTAGCGACCTAAGGGAGGAGCTTGAAGAAGGAGAAGAAGAAATCTGGAGAACTTCCAAGGAACATTCCTAGTATCTTCTAAACCTTACTCTTGTGTTTTCTTTTCTTAGTTGATCATGTAAGGGTTTTTATTCATGTATGTGTTTTTCTTCACTTCTTTTGTAATGAGTAGCTAAATCTACCTTGGGAAGGGTTGGGAAATTCTCATGTGTATGTATTATTATTAATATATGAAGTTTTCCTTAAGCATAATTAAATTATAAAAGGACTTAAATGAAATATACTTTTTATTATTTGGTCTTGAATGTGGATAAAAGAAAATGAACTAATAATTTTAAGAACTAAATTGTCTTGTGCTCCATAGCTCATACTAGGTTGGATGCTAGGTTTATGAGTGCATGAGAGCTTAGAGCTATGTGACAAAGTTCTTGAGCTTAATGCACCTTAATCTAAGATAAATCAAAGTGTTGATGCATGTGATGCTAAGACCCACTAAATAAGATACTTAGCTCAATATAATTGAGGTAAAGGAAGTAATAGTTAAGTGCTCATAAACTAAGTGACATAATCATTGAGCCCAATATGTTAATCACTAATCTCAACTATGTGGGATGCAAGTGATGCTCATAATAGAATCAATGCTTATAAGATCCTAAAGCATCATTAATCATAATCTCCTTGATCAAGAGATGAGATGAAAATCTAAAACCTAAAATATTATAAGAATCTTTGTACCAAAGTAGAACCAAATGTGTATTCATTTTGTGCACAAGATTTGAACTTGTGAGACTCTGAGATAAAATCTCGAGTTGATTAATGTGCACTTGATAAACAAAATATAAATAAAAGACGAAGCTTGAGAAATCAAAAGTGCATTGGTAATGTATCATCACATGAGGAATAACCCCAACTCTCATCTCTCTTTTATCTAGCTTATCTTCATTTAGTAGTTATTGTGCTAAGTCTAGGACTAACTCATCAATTAAATCATAGCTTAAATATTAGTGAGAATAGATAGACCTTAGTAACAAAACAACCAATTCTCTGTGGTTCGATAAATCCCAGAAAGTAACTCTTTCCACTTATTACTTTAAACCACGTACACTTGCGTGCGAGCGCAGACATGTATTTACAGTCTGTCAAGTTTTTAGCATCGTTGCCGGGGAATTGGTATTGTTTCGTATTAAGGATAATCTATAAGTAGCGAGTGATTTACGCATTTCTTACATATATTACTAATTTTTGATTTTTTGTAATTATAAGAACTAATATCTTACATTTTTTTGCTTATCTTATTTTTGCTAACTTACTGAACTTCATTACTAAAATTGTTCTTGATAGACTTATTATTATTTGTATGAGTAGAAGAGTTTGCACTGAATATCTTTTAGATCCAGAAATTGAGAGAACATATTTACAAGCTAGGAGAGAACAAAATCTTTTAAATCAACAAGCCATAATTGATAACTATAATGAAAATATAGGAGAACCTTTAGGAGAGACTAGGGGAAGAGCACTCAGAGACTATGCACTACCCACTATTAGGGGAATCCCCCATATTATTGTTAGGTCAAATATTGAAGCTAATAATTTTGAGATTAAACCTTCCACACTGAGTATGGTACAAAATAATCAGTTTGGGGGATTAGCCACTGAAGACCTGAACTCACATATTTCAACTTTTCTTGAAATATATGACACCTTCAAGTTTAATAGCATTTTTGAAGACGCAGTTAAATTGCAAGCTTTTCCCATTCTCTTTAAGAGATAGAGCCAAGAGTTGGCTCAGCTCTCTTCCTAGTGATTCCATCCGGACATGGGATGATTTGGCTAAGAAATTCTTAGCCAAATATTTCCCTCCGACAAAAATCGTTAGATTGAGAATTGAGATCACCAACTTCACTCAGTTGGATGGCGAGACTCTATATGATGGGTGGAACCATTTTAAGGAATACCTCAGGCATTGCCCACATCATGGGTTCCCTCTATGGATGCAAGTGCAAACCTTTTACAATTGCTTGAACGCTCCTACGAGGACACTCATAGATGCAGTTGCCGGTGGTTCTATTAGCGGTAAAACTCAAGAGGAAGCTTATGACCTCTTGGAGGAAATGGCCAACAATGCATATCAATGGCCTTCTGAAAAGTTAAAAAAGGAAGCTTTAAAGGTAAATGAGTCCGATCGAATAATGATGTTACAACAGGAAATACATGCCTTAAATGAAAAAATAGAAAGAATGAATGTTAATGTTGTTCTTGAGGTGCATTGTGATTTGTGCGGGGGTAAGCATAACAGTGAAAATTGTAATCTAAATAACTCCTTTGTACAAACCAACACTGAACAAGTAAACTACCTGAGAAATAATAACTCAATGAATAACCCTTACTCCAACACCTACAACCCAGGGTGGAAAAACCATCCAAATTTCTCTTGGAGTAATAATAATAATAACGTAAACCAATATGGGGGAAGTTCATCCAATCAATAAGGCATGCATAGTGGAAATAACAACAATAATCATCACCCCAATTTAGAAGGGGCTTTCAACTCCTTCAAAGCGGAAACAATCCAATTTATGCGCCGCACAGAAACCACTATCATGCGCCATGATACTTCTAACCAAGGGATAAAAGCTTCCCTGAGAAATATAGAGACCCAATTGGGGCAGATCTCCAAGAAGCTGACCTCTCGGCAGCAAGGGGCCCTACCCAGTTCGACCAAAATAAACCCCAGGGAGTTGGTTAGTGTGATACATTCGGAAGATATGTGTGGGGGAATTAAAACTGAAGGTATGAGTGCAATAGGTTATATGCTAGAGAAAGGGAAAGAAAAAATGGGGAATGAGAGTGAGAAGCTAACAGCTTCTAAATGTAAGGACCCAAGGAGGTTGAGCATCCCCTGCATAATCAGAAATGAAGTATTTGTAGATCCCTTGTGTGATCTAGGTGCTTCGATCAATGTTATGCCCTACCATATTTATGAACATCTAAAGGTAGGAGGGATGGAATATACTTCAATGATTTTGGAATTTTCCAATTTAAAATCTCTTACCCCTCTTATATGATAAAAAATGTTGCAGTTGAATTGGGAAATTTTATAGTTTTAACTGATTTTGTGGTTTGTGAATAGGATCAATGGAATAAGAATTCCACAATTATCTTAGGGAGACCCTTTCTAATGAGTGTGAAAGCTGTTATTGATGTGGGTCATGGGTTTATGAGCGCAAATGTAAAAGGAAAAATTGAGTTAATTGACCTTAAACCCACTTTATTTAAGAAAAGAAAGATGGAAAATGAGGTGATGAGAAGGGTAAGAGAAGAAAGATTATGGGTTGATGATGTACTTGAAAATCTAATGTTGGAAGAAAGGAATTCTGATCATAGTTCAACTCCTTCCTATGAAAAGGGGAGAAAGGAAGGAGTGAAGAAAAGGAAAATGAGAAGGGGGAAAAGGAAGAAGAAGACTCCCCCAAGGCTTGAATTAGAGGATATGGATCTGCTAGGGGAAGTTAGGGATGACGAAGGTTCGAGCCACCCCGTGGGGAGTGCTCACTCAAGCATCTTTAGCTTATGGAAGAGGAAACCACCGAATCTGACTAATTGATCGTTAGTGAGTCTAACTAAAGATGTTAAATTAAGCATTTTTTGGGAGGCAACCCAAACCCAAATATATATATATATATATTTCTGCGCTACAGTGCGCTGTAGCGGAAATTCCGCGACAGCGCGCTGCAGCGCTGAAGCCGCACATTTTGTGAAAATTCAGCGAAGGCACGCTGCAGCGGAAATTTCGCTCCAGTGCGCTGCAGCGGAAATTCCACGACAACGCGCTGCAGCGGAAATTCCGCGACAGCGCGCTGCAGCGGAAATTCCGCTCCGGCGCGCTGCAGCGAAAATTTTGCCACAGCGCATAGCAGCGAAAATTTCGGGCTGTAGCGAAAATTTCGCGACAGCGCACTGCAGCAAAAATTTCGCGACAGCACGCTGCAGCGGAAATTCCGCGATAGCGCGCTGTAGCGAACAATCCACTACCGCGTGCTGCAGCGCGCTGTAGCGGTTTGCTCTAGCTACAGAAGTTTTTTTTTTCGTCTTGGGAACAATGCAGTCAAAAGGTCATGACATTTAGGTTCCCCAAGCAGTCAAGAAGCATGCTGAAAATGCTGCCACCCCCCCTTCACATGGATCACCATATTAATGGCATGGGAAAGACCATTTGACCGCCTCCTATTGTCTTGGATTTTCTTGGTTATAAATAAGGAGGCAATGGGGGGGTATCCTTGTACCATTCCAATTCTCTTATTCTCTCTTAGCTCTTGATCTCTCTAGCTCTTATCTCTCACCATGTCTTCCGGAAAGAAGGCCATTCCTAGGCGGGAGGCAGAAGCATCTTCATCTGGAGGATCCTTCAATAAGAAGAGGTTCTCGTCTGCGGAGGCCGAGCACCGATTCTTCTCCATCACTTCCCAACAGAAGTTAATTCCGGAGAGGAGTTTCAACCAAGCCTTACCTGTTCCGGTTGAACATGTCAACCCTCGTGGATGGAGGGAGTTTGTGACCAAGAGAGTCCCTACGTACCTGGTGATTGTCCAGGAGATCTATGCGAACACAATCGATGCGACCGGGTAGCGGATCTTCTGTCGAGGTAAGGGTGTCACCCTTGGGATTGCACAAATTGAGCAATTCTATGGGCTCAAGGAAGTACATTATTGCTCCTACTTGGAATTGTTAGAATCTCGCCAAGACCCCCTTGATCTTGTGGCGAAAATAGTCAAAAATGACATAGAATGGGAAGGAGGATTAGCCAACATTCCTCATTCCAAATTAACGGAGACGAGTAGTGCTTGGCTAGTTTTTATTTCTAGCTTTGTCATGCCTATGAGTCACTTGACTGAAGTGACCCGTGCCCGAGCACTCCTCTTGTGCTCGTTGGTTAGGCCGGGCGAGATCCGCATATTTAATATTATTTTTTATCAGCTTTGGAAAGCTCTCAAGGGTCTCTGCGCTGCATTGGCCTTCAGGTCTTTGATATCAGGGCAGTGCGAGACCCAAGGGGTCAAGATACTCTCCTTCAACACTGTCGTTCCCCCCCCCCCCCCAGTTGCGCCCTTAATCCTACAAATTTAAATGTCTGGGCAAGCGAATGAAAGCTGCCTAAGAAAAGAAGGGACGCACAGGGGGAAACATCCGCGATTGCCCGACTCATACCTCACGAACATGATCTTGTTACGTCTCCACAATCAGCAAGCGGAGCTCAGCAAGGCTCTTGCCACTAACATGGGGTTCTTCAAGCAAGAACTCGTCCAACAGCGCAGGTTTCAATCTGATTTTCATGAAACCCTTGGGATGATGTTTGAGGATTGGAGCTTGCAAGATGAACCGGATGCCTCCGTGTTGCCAAGACCTCCTGTTGGTGCCCCCATCCCAGAGACGCACTACCCTTGCGAATTTGAGTACGTAGGGAATGCAGATAAAGAGGAAGAAACCCATTAAAATATCACAAAAAAAAATATACATCCAATAAAAAATTAAACACCATCATGATAATCCTCATATTTTTTTGAGTAAAATAAGATGTAACATTGCCAAGTTTGAATTTGTGGATTTAAAGTTATGAGTGTTTAAAGATTTCTAATTAACTAATTAAATCAACTATCAATAATTTAAATAATTAACAGCATTTCAATTTAATTTACTTTAAACCGACATCGGCGAGTCCCACATACAAATTGACAACATAGGTGGGGCCTATTCCTTCAATGTCAGTGGCTGGCATGATATGTGGGTCCCACGAGTGCAACAGAGACTTCCGTGGTGGGTCTCACACCTTCAGCTACCTGGAGGCCAACACGTACTGACCCAAAAGTAATCACGCGGGTTAGGTTCGGCCCAGCCTAGCCCTACCCTAGGAGAGCCTAGTGGATATGACGCGACGAAACCCGACGGGAGTGGCTAGGGCATCCAAATCAGAGGTCCTCCCGTTGACGACGAAGGCAGCCCGTCTGCCGATGGAAAAGTCTCTGAGAGATCTTTCGTTTGGTGGCTGGACCAACGTCGGAGGCAGTCTGAGTCGCCAACAAATGGCAACCCTATCTAGCTGGTGACACAAAGGACTTTGGGATGTGAGCAAGACTGTAGCTCACTGTGGAGGCTATGCCAAATTGGTTTGATCGGGCTCGATCGAACCTGATGGACCCAGATCAAAACCTGATCAATGCAATGCAATAAGGATTCAATTTTAAAGATTATAAAATGATTAAAGGAATTACGAAATTGAAGTACCTCAAATTAATGGTTCGCTGACGAACGAGAGAGCTTGTGACAGAATCTAACCGGTCGAGCCTCCTAGGCTTAGGGTTGATGAATCCTAAGTGATAACCGGTGGATAGAGCTCAAGAGGGGGATAAAACGGGCCTTATAAGCGATGGGAAGCTTGATTAGTCAAGGATTTATTGCATAATAAAGCAAAAAAACATACTAATTTTTTGTTAGAACAGCATGCTTTGATGTGAATTTAAAACAATTATAGGAAAAAAGGGAGATAAAGGAAATTCTGGAGTATAAGGTAATTTCTAGACAAAAACCGCTGCAGTGTGCCCAAGCACGCTACAGTGCGCCATAGCGGATGAAGAAAAGACTGAGGAACCTAGGAGCTATTAGCAAGCCTAGGAGAAGAACCGCTATAGCACATCTTAGCGCACCGCAGAGCGCTCAAGTGGATCAGGCCCGAGAGCTCGGCTCTGCAGCGCGCCACAACAGGTCAAAACCCGGGAGCTCGGTGCTGCCGCACGCCGCAGCGGGACCGCCCAAATCTAGATTGAGCCCACACTCAAAATCCCTCGCTATAGTGCGCTGCAGTAGTCTCAACCCGAGACACTAGCACTACCGCACGCTATAGTAAAACCAAAATGAGAGCTCGGTGCTATTGTGTGCCGCAACGAATTAACAGGGAGAAAGGACTTAACAGGAAGAAAACAAAGCTACTCGTTATAGCGCGCCGCAACGCACTCAAGCAAATCAAACCCGAGAGCTCGGTGCTGCCATGTGCCGCAACGGGCATCTATACAAAACCCATCCTTTAGTAAAACCACTGCAACACGCCGCAGTGCGTCAGATGCAGAAATTCCAAGCCAGTGCATTTATGACAGCGTAGGGAAGGCCAGAGAATCAAACAATTAGTCTTCCCCAGTCATTTAGAAATTGAACTCACATTAAGTTCTGCTGCCTCCCAAGGGAATAAAAGAATAGATTAATTGCTTGCCATGAATACAAGGAAGGGGAAGAGGAGCCAGAATTTATGCCAATGGGTTGAGGAAGATCATTGTATATACTGTCAATTGAAACTATGGCAGGGTTCCCAAATTTGACACTCATTGACTTGAAAGGAGAAGCAGTTGTGATAAGAAGAAGGATACCTCACCAAGGATAAAGTGGTGATCCATTCAATGGAAGGGAAGGAGATTACACCAAGGAGCTGAAGAAAAGAAGGGTGAAGGGAAAGGAGAAGATCTAGTGAATGCCAAGGACAGTTTCTAATACTCCTCTTAACTTATCTTCTAAATTTTTCTTTAGTTTTAACCATGAAAGGGTTCAAGTCCTTGCATGTAATTTCCTGTATGTTCATTGTAATGGAGAGCTAAACCCTCCTTGGGGAGGGTTGAGATGAAATCATGTGAAGAGAAGGGGATATAAAAGGTGTTGATGTAATTTTTTGCAATGAATAAATGTGCTTAATTTTCTATATATTCTGTGCGTGTGAATGAATGCTTAGAATGTATGCAAATTTCTAAGTCATTTAAACAGTCTAGATTTAGAGGGAATGCACATAAAGGTCCTTGCTGCGACATACTGTCCCTGATCAAGGATTCTCGATGTAAAACACCTCAAGTTTTGAATGGAAAAGATGGCTTAGCAAATAATCATCTTGAGCTCCAAAGCTCGCCATATGGTCTAGAGCATGGGTGTGAGTGCAGTCAGAGCTTAGAGCTATGTGACAAGCTCTTAAGACAAACTGCACAGCTCCTTGAGCTCATCCGAGAGGTTGACATTTGCAAGCCAAGAGCCACCAATCAAGCTCTGCAGCTCAGCAAACGTTGAAGGAGGAAGAGGGCATCGAAAACTCATGGATGACGTGACATAGTCCATGAGATCCGAGGAGTCCGCTTCCTTAGCTAAAATGCGTATGATGCGCAAGAAAGATAGTTGGTGGAAATCAATGCTTGCGAGATCACATAACTGAATTATTATTTTGACAACCTAGATGTAGGAATTCTGAAATAAACTTAAGATGACCTCGTAAGAATCTATGTGCTCAGGTTGAACTTGCGAGAGTTTACCTTGTGCACTAGATTTGAACTTGTCAAAATTAGAGAACAAATCCAAGGAACACAATGTTCACCTGATTAATTAGCATTATAATAATTGCCTAAAATTTCATGAATTAATTACAACACCTGTCCTTAACAATTCATATAATGAGATCCCAACTCTCCCTTTTTAATTAAATAGTATCTTCATTTAAGTTCTTTGCATTGTTTAATTAGGAACTACCAAAAACCAAAATGCCAATTATCTAGACATTATTGAACATAGATAGAACTTAGTAACAAAACCACTATCCCTGAGGACGATAAAATCTAGAACTCATCGTTATATTATTACTTCAAACCACGTACACTTAAGTGCAAGCGCAGACGTGTATTTTACGTCTGTCAAGTTTTTGGCACCGTTGCCGGGGAATGGTTTCTAGATTTGTATTAAGTATAATATGCTAGTAAATAGTGATTTAGATCTTTCTTACTTTGCATATAATTTTTAATTTCTATAATTATATTTGTGTTAATTGTAGTGTTAACTTAGATTTTAATTTAGATACTTATTTGCTGAGACGTTAAACTACCAAACTTTAATTTATTGAACACTATCTTTGTTGAACTGTGTTTGCTGAACTTTATTCGGCTGAGAACTTAAAATCCTGAAACTAAGTTGAACTATATTGTTGATTATTATTTGCTAAATTTTAAACTGCTGAACATTATGTGTGCTAAAATTCAATTTGTTGAAATCTATTACTGATGAAATTGTATTAGTAAATTGCATTATTGAATCTGATTTTTTTTGAATTGCTGAACTGAATCTGATTGCTGTAATTGTTCTTGCTAGCTGTAATTTTAACTTGCATAAGTAGGAGAAACCTTTCTGAAATTCTTTTTGACCTTAAAATAGGAAGAACTTATCTTAGAGCTAGGAGAGAACAAACAATTCTAAATTAATAATAACTCAAAATGGAAAACATAAAAGCAAATCCTAGAGAACTAGTAGGATAACAAAGGGGTAGAGCGCCAAGAGACTATGCATTGCCTACTGTTAGAGGTATTCCCCATGCAATTGTTAGACCAAACATAGAATCCAATAACTTTGAGATCAGACCCTCAACTCTTAGCTTGGTTCAGAACAAACAATTTGGAGGATTATCCATGGAGGACCCAAATTCACGTATCTTAATCTTTCTTGAGATTTGTGACACCTTTAGATTTAACGGTGTTTCTGAAGACGCCGTTAAACTCAGGCTTTTCCCATTTTCCCTTAAGGATAGAGCTAAGAGCCAGCTTAGTTCACTTCTGGGTGACTTAATTCGCACGTGAGATGATTTGGCTAAGAAATTATCAGCCAAATATTACCCTCCGGTGAAGATAGTCCGGTTGAGAATTGAGATCACAAACTTCAACTAATTCAAGGGGGAGACGCTATATGACGGCTGGGAAAGATTCAATGAGTGCTTAAGGCGGTGCCCTCATCATGGGTTCCCTCTATGGATGCAAGTTCAAACTTTTTACAATAGTTTGAACGCACCAACAAGGACACTCAATGATGCCACCACCAGAGGTTCTCTAAGTAGTAAAACCTAGGAAGAGGCTTATGACCTTCTTGAGGAGATGGTGAACAATGCATATTAATGGCCTATGAAGGACAGAATCTAGGAAAATAGGAAGTTAATCAACTAAATGAAACCAACCAGATTTCTGAACTCAAAAATCAAATTTATTAATTGAACAAAGAATTGAATGTATGCAACTAAATTCCATTCATGGGGATAATTGCAAAATGGGAAGTGTCAATGCTATCTTGAACTATAGGAATAATCAGGGAGATAGTAGAAGTGGGTTAGAGCATTCTTTCAATGAATTCAAAACTTCCACATGATATTTTATGAATAAAATTGATGTTACACTAAACCGACATGATCACACTCTCTTAAAATAGGACGAGACGGTAAAAAGAATTGAGCAGAAATTAAAAGAAATCATGAGCCAATTAAACAAATCTATCCTAGTAGGAGCAATAAGAGGATGTGAGAACAAATTGAGAAATTCAATCACCTTAAAGAGTGGTAAAATAATTGAACTAGGTGTGTTCAATAAAACTGAGAGAATGTCTAATGCAATAAGCGAGTAGCCAAGGGAGGAAGAGAACATAAATAGGGAAGAGGAGAAGGAACTTATGGAGGTGGATCAATTTCATGTAAACAACCAACCCAAATACACTCCACACATTTCTTATTCTCAAAGAAAGGCAAGTGAGAAATTGGATGTCCAATTTGACAAATTCCTTGAAATATTTAAAACTCTTCATATAAATATCCCATTTGCTGAAGCGTTAGAGAAAATGCCCAGCTATGCTAAATTCATGAAAGATATTCTTTCTAAGAAAAGAAAGATAAATGAGAAAGAAACTGTAGACATAACCGAAGAATGTAGTGCAACCCTCCAACGAAAAATTCTCGTAAAAAAAAAGATCCAGGGAGTTTCACAATCCCTTGCACAATTGGAAACCACTCCTTCTAAATGGCTCTTTGTGACATAGAAGCTTCCATAAACTTAATGTCACTCTACATATTTAAGAAATTAGGAATTGATCATTTAAAAATCTACTTCCGTGCTCCTTCAATTAGCCGATAAATTTGTGAAAACTCCTATGGGGATTTGGGAAAACGTCATTGTTAAGGTCGACAAACTTATCTTCCCCGCTGATTTCATCATCCTAGATATGGAAGATGAAAACCAAGAAATCCCTATAATTCTAGGTAGACCTTTCTTTGCTACCGGCAAGACAATGATAGACGTTGATAAAGGGGAGTTGAGTCTACGCTATGAGGGAGAAGAGGTAAAGTTTAATATAAAGGATGCAATAAATCACCCAAGTAAGTCTAATGAAGAGTGTTGGAGAGTTGATCTATTTGAAGAGATGCTGATGTTGGAAGATGTGGAGGATCTTGACTTGGATATAGATGAGGAAGTTGTAGATCTTGAGGGAGATGTGAGATTAAGGAACTAGTTTAGGAAAGAAAGAAAATCCAGCTGTCCATTGATGAACCTCCTGAAATAGAACTAAAGCTTTTACCAAATCACTTGAAGTATGTTTATCTAGGGGAAGGAACTTTACTGCCTGTGATAATCTCTGCCCTGTTGAGCCAAAATCAGGAAACTCAATTATGTAAATTTTTGAGAGATCATAAGAAGAAAATTGGGTGGAGTATTGCTGATTTAAGGGGGATTAGCCCAACTGTGGGCATGCACTGTATTCTCCTAGAAGATAACTCCAAACCCTCAATCGAAGCTCAAAGGCGCTTAAACCCAAACATAAAGGAGGTGGTTCACAAAGAAATAATCAAACTTTTAGATGCTGAAATTATCTTTCCTATATCTGACAGCATTGGGTAAGCCCTATTCATGTGGTGCCTAAAAAGAGTGGAATGACAGTAATCTTAAATGACAACAATGAATTAATCCCTACTCGAAAGTTGATTGGTTGGAGAGTTTGTATAGATTATAGGAGGCTGAATAAGGCAACCAAAAATGACCATCACCCTCTCCCATTCATTGACCAAATGCTCGATAAGTTGGTAGGAAATCCTTATTTATATTTTCTCAATGGTTACTCCGACTATAATCAAATTTTAATAGCTCCGTAGATCAAGAAAAAATAACTTTCACCTGCTCATATGGAACTTTTGCATTTAGAAGAATGTCTTTTGGCTTATGTAATGCTCCGACCATCTTCTAACGATGCATGATGGCTATTTTTTCCAATATGATAGGAGAATTCTTGGAGATTTTCATGGATGATTTTTCCATGGTAGATAAATATTTTGACTATCATCTGGCCAATTTAAGTAAGATTTTTAAGAAATATGAAGACACTAATTTAATCTTAATTGGGAAAAATGTCACTTCATGGTTGATGAAGGAATTGTCCTTGAGCATTTAATTTCAAAAAAGGACATAGAGGTTAGGCAAAGATTGAAGTGATTGAAAATCTCCCTCCGCCCACAAATGTGAAGGGAATAAGAAGTTTTCTTGAGCACGCTGATTTTTATAGGAGATTCATTAAAGACTTCTCAAACTTAAGCTTACCGTTGTGCCGACTTCTAGGAAAGGATGTGGAGTTTAATTTTGAGAAAATTAAACTGTGTAAAATTATGTGTAAAATGATTCAATGCTATAAAAACTATTTTAATCTCAGCTCTCATAATTTTTGCCCCTAGCTGGAATCTTCCTTTTTAAAATTATATGTGGTGCAAGTGATCTTGTTGTAGGGGACAATCCTTGGTCAGCAGAGGAAAATGACTTTTTATTTAATTACTATGCTAGTAAACTCATGAATAACGCCCAAAAGAATTATGCTACCACTGAAAAAGAGTTGCTTGCTATTATTTTTGCTTTCAACAAATTCATGTCTTATCTCATTGGGTCTAAGATTATATTTAAAGTATTTTAGTTTCATTAATTTTTAATATATGTTATTTTTATATATTAAATATGATGCACAGTCGATATACTCATTATCTTATTATATAGTTTTAGAAAAAATCTTAGTGAAGAAAACTCTTTAAACAAATTTTTTGATTTGCATGCGATTGAATTATGTTTAAAATAAGTTAAAATAAAGTTGAAAACTATTTAATATTTAAGTTAGTTAAACTGTACTTTTAATTAAAAAAAGGGTTTTGATGTGTACTCCTAAATATCCTAAACAATTATTAAAAATATAATTATTTTTTTATCCAGTAAAAAATTAGAATTAAATTCATTTTTATTTATAAAACTCACAAAAAAATTATATATTAAAATTAAAATTAAAATCTTTATTAGAGAGTTAATTAATATTATTCTTAACAAATGAAGGGCAACAAAAGGGTTAAGAACGCAAATTTCTTCTTTGTTTTATGACTTCACTTGATTTTCAACTCTCTAGCAGTGCGCGTGCTGTTGACGATTCAAAGAAGGAAGCTTTAATTTTGATATAGTTTTCCTTTTGCCTTTCCGAATGCATGGAGATTACAGGTACCTAACGACTGCCTCTTGAATAAGAAACGCTCGACATCTCTCTCTATCTCTCTATTTCTACTGTCGAAACCTTGTAAAATCGTGTTACAGAAGATGGTAGGACAGAAGACTCTGGTCTACAGCTTCGTTGCGCGGGGAACAATGATCCTGGCGGAGTACACGGATTTCAAGGGAAACTTCATGGAAATCGCATCGCAGTGCCTGCAGAAGCTGCCGGCGAGCAACGACAAGTTCACTTACAGCTGCGACGGCCACACTTTTAATTACCTTGTTGAGAATGGATTCAGTGAGTTCCAATCGTTCGTTTATTTTGCTTAGCGCTTTCGATTTTTGAGTATCGATGCACCGACGGATGACTGTTGATGAATGTTAAAAGTGAGATAGACTTGGTGCGACAAATATTGGCTAATCTTTGCGTATTTTGGATGTTTTCTGCTCTACGAAACTGTTTGGTTGAGTTTGAGCTAAATCTTGTCTATGCGTTTGTGAAACCCTGGAACCAAAAAGGCCTATGAGTTAATTAGTTCTATCCGTAAAACTTATTACGTCTGAAGTCTGGGCCGTTTTTTATTGCTTTCCACTGAAAACCTTATAATCCATATTATATAACAACTAATCTTTTTTATTTGCTATTCTGACACAAACATTTCTAAATACATTAACATTATCGCACTACATAGGTCTATTTTATTCAGACATGGAGATGACTGTTCCTGCACTGGTAAGATGATAATGGTTGTTTAGAAATATCAAACATTAGATGTTAAGATTATTACATTTCATATATTTATGCATGGCATGCATGTAAATTTCTATTTAGTACAAACATATTTTAGAAAATGATAGACTTTTAATTCACTTATTTTACATGTAAAAATAAAAATATTATGTAGATTGTGAACTCTTAAACAAAAATTGATTTTTTTGCTACGTCCAATCCAATTATATATTCTTGTGCTCTACAATTAAGAGTTTGATGTAGTGCTACCTACAACTCTCTTGTTTTATTTTCTTATACCTAGATGTCTGAGTTACTAATGGTTTGATGCAATTTTAATTAGAAAGGGACATACGGATAGATTAATATCTAACTTTTCATTACATTCAAATTTTATCCGTTCATGTATGTAAGAGTGTCATAAGGATTGGGTTTCCATTTAACATACATAAATTCAGCATTGAAAGCTCGTACAACTTAAGATTATTCACATTCACCCGAAGTGCTTGTTCATATAAGTTTGCAGCTTCAGATGATAGATGTTATCACTTTTCTTTTTTTGGCATGGAATGGTCCGTACTTGAGTGGCTTCAACTTTTGATGATCTCCTTATGCTAGTCTTTATTGCTAAGTAGCCAAACCATTTCATCAACTGAGAATAGTCTTTCTACCCTGTGCTTGTTATGACTTTTCTTGTACCTTTGCCGCATCCTTTGTAGGTTCTCGGCTTGAGAGTGGATCTTCTGAACACACTCCCAAAACTTGGCCAACTAATTGATGCCTTTATCTAAATGACCCAAATTTGTTGGGGACTACATATCAAATGGGCTCTTTGGTATCTAGCCCAGATATGCCTCAAAAAGCTAGTGAAGATGGAGTTATGTAATGTTGATTAAATGCAAATTGGATGTATAGCAAGCTATCATCTCATGCCCTCAATTATTTTTTTGGAATTGACAAAGAAAAGCATGCTCAAATAATTACAACACACAGAAGAAGATACCGAATTTTAAGTGGAAAACCCCAAGCCAGGATAAAACCACGGAGCCTCACAAAGGAAATTTTTCTATGATGGAAGAAGAATACAAGCAAACACACTCTTTGCAGACACCATCATCCCAACAATATTCTAACCATGAATATTTATAGGCCTTGGGTGTGTAATCCCCTCACATAAATGGCCATAAAAACAAATGGTTAATTTTGGGAGTTCAAAACATCCCTTTTGATTGCATTTAGGAGTTTTAGGAGTCTTCATCATAAATAGCCATAAATACAACTTGCGGTTTCCAGGAGTTTTAAACATTCCTTTTGAATGCATATAGGAGTTTTAGGAGTCTCCATAAACTGCCATAAATGTGACTTGTGGTTTCTTGGAGCATTCGAGTCTCCATCATGCGCAACAATCTCCTACTTGGAGATGAGTGTGATGCTTCTTCATTCCTTGACATCGATATTCATAGATTAAGCAGGCATGGTGTGGCTTACCCTTTCTCCGTATTTTTCTGCATGCTTTGCCTTGTGATGCCTAAATTCCTGTGTGTTTCTTTACCTACTCCTCTTAAAAAGCAGTCCTCTTTCCTCCCGTAGGTAGCTTCCCCAAGTCCCCTGCTAAACCTGGGTCGATGGGTGCATCTTGCTATCCTTGGTTTTCTCTCACTCGTCTTGGGCATATCGTTATCTTCTCAGGTTCAACCCTTAGTGCTTGATGTACGACCTGCCTCATCTGAGCCTCATCTTGAATTTTGTATTGATCACTTGAATTCTTGTTAAGAGAGAACCTAACTTTCTTTTGTTGCTTATTCATAGCATTTTTAGAGATGGGAAATTTGTACCGTCTCTTGCTCTTGTGCCATGTCGATTAGTGCTTCACTGTTGGGATCAAACCACTCACATATAGTGATCCTTTTTTACTCCCTTGTGCAGTCATTGATGTGCCCTTGGTCATCTTCCAATATTCTTCCTTGAACGTGGTTGTGTATCCAGCTTGTGCTAGCTAGCAACTAGAAATTAAGTTTTTCTTCGGGCTAAGAACATGATGAACATTACTCAATTGCCACCTCGATGTGTTTGATGTCAACGTCTTCTTGCCCCATGACGTTGAAAGCTATTGATGAGGCCAGAGAGTTTGATCAAACTCAACGCAATTCTGTTGAGTATCCTTTGATCTTTATTGTTCATATCATGTGGTTTTTCTCTATGCCTTTTAGTGGAAAGTACTTCTTTTGATAGAGCAGATGCTTGATCTGCATCCTCTACAGTGCAAAGTTGTGCTATAATATTTCTCGATCTCGTATCTCGCATCGCTTATCATAGCTCCCACTTGATTGAGGCACAATTGTCACTCTGATTCCAGTTTTGAAAATTTGTCGTTAAGGTGGTTGAAGGTTTCAGCATACTTGGAGCGAACAACAAGATTGAGTTGATAAAGAAAAACACGCACAAACAATCAACACAAAAGATATTGTATTTTACGTGGAAAATCCTAAGTTGGGGAAAACAACGAAGCTACACCACGAAAATTTCATTATGATATGGAAGAAAAAAATAAGCAAACACACACTCTTTGCATACACCTCACACCTTCATTACCCCAACCACATGCTAACTATGATTATTTATATGCCTTGGATTTGTAACACCCTAACATAAATGATCATGAAAGCAAATAGCTGTTCTTGGGAGTTCAAAATATCTCTTTTGATTGCACCTAGGAGTTTTGGGAGATTTCTCCATAAACACAATGCAACTTGCAATTTATGGGAGTTATACAAATATCCTTTTTGAATACATCTAGGAGTTTCAGGAGTTTCTTGTTTAAATTACCATAAATGCGACTTGCAATTTTCAAGAGCACTTGAGTCTACATCATGCACAACACCAAGTGCCTCTATTTGAGGTAATCAATCTTGAGTGGCCAAAATGCACCCAGACATGCTGGGAAAATAACTTGGCCGTTTCCTCTTTTGTCACTGTAATTAGTATGGTATCATATAATCTTCTTACAATATGGTCCACGACCATGAAGATACAAGTGTTCTCCCCTCTTGGTTGTTGGTGGTCCTTCTAGGAAGTTCATGGAGATGCTCTCCTATAGCTGTCTTGATACTGGCACACTTCTCCACATCATCATGCATACAGGACCAATAAGCTAACTTTTGGCATGTAGTTTTGAACCTGTGGGTTTCCCAAACTCACCTCACTTGACCGGGTTCGTTGGGGATGCACATCTCTCTATTATTGCGCACTCCTTGGTAGCTGTATTTCAAATGAACTGAATTTATGACTCTGGAGTCTTCAATGAGGTCTTCCTCATCGGTAGGTATCACTCGATCAACAATGGTATGCACTTGACAAGCTTACCAAATCCTAATAACCTAGGTCTTGGACCTAAGCAATTATGTAATCCTCCAAATGGGCGACCACTTGCAACATAGCTATTAGGGTAACGGGCTGATGAGATAGCATGCTGCCAACTTGTTCTCACTCTGTTTTTGTAATGAATGACTAGGTTGAATTGCTAGAGATGGCTCATTTACTTCATGTTCACCTATTGCATTTTTAAGTCTATAGATATTGAAGGGGCTTGTGGTCAATGTGAACAATTGTCTCCTTTTAAAGTTTATAGATTCTTTAGTGCTTTACAATCTGATGTAGGGACATTATCTCCTTGTAGTAAGTTGGATAGCTGAGATAAGCACTTGTAATGTTAAACATAATTTCATTAACTATAATTTTTAAATATAAAATTTAGTTTCACATCCTCTTAACTTCCTCTACATATCCTTATTCTTATTTAGTATAATATTCGCACCCTCTTTACAACAAATTTTTTTGAGTACTGGAGTTTACAACATAAACATGAATTTATTTTGTTTTCTCTCCCGCCTACTTTATTTTTTAAGGATATAAAATATTTAATTTTTTATTAATCATTATATATACTAACTCAAAATGCTTGCCAATGAGAGTGCTATTATTCTAACTACCTAATCATAATTTAATATCATGAACTGCCTTATTTACCCACATTTGTCCATAATGTTGGAACCCACATATTTGATAGTACATTCAGACACTGATGTAGCAGCCTTTACACACTTGTCACTACATTCAGATATTACTGTGCGTCGCTTGTAGGAGATGTAAGAGCTCTAGCACAAATTTTCAAAGGATTCATATCATGAAAAAATTCGGTAAAGTTTTACACTAGCTATCAATTACTTAACACAACTCTTCTGCTTTTTCGTTCGGACTTAGGACTTGGAAACTACATACTTCCAAACAGCTCCACAAAATAGAAAAAAAAAACTGTAAACAAAGATGGCTTGAAATGCACTTTTACATGTGAGACTTATTGATATTTTTCTATTTATCTGTTTTATTTTAGTTTTAGAGGCTAATTGAGAACCATGGGCAGGAACAATTAATATTTCTCAGGAGAATTTGGGTGAAGCATAGCATTTTTCACCTTCTATGTTCATGAATGCCCTATCACCCATGCAAAATTTCCAAAATACTTCGACGTGTTGCTTCCTTTTTTTTGTTTTTGCTTTCAATCCTAAATTGCAGTAATTAAGCTTCCAAAATTTTCACTTTTGTTCAGATCAAAATTTTTTTATGCCATTAAGTTTATCCAAATGTATGTAGTTGCCTATCCACCAAATTCCATTATCAACATGGGATGGCTCATATTTATAATGTGCTTTCAAAGGCCATGGGTTTAGCTAAATGGGGGTGAAATGAGCTTACTTATCATATTTGGCATGCTTTTGGGCTAAAATTGGGCATTGTAACATTTTTTCTTTGGCCTTTTGGGTCATTTCCATCCTTTGCTTTCTCTGATGGTTCTATATTTTTGCTTAGAAATATTTCACTTTATGATTTTTTTCCCTTCATGACTGATACTTATTATATATTCCATATATATTGGAGCGTGCAGCTTACTGTATCGTAGCAGTTGAGTCAGCTGGCAGACAAATCCCAAGTGCATTTTTGGAAAGAATAAAGGAAGATTTTATCAAAAGATTTGGCAGTGGGAAAGCTGCAACAGCTCTTGCCTATAGCCTCAATCGTGAATTTGGGTAAGCTCTTTTTTGTTCCTTTGGCTGCGAGGGACCTTTTTCTTCTGTCTAATCCAATAGAGAATTTTGATTTATGTTTGTTAGACCCAAGCTTAAAGAACAAATGCAATATTGCATGGATCACCCAGTAGAGATCAGTAAGCTTGCTAAAGTGCAGGCTCAAGTTTCAGCTGTTAAAGGAATTATGATGGAAAATATTGAGAGGGTAATGATCTTTTCTGCTAATTTCACTCACAGATCATCAATATTGAGAACCATTAAGGAATCACTTTCATTTCTTTTAGGTTATTGATCGACAGGAGAAGATAGATGGACTTGCTGACAAGTCGGAGAACCTTCGGTCACAGGTGTGTTCTACTTCTTTTTCCAGGAATCTTTTTCTGTCAACAGTAGAAATTTGCTGATGAAGAAACGCCCCCTTAGTGTAATTAGTGGGTTGAAGAAGGTGGTGGGACTGTTTTGACTTCTGGATAACAGGTTCACTTAACAAATTTAAGTCAGTGTTTTAAGCTAACAACACTCGATTGATGCTTGTAGGTTTGTTGAAGGGTTGTTGTATTTGTTCTAGGGAAGAAATGCAATAACAGTGAACAGGGATTGCTAATGGATAATCAGTTAAAATTCTTCAATTATTATACCATTAGAAATAAACCAAGAGCTGTGAAGACTCCCTCTTGTGATTCTCTGGAGTTTAATAGTAGCCTACGGCTGTTTTAGATATAGAGGGAGAAGTATGGATGTGAAACAAGAGTGGAGGTTGAGTGAGAGGAGAAATATTAAAGAAAACAAGATTCTTACTTCTCAAAATCTATTGTCGATTGTTGATTGCCTTAGAAGGACATTCTTATAAATTTCTCAATTTGAATTTGAACTTTAAAACTTTGGAGGAATTTTTAAAAACTAAATAAAAAAAAGCTCGTCATGAAGAGAATCAGTCTAGGGGTAATTATGAGGGAGATTTAAATTCAGAATCTTTCATTCATTACTTTTTTAATTAAGGATTTCTCCAGAAAATAAAATAATTTTTTCTAAAAATTAAATATTAAATTTGTATTTAAATTTTAGGTCGGAAAATTAAATTTTGGGAATATTTGATTTTAGATAAAAATTTGCTTGGATAAAATAAATTCAGTGATTTTTTTTTTAAAGTTAATAAATTTAGTATAAAAATCTTTTATTGTCTGGAAAAATATATTAATTGAAGAACAAAGACCAAAAAGCCAAAAATAATTATTCCAACTAAATCATCCCGCCAAATGGAGACACCGTTGGGGGCTCTTATTCTTCAGAAGTCCTTAATGGTTGGAAAATTATTGGCCTCATTGATTAAGTGGCTTGCAAGTCTATTTCTGAATTGGCTAATTTTATCGATCCTAGTGGGACTATGGTGCTAGATAGTGACTCTATCAAATGTACTTACATTCATCTTTGGAGTAAATTTTGCTCTGGTTTGATGATTACAAGCTATAATATTATTTTTTTGCAGATCTAACAATTTTGTACTGCATATTTTTTTCAAGAATGCTAAAAATTCAAAGTAATGTTTGTATCCAATAAAAAGGATGTAGGGGGGGCATGGAGTTGACACTAGTTGGTGAAGTTCTTATATTCTTTCTTGGACTAAATTTTGGAGTTAACAGAACTAATATGCTTAAAGATGTACTTACATTCATGGAGTTGGCAGTGGCTGGTGAAGTACTTACATTCATCCTTGGAGAAAATTTGCTCTGATTTGATGATTACAAGCTATATTTTTTTAGTGATCTAATAATAAATTCAAAATAATGTTTGTATCCAACAAAAAGGATGTAAGGGGGGTGCGCATGGAGTTGGCACTGCTGGTGATGCCCTTATATTTATTCTTGGACTAAAATTTGCTCTGGTTTGATGAATACAAGCTATAATTTAGTTTTTTTGTAAATCTAATATTTTTATATTGAGTCTTCCGTTCAAGAATCCTATAAATTCAAAATAATGCTTGTTTCCAATAAAAAAGGATTCAAACAATATAAAGGATGGAGCGATATGTTTTCTTACTCTGGTTATTGTGAGGTGATTGTTGGAATAGTGGGCGAGTTATAAAACTTGTGGGCTGAGTTATACAACTAGTTGGGTGAGCTATAAACCTTGTAAGACGGGTTCTCTATATTCAAGATATGGTTGTTTGAGTTGCAAAGTAGCCATTAGTGCCAGGACTTACTTGGCGGGATTGAGCATTTGCATGATTATTTGCAGAAATTGGAATTCTAGTTTCTTTTCTAGATGGTAGCTCTTGGAGGGTTGTTGCATTTATAAAATTGCCTCTTTGTGAGTTTTATACAAAATTAATATGCTTAAAAGTGTACCAAGTCTATTGGTATATTCTCTTTTTCCACATAATTTTTACAATATGTGAGAATTATGGTGAGTTATAGATCTTGAAGAATCCACTTCATGACTGTGAGCTATTTCCATCCTTAAGTTTTATCCTAAACCTACTTTGCAGGCTGTGTAATGGGATACAGTTTCGTCACCATCAAATAAGATCTTAAAAGATGTCTTGGATATTCCGCCTCCAAGTAAGGCTTGAAGAGTGGTGCTAGTGGGTGTCAGAGACAAGGAAAGATCTCCAAAGGGTGGATTTTATGGTCATGGGTATCAGAACCATTTAAAAATTATGTGTTTGATCTTTTATTAATTCGCATTTTACATTTCCTTTATTCACTTGAAATTGGAAAATATTGCTTAGTACTTCAAAAACTATTAATAGAAGAATGTAGATTAAAGAGCCTCAAAAATCCTAGATAAAGCTTCAATTATATTATTTGCACTAAACTATTCCTATCAAATTTGGGATAGTAGGCACGTCCCCAGGTTTTTTTTACTGCACAAGGCATATTACCATCATGGTAACCAATCTGCGAATCAACCAGTACAAGTTATGCGCATGGCAGGTGATTATGACAAACTAAATAGCATGTGTAGTTTGTGCATTTAATTTGTGGGTTAATTCTAGGGGCGACCCAAGCACAAAGGATGCTCGGACGAGCATCTGTTTAAATTTCCGTTTCAGGTGTATAGGGTGCATTTTTCCCATTTTAGTTACGTGTGCTTGGTTAAAAATAAATCTCGTCTTCTTATAGTCGATTGGCTAATTCAATGACCTATGCTGAACTATAATGCATAAATCAACCACTGGCTTTGATTCAGTTTTAGACTTCATGGGTAAATTTCTCTGGTGGCTTTAGCTCAGTCGGCAACTTTTTATACTCTACCAGTCCTTTATGCAACTTGGGAACCTGGAAGTTCAATTATAACCACTTAATATTTCTGACACAGAATGTTTTGTGGCTCAGAGAGTTGGAAGTGCAATATGATATTTTCCATGTTGACCAGTTGAGTTGGCAAATATAATAGGTGCTTTGCCATAAGTTGATGCCATCTGGTAACTTAGTAAATCTTCTACTGAGATGACTGACTCTTAGTCTGGCTTGGGTGGGAATTGAAGTAGGACGAAATGAATGCATATGCGGAGTATGATAATTTTCATACCAATAAAAAGAACAAATTACTCACAATTAAGTATCTATAAAATTAGACGAATTTTGCGTACAAATGCTAAATTAAAAAAAAATGAGATTGAGATGATTCAAGCCACAGTTATGCTAACACACAGAATTCCTTATCATATAAAAGTATAGAGATAAATAAGAGCTATGGTTGATCTAACCTGTGTCAAAGTCAAGACAACCGGTGGCGAAACGGGGATAATTTGAAGTCAACTTCTATAAATAGTCCTTTGTCGCAGGATC
Organism: Gastrodia elata; assembly: GCA_016760335.1. NCBI lineage: Eukaryota > Viridiplantae > Streptophyta > Magnoliopsida > Asparagales > Orchidaceae > Gastrodia > Gastrodia elata. Next base: position 33,157,539 of record CM028682.1, read on the forward strand.
TTCTTCCTTCCTTTGATGTCCTTCTCTAAGGCTTGCACTACTCACACTCAAAATTTTCTTCTCTTAAGAATGAAAGTACTAATGAACATAATAAGTGTAAAAATATATTTTCATTTAATCTTCAATGCCATAATACATAAGATATTGATTTATTTATAGCCATACAATACATGTCAAATGATCATCAAAATCATAAATTTACCTTTCATTAAGGGTCAAAGTGTATTTTTTCAACAAATGATTAATAAACTATCAATCAACCCACTCATGAAGGACTAGAGTGTCTTTTCACATAAAATATCAAAAAAAATCTTAAACCAACTCTCTCATGAAGGACTAAAGTGTTCTTTTACTCATATAACATTCATGACAAAAACATGATAAATGGGCTAATCTAAAGGCTCATTTAAATATATTTCACAAATAAGCCCATATAACTAAAATGGAAAATACAATATATAATCATAGAACCATTAAGCTTAATTTATGATTTGGTGCATCGATGATGATTACATGGGTGCTCTGCATCAGGAATTTAAATGTGTCAATTGGGTTTGGGTTGAATCAGATGGGATTCTAAGTTGACCTGTTGCTCACTAATGCTGTTCAGTACTTTATTTCCTGGTCAAGAAGTTCATCAAAGCAATAAACCTGAGAAATTGAGTTGTATTTTCAATTTTGATATTTCTTGCTCTATTTGCTCGTTTTCCTCTTGTCATTGCGGATCAAAGTCTCAAATATTGAATCTAGAAATAACTTGTGGGCGACACTTCTTTAGCCATTGTCATCACAAACAATAAGTATGCAACCTTCAATTTGTGTTGCACTGAAGTTCTTGATTGATTTCAATCATTTCAAATCAAGGAAATGAACAAATTTGTTACAATATTTCTGCTAGTACACATGTTCAACACTATGATCAATGAACCTTGAAGATGAATTTCATAATAAATAAACTTGAACTGTTATGCCATATTAATGCTGTGTTTGTTTTCCAGCAAAAACATTTCTTACTGCTCTATATAGTGGGGATATCGGATACATTTGCTTTTTATATATGAAGGCTACTATGATTAATACAAACTTAGTGAGGCATTTTCATGTGACTTAAATATTCTTATGGCTGTTTCCACAGTTGGTTTTAATTGGTGATTCAGACTAAAATTACTGCTTCTTGAATGAACTTTGTATGCATATTACATCACCTATCTGAGTTTAAGGGTTGTTGAGAGAACTCATAGGTAGATCTCCGTAGTGCCCTTTAGTTCAGCCATTTTTCTTTCATCATAGCCATCAAGGCCCACCAGTAATCTTATGAGCAGGTAGTAGTCATTACAACTACTGACTAGTGTGGTGTGACCTGCATTTAGATGGCTCATTCCCTGATTTGTGGTTGTGCATTGATTACTCTCATTTATGTTTTGTGTATGTTTTGTATTTTTGAGGGAAATGCCATTTTAAAGGGAAGTTTAATATTACAAAATTTTGTATGGAGTGTACAAGCTTGAGTTGTTTGAAAGCCTTTTAGTAGACCATTAAGGGCTTGTACCCATACATAATGAATTAAATTTTTTTGCCCTCTCCTTTAATGAGTTTCTTATTCACCTCACTAGAATGATTTGAAGCTACGTTCTAGTTAGCTTGTACCCAAACTTCATCTATTTAGATATGATTTCTTTGTTTCATTTGATAGGTTGAAACTTGCAGAGTTAGAGAAAGATATGTACATTTTTTTATGCCCATACAAAAATAACAACCACAACACTAAGCCTTAATCCCAATAGGTGGGGTGGGAAACATGAATACTTTGTTTCCATTGTGCACGATAAAATAGAATCCCCTCTCTTAGTTCTAAAAAGAGAAAATCCTACAAATAATTTCTTCCAATGTTTTTTTGGTCTTCCTCTTTCTCTTTTAATATGGGGAAAATTCATTAAACTCAATTTTTCTAACAGCAGTATCGCACGGTCTTCACGCTTAATATGCACGACCATCTAAGGTTTAATTCTCTTATCTTATCCGCTATTCTAGCCACTCTAACCTTGCTACGAATAAACTCATTTTTCATTATATCCTTAAGAGTATACCAACTCATCCACTTAAGCATCCTCATTTCTATAATTTTTATTTTATCGGTAAATTTCTTCTTTGTTAGCCAACATTTAGCCCCATATAATATAGCCGGTCGTATAGCTGTTCTATAAAACTTTCTTTAATATTGAATGAGATTTTTTTGATTGCATAATGCTTTAGAAATGATCCTCTTGTTCATCTAACCAGCTTGGATCCTATTATTCACATCGCTCTCTACACCATTATTTTGAATATTTGAATCAAGGCACTTGAAATTCTGGCTCTTTTTTATCACATGGTTCTCAATAATTATATGCTCGAGATTAGGGTTTCACAAATGAAGTTACACTCCATATATTACGTTTTAGATCTACTAAGATAGAAATTTTTAGATTTTAAAGTAAGCCTCCACAAGTCAAGTTTTGCATTAACTCCGTCTCTAGCTTTATTAATTAAAACGATGTCATTTGCAAATAGCATGCACCAAGGAATTTTCTCTTGAATGTGCTCAGTAAAAATATTTTTAATTAAAGCAAAGCTGAAGGCCAAGCCTTGATGTAATCCAATAGTAATAGAAAAATCATTAGCAAGCTACCTTGCGATTTATATATTTTTATGTCCATACTGACTATAAATTATATCTAGTTACTTTTTATCATTTTATATTGCCAAAATATTTAGGCATTTTTTGTGGTTTTGAGAAGTTTTATTCTATAAGGGGATTGTGTTTGATTTAAGGAAAAGTAATCTAAATAATTGCTTCCTGTGTTTTAACTAATTATTTGGTTTGAGGCTAAAAGAATTACCTTTATAATTTTGAGGTTTTTCAATATCGTCAAGTTGCATTTTTTATTATTAAACAAATTCGCTTAATTTGAGCAATTTTGAGGGAAAGTTGCAAGAAAAATAAAATGCAAATACAACACAGATCATAACAATCATCCCAATCTCATAGTTTACCAAGATACTTGGAAAAAGAAAAATAATAACAAATTTTACAATTGTTCAAAAAGTTTTAATAAGAATTCAGCACACACTTGAATCCTTTCACAAACAAATTAAATTACAAAATTAAATTGGAAATTCAAATCTCTGTAGGAGAAAGTTCTTCACGAAACCTTGAGACTAGATCTCGTCTTGTCTTCATTGAACCCAACAAGATCTTCTCACAATGGCATGTCACCTTCTTTCCTTTTAGGGTTTTTCTTCCACTAAATTTGTGGCTACATTTGAGGATAAGGGTAAAAATACACACCACTCCAGTTCTCTCTTGTTCACATCATATATTTATAAGAATTTGATGCGCGTGTAGTCACGTTGATCGAACCATCTTATGACGGAATTTCAAAAATGGTTGTACAATTCAATCCTAAAATGGTTTCTAAAACTGTTCGTCTAGGTTTATTTGAGCTCCCCTGTTAGTTATGAAGATGCTTCTAGAAATCGTTTGCCTTGGCGCACCATGTGGCTATGGGGTGCCCTTAAATGTGTTTGATTACTGAGCGCAATTCGGCGCACAAGCCCAATTGTGGGCGTGTGGGAATCAATAAAAAGTAGATGCACAATTATGCTTTACATGTGCTTTAAAATTGTGAATTGTTGTCTAAAATTAAAGATTTAAATATAAAATTTAGGAAATTGAATATTCTCAAGTAGGTCTTTTTATTGCAAATTAACCTCGCTCAATTTCAGCGATTTTATCTTGCAGCAAGTAAAGCACATTCACCATCTTGCTAGTAGACCACCTATCTGTTGGTCAGTTGCATCGGCATTATCTGCCAACCACTGCACTCCATTGGCGTATGCTAGCACTGATTGCCACTGCTGTTATGATGTCCTAAATTCTAGGATGGTGAGTGCTCTGGTTGAAGGCTTGAACGTTATCTGCTTCAAACAAGGATTGGCGATACGCAGACTCTTAGGTACTAAATGGGAAGTACAAAGAAGCCAAATCCTACATTTAAAAAGGAGAAATGATATTGGACAATATAAATTAAAGCTAAATTAAAGTAAGCTAGATATTTCTTAATTTAGCGGGCAGTATTTTTTTTTTTTTTTGTAAGAAGATAAGCCTCAACGAGGTAATTTTTGTGCCGGTGAGATTTGAATTTTTGACCTATCAAGTATTTATATTTAAGGACCCTAATCGTTGGGCCACAACACTATTCATAGTAGGTAGTATTTTAATTAAAATGCCACCAAGTATATTTGTAGTAATCACTCTTAAGATCAGTAACCGCCTCACACATTACTATACTAGGTTATAGCTGAAGTATGGCTTAAGATGGGATAAAATAATATTTTGCTAAGTATGATCTAGGTACTATAGCACTACCATTGCACTGAGCTCAGTACATGCCATCTTTTTTGTAGAATTTTTATTCTCAATTCAAATATTAAAATAACTCTTGGGCTTCAGATTATTTAATTTCTCCATTCAAAGTGGAAAACTACATTTATTCCATAATTAAAATTGTTAATCGAACATTCATTTTATTTACTGTTCTGTGTTTCAAACTGACATCTTCTGAAGGAGTGTGCAGAGTTGAGTCATTTTGTTAAGTAGCATTGCTCTTTCAATTATGTCAAATTTTTATTTGCAAAAATGATGAAAATGTTTTGAATATTTATATATTTTTTCAGGCTCAAGATTTTAGGCAGGGTGGGACACAGTTGAGGAGGAAGATGTGGTGGCAGAACATGAAGATAAAGCTGATAGTCCTAGCGATCCTCGTTGTGCTCATCCTCATCATTGTCTTGTCTGTGTGCCATGGCTTCAATTGCTGATTACATAGGATCACTTTGTTCATTGAGTGTGCTTTCTTTTCTTTTTAAGCTAAAAATTGTGTTACTAATATTATTATATTTTAGCAAGCAAATAATCCGTTAGCTGACAATGCTGCATTTCCATTGCTTCATTGTATGATGGTGCGTTATTTATGTCCTTGATTGGTTGGACTATAAAAATTGTGTAAGCTAGATGACTAATCCATTATATTTTTAGACATATAGAAGCTATGTGATTATCTTTGATGCTGCCAAATAATTGAGCCTCACCCTTCGTTTGGGTTCTTTTTTACTTGGAGTTTGAACTTATTTTTGCTTTACTGCTTAGTTTGCTGAACAAATGCCATGATCAGGTCCCAAATTTTGAATGAGAGACTGAAGGTTTTGTAGGCTATGGCATTTGGCGTAGTATTTGCTGAACTAATGTGATATGAATTCTTACGGACATTGTGGCCCCTATCAAAGAAATGTGATGCATCACCTCAATGGTGCCAAAGGTGTTGTATCTGTGAGGGTTCTTATATTATGAACTGATTTGAGAATTTTATTTCTCATTTATGAATAATATAAAGTCACCAGTATTATATGTAAGGCATTGTTCCCTGTTAATTGAATTTTTTTTTTTTTTCTCAACAGTCAATAGTAATAATAAATAAATTAGTGTAGAGAGGGTCTTCCTATCTTAGATCTATATTAGATCTTAAGAAATTATGAGGCAAGCTATTGAGCATGAGAGATTGCAAAACATTATTAAATATAAACTTAAGTTTATCAATAAGGAATTTAGTGAGCCAAAGTCAGTAAGGATGTGAGTAAAGAAATTCTAATTATGTTTATCATAATTTTTCTATAATTAATTTATAAAGCCATATTATACCTTTTGTTTGATCTTGAGGTTATGGAGCATCTCTTGGACACCAAGAGTGTTCTTTAATATTTCTACAAATAATAGACCATCATGATTACTTTCAATGATAATGGGCAGTAAAGGTTTTAGTCTATGAGCAATAATTTTAGACATGTTTATTAAGAATAGAGCAATGATATGTTTGAATTTGTTTCACAGAATATATTTTTTTCATTTGGGTACAATGTTGTAATGGTTTGATATTGGGTTAGTAAGACTAATCAAATACATAATGTTAATTGAGCCAAAGATCCTACTCAGCTATAGCACAATAGTTATGTATAATATAATAATACTGAAATGAAACCTCCTATGCACAACTCCACCTTGTAGGTGGGATCGTTTGGAAGCTATTGATCTGATATGTCAATTTTACATGCCAGTGCTTCAACCAAGAAATAAAAATTATGTTAGACATATTGTTTAAGTATATTTTAAGCTATTAAACTATTTTTATTTTAAGATATTACTATGCATACAATTAATTTAATAGCGGTACAAAAATACTTAAAGATTGAACTGAATGTAAAAGTTGAAGATATTACTAAGCATGCATACATAAACTGAAGTAAAGATTGTACTGAAATTTGCTCAAATGAAATATATGCTAAGTATAGTGTACTATAAACTAAATGTAGTATTAAAAATTGAAGTAATTTGTACAGTTATTGAAAACTGTATGAATAAGTTGAACTAAAAAGTAACTAATTGGAAGTAAACTACTGAAACTAAACATTACTGAATACAAACTAATAGAATTAAAAGCTGTAAGCAACTGAAAGTAATTGAAACTGAAGTACACTGAATAGTCATTGAGATTGTACTTACAAAACTAAATAGCTAGTGAAAGCTATATCTGAAATGAAATACAAATAAAATTACTATTTTAGCTTATTTTTATGTTCTTATTCTACGGGCATTACATAAACAAGTGAAGGTGCTAGGCACGTCTGCCCAACCATTCGAGATATTTGGGTTCCCAAAATAGCTGCATAATTCTCCTCAAGAATATATGCAGTCTCTCCAAAACGCCTGCCCTAGCTATACCATGTCTGTACATACTGATACTTTTTGAGTGAAACCACTGAGTATTGAATGTTTTCCGTTTATTGTAATGATGCCGTCATGCACAATTCTTATGTTATGTGAAAAGGAGTTTGGCTCAAAGCATTGCAACATCATAAAATATTCAAACTAATTAATTGTAGTTTGAAAATTCTTTATCTGATTTACTTGTATTATGTCCTTATTAATTGATTCTAAGGTGATAGCATCACAAAATGTTCCTTATTTACATTAAATACAAATGTTTTGTTATAAGCTCTGTTGTGTTGTGGAGATTTTATTGTCCAAAAATAGCATAGGCACTGCAGCGCGCTCCAGCGTGCCGCAGCACGCCACAGCGCACTACAGTGAAACCAAGCCCGAAGCTGAGGCGCCACGGCGTCCCTCAGCGGTCAGCAATCGAGAAGCGGGCACTGCAGCGCGCCACAGCGGAATCAAACGATGGCTCTCCAGCGCTCCACATCGCGCCGCAGCGCGCTACAGTGGATGCAAGTTTGAAATGCGGGCGCTCCAGCGTGCCGCAGCGCGCTCTAGAGGATGCAATTTTGAATTCGACCAGGTCTGGAGGCTTGGAGTTTTGCTTCGTTCCAGGTCTCGATCTGAAGAAATATGAGGGATATTTTAAACTTTTTGGGTCCAAAATGGAGCTAACTACTTAAGCCTAAGCAGTGGAGGAAAATCTAAGGCTTTGGCAATCAGTTTGGAGGCTCGGAGGCTGTGGAGAAGAGAGAACCATAGAAGAAACTTTAGGGAGCTGCTGAGCAAGAGAAGGCTTGCTGTTTGAAGAAGAAACTTCAGGAGGTAGCAGCTTCTTCTCTTCTCCATTCTAAGAGTAGAGCTACAACTGTGTATGCTGAGGTGATATAGCTCTTGTAACTTTGTAAGCCTTGAAGTTTTTTTTTCATAGTGGATTTTCTCATTGGTGTGGCTCCGTGATTTTCCCAATCTTTGGGTTTTTCACGTATATGCTTGTGTTTGGATGATTTGTATGTACTACAAATTTCTTGTTGTGATTATGTGATTTCTAAGCTAGCTCGGTAACCATCAACACATCCCGATCCTCAAAGTCTTTGGACTTTTGTTTGTTGTTTGCATTACAAGTGCCATTCCACATTAGGTATCTTGTGTATCATTGGTGTTTCACAAGAAGTGGTATCATAGAGTTACGTTCTTTGCCTTATTGTTAAGGATGGTTTGCTTATTTGAGTGCGAGTTATGGCCGAAAAAATGAGACACAAGATTGAGAAGTTCAGCGGACAAACTTTGCGTTCTGGAAAATGCAAATGGAGGATTTGCTCTACCAGAAGAAGTTGTATTTTCCATTGAAATGAGCCGACAAGAAACCTGGAACTATGACTGATGAAGTATGGGAGGTTCTTGATATAACCGCATTGGGTTTGATGTGCTTATCACTGTCTTCTTCTGTTGCTTTTAACATTGTTAATAAGAAAACTACTGTATATCTCATGAATGCTATGACGAGGATGTATGAGAAGCCTTCAGCTTCGAATAAAGTTTTCCTAATGAAAAGACTGTTTAATATGATGATGATGGATGGGTATTCAGTGACTGAACACCTCAATAGGTTCAACGCTGTGATGAGCTAGCTGAGCTCGGTTGGCATCAGTTTTGATGACGAGGTCCGAGCCTTGTTGTTCCTCTCTTCATTACCGGACAGTTGGGATGGGCTGGTTACAGCCATCAGCAATACATCTGGAAATGCGTCGTTGAAGTTTGACAACATTGTTGGGCTAGTGCTGAATGAGGAGGTGTAGAAGAGATCTCATGGAGAAGCATCTACCTCAGCACTAAATGCTGAGAGTTGGAGAAGACATGATGAGAGGAGACATACTAAGAATAGGTCTATGTCTCAGTGAGGTAAATCAAAACCTAGAAAGCAAAGCTAGATTGCTGAAATTGTGGGAAGTCAGGTCACTTCAAGAAGGACTTCCCTACTCTAAAGAAGCTAAGTGGTGGTGGTAAGATGTTGAACCCCACTGTAAATGTTTCAGCTGAGGAGGATCAGGATGCTTTGATCCTCTCACCTTTTATCACAGAGTCCTGGGTTGTGAACTTGGACGCCTCTTTTCATGCGACTCCATTGAGGAGTACCTTCAAGAACTACACCAAGTGTGACTTGGGGAAAGTATATATCTTAGAGATGATAAGGCGTATGATATCATCGACAGAGGTGATGTGGATATGAAGCTACCAAGTGGCGCTGTTTGGAAGCTTAAGGATGTTAGACATGTGCCATATTTAAGAAGAAAATTGATCTCAGTGAGCCAGTTAGCCAGAGAAGGCTGCATCACTAGTTTCACAGGAGACTTATGGAGGTCACCAAGGGTGCACTCATTATTGCACGGGGCAGTATGGACGGTACACTTTACTTGATCAATAAAGTGTTTGATGCTATTGCAGCTGAAGAGGAGATAGATACAGATCTATGGCACTAGAGGCTTGTCCATATGTGTGAGAGGGGGCTAAAATCTCTATAGTCAAAAGGGAAGCTCTAAGGACTTAAGTCAGTTGACTTGGATTTCTGTGAAGATTGCGTGCTAGGAAAATTGAAGAAAGTTTCTTTCTCCAAAGTTGGAAGGGAGCTCAAAAGCAAGAAATTGGAGTTAGTATATACAGATGTATGGGGGCCAGGTCCTACATCTTCCATAGGTGGAGCAACACACTTTGTCACCTTCATTGATGATCATACAAGAAAGGTATGGGTTTAATTTCTCAAATATAAATCTAATATATTTGATGTGTTTGGAAAGTGGCTAGCTTTGGTGGAGAATGAGACAGGGTTAAAGCTGAAATGCTTAAGGTCTAACAATAGCGGTGAGTACTGTGATAAAGAGTTCAAGGAATTCCATGCCTTGAGAGGAATCAAGAGGGAGTTTAGAGTCCCTAGAACACTGCAGAAAACCGATGTTGCAAAATAGATGAACAGTACAATCACAGAGAAAGCTAGGAGCATGAGATTTCATGCACGTCTCCCAAGGCAGTTCTGACTGAAGCCATCAATACGGCTGTATACTTAATCAATAGGGGACCTTCTGTACTCTTGAATGAAGGGATTCCCAAAGAAGCTTGGAGTGGAAAGGAGGTGAAGTTGAACCACCTCAAGGTATTTAGCTGTTCATCATATGTGCACATTGATGTAGGATCCATGAGCAAACTTGATGCAAAGGCGATCAAGTGCACATTTGTTGGATATAGTGCGGGAGAGTTCAGATATTGATTATGGGACAATCATAACCAAAAAGTCATCAGAAGCAGGGATATCACTTTTAATGAAAGTGAGATGTACAAGGATTGTATGGGAGTCAAGACTAACTCCTAGGATGCTTAAAATGGAGAACCCCGACACATAGAGATTGATGACAGCATTGAGCCATATGTTGGAGAACTTAAGAGGGTGTCAATGTTGAACCACAAACACCCATGTTAAGAAGATTCATAAGAGTATCTAGACTGCCACATAGGTACTCTCCTTCTTTGTTCTATTTGTTACTAACTGATAGTGGTGAATCAGAAAGCTTAGAAGAGGCACTTCAAGTTGAAGATTCAAGCAAGTTGGAGGTTGCCATGAATGATGAAATGACATCACTCATGTCAAATGAGACATGGGAGTTGGCACCCTTACTGGCTGAGAAGAAAGCTCTTCAAATAAGTGGGTTTACCGGATGAAGGAAGAGATGAATGGAAACAAGCGCTACAAGGCGAGACTTGTAGTCAAAGGTTTCTAGCAAAGGTATGGGGTTGACTACAGTGAGATCTTTGCACAGTTGTGAAAATAATTACCATAAGAGTTGTACTGAATTTAGTTGCAGTTGAAGATTTGCATTTGGAGCAAATGGATGTTAAAAATGCATTCCTTCACTGAGCACTAGAAGAAGAGCTTTATATACAACAGCCTGAAGGGTACAAGGCTCAAGGGAAAGAGAAGTATGAGCTAGTGTGCAAGCTCAAGAAAAGCCTCTATGGCTTGAAGCAAGCGCCAAGGCAGTGGTCTAGAAGGTTTGACAGGTTCATGTTAGAATCAGGGTATATAAGATGCCAGGCGAATCATTGCTATTACATAAAGCAGTGTAAGTCCCTTTATATAATTTTATTATTATATGTATATGATATGTTAATTGCAAGATTAGACATGGAGGAGATAAAGATACTGAAAGAGCAGATGTCAAGGGAATTTGACATGAAGGACTTGGGGCCAGCCAAGTAGATTCTTGGAATGAGAATCCATAAGGAAAGAAGTGCAGGAATTCTGAAGCTATCGTAGAAGGATTATGTTGAAAAGGTGCTGAAACAATTCAACATGAATGAAGCTAAGCCAGTGGGCACTCCCTTAGCAAGTCACTTCAGCTTATCGAAGGAATAGATGCCAAAATCTGAAGAGGAGAATGAGCATATGATGAAGGTTCCTTATGCTTTAGCAGTTGGGAGCTTGATGTATGCGATGATCTGCACAAGACCAGACATTGCCTATGTAGTGGGAGTGGTCAGCAGATTCATGGAAAACCTAGGAAAGCACCATTAGGACATGGTCAAGTGGATCCTAAGGTATCTGAAAGGTACATTCGACAAAGCTCTATGCTTTGGAAGATCTGATATTATTTTGCAGGGATATGTAGACTCAGATTTTGTAGAAGATGTTGATAGTAGGAGAAGGACTACAAGCTATGTCTATACATTGGGTAGTGCAGCAGTGAGCTGGATCTCCAGGCTATAGAATATTGTATCACTATCTACAATAGAAGCAGAGTATGTTTCCATCATGGAGGCAAGCAAGGAGATGATTTGGTTGAAGGGTTTCATGGCTGAATTGAGCAAGGAGCAGAAGAATGTGAGGTTCTACAGTGACAATATGAGCACCATTCACCTAGATAAGAATGCTGCATTTTATGATAGGATAAAGCACATTCAATTTTGTTACCATTTCATCCGAATGCTGCTAGCAGAGGGACAACTGGGATTGGAGAAGATTCATAGCTCTAAGAATCCATCCAACATACTTACTAAAGTAGTAACAGTGGAGAAACTGAACCTATGTGTAGCTTCACTTGGCCTCGGTACATGAAGGGAAGGCGGTGGTGAGCCACACCAAAATCTTTGACAGACAGAGAAGAAGACAGTGAAGCTTCAATGGAGGAAGCTAAGGAAGGTTGCCTGGAAGTCGTCAAATGGGAGATTGTTGTGTTGTAAAAACTTTATTATCCAAAAATAGCATAGGCGCTGCAGCATGTTCCAGCGTGCTGCAGCACACCACAGTGCGCTATAACGGAATCAGGCCTGAAGCTGAGGCACCACGGTGCACCTCAGCAGCCAGCAATCAAGAAGAGGGCATTGCAGCGCGCCACAGCAGAATCAAACGCTGGTGCTATAGCGCACAGCATCGCGCTACAGTGAATGAAAGTTTGAAATGCGGGTGATACAGCGTGTCACAGCATGTTATAGCGGATGGAATTTTGAAAGTTGATTGCTACAGCATGCTGTAGAGGCCGATGGAGTTTTGCTTCATTCCAGGTCTCGATCTGAAGAAATATGAGAAATATTTTGAACTTTTTGGGTCAAAAATTGAGCTACCTACTTAAGCCTAAGTAGTGGAGGAAAATCAAAGGCTTTGGCAATCAGTATGGAGGCTTGGAGGTTGTGGAGAAGAGAGAACCCTAGAAGAAACCCTAGGGAGCCGCTGAGCAAGAGAAAGCTTGCTGTTTGAAGAAGAAAATTCAGGAGATAGCAGCTCCTTCCCTTCTCCATTATAAGAGTAGAGCTATAGCTGTGTATGTTGAGGTGATATAGCACTTGTAACTCTGTAACCTTTTATTTTTTTTTCATAGTGAATTTTCTCGTTGGTGTGATTCTGTAGTTTTTCCCAATCTTTGAGTTTTCCACATATATGCTTATGTTTGGATGATTTGTATGTGCTGCAAATTTTTTGCTGTGATTTTGTGATTTCTAAGCTAGCTCGATAACCGTCAACGCACCCCGATCCTCAAAGTCTTTGGACTTTGATTTGTTGTTTGCATTACATGTGCCATTCCGCATTAGGTATCTTGTGTATTGCTGGTGTTTCACAATAAGCTCATAAGCTTTCTAAATTTTCTCTTTGAGGTTCATATATTCCAACACTAATTCTTATTATACTAGGCTATTGACTTAGAGATATATTATTGAAGTTTGATCTAACACTTAAGAGCTTAATTAAATTTTATATTAGACATTCATAGGCCCTCTAATTTATCTAACTTTATAAAATTATGACTCTAAGTTGATTAGTGTTTAAACTTACCCTTGGTGGCATTTTAATCACTTTAATTAAAATAATAATATTTTGATACCTAACATTTTCCCATGCAAAATTGGCACCAAAACTTATAATTTTTTTTGGATTAATGTTCCCTACAATTTTAGGAGTTCATTAACACATAAAATAAAAATATCAGAGGCATAAGTACACTAATTTTCACTAATCACTCTTAATCCCAATTAAGTGGTAATTAGTCAACTTATCATCAAATATCTATTTTTATTTCATACTAATGTTCCTCATATATTTTTGATTAATTTGATATATAATTTCATGATGTTTGAATTTATATTCATCAAATTATTTCATAAATACATTTAGAATTAATCCTTAAGATTTTAATTAAATTGACTAATTATTAAACATAAAATATTTGAAGAATATTCTTTTCTCAAAACCACGCTAATCTTTCTGGCCGGTCAGAAACCAACAAGCTTGAATATTCGAAGGAATAACGACGCGAGTCATGGGTTGACCTGGCCCACTATTGTACGTCTTCTCTGTTGTCACCATCCCAAGAAATAAGGCCAAATGATGTTGTTGCCTTTATTGTTGTTCATTTTTTTTCATTATTTGAATGAAAATATTGTCAGAGTTATACTTTTAAGGGTTTCAGAGAAACTTCTGTCTCCTTGTATGTGATATTTCTAAGATTTATTTAATCTATGCAGGGAAAGAAAATTTTTGTTTTATTCATGGCTTATGCTCTAATTATGTTAAATTGTATATTAAGTGACTTAATGTGGAATGGTATGTAGATGGGCTTAACTACTACTAACTTGATTGTTCTATTTAGAAAGTTTGTTAGTTGGTTACTTGGCTACTTATAAGGTTTTAAATTTTGGGTCAATTTTAATCTTTTAATTGTACCAAAATTCATATCAATACCTAATTTATCAGATCTAGTATCATGTTGCATTTCTTGATGACAGACCTAAAATATGTAGTCTGTGTTTGCACTCAAGTATACATGGTTCAAAGTAATATGAGATAGTGAAATCCCGAGATTTATCATCATTCAGGAACAGTTTTTAGTTTCATTACTACAATATACTTAATTTCAATAATGTTAAAGCAATCAAATGGTTTTGGTTGAGTCTTAATTACTATTCCAAGGTTTCTTTGGTTTTAAAAATTATTTTAGGAAAATTGGGGAGAGTTGGGATTAAACCTACAAAGTATCATGTGTTCATGTAAGTAATCTTCTTCTCAACTTCATATCATGCTAATCGGATTAATTTTTATTTCTTAATCAAAAGATTTAGTATTCTCTAGTGGGCTTACTAAATGTACTAAATCTTATCTTGTGCTCTGAGATGAACACAAAAAAGGTTCAATCTCAGCACATAAATAACTATGTCATCGTTAACATGTGAATTCATCTCTTACGTCTAAGTGATAAAATTTATATTTTATGTTGAATATCACATGAACTTTATTCCATGGATGGCTCACACGCATCTACTCTTGATTTAGCTAAGGAAATGAGCTGCTATGCTAAATAATGAGCTTACGTCACATCACTCGTAGCTCATAGCACTATATATCCTCTCATAAACCAAGGGTGAGATGTGGAGCTCAACAGGTGGTTCTTGGGTCACATACGTCTACTCTTGATTTAGCCAAGGTAATGAGTTGTGAAGTTAAATGAGCTTGTCACATAGCTCATAGCTTGATGCGCTCTATTACCTCGCATAAATCAAGAGTGACCTATAAAGCTTAGAGAATGTTAATGTTGCTCATGGCTCATATGATCAAGCACTTGTCCAAAATTGTGCATGGGCTATTTTCACACGATGAATGTTGTTATTGTCATTTGCGGCATTAACACTCAAACACGCACAACTTTTAAGAAAAATGATCATTTAGCTTTATGTGATTTACATTTGAATATATGTAGATAAAGATTTATATAAATATTTACTGTTCTCCAATTATTCATTTAATTAAACATGCAATATATTTAGATCTAACTAGCATTCCATTAATTAGAAGAGTTCAAGAATTACATTCATGGCTTCTACATGCACTTGCCCAACCCTCCCCAAAAAGGGTTTAGGCTGCCATTAAAATACAAGTACAGGGAAAGCAATAAAAAATATTGAGCCTTTGCATGGCTTGTACATGGAAATATAAGAGATAAAGTAGAATATAATATTAGAGAATAGCTGTCACATTCTCCTTTTATTCTTCTTTCTTTGACTCCTTTTCTCCCATTGCTCTCCGTGCTTCTCCTTTTCCTATAACTACAACCTTCTCCTCCTTTGGGGTGGGGAGCTCTCCTCAATGTTTCTTTTTCCAACCATAATACAAGATTAATAATTGAAGTTGTAATATGGAACCTCTTTAAGTTTTTAATTCTCCCTCTTTTTAAACCTTGCTTCAGCCTCCTTTTAGTCAAAGAAGCTAGCCACATCTCCTTGAGATTTGGATTGTAATTTATATTTTATTCCTTTATACACTTGGTAATGAAATATTTTTAATGCATTCCATCAATTTATATTGTGGGAAAATAAAGATAATTAAGTTTGTTGGTTTTCTCAATGTTGATTAGGAGCCTTTTTCCAAAGCAGAAATACGATGGACGCTACAGAGCGTTGTAGCACCAATCTTTATGTTGGCAGGTGTTACAATGCGCTGTAGCACTTAACTCTCTGGAAGTTGTCTGCCACAATGCCCTGTAGTGCCTGGCTCTCTGGAATGTATCTGCCATGGCATGCTGTAGCACATGGATCTCGAGTATTTATTCACCACGTTGTGCTGTAGCGCCTGGCCCTTAGGAATGTGCCAGTCACGGCGCGTTGTAGTGCCTAGCTCTCGAAAATTTATCTGTCGTGACGTATTGTGGAGCTTGGCTCTCGGGAACTTGGCCACTACAATGCGTTGTGGTGCGCTGCAGTGCCATCTTTATTCAAATTTATTTTTCATCTCAATTTGAGATCTTTTTCCTAGAATGCCACAAAATTGCATATCAAAGTACGGTTCTTAACTAATCCTATGAAAAACATAAATTCTAATACTAAATTCTCTATAATTATTGGGTTCATTACTTGACTAGTTACAAAATTTACAATAACTAAAATTCTTATCTTATCTCATCAATGCTCTATGATTAACATAAATAATATTGTGCTAGCAACGAGATATGACTATATTCCTGAAAAAATCAGTTTTAACAAGAATTTTGGCTTCACCAAATGTTTTAAATTTCTTAACTTAATTTCAATATTTAACCATTAGTTTTAGGGCAATGATGGGAAAATATCTTTTTGAATTAGCATGCAAATACTCAAACCTAATTGATTGGATAGTGTTTGGTTGGATAATAATTATGGATCTCATAAGTCTGAACCTTTATGTAGTTTATACTACCTTTTTTTTTCTTACATTCTTATAGGTTTTTCCATGTGAAAATTTGTGTGTAATCTCAACAATTCATGTTAAGTTTTAAGGTTTCAATAAGAAGAGGGTCATTCCAATGTTGTGGAATTGCCAGGACTTTACTTTGGGAATAGAAAAATGTGACAAGTTTTCAAAACATAGTGATTAAACCCTATATTTTGTGTGTATACAAAATTTTATACTATTAAGAACTATTTGTGTATTTTTATGAATTTATAGTGATTCATGTGATCCAATAATGAAAAAATGAAATAAGCTTAGGAGGCAAGAACCTAAGTGCTCAGGCACCTTTATACTGCACTTGGAGTAGTTATGAATAGAGAGTCAAGTGCTCAGGTGCACCAAGGGGGCTTTAGCTAGCACTTGGAGCAGCTATGGACAGAGAGCTTGGCACCAATCACATAACAAATAAATAATCAGGCACTCATGGAGAAAACTTTGAAAATTTGAGCCAATTTGGAAGCCATTAGATTTAATTGATTATTTTAATTAGTTTTGATAACTAGAAAAATATGAAAGTTAATTTATTCTAAAAAAAAAACTAGACTTTATTTTTGAGTTTCTCACCCAAATTAGCTAGAGGTGAACTTTTGGGAGTTTTTGGAGGTCATTTGGTTAGAAAGTTTTGGCTAATTTTATTTGCATTATTAATTTAACTAACAGTGCTAAAATAAATCCTTTTTCAAAATTATTTTGAACGGTAGGTGATCTGCCATTTTTGCTCAAACACGAAACAACCATATCTCGATTGATTTGAGCTATCCCGCCTAATCCTAGATCCTGATCTGTAGGACTAGATCAAATCTATGGTGGCTTTGATTTCAACCACTAGATCAGGGCCCAGATTCAATGGTTGAGGCAGCTCCTGCATATTCAATCAATCCAGAATCAGATCAGCGCTGTTCGATGCCTTTGGCAGCTTGGATTGACAGGAGCACTATGCTCTTATCGTATGCCAAATCGGTGATGACCAAGCGTGATAGCAAGGCAGTGCTATTGCCATTATTTCTCTTGGCCTCTCCAGTTTCTCAAAACACTGATAGAAGATTACTAAGCCTTTATTTGATCATTTGGGAACTTTAATTAGAGTAGAGAGCCAGCCAGGTTGTCGAGAGTTGGCCAGAGTTACGAACCGATGGACATTAATTATGCAGATTATTCCTTGTCTTGTTTACAAAACATGCATCTCTCTTTCATTTCTTCATCCCTTTCAATTATGTATTGTCGCCAGAGCTCAATTGAGCTTGGAAGAGCCTGATAAGGTCTACAGTAATGTACAGTGCCCGAGTGTGGTTGATGACTTCTTGATGCTTAAGTTCACCTTGATCGCTGGCTAAGTACTCTTTAGGTTGGCCTAGACCCAAGGAGCATGATGCCAAACTAGTTGCACAATGCGGTGAACTGTGGAAGGTCATATAATCCTCCATACTAAACCAAAACATGTTGGGATTAAATCCAAAATGTTGAGTGACTGAGTCCAAACCAATTAGGGCTTTTGTGTTTGTTAGGAAGGTCTTGTCACTAAATTTGACTTGATATGTTGTGTGCTTAGAGACCATTTGTGCAAGGAAAAAAAGCTAGCCCTAGGTGCATTCCTCTCTCCTTCTGTTAGGGAAGGAGATGAACAGTACTGCTATCCAACTAAACCGTGATACTGTACAGTACAGAGTTGTGACCCAACTAGTCTGGTTGAGTCAAACTGTGATGTAGGAATAATTAAGGAATATTTCTTATGATGTCAATTTTAATTAAAACTAAAGATATAGGTTTGATTAATGCAAAATAAATTAATTAAATAACTTTTAAAATAAACATCCAAATTTATTAAAATTCTATACCAAAATGATCAGAAAAATGAGTAGAATAATAATATATAGTATAATTTCAATTTTGATAGCTAATTTTATTAATCACCTCTTAATTATCATTAAGTATCATTAAGTTTGAATTAAGCTATTTAAAGTTTAAATTGACCCTACTTACAGTCATTGTGCTCCTTATGCTAAAGGAAATCTATAACCACTACTTTCCTCTCATTTGGACTTCAAATAGAGAAAATGAGTTCTTGGCACTTGATTAAATAACTACTTTAATTCAAATTTAAGAGGTTTGCTTAATTGGCCTGCATTAAATCCCTAATCAATTTTAGAATGGATCTTGTTGTATAGTGTTTGAACATTTGGGTAGTGTGTGTGACTATAGGAGATTCAAAGGTTCTAGATTAGAATTTTCTTAGAAGAGTTAAGTGAAAAACCTAACCTATTGTAGCTAATGATTAGATCACTAGAACTTTGTAGATATTCTAGTGGATAAGAGTAGATTAACTATTATAGTATAAATTGGTATTTAATTATAGTTGTAAGACTTAGAACCTTCTAAGTATAAGTGAATGAAACTATGGCTAGATCTAGGTGTTAGTAAAATTAGGACATGAAACCTTAGTATAAAATGAAGAGATTGTTGCTTATACTAGCAACCTAGTAAGGGTAGGATCTATATAAACTTAGTCAAAATATGATCATCCCTTAAGTCTTACCTAATTGGGCTAGTAGAAATACAGAGCCATTAAGTTAAATTATAAAACATTATTGATCTAATAATAACCTATTTAATGATAATAAGTGTAAGTTAAGAAAGATGTTAGATGGAAATAAAGAGTAGTAGACATTAAATATATTAGTAAATTATGTGGATTAGAGAATACAAGAATTAAGACCATGTTAGATCAGCTAATCATTAAATTTTAAATAGTGGTTGAACTATAGAAACTATTTAACTTAAAAAAGAAACTTAGTGGAACCAATATCCTACTTAAGTTGAGATCCATCACCTAGTAGAGTAGGAGATTAATTAAGGAACTTAGAGAATTTTAGTCTCTAGATTTGGGATAGGATTGTAAGGAGAAATTTTATATATATATATATATATATATATATATATATATAGATATATATATATATATATATATATATATATATTACTCTTCAATTGATTAAGACATTTAGTTAATTCCCAAGTAAATTAGAGGTTTGATTAGCCCCAATCATTAAGGTTAATAACTTAAGTTGATAAAAATGAATATCACATAATTTATAATTAATCATTAAAATATTTGAATAATGCATCGCATTGAGACTAAAGTCTTAGACATTTATTCTAACATTGTGCATAAATAAAACATTAAATACTTTATATAGGGGTTTCATATAGACGATCATTTTATATAGATATTATTGAGTTAGGGAAGGCTATGGAGAGAACTAGAGATCCACATATCTTAGAGGGAGAATGTGCATGCTTAAAAGAGACCCCGCTTACATATTATTGGGCAAACATGCCTAACTCCTTTGTAGTTCTGTTATTTGCCCATAAAACATAATTAAATAAGATTACTTAAATAACATTTGCAGTTTATAGTCTTTAAGATTGTTCATACATTTTATTCAGTCCTTGAGACTAAAATCACTTTACTTTCATACTTGATAGCTTACTTACATACTTATAGTTTGATTACTTATATCTACTGTAATGTTTTTCATTTATAACTTATATTTAAATTTATTTACACTACTTTTGCACTCAGCATATATCTTGTTGGACATGTTTCCTCTTATATTACTTACTTGTGCACACTTGTATGTATATTAGTATCTGCCCCTTTTTTTATTTAACATATTTGATGCAGGTTTTGAGTAGATAGTTGAATATTTTTATAAATAAGATCTCTTTTTAAATGCATTTGAAATCTATTTAAACCTTGTATTTGTCCTTCTATTAATAAATTTGGGAATCCTAAATAGATTATTACCTTAATTAAACTTAATCTTTTTTTAATCCATATATGAACAATCCCTTCTAAATCTATGAATAGTCTTTTATCTTTGTTTACATAATCCTTAATATAGTTCCGTATTCTTACATCTTCTTGTAGACTCATAGAATTTTTTTTTGGTTTTGCAAACCAAAAAAAAGATAAACTTGATTTGTTCCAAGTATGAAACCAAGTGGATTTATTTTTTGTCCCATATATATATATATATTTTATTATTGATAGTTATTTATCTAATAAAATTTAGATAAGATAAATTTATTATAAAAAAGTTTAAGTATTAATTATTACTTAACTTAGTCACGTAGCTAACGACGAGATTCACTATCCTTTTTTGTATATCTAAGAAAAGTTATAGTAGGTGCGAACTCTCCTAACTTGTGACCGACCATACGATCCGTAATATAAAAAAGTAAATCATTTTTTTCATTATGAATGGCGATTGTATGGCCAATCATTATGGGTATAATGGTAGATGATTTAGACCAAGTAACAATAATCTCATTCTCCTCATTTAGCTTATTAATATTTTCTATTCTTTTTAATAAAAAATTAGCTACAAAAGGATTATTTTTTTTAGTGGATTTATCACAACTTAATCCCTTATTTCAGTCTGTCTTTAATATTTAATTTTAAATTTTTCTATTTATATTTACATTGACAAATAATAAATATATTGCTATATTTTTTAATTTTCTACTTCTTCTTCCAAGAGCCGCATAACCCCACGGAGTTGTAGGTCTTTTTCGACCAATTGAGGATCGACCTTCACCCCCCCGTGGGGGTGATCTACGAAGTTCTTAACCACCCCTCATACTATAGGACGTTTACCTAACCAACACTTTGATCCGGCTCTGCCTAAATATTTTCGATTCACCCCCATATTACCCACTTGGCCTATTGTTGCTAAACAATTATGGAAAATGAGTCGAACCTCTCTAGAAGGCAATCTTAATGTGGCCCATTTACCTTCTTTTGCAATAAGTTTTGATGTAGCACCTGGTGCTTTAGCTAATTGTCCACCCTTTCTAAATGTTATTTCTATGTTATGTATGAATGTACCTATTGGAATATTGGTTGAAGTAGTTATTAGTTATTTTTTTTTATCCATATAAACACAAACTCTTCCCAAACTGTACAAGCATACGACTTTCTAGATGTTTTAATCATTAATTAATTAAATAATAATTACATCTGAGGTATTCCCGATTCATCATTTGGCTTATAAAAATATTTATTTAGCATTCAGATCATCTGATTATAGTAAAATACGTCTATAGTATCTATTTATTTATGATATTTTAGTTTTTGGATAACATAAGAGGCATATTTTTATATGGGCTTTTTTTATACTCTTTTATAATTACCACTTACCACTGCTTATACCTAATTTTCAATTTGCCTTTGACCATCGAATTAAATGTGAAAATCCTGTTATATTGCACCAATGAGCGCTTATAATTTTATCGATGCTTTAAACAATTTATTTTTTTATTTTTTTCTCCATGTTATCTTCTTTATATAGTAAATAATTTAATATTATATATTAGTAACTAATTAACTTAAATCATTTGCTGCCATACAAATCAATTTTCTGTTGAAGTATATCCAAAAATATTTTGGATCTATAATTGATTTTAGGTTACATCATAAACATAAGTGGTGATTTCCATTAATGTAAATAACTAGTTCAAATCATACTCAAAGGTAAGGTATTTCCCATTGATATAAGAACTTCTGTACCAGAAATTATGGTATCTCTAATCATAGCCCCTCTAAGATGTAAAATATATCGCTTTTCACCATCCTTATAGCTTATAAGACAAATTCGTGTATTTCTATTTGGATCATATTTTACATTTATAATTATACATGATATATTATTTTTATTACGACGAAAATTGATTTTACGATATAGACGCTTATGACCTCCGCCTCTATTTCTGACAGTAATAATGCCTCTAGCATTATGACCTTTCCCACAATTATAGTGTCGAGATATCAAATTTTTTGTGGATTAAATTTAGATTGACTTACCAAAGATATTTTACGTATTCTCGTAAGAGAAGCTTTGTATAAATTAATTATCGTGTTATAAAGTATTTTTATTTTAGTTTATTTCTATATTAGAATATATAAAGAAAGAGTGAAATATAATAACTATAATAACTAGAACCAAACGAGTATAAAAAATAAAAATACTATTAATTAAAATATTTTAATTTTTAATATTAATATAGAATATTATAATTATATGTATTTTATATTATATATTTATTTTATATTTATATATATTTAATAATTTTATATTATATATATATATATATATAATTTAATATGAAATACTAATTAATAATATATAAAATATAGAATTCAATTGACTAGACATTATACCTCATGATTACTATATAAAATAAAATATCCTATTTAATTTAATTTTAAAAATATTAAAATATAAATAGGTGTATGCTTAATAAGAATCTTTTTACATCGTTACTAATTAAAATTATAATAAATTATAAGAATATAAATATTAAAATATTTAGGAGGGCTACAATGAAATGAAATAAAATAAAATATTGGATATTTGAATTTAGAGAGATCAATAATTATAGTTATTTGTTAAATTTATGAAGAATTTCAATCTATTAGTATTTTTAACTCAAAATTTATTAAAACAAAAATATTTTATGAAACTATTTTACTTTTAAAATCGGAGTATACTATCTTATTTTTGTTCAAGGGATTCGAAGAGTTGAAAAAATAAGAGCTATTTTTTCATAAAGGATTATTTACTTTTTTTATTAATGGTTATTAGTTTCTTTAGTATTAAAAAAAGAATGTAATAAAAAAAAATATTTATTTGATTTATATGTTACTTATATTTATCAATTATAATTTAATTAAATCTATAAATGATACTTTGGAAGAATTTTTTTGGTCTTACAATAGAAATTATTTAAAAGAATGGATTATTTCTCTTATAAACAATAAAGAAGAATTTTTTTTTTTACTAAAATCAATAAAAAAAAGTATATATCTAAACTTAAATTTTGGTTAAAAAATTTATTGTTGAAAAAAAAGAGAGAGAGTTATTTTTAATAAGTTAAAATAGAAAGTATTGTCAAATATAAAAGATGATTCCACACGAGCAAGTTCAATACAAATAATAAGTACTAAAAAAATAGAAAAATATTATTATAATTATAATAAATATATAGATCTTCAGAATTATAATTATTTTAGGAATACTAATTTAGAATATAAAACACTTATTTCTAATACAAATACTAATAATCTTAATGAGAAATCAATAATTTGGAATAACTCCTTTATTCAAACAGAACTAATAGAAAAAATATCGAATTCATTGAATTTCAAAATATTTAACTTATATAAGATATTCCTAGAGATTGAGAAGAGATTTTTTATTAAATCACTTCCGGAAGAATTTATATTAAATTTTACAAGATCTTTTTATTCCGTCGTAGATAATTTTAATAATCTAATTTCAGATATTTATATGGGTTCAAAACTTATAAATAATTTTGATATAGAAAATAAAGAAATAAGAGAATTATTTTAAATAATTATATATTTTTTAAAATTTAAATTAAAAAAAAAAAGTAAAAGGATTTAATAATAAAATCTTAGTTAAAAAAGGAATATTATTGAACAAAAAAACATTCTTTGATCTCATTCCAATTCTGAGATCAAAAATATTAGGAAATGAGTAAATAAAAATTAGCTATACATTATTTTACACTATTGTAAATTATGAATCTATTTTATTACAAAAAATAATGGATCTTTTTACTTTATTAATATCAGAACCAGATCCTTTTTTCACGTATCATAAGCCCTTTGTATTTTTAATTGATCATAACCCTTCTCTTTATATTTATATGTTTTTTAAAAAATTAGATACTTCTTTTTTACTAAAATCGGTTCAGATCTACTACAAGACTAATATATATGGGTACATAATAAATTTATTAAAATTAGTATATCGACAATTTTTTATAATAAATAGATCTAATATTTTATTAAAATATGAAGAAATACGGTTATGAATAATATAATGATTTTAAGATATATTATAAATAAACATTTATCAAATTTTAAGATTAAAAATAGTAAAACTAATAAGAATTTTTTTTATCCTATTATTTCTCAAACTGATATATATATATAAATCAGGATCATTATAGTTGTAAAAAGATGGATGGTATTCATAATTTATTTTTTGATCAGAAGATTATTTTATGAAAAATAGTAAAATTAGTAGTGAATTAATTACGAATGATATGATATGGATGTTATAAAACACTATAACACATTATTATATGATATCTACAACTAATTATTATATGATATCT
Organism: Gastrodia elata; assembly: GCA_016760335.1. NCBI lineage: Eukaryota > Viridiplantae > Streptophyta > Magnoliopsida > Asparagales > Orchidaceae > Gastrodia > Gastrodia elata. The sequence goes on from CM028682.1 coordinate 33,182,291, forward strand.
ATGATTAGCGGATACTATGTTAATTTTTAAAAATTAACATTAAATAACTTAAAGTTCAATAATTCACATGTTTGTACATTTACTGATGATTGATTGCATCCTCTTATGGATGTTGATTGATAAGATATTCTATATTAACTATTAAAATATAAAATAAATAGTTAATAATATTTTTTTTTACTTGATGTGAATGACGTATGGGGACGAGGTTTTAAACAAAGTAAAAGCTTTTAGTGGATACCTAGGCACCCAGAGACGACGAAGGGCCTATCGGTAAAGGACGAAATGCTTTGGGGAGTTTAAACTAAGCATTGATCTGTAGATTCTCGAATAGGGAAAATTTTTTAACTACATGCTGAATTAATGGGCATAAAAGAGATAACTTAGCGAACTGAAACATCTTAGTAGCTGAAGAAAAATAAAGCAATAAGCAATTTCTGAAGTAGTGGTGAGCGAAATGGAAGTAGCCTAAATTGTCAAAGGGGTTGTGGGGGAGCAACTAAAAAATTTAAATATTTAAGCCAAGCAGCGGAGTACTGTACCATAGATGGTGAGAGTCCAGTAGAATAATATCTAATTAACTTAAGCACTAACCCAAGTAGCATAGGATAAGTTAAAATACCGTGCGAATCCACAAGGAATCACCTTGCAAGGCTAAATACTCTTTGGGTGACCAATAGCAAAGTAAGTACCGTGAGAGAAATGTGAAAAGAGCCCTCTTTTAGGGGAGTAAAATATAGTATGAAATTGCAAGCTTTCAAGCAGTGCGAGGAATCTATTAGATCTGATCACGTGCCTTTTGAAGAATGAGCTGATGACTCATATGCAGTGGCTTGGTTAAGGTAAAATAACTATATCCGTAGTAAAATCAAGTCTTAAAAAGGCAATAATTGCCATTATTTATGGACCCGAACCTGGGTGACCTATCTATGACTAGGATAAATTATCATTATTTATGGACCCGAAATGATGTTGAAAAATGCCCTGAAAACCTAAGGGTTCCTCCATAAAGGTCGTATAGATAGGGTTAGTCAGGGCCTAAGATCATGTCAAAAGGCGCAATCGATGGCTAACATGTAAATATTCATGTATTATCCTTTTTGTTTTATTGAGAGACGGAGGAGGCTAGGTTATCCAAAAATTATGGTTATTGGTTTAAAGGGTAAGGATAAATTCATTAAATATGGGTCATAAGGGGTAGAGTAAATATCTAGAGCTAATACCTGAATAATAAGTGCTTTTGTTCTTAAGGCTTAAGTAACTAATGTCATACTCCCATAAAAAGCTCTAAATATCTAAAACAAGAAAGGAACCTGTACCCAAAATCAACACAGGTAGGTATGTTGAGAATACCTAAGGGTGCGAGACAATTCTCTCTAAGGAACTCCGCAAAATAGCCCCGTAACTTCGGGATATGGGGTGCCTCTTAAATAGAAGAGGTCGCAGCGGCCAGGCCCGAGCGACTGTTTACCAAAAACACAGGTCTCCACAAAGTCGTAAAGACCATGTATGGGGGCTGACATCTGCCCAGTGCCGGAAGGTTAAAGAAGTTAGTGGTCGTGATTTACAACAAAGTAGCTGCAACCTAAGCCCCAGTGAATGGCGGTCGTAACTATAACGGTCATAAGGTAGCGAAATTCTTTATCAAGTAAGTTCCAACCCACACGAATGGCATAACGATCTGGGCGCTATCTTGGAGAGGGACTCGGTGAAATAGACCTGTCTGTGAAGATGCAGACTACCTATACCTAGATAGAAAGACCCTATGAAGCTTTACTGTTCCATAGGATTGGTTTTAAGATTTTCTTGCGTAGATTAAGTAGAAGGCGACAAAAATACTTCTTATGGAAAGGATTGAGCAATTATTGAGATACCACTCTGGAAGAGCTAGATTCCTAATCTTATGTCATAAATTATGGCCAAGGGACATTCTCAGGTAGACAGTTTATATGGGGCATAGACCTCCTAAAATGTAACGGAGGCATGCAAATGTTTCTTTGAGCCATACAAGAATTTGCTTTATACGTGTAAGGGCATAAAAAAGCTTCACTGCAAGACCCACTTGTCAAGTAGGGATGAAAGTCAGCTTTAGTGATCCAACAGTGCTGAGTGGTAGGGCTGTCGCTCGACGGATAAAAGTTATTCTAGGGATAACAGGCTGATCTTCCCCAAGAGTTCACATCGACGGGAAGGTTTGGCTCCTCGATGTCGGCTCATCACCACTTGGGGCTGTAGTAGGTTTCAAGAGTTGGGTTGTTCGCCCATTAAAGTGGTACATGAGCTGGGTTCAGAATGTCGTGAGACAGTTCGGTCCATATCCGGTATAGACGTTAGAGCATTGAGAGGACTTTTCCCTAGTACGAGAGGACCAGGAAGGACGCACCTCTGGTGTACCAGCTATTGTGCCATCAATAAATGCTGGGTAGTCAAGTACAGAGTGGATAAGTGCTGAAAGCATCTAAGTAGGAAGCCCACCACAGGATGATTGCTTTCTTATTTTGTCTTTTGCTTTACTTTAATAACTTAATTAACAATTTAAGCCCAACATAAGGTCACGACGAGATTAGCATTTTTATTAGTAGTTATATTAATAGGTGTTAGGTGTAAGTGCAATGATGCATGTAGCCGAAGCATCCTAAAAAATAAAGTTAAAAAAAAGACCAATAGAATTAAACCTTGTTATGTTCTGACGCAAAAATATTCGTACATTTAAGTACATTTAATTTGATATTTGATAAGAAAAGCAATTAATTTGATATTTGATAAGAAAAACAATATAATCTTATTTGAATTTATTTATTTTATCTTTTATTTAAATCCCTGGTATCTTAGGCATATGTTAAGCACACCAACCATTTTTGAACTTGGTGGTTAAAGCTTATTGCGGTGACAATACTGTAGGAGGGGTCATACTGAAAAAAAGATCGATGCTAGAAATATATTCACTTTAATTATACTATAACTAAATTTTTATATTCCAAAAAAATAAACAAAAAACATGTATACGATATATAAGATATAAAATAATATATAAAAAAGATGTTAATTTATATTAAAAATAATTATATAATATAATAAATAATTTATAAAATAATTAAAAATTAAAATAAGGAGTATTTTTTTATGTTTCTAATAGGTAATCAAATATTATTATTTATAAAGATATCAGTTATTATAATTGTAATAGACCTTCATTATGGATTTTTAACCATTTTTTCTATAGGACCTTCATTTAGTTTTCTTATTCGATCTTGAGTTATGGAGGAAGGAACTGAAAAAAAAGTATCAGCAACAACTGGTTTTATTGCAGGACAATTATTAAATTTTATAGCTATTTATTATACACCTCTTTATAAAATATTAGACAGATCTCATCTAATAACTATTTTAGTGATACCTTATATTTTTTTTATTTTATTTTATGCTAATAATAAAAAAGATTATGATTATATTAAGTCAAATTCAATACATAATCTTAGCATTCAGTTCGCTTTCTTTAATAATCTAAGTTCTCAATTGTTAAATCATTTTATTTTACCGAGTTCTGCATTAAATTGATTAGTAAACATTTATCTTTTTCAATACAACAACAAGATTTTATTTTTAACAAGTAGTTTTTGTGGTTGGTTAATAGGTCATATTTTATTTTTGAAAAATATTGATTCAATATTATTTTGGATAAAACATAATTATTATTTTAGATATCAACACAATAAGTATATTCTTAGCAATAAGTATATTCTTACAGAATTTACAAATGATATAAATAGGATTTTTAGTATTTTTAGTATTTTATTTAGGGCGAATATCATTGCCCTTTTTCACTAGAAAATTATTAGATATCGAAGAAGTAAAGATAATAAAAGACTAATATTTGTTTGAAACAAATTCTGATATAAAAGAAAAAGAAAAAGATGATATTATAAAGATTCTAATTTAGAGATTACTAAAAATATAAAAAATATACTAGAAGAAGATAAAATTAAAATAAAATTGTGGTTTGAAAATATTTTTATTAATTTTCTATTTGATTATAAACGATAGAATAGTCCTTTACGATATATAAAAAATTATCAATTTGATAATTTTTTTGAAAGGAAATGTCACTTTTTTTTTTACTTTTACAAATGATGATAAAAAAAGAATCTCTTTTATATACCCATATAGTTTATCTATATTTTTAGAAAATATGTATAAGAAAAATTATTTGTATATAAGTAAAAAGCTTTCTGACGAATATATTTTTAATTCTTGAATTTATACTAATGAAAAAAAAAAAGTACAAATAAGAATACTAAGGAAGAAGAAAATATATTTAATATACTTGAAAAAAGGACCCTATTATGTGATGATAAAAAACAAATAAAATATTTACCAAATTTATATGATCCTTCGAATAAATTGAAATAAATTATTATCTTTATCTTATCAAGATATCGATATCAAAAATTTATCAGGAAGATTTTTAATAAATAATATTTATAATATACTTAGTAATTATTATTTAAAACTATCTCATAATTTAGTTTTTAGTTCTAATAGGAAAATTAGTTATAATATGGAAAAAAGTATTTTAGCTATCCCGAAAATACAATACTAGTACTTATTTTTACTTCATTTACTTGTTATTTTTTTGTTATTTCCATACTTTCCATTTTTATTTCATTGTGCATCACTTTTATTATAATTGTACGTTACTAAATGTGATATCCTATAATTAAAATAACTTAGATACCCTAAAATGTACTTAGACTTTTTATGTCTAACCACTTATTTCTCTTTTATTGGTTGTACACTATCATATTAAATATCAAATACAATAGATTAAGAGCTTGGAGTGAAGCTTGAACTTGGGATATATCATATTCAGTAGAGGCAATTTAAAGACCTTTCTTTTTAGCAATTTTTTGTGAGGATGGGTGCTATTATGCATTAAACAATTTGTAAAACCTTTATTAACTATGAATATTTTTTTTCTTTTTCTATGATGGATGTTTTTACTTTCTTTGTCTAGATGGCTAGAACAATATATTATATTTTTGTGTACTATGCATTTATTTTCTCATGTTATAGATTATTGGCTCTCCGTAGTGCTTGATAATGTGTTAAGACTCTCTAATTCAATATTAAGTACTATAGTAACCCTTAGTGTTGGGTTGATATGCACTCAACTTTATACTAGGGAATTATAGTTGGTATTAGAGCATGTTTAAGAAAAGGAAAAAATAGAAGCATAAATAATTACCATTCCAATCAGAGTGCAAACATAGAAAATAAAGTAAACGCATCAGCAAGAATAATTTAGGATGAATAACATGCTTTAGTAATAAGATAATAAATTTATCGAAATTAAGTATCATATTTAAATTAGACTATTACTTTAGATCATTCCATCTAATCTCTGTTGTCTTCTTCTAAATGGTCTCATGTTAAAATTTTATTAGTAAGATGAATTCCAAACCCAACACTCCCTTTATTCATATTTAGAAAGTAGTAGATTCCAGTTATATTTTTGCATCATAAGAAATTAGAACTCTGGTGGAGATGATGAAGATCCTTGTGGATTTGCAAACTCAAGTAGCTCAAAGAGCTCTCAATATATCTAATCCACCAGTCATTCTAGTATACTCTCAACTATCATCAAGCTCAGTTGTAAGAAAATTTCTTCACAGTTTTCTCTGACTCAATCCTCCAACCTTCAACATATCTGCTTTCCCCATTGAATCATCTAATTGGTTGAAGATCATTGAGAAAGACCTATTAAGCATTAAGCAACATATTAGTGAAGTCATCCACCTAACCACCCATATGTTCATTGAGGAAGCTGAATACTAGTGGGACTATGAGCTAAAATCCAATTTTCCTCGGGTAAATATTGAAAAAATTTCCTAGGATGAATTCGAAGAAGTTTTCAAAGAAGAGTTCGTTCCACCCTCTGCTCAGTCAGTCATAAAAGATGAGTTAATTTAATTAACTCAATGCAATAAGACCATCATAGACTATGAAATGGAATTCAAAAATCTATCAAGATTTGCCCCTAACTTGGTGCGAAATAAAGAAGCTAAATGCAATCATTTCCTCAAAGGATTAAAGTATTCAATTATGGACCATCTTGTATCCCATCCCCATGATTATTTTGCAAAATTATTAGAGGGTGCAAGATTGATAGAGCACCATCAAGTGTAGAAGATGCAAAGGAAGTGATCCATATCATCCCTAAAAGAACATTAAGAAGCCAAGAAGAGTATAGCACAATCACCATAGGTCTTCCAAATGAATCATCAACCACAACAGCATGATAAGCAAGCACATAAATGTCTAAGACCTCATACATATGGTAATCGCTATCACCAGGGAAATAGGTGTTACACCTGTGGAAGGCTAGGACATAAGTATAATGAATGTTGATCTCATTGGATTATGAATATGGCAAAGATCAATCATCCTTCCTTAGTCTGTAATCTAGTTCCTGTTAGATCCCAACCTCTAGCTTTAGCAATCATGCCTCCCCTAGTGGCAGAATTAATTCCCACTCCAAGAAATAATTAGAAGGGAAAAGCAGTAAATCAACCTACTACACTGCCAATGGTGTATTCTCTAACCCCCATTGTTACCAATGAAGACAATGGGGTTGCATCAAGTATTTTGCAATTTCTATCTCTTAAAGTTCTGTTCATTTAAATTTTAGTTTATTGTAATCAAATTTTACCAATTTGGTGTGAGGATGACAACTCTTTTATGAGGGTAAGTTTGAAATAACCTTAGCATTATTACCCAATTTTAATCAGCCAAATTAGGTAAAAAATCATGCCATTTGTCTCTAATTGTCATTTGGAGCAAACCTAGAAAATCTGAGCCAATTTGGAAGCTGTTATATTTAATTAATTATTTTAATCAATTTTGTTGAATAGAAATGAAAATTAAATTTATCTCCAATAAAAAATGTGACTTCATTTTTGTGTTCCTCATCCTGATCAGAGTTTTGATGACCTGATCATGAACACATCTGATGAAGAAGTTCAGAGGTTTCTTAGATATTGGAAAGGACTATTTCCACTTGAAGACTCTTGGCTTACATTTGAAGAGTTAGGCTATATTAGTTCACAACTACAACATGAGTACATTGATCATCATTCTCTTGAGGAGAATCCTTCAAAGTCAGGGAGTGCTGATGCAGGGTACCCATGTAATCATTGTCAATGCACCAAATCACAAATCAGGCTTAATGGTTGTATGATTATATATTGTATTTTCCATTTTAGTTACATGGGATTATTTGTGGAATCCATTTAAATTGGCCTTTAGATTAGCCCATTTATCATGTTTTTGTCGTGAGTATTATTTGAGTGAAAGGACACTTTAGTCCTTCATGAGAGTGCTAGTTTAAAGTTTTTTTGGCATTTTATATAAAATAATACTTTAGTTTTTCATGAGTGGGTTGGTTGATGGCCTTATTAGTCATTTGAAAGAAAAGATACTTTGACCCTTCATGAAAGGGTAAGTTTGTCATTTTGATGGTCATTTGACATGTATTGCATTGCTATAAATAAGCCAATATCTTTTACATCATGGCCTTGAAGATTGAATGAAAATATATTTCTCCACTTATTATGTTCATTAGTAATTTCATTCTTAAGAGAGGGAAATCTTGAGTGTGAGGAGTGCAAGCCTTAGAGAATGACATCTAAGGAAGGAAGGAAGAAGATCATGCAACGAAGGACTGTTTATAGAGGTTGACTTTTATTTATCCCCGCTTCACCACCGGTTGCTCTAACTTTGACACAAGTTAGATCAACCATAACTCTTATTTATCTCTATACTTTTATATGCTAAGGAATTTTGTGTGATAGCATAATTGTGGCATGAATCATCTCAATCTTATTTTTCTTAATTTCACATTTATAGGCAAAATTCACCTTATTTTATCAATACTTAATCGTGAGTAATTTATTATTTTTATTGGTGTAATAATCATCAAACACTCCACATATGCATTCATTTTGTCATACATCATATTAGTATCTGAGAAGATCTATCCTCAAATTTTTTATTCCAATCGATAGCAAAATAATTGAATTCACTAATGCATAAATTTCATTCACGTCACTTTTCAATTTGATTTATACCCTGTCATATTTTAATCATATCTTATTGAATTTATATCCAAATTTTATCTTTTAGCACTCGATTTTGGGTAGAACGTCAAGATCTACAACTTTGTAGAAGAGCCTTTTACTTGATTTGACTATTTAAGAATAATACAATTAGTGGCGGAATAGTTCGTTACTCAAGAAGGACTGCTAAACCTCCTTGAATACTGTTGGCTGCTAAAACTCAGCCCCAAAATAGAGTTGAGGACTAATCCTTAAATAAGTATGAAACTCTTTTCTTAAGTATTAGATAAGATATGGTACATACTTTAGATTAAGAATAGTAATATGGGAAATCAAATGTATATACATATATATATATATATATATATATATATATATATATATATATATATATAAGTATTTGCTTCTCAATATGCTGATCATATCACAATACTAAGTATAAGTAGTAGTAAATACAGAGTACGAATACTAAAATCATTCATCCAGATCATTCATCACAGAAGTTAAGTAAAAGCATTTATCTTAGAAAAGAAAAGAAAATAATCCAAAGTTAAATTATTATAGACTGTTTGCTTTAAATAAAAAGGCAATAAAAAAAGTCTCTCACTCACGACATAAAGTAAACTAATGCAAAAAATAAAAACTGAGCCGACTAGTGCTTCACAAAATTCTATTGGATCTTCTAGGAAGCCTCCAGAGCCTGCTCGCAAATTGATCTAGATTTGGTAAATCACTGGATCCCAAAATGTATCACGTGTTAGACAATAAGTCTAACGCATCTAAGGCTACTAAATACATTTATAGTTCTTTAAAGATTAACTTTTAAGTAAACAAACCAATACTATAGAAAGGCACTAAAACAGCTAAAAAGTATAAAATTGTACAAAATTAAAAAGGGAAGTAAAGATAGTAATAAAAAGGCCTAAAAATAGAAAGCTGTAAGGAATTGAAACTGAATGAAATACAGAGATAAGGCTATATTGTATGTCCCTGAAAATATGTATATAAGTCTGAATATGCCACATAACTATATGCCACATAACTATATGCCACATAACTATGTGCCACATATAAGCATAATCTAATGTCACATGACATCCCACAGAATCCTAGTAAGCAGATGCTCCGATAACAGTCCTAGGAGAGCATAATTGTAACAATCCAGCTTGTTATCTAGGTTAATTAGGACTAATCTTAGTCTTAAGACTAATCATAAGTGCTAATTAGGTCAATTGGAGTCAACTTCTAAGACCTACTCCAAATCAGGAGTCAAACGGATCGAATCCTGATTTCTAAAAATTCAGAAACCCTAAAAGTTGACCTATTTAAGTTGACCTCGGATTGAAAAACGGACTTCGCCATCGCGCTCATTGACCCCAAATTAGCTAGGGGTGAAGTTTTCGTGTCAATCGGAAGTTGTCGAAATTTTAACGAATATTTTAATATTATTTAAATACCCTGCAAATCGAGGAATCAAAATACTCATCGGATCAAAAATCTAACATCGCCGTTGCGTTCCTCACCCCTCCTTTAGCTAGTGGTGAATATTTGGAATTTTTTCCTAAGTATAATTTAATTATTTTATTTTAATTAAGAAATTAGCTAAATTAAATAATTAAATAAGATTTTAATTTTTGCATATTTATTAATTCCGCTTATAGGGTTGGATCCCCGATGCTTATCGGATCCGACCTGATAGCGCTCGGATCCGCGATCCGCGGATTGGGCCAATCCGGTCCGTCCGATCCTGGGTGCAATCGAACGGCTGGTAGTCGTCGTCTCCCTCGAGGGTTCCGCCCGCATCCCTAGCGCCACGCGGCGACCCACCGCCACGCTGGACCAGTCCGGCGCCTCCTCAGACCTCGACAAGTCCGTCCTTCCACCTTTAGAAACCGTCCGAGCCCTTAGGAGCGAGGCATTGAAGTCGAGCGCACCGAGCCAAGCCGAGAAGATTCGAGACCTAAGAGCCGCCGTCCAGGTACCATACCTCCCCTTTTCCTCATTTTACTGTCTGTCATTGTCTTGATCTAGTCAATTATTGCTCGTATCGACCGTCCACTCGATCGTTTGATCAAGTCTAGTTAGGACCCATCGACTGAAGCGAAAGTGTCGTGCGTCCGCCGAGCCATAGACGACTAGGGTTAGGTATAGTGCCTAAGCCTGACCACATTCGGCCTCGGACCCGGTCCCATCGGGTAGGTCTCAGCGAGACCCACCCTCGGCTGTGCGGGCCGAGCCGTTCCGCTGCCGGTAGGCCGCCCAAATGGCGTGCCCTAGCTCGTGTAGGCGCTCGGGAAGACGAAGCGACCCGGGCCACGCCGGGTCGAACGCGACCCGGCGTCAGTGGGCCTCGCTCCGCGGCTCACGCGCTGCCGCGTGTGCCTAGTGGGCCCCGTCTCTGTGCTGCGGTCGCCTCGACCGCAGTGGTGGGCCCCACACGCAGTGCAGCGGCCAATCACGGCCCGCCGTGTGCCTCGTGGGTCATAGAGGGTTATTAAATTAGATCAATTAAGAGTTAATTAGGGTGGCTAATTAAATTAGGATTAGTTCATTAATAATAATTAAATAACAATAAGTATTATATAATTTCTTTAACTGATTAATTATTAATCATTAGGTATTGTAATTAATCAATATTATATTTTGATTAATTAATTAGAATATAATTTAGACTAATCTAATACTTATTAAAACAGTAGATATTTAATTCATAAATAGTGAATTAATTAATTAAATTAAACTTAACAGTAAACTAACTAAATTTAATTAGGATTTCCTTAAGTATCTTTAATTAATTAATTTGATTTCAACAGTAATATTAATAACTTAATAATTATTAACCTATTAATTAATCCTAAACTTTAGGATTAATAATTATGAACAGATAATTAATTAAGACTTAAATAGTAATTAACTTAACTCTAATTAAATAGTAGTAATAATAATATTATATTAATTAATTATAGATTAATTAAGACTTAGTAATTTCAGAATTTATATATATATATATATATATATATATGTAACTTTAGGAATGAACAGTAAATTAATTTGATTTAAATAAATAAATAGTAAATTAATACAAATTGTATTTTTGAATAGTAAAACTTAAAAGTTTAATAGCTTTTTGTAGGATGATCCAAATATAGTAAATATATATCTTATAATACTCAGAAAAATAAATAAAATCAAATAACGTAATACAGAATTTAGTTTCGGGGTACGCATAACGAAGTAGCATTTTAGGACCCCATAACTTATGACCCGATTATCAGAACATAGTTAATATGGGTCTTAAAATACTCAGGAGAACAGCCCCATCACTGTAGTAGTATTAGTTTTCTCATTTAGACATCAGGATAAAAAGTCAACCATAGAACTCAGAGTTGACTTTAGTTAAAAATGATCAAAATGCCCTTAGAATTCAAATGACCATAACTTGATCAATTCAACTCCAAATTCAAAAATTCAAGATACTAACTAATTTAGAATTTCAATGTCACTAATAAACGGAAATAATATTTAGGTTCTAAACCCTAGAAATTTAGAAAATGACCAAAATACTCCCAACCTTAGTTAGGTCATAACCTAACCATTTGAGGTCCAAATTGGGTATACTCCCTACCAACATACTCAGTACATTATAGGAAAGCTATAAAAACTGAGTTTGCTGAAATTGGACTTCAAATAGAAAAGTTCAATTTTTGTCACCCGTTGACCGACTCGAAATTACCAAATTGCCCTTCAAACTTAAAGCATTCATAACTTAGTCAATTGACCTCAGAATGTAGTGTTCATGGACTCTATGGAATCATTGAACAGTAATCTACAATAAACTGCATAAAAACTTAGTTTTAAATGGAGTAAAAGTTACTTAAATACCCTTAAGTCATAAACCTTAGTTTGAACCTATAGGATCCGTTTCTCATCCAATTGGACATACTTACTGTCTATCTTCAAGTTAGACAGTAAGAAATAATATGGAAAAGAGAAACCTCATTCTGGATACTTAAATCAAAAGTTGACTTTTCGAACCTCTAAGTAAGGGTAAAATGGTCCTTTTGCCCAAAATTTAGGATAGACACCCTTAACCTTTAATTAGTCTTTTAAAATACTAAAATTAACATTATAACTATATTAGTGACATTTAAGTAAGTAAAATCAATAGCTAGGTCAGATTCCAGAGTTTTCCTAAGTCTTTAATACTACACCTTAAGAACCCTTCCTGAGACCAGGACTAGATCATAGGGCTGATTTCATTCATTGAAAAATAGGGTTTTTCATTGAATGAATCCTTGGTTTTAGTAGTTTCTAGAATTTTTTAACTTATTTTTGATTATTTAATCTTTTAACTTTAGATCTAAGATAGGAGATTCATCCTATTAAGTTTGTTTACTTAATAGGGTTGGCCTAAATTATTAGATCACTTTTAGAATGAAACTTAGATCTTAGGTCTCATCCTTTTTGGATTATGTGATTAAGCCCAATCTCATGGTGTCTAATCCATAATCTATAGTTTAGTAGTTTTAAAGTTAGAACGTCAAAAATTATTAATTAGGTCGTAATGATTTGTTACTCAACTTTTATAGTAGACTTTGATTTGGTATATTAGGACCTAGCTAGTCCTGATATTTTGTAACATGTAAGGATGAATTTCTAAGTTACACTTGATATGTAGGAAAATGGTGATCCCGAACTTGTGTAACTTAGAATAGCTAGAATGGATAATATAAAATAGATGGTATCACCATATTAGTAGAGTCCCTTGCTTATTTTGATACTTTATGCTACGCATTCCTTGTGTACTTGAGCTTACTTCCTTGGACATTTTTTTTATCGATAATTTTGTGCATGAAAATGAAAACTTAGAATATTAGGATAACAGTTGCCTTTGGGTCCGGTTTGTGGAGATTATGGTGCACATTTGCCTTGATGGACATGGGTAAGGTGAGATCAGTATGCCTAACATTCTCATTGAGGAGAGTGTGTTAGGCTTGGGACCCATATAGTCTTGCAGACGTGCTTGACTCCTCAGCTGTTTCTAATAGTTGTCCATAGAAATAAAAGTAAAATAACTAAAATATATTACATAAGTATTGTCTGCCTCTTCAGTCATGCAGTATGTTCAGTATATTTACAGATTGAGATGTATATATATATGTGGGCCAGTTTGGCCAAGTTTTTTGATATGACAGTCAGTATACAGAGTTTGATGTGTAGTTTTAGTATTTGGTGATATTTTGGCATTGCTTATTTAGTCAGCTATTTCCTTGTACAACTTATATACAGTAGGATGATAGATTTTGTTGCTATTTATATGTATCACTGCTGAGATTTATTATCAAAATTTGCATATTTCATTTGATCACCAGCATGTATTAGGATGTAGCATTTTCTTTTAGCATCTATTTAGTTACTTATATTATATGCCTTATCTTGTTTACCTCGCTTTTGAGGCATGTCTTAGCCTCCTTTGTTTAAGTTATAAATGTTATTTATAGCTTTTCCTCTTTCTTATTGTATTGCCAGTCGCTCCTATATATTGTTGCTTAGGAAAATTGTGTAAAGTGGTGATATTATAAAACGTATAAAAATGTATCAGCCTTAAATGTACTTAGATAAATTGTCTAACCAGATTTTCTATTTTTTTGGCTGGGGCCCTACATTATGAAACCGACAATGGCAGACGTAGAGCAGATAGAGGATCCAGCACCTGAGGAGGAGCCATACCTAGAGGAGGAGTAGTAGCTCGGACCAGAGCATATATAGTCCTTAGATTTATTTGTGAGGATGAGTGTACTTGCATTTCCTTTTCATTTGAATTTTAAATGTTGTAATAATACAGGTACCCTTGACTATGCATTTGGACTTATATGCTTGTATTTTGAGCCATATTTCGCACTTATATTATATTGTAATGCTTGGATGTCATTTATTGCTTCCGCACTCTGTACGTTTACTTATATAGTGACTGTTAGATTGATTCTGTGTTAATCCTTCCCTAATTAGGTGGATTGTGGATTCCATCCTAATCCAATGATAAGTGAGGGGTTAACCAGTGTGACACTCCACCCTGGGCTTAATCCTTTGGCAGATTAAGGGTGCGGGTCGCCTCAATAATGCTCTACTAATACAGTGATATGACTTATGAAATTTATGATATGCCAAGACTTTAATAACTGTATACTTTAAAATATTAAAACTAGAAAATGAACAAAACCAAGTAAGTAATCCTTTTATCTCTATAGTTTAGAATTCATTTAAATGGTTACTTACTTCAATTATACTACAATTGAATTCATTATTTATTTTATAACTATATTCTAAATTATCATATGGGGAGATTACATATACATGATTTAGCATGTCCGAGGAAGGGTGACTTTAACACTAAGTTTGTTTAAATGCACTTATTGATGAGCACAAGGAAAAGGGACAGAATCCTTTCATAGTTTATTCTCTCAAACTAAGTTGTTAAACTCCCAAACTATAATGCACTTTAAACTTGGGATGTTTATCATGAGCTGAACTGCACTTATCTAATTACCTAAGATAAGACTGAAACTCTATAGTTCTATTCAGGGTAAATTTACTCTATCAGGACATGCACTATCATCTCCACATGATATTCCCATAGATTTTCATTCTAATAGTCTATTTATAAGGAGTAATAGGCTAATGAATCCTATCTCTATTATGGTGAGCTCTATACAAAGGCTCCAATAAAGTAGTTCAAAAGCAACATAATTTAGAATACTACCACAAGTAATCACTATAATATGAAATCCTTAAGTTATCCTAGAATAAGATTTTAAGTTCAATCATCTATGATAGTTAAGGTGCATCAAAGCTTTTACCTCAAAATAAGACAATTAAGCTTTTTATGCTTCAAGAATTAGCTTACATAAGGTATAGCTTTAATTTAAAATTATCTTTGTTCCTTAAGATGTGAAATACAATTCAACATATTCAATTCATAAATACCTCCTTAAGATGATAAGGCCCCACATAAGGTTTTCAACTCAATCAAATGATTTAGATGTAATAATCAAGTAAGATAAATTTCTAAACTATATCCAATTCAAGTATTACAAGTTGTGGGAATTAATCACACTATTTATTAGAATAGATCATTACTCTTAAGCTAAGGCTATCAATTCAATTATTACAAGTATATCTAATTCAAGTATAATCATATTTAATATGATGGATCTCTACTCTTAAGTTAAGGTTAAAAGATAAAATAATCATAATTAAATTAATAAATTCATGAAATAAAAAAATTAAAGATTCATTCCATTGAGTAACCCATTTACCCTAGGAATGAAATCTAGCCTAAATATACTACTAAACACTAAGGAAGAGAGATTTATATGAGCTTAAGAGGAAAGGATATTAAAGAACTTTCGAAGAAAACGACTTGGGAAAAGATCTAATAATTGGCACTAATGATAAGATAACTTTATTTAACATTGAAGTAAATCTAAGGACTTTCATAATGTTGGCTTAATTACATATTATGAAGCTCATTATTTTACTTAGGAATAATTAGGAAAAAAATGACAGTTTTGCTTTAAGATCAAATTAATATGTCTAAATGATCTAAACTTGATTCCTAAACATTTACCTTATTGCTTTTAATAAATTTAATAGATTCATAGGGCTTGAGGGCACTTAAACCAAATTTTGGGCAAAATGACCAAACTGCCCCTTTTAAATGGTCTAAAAGGCAACTCTTAGAATTAGGAATCAAACTTAAATTTTATTAATGCCAAATGGTTTCTTATTGGCTAACGAGCTCAAATTAGAGTTTTAGCTTATTAAAAGTTGCTTAGCAAAATTACTTGGTGAAAAATTTTTTTTTTGTTTTAATTAGGTTCTACTATGTCTAAGGATTTCATAGAAACTAAGTTTGCTAAATTTTGAAGTCAAATGACCAAGATATGGGCAAAACAAGATTTGACCTAAAAGGGTAATTAAGAAGATTAAGGGATGGCTCCAGAAAACTAACTTTACCAATTGGTGTCCAAATTGAGTAAAGTTAATGGCTATGGGTTACTTATAGCACACTGGTCACAATGATAATGAGTTTGCTCAATTTGGACCACAAATGATTAATCTAGGCTTTAATTAACATTTAGGGTAATTAATGAGTGATTAGTAAAATTAAATATATAAATGATAGTTTAACTTTACCACTGTGTTCTACTTTATATTGGGAGTGATCAGAAACTTAAATTTCAAAATTTGGATAATTAATGAGCTAAATACTCACTAATCTATTTTTAGGGTAATTAGGGCTAATTAAGCATTTTACACATAGAAATTAGAATTTTATTGCATATTTATGATTCTTGCATTCTCTTGATCAAAATGATATATTAGATCATATGATTTAGAGCATAATTAGCAAAGATATGAGCTAATGAAATTTCTAGGATTTAATGAGGAATTAGGGGGCCTTAAAATGTCATTAGCAAAATTAAGCATCAAACATCAAAACTAATACTTCCAAAATGTTCTTCATAATTTTTTGAGCAAAATGACATAAAATTTTGCTATATTTAAACTTCTAGACTTAATGATATGGAGGTTCAAAGTTTTGATATAGAGCAGTTTAATTAAAGCAATCAATTAAATAATTATATATTTCTAATACCATTTCTTAAGAATCGGAAAAGAAGCGGGCCCCACATGTCAATTATTCATAATCAAGGCAGCGGCAGGTCCCCCATGCTTGATTGTGTAGCAATGACGTGACACAGGCCCATGCATAAATGTGCGGGTTGGGCCCAACCTGATTCGGCTTAACTCAGGTCGCTTCGCCTTCCCTGAAGAATCGTGAAAATAGGTGAATTAGGGTAAGCGAAACAACAACCCAATCAAGCTCATGCGAGATCAATCAATAGCTAGATGGACAAACAACCACCATAATAAGGTAGACGAAATATTTACACAAAGATTGAAACAAAATCGAAGGGTAGGGAAGTAACTTAGGGTTTGAGCAATTGGAGTTTTGACTGATTCATGAAGAAGAAAATTGACTCCAAGGTTCCTCGTTCGATTCGGCTAACAATATTTGAAGTTTAGGAGATTAAAAAAAGTTTCAAGGTGGCAAGAAGCCACCTACTATGGTGGACGTTTGTCGCGTGCTTTCGCGGAGGTGCCACGTGCTGGACCACGTGACAGGGAAGATTTTGAGCCATCCAGTCGAGATGGCCCAATTAGTTGGCTTGGATTGAGCCAATTGGATCATCGGATTAGACCCGAAAATGAGTAATGGGCCTGACCTGAAAGGAAAAGTAGGTCCAACCCATTAAGGGAGGCGAACCCGACCCAATAAGTATAAATTAAACCCCATAGTCTAATTAATTAAATATTAATTTAATCCAATTATACCAAATTCATATTTAAAATTAGACCATTAAATAGGCTCTAAAACATCCTAAAATTATATCCCTAGCTAATTTAAGGGTGAGGAATGCAACAGCGAAGTCAGATTTTGATTTTGATGAGAATTTAATTTTCTATTTTTCGGGATATTTTAAATATACTAAAATATTTTGAGAAAATCTAATGGCTTCGAAACACTTACAAAACATCACCCCTAGCTACTTTAGGGGTCATGAGCATAGTGGTAGAGTTGAATTTTTAATTTGAGGATAATTTAATTATTTCATTTTCCAGAATTTGGGTTTGGTCCGATTAACTCCTTATTTGGGCCAAACTTCTAGATTCACTCCTAATGACAAAGTAAGACTATTGGAATAAAGATTACTTGGTTTAGTTCAAATTGATCATTGTAACAATCTTGGACTATTACACACACAGTTTCCTCCACCCATTTTGTCACATATTTTATGGCCACCAGAATATAGCTATTCAATTTTGATTTGCAAATGGCCCCATGAAGCTAATTTTCCAAACATCAAAGAGTTTGACTTCAAAAATCCCATTTAAGGGCAACTCATCCCTCTTACCAATGCTCTCAATCCTATGGAATTTATCACACTTTCTAACATACTCAATAGCGTCATTAAAAATAGTTTTCCAAAATAAATATGATTGTAATACCTTGGTTGCGGTTCTTTCAATGCCATGAAGTTCTCCATAAGATGAAGTGTGGCAATGGAAAAGGATTTTGTTTACTTCATCTTCAGGCATGCATTTCCTCATGATTTGATCTGCACATTTTTTATAGAGAATAGGATCATACCAAAAGTAATTTTTAACATTAGAATTTTTTTTTTCTCTGCTGATAAATCATTTCTTTTGGTATGACACCTTCCACAAGGTGATTAGAAATGATAGAAAACCAAGGTGGTTTTGCTAAAGCAATAGCATATAACTGTTCATTGGGGAAGCTCTCACATAAATCTCGAGTCTCATCTAACTCAAGGTGGGTCAATCTAGATAGATGGTTTACCACAATGTTATCACTTCCCTTTTTATCTCTAATTTTTAAATCAAACTCTTGGAGCAACAATACCCACTTTATTATTCTAGGCTTTTCTTTCTACTTTTGAAGTAAATATTTAATGGTTGCATGATCAGTATAAATAATGGTTTTTGTGCCAATTAAATATGAACATAATTTCTCAAATGTTAGGATCACGACTCTTTTTTAGTAGTTGTATAGTTTCTTTGTGATCATTTAAAACTCTACTAGCATAGTATATCGAATAAAATGTCGTTCTTTCTTTTGGCCAAGAACAACCCCTACGGCTGTATCGCTTGTATCACACATAATTTTGAAAGGAAGCTCCTAGTTAGGAGTGGAAATTATAGGAGCAAAAATCAATGTAGCTTTAATTGCGTTGAATCATTCAACACATGTTGCATTAAAATCAAATTCCATATCCTTACCAAGGAGCTTGCAAAGAGAAAGACTAAGTTTTGGGAAGTCCTTAATGAATACCCTGTAGAAACCTGCGTGTCCTAGAAAAATCCTTATGCTTTTTATGTTAGTAGGTGTAAGAAACTTTCAATTACATTAACTCTTGCTTTATCTGCCTCAACTCCTTATGCTGAGATTAGATGTCCTAAAACTATCCTTTCTTTAACCATGAAGTGACATTTTTCCCAATTCAACATTAGGTTAAATTCCTCAAATGTTTTAGCACCGCATCTAAACTTTATAAGCACTCATCAAAAGAGGATCCCATAATAGAGAAATCATCCATAAATACCTCAAGAAAGCCTTCTACCATTTTCAAAAATATAGCCATCATGCATCTTTAGAAAGTGGCAAGTGCATTACATAGTCCAAATGACATTCTTCTGAAGGCAAAGGCGCCATATGGATAGATGAATGTAGTTTTTTCCTGGTCATCCAGGGCTATTATAATTTGATTTCATCATGAGTATCCAACTAAAAAACAATAAATGGATTTCTGGTTAGTTTATCTAACATTTGATCAATGAAAGGCAAGGGATAGTGATCCTTATGAGTTGCTTTGCTCAGCCTCCTATAGTCAATGCACACTATCCATCCCATTACCTTCCTATTATGAATAAGTTCATTATTATTTTTCATCACCAATGCTATCCCACTTTTCTTAGGCACAATGTGAATAGTGCTAACCCATGAGCTATCTGAGATGGAGAAAATGATTCCAACTTCGAGTAATTTGACTAACTTCTTATGCACCACTTCCAGAATGTTGGGATTTAAACTTCTCTAAAGTTCAATTGATGGCTTAAAATCATCCTCCATTAGAGTTTTGTGCATACAAAGAGTTGGACTAATTCCCCTTATGTTAGCTATGTTCTATCCCAAAGCTTTCTTTTATTTGCCCAAGGGAGTACATAATTGAATTTCTTGATTTGGATTGAGCAAAGCTGAAATTATTAAAGGCATGGAGGTTCCCTCCCCCAAATATGCATATTTCAAGTGGTTAAGGAGGGGTTTGAGTTTCAAATCAGGAAGAATCTCAATTAAAGGAGCAATTTTTCTTTTCTCCTTAACCAATTCTTCGATTTCCCTCTCAATTTCCTCCTCTTCATCTTCATCCTAAATATCATGTTCCTCTTCTAGAATATTACCTGACATACTAACATTTTATAAAAGGCTAGTTCTCTAGCAACTCCCTTTAGAATCGGTAGGGTGGTTCATTGTTTCCCGAATGATAAATTTCACAATTTCCCCATCACAACACAAACTCAATTTTCCTTTGTCAGCATCTATTAGAGTCTTACCAGTGGATATATAAGGTCTCCCAAGAATAATCAGCATCTCTTGGTTTTCATTTTCTATATCTATAATGATAAAATTAGTTGGTAATATGAATTTATCAACCCTTACATGAACATTTTCTAAGATTCCCATGGGGTTCGTACAGACCAATCAGCTAACTACAAAAAGACCGAGGTGGGTTTCAAACTATCAATCCCCAACTCATTGAAAATGTAATAAGGCATTAAGTTGATGGATGCACCTAAATCACAGAGTGCTTAGGAGAAGGTTCAGTTTCCTATTGAGCAAGGGATCGTGAAACTACTTGGATATTTTCTCTTAATGGGGATCTTTTATTGTAAAATAGCACTGCATTCTTTAGTTAAGGTTACAATTTCCCTCTCATTTATTTTTCATTTCTTTGATAAAATGTCTTTCATGGATTTTGCATAACTCAGTATCTGTTATAGGGCTTCAGCAAACTATAGGTTTATATGGAGAGTTTTAAGGGTTTCTAGGAACCTTTGGAACTATAGGTTCACTTTTTCCCCAGCCTTTCAATGGGGAAAGGTATAGGCTGATTTGTTTTTAAGTTTTCCATTTGCACCATAGGTTCAGTTAAATCTATTTCTTTGTCCTTCCCCTATTCTATATCAGTTTTTTCTTCTCTTTCGACTTTATCCATGTTGGAGTCAGTTTTATTATCCTTATTCATTAAGGGTCTAGCGATTTTGTCGCTCCTTAACGTTATTGAGTTTCCTTCCTCATTCTCACACTCATTTATAGCTCCAACCAAAATTGGCTTGTTTAGATGATTAATGATATCTTTTAATTATCTCTATATTCTTTTAACAGTTCATTCTTACCTTATTAATGTAGTTTTGTGTTTATTCAAAGTAGCATTAGTTCTATTCATGAAATCTATTATGGAACTTCTAAACTCACTCATAGATTTTTCCAATTTATTTTTTGTTGGAGTACTACTAGCATTTCCTGAGCTTGGATTCAAAGTATTTGGAAATGTGTTAGTGTTATTATAGATTCAGTTTACTTCTCTCTTGTCCTAGTGAGGGGATGAGTAATCATCCTCATAAGTGGTGTCGGAATGGTTTTCCTTTATGTCCTCGGACCCAAATTCTTGAATTACATTTATTTGAATCAACCTTTGGTTTGATAAAATGATTTCGTGTTGGAGTGCAGTGATTTGGTCAGATTTGGTTAATATTTTAACTTCTCTCATATTAGAGTTGAGTTATTTAATCAGCCCTGATAAGCACTATTAGCTATATCTTCTAGGAGGTCATAAGCCTCTTCTCAAGTTTTACTATTGAGAGAGCCGCCAACAACTGCATTAACCAGGATTCGTGTAGGTGGGTTCAAATTGTTATAGAATGTTTGAACTTGCATCTATTGAGGGAACCCTTAATGTGGGTAGCGCCTTAAGTACTCTTTAAATTTCTCCCAACTATCGTATAATGTCTCCCCTTCCTGTTGAGGAAGTTAGAGATTTCATTTCTTAACTTGGCGGTCTTCGTAGGTGGGAAATATTTAGCTAGGAATTTCCTAGCTAAATTGTCCCATGTGTAGTTAGAGTCACCAGGCAAAGAACTGAGTTAACTTTTGGCTCTATCTCTCAGTGAGAAGGAAAAAAGTCTTAATATATGATATCATCAGTAACACCATTATATCTAAATGTATTACATATCTCCAAGAAACTAGAGATATGTAAGTTGGGGTCCTCTGTGGCCTTACCACTAAACTAGTTATTTTGGTCCATTAGTAGAGTAGACAACTTGATCTTAAAATTATTAGCTTCTACATTCGATTTTACTATCACATGTGGTATTCCTCTCACAGTAGGTAGGGAAAAATCTCTAAGGGCTCTCCCCCTATTTTTCTCATGAATTTCTCTGAGGTTATCTCCTAAGTTGTCCATTTGTTGTTGGTGTTGAGTTGTTCTAAGTTGTGTATGTATAGCTCTTTAAAATTTCTTTCCATTATGGGGTCAAAAAGATGATTTAAACAATTTATCCTACGCATACACACCTTAACTTAAATGGAAAATTTCATGCACAACTCAAATATCATGAAATTTGTCAAACATGTAAGAAAATTCAATAACTACAAAAAAGAAATAAAATAACAAATAATAACAAAAATTACAAAGTTCATAAGCATTAAAATTGTTAAATCACTAATTAATCTTAAGTTTTCTCTATTGTAAAATAAGTAAACTGCTCCCCTACAATGACACCAACAACTTGACAGACTGAAATTAGGTAGTATGCATTTGCACGCAAGTGTACGTGGTATGAAGTAATATGGAATGACAATATCTAGAGATTTATCATCCATTAGGAATGGTGTTTTGTTTTGTTACTGGTGTATACTTAATTTCACTATTGTTTAAGTGTTAAGATGGTATGTTGTCTTGGTCCTAATAATAATTTCAGAGTTTCTAACTTGAAATTACCTATGAAAAAATATGGAGAGTTGGGATTTAACATGCAGGTTATTATGATTTCATACAAACACTATTCTTCTCAGCATCATGCTAAAATTAATAAAATAAATTTCATAAATCTTATTCAAGAGACTTAGTCTTCTCTAGTTAAATGGTTGAATGTACTATGTCTTGCCTAGTGCTCTGAAATGAACACTAGAAAGTTCAATTTTTGCACATAGACATTCATGTGATCTTTAATTTGTGAGTTCATTTTATACATCTAAGTTGTGAAATATGCATTTTAAGTTGAGTATCACATGAACTTTAATCCATTGATGGCTCACATGCATCCCCTCTTGATTTAGCCAAGGTCACAAGATTCTCAGCTTAATGGATTTATATCACATCACCCATAACTCTAAGAGCACAGTAGCCTCACATAAATCTAGAGTGTGCTATGGGGCTCAATTAGTGGCTCTCAGCTAACATGCGTACCCTCTTGATTTAGTCAAAGTGATTTTTTACGAAGCAAAATGAGCCTGTCACATGACTCATGCTTAATGTGCAACAGTCACCTTGCAAAATTCAGGGTGAGCTATGGATCTCAAAAAGTGTTAATAATTTCTAATGGCTCAATTGATCAAGCCTTGCCCAAGGTTTTGCATGGGCTGTTTCCGCATAGTGAATGTTGTCACATACATTAGCGGCGTTAATGCTCAAGCATGTATAGCCCTTGAACAATGCGATCAATGAGCTCTGTGAGGTTTATATGAAAAAATATAGCTATTCATAGATTTATATAGGAAATTCTAAGTTCCAATTATCTCATTCACACAACATGCAAACATTTTAGTTTTTGAACAATCATTCATTGATAAGAAGAGCACAATGCTTTACATTTATATGACCCTACATGCTTATACCCAACCCTCCCCAAAGAGGGTTTATGCTGCCATTAAACTAGAAATATAGGGAGAGAAATAAGAGAAACTAAGCCTTTACTTGGCTCTTACCAAGAAAGTTAAAGAGTAAAGAAAGGGATATAATACTAGGGAACACCTTTTGCATTCTTTTGGATCTCGCCTCTTTGGATCTCCTTACCTCCTTTCTCTCTGTTCTTCTCCTTTTTCTTGGCATGAAGCTTCATCCTTCCTTGGGAAGAAAACTATCATCTAATGGATCTCAACAGCACTTTAGGTTAGAAATGATTCCACTAAAAATTCAAAACCCCTCTTCTTCTTCAATCATTGTATTTATAACCCCTCAAGGCAGCTTCCTAGCATTTACACAACAAATTAATTGTCCAACTTGAGAGTTGAATTTTCCTTTACTTTTGTTCCTTTATTCCCTTTGTAATGAGGATTTTAAATGCTAGCAATTGAATTATACTATGGGAATAGGGAGGAATTAAGTACATTTGCCTTTTCAATGCAGATTGGAAAGAGATAAAAATGCAGAAAATGTGGTGTGCGCTACGATGCTTTGTAGCGCCAAGCCCTTTATTAGTCGCACGCTATGGCACGTTGTAGCACCAAGATTTCTGTTGGTTGGGTGCGATGGTGATCTGTTGCACCATGCTCTTTGTCTGAAGTACGCTACAATGCATAGTAGCACCTAAGTCTCTGTTGGTCAGGTGCTATGGCATGCTGTAGCACTGTGATTCTATTTGATGGGTGTTATGATGTGCTGTAGCACCTAAGTCTCTATTTTGATGGGAGTTGTGGCACGCAGTAGCACCTTAGTCTCCATTGGATGGGCTCTATGGTGCATTGTAGCACTATGCTTTTTGTCTGAAGTGCGTTACAATGCGCTGTAGTGCCTAAGTCTCTATTTGATGGGCATTACGGCACGTTGTAGTGCCTTAGTCTTTATTGGATGGGCATTACGATGCGATGTAGCACCAAGTTATCTATTTGATGGGCGCTACAATGCACTGTAGTTCCAAGCTCTCTGTTAGTCGTGCGCTACGGTGTGTCATAGCTCCTTGTTCTCTGAACTGATACACTGAGGTGCGTTGTTGTGCGATGCAGGGCCCTTGCAACTTAATTTCTTCTTCTCTTTTGATATCAAGTTTTTTGTCCTGAAATGTTATAAAAATATTTCTTAAAGTACCATTCATGTTATGAAATATGTAAATTCGAACACTAATTTATCAATATTTATCAGGTTCATCAGACCTTAATGGCCAAATTGAACTTAGGTTTGTTCCTCACATTCTGTAGGTGTAGGATTGACTCTACTCAACCCATTTTGTAACTTAGCAACATTGATTCAATTTAGTGGCCTAAGCACTTAGCTAAACCCTAGGGTTTTTAGTGCCTTGACATGAACTTAAAAGTTATGAATTTTAATGTTTTCACTTAGAGCACTTTACTAATAAGACTACATTAAATTGTAGTTAGCCAACTTCTTTGTTTATTTAACTTAGATTTTCTAACCTTAACATTTCTTGATGAACTTAAGGTTAGAAATCCTTCATGATATCCTTGTAGTTAAGGATCCAAGCCATTCACCTAAATCTTATAACTTGATGATATTAGGAAGCTAATCTTGAGTTAAGCTCCCAATCAAACTTAGATTAGTACTTACACCTTCAATGCCATTTAGGTAACTCTAAATGAATCTTAATTTGTAGGGTAGTGAATTATAGATCATCATAGATATTACAGCTACTTAGAATATTATTAAGTAATTCTTAACTTAGCATTTGTGCCTAGAAGAGGACTTAAAAGGTATTTAGAATGGAGACATCTTAGGAAGTTTAGTGCCTTACACTTAGACTTAAAGATTAACCTAAGTGACTAAGTGCAACCAACTTAGAATTCTATAATTAGCCTTAACATGTTAAGTCTAGAACTTAGAGATTGATCCAAGTGATTAAATGAGATCTTTTTAAGTGAAGTGTAGTTAGACATTATGAGTGTGAAGCTTAAAATTTATTTAGAAAGATTAAATACCAAACTAAGTTCAAATAGTGAACTGAAATGTTAAGAAGGATTAGAATCATAAGGCCTAGAGTATCTAAGTTAGAACTAAGAAACTTAGAATCCCTTAAGTGAAACTCATCAATTTAAGAAGTAGAACATAATCTCTATATCAATAAGATGTAGAATTCTTTAGAATGACTAAGTGATTAAATTAAGGTTAGATACTGCTATAAGTGCTAAAAAGACTTTAAATCATTTAAGTGCTTAGTATTCAAACTAGACTTAGGATCTTAGTATTTGTAATACTAAGGTTTGGAACCTTAGGATTTAGAGAAGGATCTCAATGTTAGATTAGTAACTTAATGTGAGGTGAAGTTAGATTAAGTAATATCAACCCTTAAGTTGTACCAAATTAAACATGTAGTCTTATAAAACCCTTAAGTTTAAGATTAGACTATAATTATCCTACTAGTATCTTTTCTAAGACTAAATCAATCTAAGTAATTAGATGAGTGAACATTTTTAGGCATAAAACCTCTAAGATGTTTAAAAGAAAGTATTAACATAAGTGCTTGGCTAGTATAAGTTACGAGAGCCTTCTACCTTAAGGATAGTGAGCTATTAAGCCTAATAGCTATAGAGTATTTTAGCAAAACCTTTAAGTAGTTTAAGTTATAGGAATCTAGTAGCTTAAGTAGTGTAATAGTGAAACCTTTAGCATATGAGCTAGAGAGTTCCTTTAGAGTAGAAGTGTAAATAACTAAAGTAAATAATATTGGATATCACATAGTTTATAATCAAATTTGAACATTCTTGAATGTTGCAATACATTGAGACTAAATCCTTAAATACATTCATAAGAACATTATGCATAAAATAAATTTAAAACATTTACTTGTGGTTTTATATGGTGGACTATTCCAGTACAGGAAATAGTGTAATAAGGAGACTTCATATATCATAGGGGGGGGGGGAATGTGTGTGCTATGGGAATCCCCCTTTACTTAGTTAAGTAGATGTGCTTAAATCCTCACTTATTTTGTGTCCATAAAACAAATTTCAAGATATATAACTTAAATATTACAATCCTTCATGAATGTTCTTGCTTTTTTCATATTCTTTGTGATTGTGGATACTTTATCAGTCCTTTGACTATGCTTACTAAATCCTTTATGATTGCTTTTACATTACATTCAGTTCTTCATGATTGAGATTTACTTTACTTACATAAATTATAGGTTCACCTATATTTATAGCTCCTTTTCTTACTTACTTACTTGTAGTGTATGCTGTTATCACTAACATTTAAACTCACACTACTTTCACTTATGTTACTTAGTATATGTCCATTTGTACATATTTCCTTATTGATTTTATTACACACTTATAAGTATAGATATACCTATTTTCCTTACTTAAATATATGATGCAGGTTGTACCAGCTTTCCTCTCTTACATTTTTATAGCCTTTTGATTGCTTGCAGTAATTTACTTTGTTATATATTACTTTGCTTAACTTGCTTCCCTCTTTATTGTATTGAGCTCCGCTTAAATAACAACTGTAAATGACTAATGTGATATCCACTTAACTTAAATGGATTAGTTTCATTAAAATGTACTTAGACTTTAAGTTTAATGACTTGTTTTCTTTTATTGGTTGTACCATACCATATTAAGTACCAAATACAGTAGATCAAAAGCTTGGAGTAGATCTTGTACCTGAAGTAGATCAGATCCAATAGTTGTAGCTTTGATGATCTCTTTACTTTCAAAATTTACATTTTACTTACGTGCTTAAAGCTCAGTCACTTGTATTTACTACAATGTATTTCTTTTACAGCTTATATTTATATTTATTTACACTAATCTTACACTCAATATATATAATGTTGAATATATTTCCTCTTATATTATTTGGCACACTTGTATGTATATCAGTACCTACCCTTTTCTTAACAAATTTGATGAAGATTTTGAGTAGCTATACCAGTACCTATTTTTACTTCTTTTACATGTTATTTTCCTTTTATTTCCATACTTTTTATTTTTTCTACATTGTGCTCCACTTTTATTATAATTGTAAATTACTAGTGTGGTATACAGAAATTAAAATAACTTAGATAACCTAAAAGGTACTTATTTTTAAAGTCAAACCACTTGTTTCTCTTTTATTAGATGCACCATACCATATTAAATACCAAATACAGTAGATCAGGAAGCTTGGAGCAGAGCTTGAACATGAGGTAGATCATGTTTAGTTGATGCAGCTTGAAGACCTTTCTTTTTAGCATTTTTTTTATGAAAATGAGTGCTATTATGTCATTAAATAATTTGTAAGACTTTTATTAACTTTGGATGTTTTTCTTTCTTTTTCTATGATAGATGTTCTTACTTTTTTTATCTAGATGGCTGGAATGGCATATTATATATTGTGTAATATGCATCTATTTTCCCATCTTATAGATTATTGGCTCCTGATAGTGCTTAATAGTAGGTTAAGACTCTCTAAGGAAATATTAAGTACTACAGCAACCTTTAGTGTTGGGTTGATATACATCTAACTTAATAATAGGGTATTATAGCTCAGCACACAAGTGCGACTAGATGCTTAATAATAGATATTCAAACAGAGACTTGGTAACATACGTGATGTAGCATATCCTAAGAATATTATCAAAGGCCCAATAACAAGAGACATGGCTAAAGTTCAAGAGAAGAATTTGAAGGTGGGCCCAATTATAAGAGCCCAATCAAAAGCTCAATAAAGAGCCTAAATATTGGGCTTACCATTTGTATTTTTTTCTAATTAATATTATTTTTTATTTATTTATTAAGGCACTTGTTTGGCCAGCCATGTCATGAGGAAAATATTTAATGTGAGTAGTTGGAGTTACTCCCTCACAAATTGTCAACTACCCATCTTTCCCTCCAAAATTTCCCTCCATATTTTCCTCCAAAGCTCATAGGGAAAGAGACTTGTAGTGCCTATAAATATGATCTGAAATGTAATGTAATGAAGTAACTTGAATAAAGGAATTTTGTGGTGAATAGCTCTCATATTGCTTGGTGCTTGGTGGTGTCAAGTTTATTGGTGCTTGGTGGTGTCAAGTTTATTGCCTATCTTTGGTGAGTTAGGTGATTTTCTTATTTATATTTTATTTTCTAATTATACTCTTATTCTCATAATCACAAACCATCCACACATCTTCTCCAGTATCTTAAGCATCATTTAAAATTATTAAATCATTATCTAATCTCAAATACTCTCCAAACTCCACCACAATCTCCGCAACAAAATCCGAAAACAACCCTACCTAGTCTTCTTCCCTACCCCTCAACACTCATCTAAATATCATCAAACCTAGCCATCTACTCCAGATCCAAACTAGACATCTTAGGCTACATATATTAATTTTTTCCAGCCCTTTATCTCACTAAAACTTCACCTACAAAAGAGATATTTTGAATCAGCCCAAACTAGGCTCGATCTAGACTAGCCTTGGCTTTTATATAGATAGTCCACTCTAAAACCATAACCAATCCACCACAAACTCCTGAAATAATCCTTAGACATTGTCCTATCAATCCATTAAATATTTAAATACCTAATTTACCAAAACAAGGCAGCCCAACAGCATCAATAGGTGCACCTAGATGCCGACCAAACTAAAACCTGGTCGCCCAAGTGCCAGAGCAACACATATGACCAAGATAGAGCGATGGGTGTCCATGCTTGGCTTATCATCCATTGTAGTTCTAGCCTTGAATAGATATCCAATGAGTAGTTTTGAGTGGTTTAAAAGTAATCATGAAGATGATTTTGGGAGACAAATGGGGGAGGAAATTAAAAGAAAAAACCCCTATGTCACTGAAAGAATGCAAAGAAAGAAAGAAAAGGGACATGGAGTGTATGGAGAGAACTCTAAAGGGTTGTTTTTTTCAGTAACACATGTTCACCCTTATTCTCTATATTTTCTTCTATAAATCATGAATATTATGTGATGTAAGAATTTGTTTGTGTGTGTTATTGTTCTTAATGGCTGCCTAAAACCCCTTTCAAGGCGGGTTTGGCAAAGTCCTATGGATTAATGTCTTCATATGCATGCTAGATTTTCTTTTGACAAATATTGTGATATATGTTAAAGTCTTTAATTTTTGAATTTTGAATGAATGTTCTTCAGTTCCATATCATTTTAAATAATTCTTAATTTTGTTTTAGATTCTTATTTTGACTAAATTTTTTTGAAATTAGGGTCTAAATGCATATGAGTATATTATGTTCTTGTGAATCATTAATTTAAAGTAAATCTTTTACTTAAAAATCAGGCCAGATGTTTTAAGAGGATGTTGGAGTAGAGACATCTACATGAGTTATCTTGATCACAAGATTATCTAGATGAAATTATGAAGATATCTAGTTCTAATTACCCAAGATAGGGCCTAACCATTAGAGTGTTAGAATGTCCATCATCCATAATGTTAAGGTTCAAAGCCATGAAGTATTACTAAAAGATTGGCTAAAGAAGACCTTAGGGTTTGGATGGTGAGTGATTTATAAGCATGAGACATCACTAGTTGATCAACATTCTCGCAACCTCTTGAAACAAAAATATAAAATTTTCACATATTGTAAAATAATTAAAATACCATGCACTGAAATCAGAAAAACATAGATGTCTAGTCTAATTCTCCCTGATTTCTCTCATTTGATATAATCCTCAAATTAATCACTAGATTTCCATTTTTTCAGCATTTGAATTTAATTTTAAATATAAAACCTAATTTTGACCATTTGAACATTAGTATATGAGAAATAGTTAGTAACCATTACATCAATCCATGAGGATGATAATCTAAAATCTTAGTCCCAATATTACACTAGACCACATATATTTGCATGTTTAATAGAACACTTATCTGTGTGTTGTTAACTTCTTAGTGTTGTTGTTGGGGATTGATTGATATTAGTAAAATCTTTGAAATTGTGATTCAAACCCTTTTGTTTATTTTGCTTTTTGTTTTTATGCATTTTATTTGCTCATCATTGACATATTTTTTGAGTTAGTTATATTTATTTTCTTTTTATCATTATCAATTTTTAGTGCTTGTGAATTGTGTCTAAAGGGTTGCAAGAAAACTAGTATTTTGTATATATAGTGAAGGAAACAAGGTTTACTCTTGATCCCCTAAATTAAGTGTACACTGTATCTACCTAGATGATAATTATTAGTAAACTTAGAAAAATCATAATATGGCTTAACACAACATAGGAGACGTACATCAAAATAACCATGGGAAAGCTTTGAGAAATTATGCCATACCCATTGTAGGAAAAATCCCAAACACCATGGTGAGGTCGAATATTAAAGCAAATAATTTTGAAATCAAACCTGCCACATTTTTGGTGGTTTAAAACTCTCAATTATGTGTGTTATGACCTAGTCTAACACCTTTAAATACAACACCATTACTAATGATGCTATTAACCTTATGTTGTTCCCATTTGGTTCAAGAGATTGTGTAAAGAGTTGGCTTTTGTCTTTACCTAGAGATTCAACCACTAAATGGAATGACCACGTACAAAAAGATTTAGCTAAACACTTTCCTCCCATGAAAACTAATAGAATTGGGAATGAAATATCTAATTATATATAATAAGAAGGAGAATTATTGTATGATAGTTGGGAGAGATTTAAGGAACTCCTAAGTAATGTCTTCATCATGGTCTTCCATTATGGCTTAAAGTGCTAATATTTTATAATAATCTAAATGCTATCACTAGATCACTAAAACCATTATTGATGTAGCATTGAGAGGGTCACTTAATAGTATAACTTAGGAAGAAGTACAAGACTTAGAAGAGATGAATACTAATTCATATTATTGGCCAACTTATAGGCTATACCAACCTATAAGAGAGCAGATGAATGATTTAGGAAGCAATCATATTGCATAACAACAAAGAGAGATAGCTTCTTTAAATCAATGACTATGGACTATGAGTGCTTATGTGGTTTAGCTATACCATAAATAGCGCTTTCACACCCTCTAACACTGAACAAGTCAATTTCATGCATGATAAAATTAATTTTTAACAACAAAAAATATTCAATATAAAAACACATATAACCTAGAATAGAATACTAACAATAATATTTTGAGAAATCTATCAAATATTTTAAGGCTTACAGAATTAACACCATGCAAAGATAAAGAATTGATTCAACTTTGAATATGCATGGGGTGTTACTGAGAACACAAGAGAACACTACAAGAAAATTGAGGCACACTTAGAATTGATGTGACAACATGTAACGATGCTTGGTCATTACTATGGAAACGTCAACATCCCCGATCCATCTTGTTGTTTGTTAAATATCCACTATAGTTTGTTTTTTGTTTCACCAGCAAAATTTTGTTTTCATTAATTTTCTATCAAATTAGGTATTTCATTGACATTATGTCAATCTTGTTTCACACTATAATTAATTTTATTCATTAGGATCATATATATATATATATATTTATAAATTATAACTATTATTTTTGAGTATGTGTAATATGACGGGAGGAGAATCTGTTACACATAACTATCGGTTCTTTCCCTGTCGCCTCATCTAGAGAGTGACACATCCCTTAGATATGACATCAATTGCAAAGGAGGTGTGACACTTCATCCAAACCAGATGAAGTGTATTTAAGCATTTAAGCCTTATGAATGACATACCATCGCAAACTTTCGTATCCTGTGGAACCTCTATCATTCCTGTAAGCTTCCTTCCTAGTTGACAAAACTAGCAGCAACCCTTAGAAGTCTATGAAAAAGTTGAGGATGAGTCTGGAACATTCTAATTTTCTTCAATCCTCAGTCAGCTCTTCCGCCAATCAACATCTTAGTCGATCACCCTGACGCACTCAAAGTCGACCTTTGTTCTGCATACTAAGTTGTTTGTCCAATTTATTAGAGTTTTTCCCATTCACTTGATTTTATAAGGTATGTTCTAAATTTTTAAATCAACTAGGTTGTTATATGAATCAGTTTGTACACCTAATGATGTATGTTAGCTCTTTACATGTTACTAGTTCAGCTAAGTTTAAGAGTTAAAGTTAAATCCTTATTATATCCTTTATACCCAAATGAATGCATTAGTTGGATATTAATTACCTTATTAGTGTTGAGCCATAAATGTTGATCCTGCTTTTGTTATGGCCTAAATATGTGGGCAACATATATTGATATTTAGAGTTGACAATGGGATTGTAGATCTAATCATTACCTCACTACAAAGTTATTTATAAGGTTCTACAATTGCGTTCTTAAATCTATGTTATCTCTACTTCAACTAATACAAGATGTAGTATGCTAAGACATAATTTGTAGCGCTCACCCCGTCGCAGCGTGCAATAGGAAGAGTTGGCTGCTAAATGGTGCATACTTGGGAAGGCTAAACTTTCCCAGAATGGACTTGCTGCTACCGAATACTTATCCTTAAGACAAGTAACATCCTTATCTTAAGTATTAACTATGACACTTATATATATTGGATTTAGTAAAGATGATAAGAATATGTATCCAATGTATATGTGTGCATCATATGAGTTTTGTATCGATCACATCATAACACCAAGTATATGTAGAAGAAATATTCAGAGTGCTGAAGCCATAAGCAATCATCCCATGCTTTCATTGCAGAACTGAACAAAAGGGCTTTCATCTCTGAAAAGAAAGAAAAATTAAAGTTTAATTAAAAGAGCAGTAAATAAAAATCTCTCATGTCATAGCTAATAAGTAACTAAACAAATAAGTAAAAGCTGTGTCAACTACTGCATCTCTGTGTCCTTTTAGATCACTTGGATAGCCTCCAATGATGGCTTCTCAAACTGCTACAGGTCTGACAAATTGTATGATCCAAAATGCCTATTTCTTGGATGATAGAAAAGAAAAGTATCTCATGTTAGACAATAAGTCCAACACAACAAAAGCTACAATGTGCTTTATTACAATTTTAAGGAGAATAAAATTAAATAAAATAGGCAATATTTCTAGAAATGTACTAAAATAACAGAAAGATGAAAGTTGTACATAACTAAAAGTAAAGTAAAAATAGTAACAAAATAACAAAGTGCTAAAATAAATAATCTGTAAAGCACTGAAACAGAGTAAAATACAGAAATAAAATTGTATTGTATGTCATTGTATATGTATCCGAGTATGCCACTGATTTATGCTGCAATTATGCATTTGGTATCACATGCACCCCCAAGGAATCCTAAAATCCATGATGCATGCAGCATCCCGTAGGTCCTACTCTATTTTGATGCATGCTGCATCTGTAGTTCACAAATGCCTCTTTATGCTTTTGATTGTGTAGTTTATGCTAAATGCTTCAAATCAACATGATTCTTAAACTATTGAAGCCTAGAAAATAAATAAAAAAAAAACATTCATGTTGGTTATCTATCTATATACTCTGATTTATCCTAACAAGTGCATCTGCTTATAACTACTATAAATCAGAATGTAATCATGTATTACCATAAACCAGATTTGCTCAATTTAACTAAAATCTTATAACTTCCTGAGTTATCACATGAGGAAAATGCATATACATAATTAGTATGTTCTTAAGAAAGATAACTTGAAATATTTAGTTTGTTTAACTGCACTTATCAATGCATACAAAGATAAGGGGATAGTTAACTGCACTTATTAATGCATACAAAGATAAGGGGATAAGACTCTTATAATTTATTCTCTCAAATAAAGTTATTTAATACCCCACATAATACATGACTTAGTGTATAACATATGAAAGGTGACTTGAAATACTTAGTTTGTTTAACTGCACTTATTAATGTACACAAAGATAAGGGGACAAAAATCTTTTATAATTAATTTTATCAAACTAAGATGTTCAATTTTCTAATCAGCACATACCTTAGAATTAGGATGTTTGTCCTAAATTGAGCTACAATTATCAATGCAAATAAAGATAAGGGGACGAAATTATTTTACAACTTTATTCAGGATAAAACAACCAATTTTATATCCTACTAAATCAAATTAGTTATATGGACATGTACTACTATTCCCATATGACAATACTAATTTCATAATTTCTATGTTAACTATTTTAAAATTTAAGGAAATTCAGACTAATTAATCCATTCTCTATTAGAGGTACTAAGTAATGGAGTTTGAAGGGTGAGGCATAGAAGTCACTAAATATAGGTGTTCTACCATAATTAGATAGCCTCAAACTAATGTCTTTTATGTTATCTTACCACAAGGATATAAGGTCAATTGTCTAATATTTAAGAGTTCATCTAAGGACCTACCTCAATGTATGAACAATAAAGTACTTCCTACCTCGCGGTTTCCTTAACTTAAGGTGCAATAACACTTTAATCATAAAGTTTATCATAACCATTATGAGGTCTAGAGCTTCTAAACATTACGTATAGATTTTAACATGAGTTAATTCAAGAAATCAAATTATGATGTAATTACATGCAAGTTCCTAACTTCAATTACTTGATTAAAATGGAAATCGATCATGTTAATCCGCTAAGCTCCTAAGCATAACTTAAATAATCAAGTTATGGGGTGAAATCATATAATTATTAATAATTATTCATTTGATAATCACGCATATTTTATTGATTTAATAAAAGTCAATTCATGCTGATCTCTTTCTTTAAAAGAAAATGAAAGAAAATTAAGCTCATAGTTAAGATAAGAAAATCACATGATCATACACGAGATTTAATTCATACTAGTTTAAGATCAAATGATAATTTGGCAAGGTTAACTAGAAAATGATGCAAATCTTTGCTAATTAGGAACTAAAGCAGTTAGTACTTATTTAGCAATTAAAAATTCAGAATTAAAATCTAACTGAACAAATTAATTTCTAAGCATCCTAATAATTTATCACAATGTTTCAAACCTAAGGTTCCACATTTCATGCTACATAAAGAATCTATTAAATTAGCATAGTTATCCTAGGTTCTAGGAAGTTATAATACATTGATTCAATACATATAATAAAAAAAGAAGGACCACAAGTGCAAGTTTACCATATAAGCATATGTTCAGAAGGTTTAAACATCATAAATAATGAATTTCATACTTAGCCACTTCTATAATTGAAATGCTGATTTTTGTGTATTTTTAGACTATTAGGGTTATGGAGTCAACAAAATACAAAAATTTAAAGTTTGTGCAATATTGGGTACGACAACGTATTGCGACTACACTCTGTGGCTGAGAGCCTGGCACTACGACACGTTGTGACATGCTACAACGTGAGGCATGCTATAACACTTTTTGACCGAGAGCTAGGTGCTACGGAGTGCAACGGCATTGTGATGTGTCATTCCACCCTTTGGCCGAGAGCCAAAAGCTACGGTGCGCTTCAGCAAGCTATGATGCTAAGGTGCACTGCAACATGCTATGGCACTGCGGTGCATTGTAGCGCTCTTTGATCGAGAGCTAGGTACTACAGCATACTCCGGCGTGCTATAGTGCTATGTCAAACTATAGCATTCCCTGGCCAAGTGCCAAGTGCTATGATGTGCTACGGTGGTGCGACGCGCTATTACGCTCCTTGGATGAGAGGTAAGTGCTACGGCACACTGTAGCGTCAGTTGTCCCGAGATTTAAGCACCACGACGCACTGTAGTTCTTCCTGGATAAGGGCCTGGCGCTATGGCACATTGTAGCATACAACAAACATTTAGCATGGACGAAAGACAGGAAGTCTCTCCTAGGGCAACTAAATACTTCTGATTCAAGGCACCTCAAGTGCAGTGCCATATATCAATGGAAGGTACCAAAATTGACACTAAAGGACCACACTAACACTGCATATGACAATTACCTAGGTACATAGATAAATTTTCTACTATACAACATTATTCATCTTCCATTATAATTAAATTTTGATCGAGCTCTATTGAACCCAATCACTCATATGAAGGTTCATAAGAATAAGAATTAAGCGTATGCAATGAAATGAAGCAAACATTGGATCAAATTAGTGGGGGAAATGGGAGGTACCTTAGCATGCAAATGAAGGTCTAACTTTGGTCCTTCAAAGGCTTGGGAAAGAAGCTATTCTTTAGCTGCTAGCAAAAATGGAGGGAGGAGAGCTGATGGTCCAAGCTTAAAGGAGGAGGAGGCATGGGCTAAGCAGGGGATGGGCAAGAGCTCCCTTACCTACATAAGTGGCATGGCTCACATATCTATTTGCATGAGGGAGAGTCCTGTATATGGGAAATAAGTGTTGGGGCCCAACACTGAAGGAAAAGGAAGAATTTAAATTTTAATTATTATTTTCTAATTTTAATCAATGCCTTGAATAATTAAAATCAGATTAATAGACGAGCTTTAAAAAATCCCAAAAATTAACTCCAAGCTAATTTGGGGGTGAGGATCTCAAGGGTGAAGTTGGATTTTAATTTCAAGATCAATTTAATTATTTTAATTTTTGGGGTATTAAAATATATTTAAATATTCTAGGAAAATCTAACATCATCTAAAATTTTCCAAAACATCACCCCTAGCTAATTTGGGGATGAGGAGCTGAATGAAAAAGTCAAATTTTGGATTTAAAGTCAAATTAATTAACTTAAATTTCAAATTAATTGAATATATTAAAATAATCACAATATTCGATTGATCTCTGAATTGCTCCAAATTTTCAAGATTTTGTTCTAATAAGTAGATGAACACAATGGATTAAAACTTAAAGAGTGCTCAAGCTCAAATTACATAGGTACCTAGTGATGTTACATAATTTTACATCAATTTTCTTTGGGATGTTCAAATTCATTAAGATCTAATATTGGGGAATTTTGATAGACTTCTTGTATTAAATTTAGCTTACCTAAAAGAATACTATGAATGAAACATAATGCTTGGCATTTATGTAACACACCTATAGCTATGTTCAATTTATCCATCAATCTACAACCCTACTTATTCATACAAGTTTCTATTAATCTAATTGTAGTTTACTTAAATTGTTGATGTTAGTATTGGAAGTAGGTTTGAACGGAATAGGTTGGATTTAGTTATGAAAGGATGGTATTGGGTAAGCCCAAGTTGGTTTATAATTTTGATATTAAGTAATGCCTTAGATTAATATTTGTGGTAAGATTCCTAAAGTCAAACCAATGAAATTTCTTCAGAAATACTATAAGGAAATAATATAACATAGTGATAGGTTTTTGTAGTAGCAGGTGGTTAGAAGGGATTTTAAGGATCAATATAGTGTTGTGAGGGTATTAGGGTTGATACATTATAAATAAAAGATTCATTCAAAATTTTAATTAAGGATGTGTTGAACTAGGAATCATTTATTTCTGCCAAGACAACAACTAATACTTATTATAAGCTAAAAATAGCATTGTTATCTTATAGTGCCTTAAGGGAAATAAAATAGCTGCTATGATTGGATTGGTTTAGAGGCATTAAAGCTATCTTGAGTAGCTATTTATGTGCTGCATTATGAGCTAAGTTGGATGGATTCAGTGGCTGCTACCCAAGATGGCTGTCATCTAAGCCACTAATTGGGGTTACACCTAGCATCCATTTAGAATAAACCAGAGTTGTTCTGGGTGTACAAGGGTAATAAGAATTCCAATTTGGTGGGTTGTGCAAGGGTTAATCTTGAGCTAAGAATCTTTTCTATTTGAGCAAATTTGAAGGCTATTTTTAGGCTCAATCCCTTAATTTGAGAGTAGGATTGGGTTAATTATCTTTTATAGTTGAAGGTAAGCAAATGGGTGTTTGGGTAGTTGCATTTCAAGCTACTGGAGAATCTATTTGTAAGGTGCAATGACCAAAATTTGGATTATCTAAGCAGCTATCCTAAAGCTATTTTGAGTAGGTGACATGAGTGAATGTAATGGCTGTTGTATAGTTCTATTAACCTTTGAATAAGGGTTGCTTTAAACTGCCAATTGGGGAGTGGTTAACAAGGCGATGCTAAATCATCATAGATTATATTAATTACTAATTGATGGCATTTAGAGGCTAAATTGTGATATGAATGCCCTCTAACTTGGGAAACTTCATTGGCCATTTTTGAGTCTAAATTGGAATCTAATGGCTATAATAGAACAAAATCTAAGGTCATTCATGGAGTTTTTTTGTAAAGGTCTTTAATATGGAAGAAAGAATCAATGTGTAAATAAGGTAATATGTTACTATGTTAAGAGAGCTTTTGAAGGTTAGTTTAGAGCAAAACTTAGTTTGAGGTGGAGATAATCAAATAGGTCAATTAGGGAAGGTAATCACTAATTTTAATCTGTCTATTATTAATAGTTTATGAGAGAATGAGTGCAATGTTTCTTATAATTTGTATGTAGCATATGCATAGAGGCTATATTCATAAATAATAATATTTAAGTTTAGAGAATGATAGATATGTTTTATAATGCAAGCATCACTTTTAAAGGCTAATAATGATTTTAAATATAATTTATGAGTACTCCTCAATCATAGTCAAAACAATTATACATAGATATTACTTGTTGCACTTAAATTACATTTATTACTGCTTATCTTCACATTGATATTTATCCATATTGATGAAATGCTTATTTATTACCAAAATAATGTGATAGAATGAAATGTATTTGTTATGTCATGAAAATGCTTTCAAGGGTTCTGAAATATGAGTCGAATTATGTTAGGGATGGGGTTAGTTCATCAAGAGTTATAAGGGTGCCACCTAGAGTCTTTGAGAGGCCGATGAGTCCATAATTTATAATAAAATAAATGAGAAAAACATACAACTCCATGATAAGAATTGTTTGCTTTGATTAGCTTTTATATATTTTTAGGCAAAGGGATAGGCTCAGCAAAATCTAGAGAAATTCTGCTATTTTGGAACAAACAGCTGTAGCACGCCACAACGCGCTACGACGCTCCCTAGCAGAAAACAAAGCAGATGGAAATAACTTGGAGCATTTTTGGAGACCTGGAACAATACTGATGTCGCACGCCACAGTGTGCCAAGGGGACATTTGCAAAACTTAATTGACCTGCCACAATGCGCTGTAGCGAATTGACTGCCGAAACCCAATCGCTACAGTGCGCCACGGCAAAATTAATAACAAAAGAAAATTTTAATTAATCTACCGCAGCACACTGTAGTGGACTTCACCTAAAATTCAAACGCTACATCAGCCATGTTGGAATAATAATTTGAATGCAATTTAATTGTTCCGCCATAGCGCGTCACGGTGGGGAAATGCCGAAACTCAATCGATACAGTGCGTTGCACGGCGCTACAGTGCCCGTCGCATTTCCTACCAGAAAAAGTGTATTAATGACAGCATGGAGAAGGCTGAAAATTTAAACTAGTTACCTTCCTCAGCTGTATAATTGTTCTGCCATAGCGTGCCATGGCGGGGGAAATGCTGAAACACAATCGCTACAGCGCGCCGTGCAGCGCTACAATGTCCGTCCATTTTCTACCATAAAAGTGCATTAATGACAGCATGGGAAATACCGAAACTGAATCGTAGTAGTGTGGCCCGATTTGAAACTGAGATGCTATAGTGCGCCGCAGCGCGCTATAGCGCCCGCCGTAGCGCACTATACCCCTGCCGCATTTTCTACCAGAAAAAGTGCATCAATGATAGCTTGGGGAATGCCAAAAATTAAAACCAGTTGCCTTCCCCAACTGTTTGGAAACTCCAAAGTAATTAATTCTTGTTATTTCTCAAGGGAATAATGGAATAATCTTAGTGGCAGGCAATCAAAACTTGGAACTAGAAATGGTGAACATATTTAATGAAAAAGGGATGGAAACTTTCCTATATAAAATGCATTTCAGAACTAATAAAGGGTTCCCAAATTTGACTCTCTCAGAGCTTAA
This sequence comes from Gastrodia elata, assembly GCA_016760335.1. Classification (NCBI taxonomy): domain Eukaryota; kingdom Viridiplantae; phylum Streptophyta; class Magnoliopsida; order Asparagales; family Orchidaceae; genus Gastrodia; species Gastrodia elata. The sequence continues at coordinate 33,222,847 of CM028682.1, forward strand.
TTGAAGGACAACTATAAGAAAAAGAAGAAGAACTCTCCAAGGAAGGAAAGAGAGTGCTGTTGGTTGAGAAAGAAGAAGGACATTACCAAGGAGCTTGAAGGGAAGAAGAGAAAGGTGAAAGGAAAATCCAAAGAACCCCAAACAAAGAGTGTTTCTAGTATTCTCCTCAACTTTAATCTTTATTTCTTTTAAGTCAAACCATGAAAGGGTTATTGCCTTTGTATGTTTTTCTTTTTATTTCTTTTTATAATGGAAGGCTAAACCCTCTTAGGAGGGTTGGGCTATAGTCATGTGAATGTAAGGGATAATTGGTGTTGTGTGTACCTTTTTGTAATGAAATAAGAATCTGTTTGAATATTTTTTAAGAAAAAAAAAAAATTTCGTTGCGACGCGCTGTAGCGATTGAGTTTCAACATTTCCCTCGCCATGGCGTGCTATGATGGAACAATTAAATTTCACTCGAATTATTATTTTGTTGTGGCACAATGTAGTGTTTGAGTTTTGGGTGAAGCTTACTGCAGTGCGATGTGTCAGATTAATTAAAATGTTCTTTTGATATTTATTCTGCCACGGCGCGCTGTAGCGGTTGGGTTTCGGCAGTCAATCCGTTACAATGCACTGTGGTAGGTCAATTAAGTTTTTGCAAATGTTGCCTTGACACACTGTGGCGCGCTACAGTGGTATTGCTCCAGGTCTCCAGAAATGCTCTAGGTTACTGATGTATGCTCTCTTGCTACAGGGTGCGCCATGGCGCGCTACAACAGTTTTGTTCTAGAATAGCAGAATTTCTCCAGATTTTGCTGAGCCAATCCATTTGCCTGAAAATGTATAAAAACTAATCAAAGCAGGTTGTTCTTATCATGGAGTTGTATATTTTTCTCCTTTATTTTGTTATAAATTATGAACTCATCACACCCCCGCACTTAGATTCTTGCTCGTTCTCGAGTAAGCTCAAAATGAATTTTCTAATTTTTAAGAGTATGGATTCAATTCTTGATGACAATATAAAGTGTGGTCTATTCAAACAATTGCTTAATTGAAATAATCATCTAGTAATTTACCTTCAAACAATTCTAAACTTATGTTCAACTCCTTGATCACTTCTCTAGTCTCCAATTTTTAAGATTTGAGATGTTATGTCTTGGATTAGGGATGAAAGTTCTTCTTAGGATTTCATAAATGAATCAAGGCATGAATAAACTACTTAGAGTTTGTGCCATGTGTGCTCCTTCTTATAAATCACAAATAATATATCAAATTTCAGAAGAGATACTTTTCTTCTTCTTGCTTTACTATGTTTGCATTCTTTTAGGAGAGATTTTTTTCATCATCCCTAATTTGTTTTGTTTTTCTTGCTCAGCTCAAAGGGAGAGATATTTTTCTTCATCCCTTCTTAGTTCATTGTGATCTAGAAGTCCTCCAGGAGCCTAGCACACTCAAGAGGTCACTCCATTCTTGCCATTCATTAATTTAATCCCTTAATTTTTCTCCACCTCCACACTTAGATTCTTAGCATATTCCTTTTAAATTGTTGGAGACTAAGTGCAATTTAGGATTATCACCTTTGTTTAATAATTGTTAGGGATGTTACTCAGTTTAATCATTTTTCATTAAGCAGGTTGATGACTTGTTCTTCACATTTGCATCTGTTCATTGAATCCATGCAGTAAATAAAATTCAAAAAATTAAACTTATGCACACCAAAATAGCAAATAGGGATTCAACAGAGTCCAAGATCTATTTATTAAAATTGGAAAAATAGCTTCAAAAGAAGTAGAAATAAAAATAGCGAAACAGAAACTAAACAACCTTGTTACATGGGTTTCCTCCTACCAAGCGCTTATTTTAACATCTCAGCCTGACACGTGTAGATTCTCCTAAGTGATTCCTTCCATAGGAAGGTCTTGCAAAGTCCATCCTCCTTTTTCCTACAGGTTGCCTTCTTCTAAGAATGGCTTCAATTGCTGCCCACTTATCTTGAATATGCCATCCCTTGAAGTGATATCTACTGCTCCATATAGATAAACCTTTTCTATTGTGAATGGACCTGTCCATCTTAACTTCAGTTTCCCTGGAAATAATCACAACCTTGAATTAAATAAAAGTACCATCATCCTTGGTTGGAAATGTTAAGGTTTAATCCATTTATCATGCCATTTTTTTGTTTTTTGCTTATAGATCTGGGCATTCTCATAAGCATTTAGACGAAATTCATCCAATTCACTAAATTGCAGAACTCATAGCTCTCCTTCCTGTTTGAAATCAAAATTCAGTTTTTTAATGGCTTAGAAAGCTTTGTGCTCCAATTCCACCGGCTAGTGGCAGGACTTCCCATACATGAGCTTGTTTGGGGACATTCCTATATGGGTCTTGAAAGTAGTTCTATATGCCCACAAGGCATCTTGCAGCTTGGTTTCCCAATCCTTTCTGTTTTGGCACACAATTTTTTGAAGAATTTGTTTTAACACCCGGTTGGAAACCTCAACTTGCCCGCTTGTTTGAGGGTGGTAAGTTATGCCCACCTTGTGTTTTACCCCATAACTTTTTAGTAATTTTTTAAGTTGTGTGTTGCAGAAATGTTTTCCTCATCACTTATCAAAATTCTGGGTGTGCCAAATATTGCTAGCACATGACCTGTGAGAAATTTAATCACAATTTTTGCATCATTATTTACACAAGCAATGGCCTTAACCCATTTTGAGACATACTCAACTCCCACCAAAATATACACTTTTGATTGGGAAATATAAAATGAACCCATAAAGTAAATTCCCCAAACATCAAACAACTCAACCTCAAAGATCCCATTCAATGGTAACTCATCTCTTTAACCCAAGTTTCCTGTGTGTTGGCACTTATCACAATTTTTAACATAATCAGCTACATTCTTAAATATTTTAGGCCAAAAGAACCCTGATTGAAGCACCTTAGCAATTATGAAGTCAATCCCATGATGATCTCCATAAGGAGATGTGTGGCAATGGTAAAGAATGTTGTTCACTTCAGATTCAGGAACACATCTCCTCAAGAGTTGATCAGCACAATATTTGTAAGGAAAAGGGTCTTACCAAAAGTAATTTCTTATGTTAGTGAAGAATTTCTTTCTTTATTGAAAGTTTAAAAGTTTTGGGAGAACCCCTCCTGCAAGGTAATTTGCAAAGCCGGCAAACCAAGGGGGATTTTATGAAGCAATTGCATAAAGTTTTTCATCAGGAAATGCCTCACTAATATCGTTCAATTCATTAAGAGTCAGACGGGTCAATCTTGAAAGGTGGTCAGCCACCACATTCTCACTCCCCTTTTTATCCCAGATTTCAAGATCAAATTCTTGTAAAAGCAAAACCCAGCGTATGAGGTGCGGTTTTGCTTCTTTCTTTTGAAGGAGTTATTTAATTGCAACATGATCTGTGTACACAATTGTTTTATACCTAATGAGATAAGACCTGAATTTGTCGAAAGCAAAAATAATAGCAAGCAACTCTTTTTTAGTGGTAGCAAAATTCCTTTGGGCATCATCCATGAGTTTACTAGCATAGTAAATTGAATAAAAAGTCCTTTCCCTTAGCTGACCAAGGACTGCCTCTACAGCAAGGTCGCTTGTATCACACATGATTTTAAAGGGAAGATTCCAGCTAGGGAAAAAATTTATGGGAGCTGAGATTAAAGTTATTTTTATAGCATTGAATCCTTTTACATAGTTGTCATCAAAATCAAACTCCACATCCTTTCCCAGAAGTCAGCACAGTGGTAAGCTTAATTTTGAGAAGTTTTTAATGAATCTCCTATAAGAACCAGCGTGCCCAAGAAAAATTCTTATTCCCTTCACATTAGTAAGAGGAGGAAGATTTTCAATCACTTTAATCTTTGCCTTGTCAACCTCTATGCCCTTTCTTGAACCTAAATGCCCAAGGACAATTCCTTCCTCAACCATAAAGTGACATATTTCCTAATTTAAGATTTATTAGTGTCTTCACATTTCCTAAGAACCTTACTTAAAATAGCTAAACAATTGTCAAAAGACTTACCTACCAAGGAAAAATCATCCATAAAAATCTCCAAGAATTCCCCTATCATGTTAGAAAAAATAGCCATCATGCATCGTTCGAAGGTGGTCGGAGCATTACACAAGCCGAAAGGCATTCCTCTAAATGGAAAGGTTCCATAGGGGCAGGTGAAAGTTATTTTTTCTTTATCTTTCAGAGTTATTAAAATTTGATTATAGACGGAATAACCATCAAGAAAATAGAAATAAGGATTTAATGCTAACCTAATGAGCATTTAGTAAATGAATGGGAGAAGGTAATGGTCCTTCCTAGTTGCCTTATTCAGCCACCTATAGTTTATATAAACACTCCAATGACTACCTTCCTAGTAGGGATTAATTCATTATTGTCATTTAAGATTACTGTCATCCCACTCTTTTTAGGCACCACATGAATAGGGCTCACCCAAGGGCTATCAGATATATGAAAGATAATTCCAGCATCTAAAAGCTTGATGATTTCCTTGTGAACCACCTACTTTATGTTTGGGTTTAAGCGCCTTTGAAGTTCGATTGAGGGTTTGGAGTTATCTTCCAGGAGAATACAGTGCATGCACACAGTTGGCTAATCCCCCTTAAATCAGCAATACTCCACCCAATTGCCCTATTATGATCTTGCAAAATTTTACATAATTTATATTTCTGATTTTGGCTCAACAGGGCAGAGATTATCACAGGTAGTGAAGTTCCTTCCCCTAGATAAACATACTTCAAGTGATTTGGCAAAGGTTTTAGTTTTATTTTAGGAGGTTCATCAATGGAAAGCTGTATTTTTTTCTTTCGTGAAGTAGTTCCTCAATCTCACATTCTCCCTCAAGATCTACAACTTCCTCATCTATATCCAAGTCAAACTCCTCCACATCTTTCAACATCAGCACCTCTTCAAACAAATTAACTATCCAACACTCTTCATTAAGCTTACTTGGGTGATTCATTGCATCATTTATATTAAACCTTACCTCTTCTCCCTCACAGCGCAGGCTCAACTCCCCTTTATTAACGTCTATCATTATCTTGACGGTAGCTAAGAAAGGTCTACCCAAAATTATAGAGATTTCTTGGTTTTCATCTTCCATATCTAGGATGATGAAATCAACGGGGAAGATAAATTTGTTGACCTTAACAAGGACATTTTCCAAAATCCCCATAGGAGTTTTCACAGATCTATCGGCTAATTGAAGGAGCACGAAAGTAGGTTTTAAATGATAAATTCCTAATTTCTTAAATATGTAGAGTGGCATTAGCTTTATAGAAGCTCCTAGGTTCAAAGAGCCTTTTGGAATGAGTGGTTTACAATTGTGCAAGGGATTGTAAAACTCCCCGGATCTTTTCTTTTTAGGGGAATTTTTTGTTGGAAGATTGTACTACATTCTTCAGTTAAGGCTACAGTTTCTTTGTCGTTTATCTTTCTTTTCTTAGAAAGAATGTCTTTCATGAATTTAGCATAGTTGGGCATTTTCTCTAATGCTTCAGCATAGGGGATATTTATATGAAGGGTTTTAAATGTTTCAAGGAATTTGTTAAATTGGACATCCAATTTCTCTCCTGCCATTCCTTGAAGATAAGGAATGTGTGGAGTGTATTCAGGTTGGTTGTTTACATGAGATTTATCCTTCTCCATAGGTTCCTTCTCCTTTCCCCTATTTGTATTCTCTTCCTCTCTTGGCTCCATACTTATTTCCTGAGACATTCTTTTAGTTTTCTTGAACACAACTGGTTCAATTCTTTTACAACTCCTCAAGGTGATTGAATTTTTTAATTCATTGTCACATTCTCTTACTGCTCCTATTAGGATAGGTTTGTTTAATTGGTTCATGATTTCTTTTAATTTCTGCTCAATTTATTTCATCGTCTCTTCTTGTTTTAAGAGAGTGTGCTCGTGTCGGTTTGGTGTAGCATCTATTTTATTCATAAAGTCTCTGATGGAAGTTCTGAATTCATTAAAAGAGTGCTCAAACCCACTTCTATTATCTCCTTAATTATTCTTATAATTAAATATTGCATTAACACTTCCCATTTCGCAAGTATCCCCATGAATGGAATTCAGTTGCAAGCATTCAATTCTTTTGTTCACTTGGTAAATTTGATTTTTGAGTTCAAAAATTTAGTTGGTTTCATTTAATTGACTGTCTTCCCATTTACCAAGATTTAGCCATTTAGTAGGCCATTGATATGTGTTGTTAGTCATTTCCTCAAAAAGGTCAAAGGCTTCCTCTTGGGTCTTGCTACTTAGAGAGCCTCTGGGGGCCGCGTCGATGAGTGTCCTCATTGGTGCATTCACACCATTGTAAGAGGTTTGAAATTGCATCCATAGAGGGAACCCATTATGAGGGCACTACCTTAAGCACTCCTTAAATCTTTCCAAGCTGCCATATAGCATCTCCCCCTCAAGTTGGTTGAAGCTTGTTATCTAATTCTCAACCAGGCCATTTTCACAGGGGGGAAATACTTGGCTAGGAATTTCCTAAATAAATCATCCCAAGTGTAAATTGAGTCACCCCGAAGTGAAATAAGCTAGCTCTTATCTCTATCTCTAAAAATAGGAAAAGCTTGAGTTTAATGGCATCTTCAGAAATGTCATTAAATCTAAAGGTGTCACAAATCTCAAGAAAGTTTGAGATATGTGAATTTTGGTCCTCCGTGGCTAATCCATCAAATTGGTTGTTCTAAACCATGCTAACAGTTGAGGGTTTGATCTCAAAGTTGTTGGCTTCTATGTTGGGTCTAACAATAGCATTGGGAATGCCTCTAATAATAGGCAATGCATAATATCTTAGTGCTCTACCCAATTGTTCCCCTAATAATTCTCTAGAATTTACTTATATGTTTTCCATTTCAATTTATTGTTGTGTCAAAATTAATTGTTCTCTCCTAGTGCGTAAGTATGTCCATTCAAATTTTTGGGTCAAACAATAAATCTGGACAATTGATCCTACTCATACAAATTCCAAAAATTCAACCAAGATTAAATAATTACAATAATTTAATCACAGCACAACAATTAACAAAGGTATCATTATAGTAAAGTAAAATGTATATGCAAAATAAGAAAATTCTAAATCAATATTTACTCAAAAATTTTACTTAAGACAAAACGAAACCATTCCCCGACAATAATGCCAAAAACTTGATAGGCCTCAAATACGCGACTGCGTTCGCACGCAAGTGTACGTGGTCCGAAGTAATAATGGAAGGTAAGTTCCAGATTTTATCATCCTCAGGGAATGGATGTTTTATTTACTTTTAATATTGTTTAAAAAATATGTTATTAGTTTGGTGGTTCTTAATTTTATAATGCAAGAGCTTCTCTTAAGATACTATCTGATTAAGAAAAAAGATTTGGGTTTTCATCATGTGAGTTGTTAGGGGCTGGTATTGTATTCCATTCATACAATTTATAATGTTCCTATTATCATGCAAAATAGTTAAGTGAACATTGTGTTTCTTAGATTAGTACTCTAATTCCGACAAGTTCAAATCTAGTGCATGAGATGACACACTTTGGTTCTATCTCAGCACATAGACTCTTATGAGATTGCATTTTAATTTATTAAGTCTAGATTAACAAAATAATCATTTAGTTAGGTGATCACAAAAGCATTGATTTCCACTAACTAACATCACACGCTACACGCGCAGTTCAGATAAGGAGGTGGATTTATTAGGATTCATGGACTATGTCACATCATCCATGAGCACTAAATGAGTCCTCTTTCTCCTTTCATGTTTGCTGAGCTGCAGAGCTCCATTAGAAGCTCTTGGCTTACATGTATCGACCTCTCGACTGAGCTCAAGGTATGGTACAGTTAGGCTCAAGAACTTGTCACATAGTTCTAAGCACTAATGCACACATACCTAGCTTTATGCTAATTTGGTGAGCTATGGAGCGCAAGATAGTTAAGTGAAACTTTTAAGAGATCTCAACCTAATCATCTGGCCAATATATATCAGCTCAATTTAGGTCCTTCTAGGGAAGGAAAATTCAGAATGCCAATGGCCACACCCTATAGGCTGGTGTTATCACATGGGCAACAGATGTTGCCAGTATGGTTGAGTGAGACACATTTACTTATTTTACAAGTATGATAAAACTAGATGGATATATTATTCCAAGATCCAAAATGACTGTAGCCTCTAGACCCACCCATTCCCTAGTTTAAACAAATACACCAGCTCTAGAAACATCCCTTATGAGCACATCATCTTAAAAGAGAGGACCTGCCCTAGGATGACCAACTGTGGCAAGGACTTACACTCTTACCCCAATTATGGCTTTTAAAGATCACGATGTGGTGTCAGGTACTTTTTATATTAATTTGACTTACATTTCTTAGTTAAATCTTAGAAAAAAATTATCAGCATGTCTCCAATATTAGGTACTTTTTGTTTCCCCGAAAATGTGTGTATAACCTTATTCAACATGGGTGCAAGCCACTCATTCATATCCAAAAATACTATCGAGAAGTTATAGTTACTGTGATTTGAGCTAAGAAATATTAGATGTAGGGATACCATTTGGAGCCCTCATGGTCGCTAAAAATTGTTGCAAATGTGACATCCTAATTAATGTTAGTCCTTCCCATTAAAAATTTTGATATCATCTTGGGAATGAACTGGCTATCCTGTCATCAAGTTGTAATCAACTATCAATGTAAATCACTCTCATGAGTACATGGAAGCTAGTGACATTTATGGGAAGGTTATGCACCATCGCATCCCTCATTAATGCCATACAAGTAGTGAAGCTAATACAAAAAGGGTGTGAAGCCTACCTTGTGATGATGGTGGGAAGTAAATAAGAAATGAATCTTTTAGCAAATATAAGGGTCACTAAAAATTTTTTAAGGTACCTCCTATACGGGAGATAGATTTTACTATTGATTTATTCCCAACACAACCATTATCAAAGGCACCATATTGAATGGCTCTAAAATCACTGTAAGAACTGAATGAGTAATTAAAGAAATTGTTAGATAAAGAACTTATTCATCCCAGCATATCACATTGGGAAGTTCTTATGATTTTTGATAAGAAGAAAGATAGAACAATGAGAATGTGTATCAACTATAGTGAACTAAACAATATGACTTAAAAATAGATATCCTCTTCCCCGTATAGATACTTATTTGATCAACTAACTAAAGTTGTTATTTTATCCAAGATTGACCTTCGATTCGGATATCATCAAGTAGTAATTAAGGAAGAATATATTCCAAAGAAAACTTTTAGGATGAGTTGGAACATTTAAAATTTTTAGTGATATCCTTTTGGTTAACCAATGCCCCATCAATAATTAGGGATATGATGAAGAGGGTTCTGAAACCCTATTTAGACAAAATTTGTGATTGTCTTTATTGATTATATATTGATATATTCAATGAATGAAAAGGATCATGAGGTCCACTTGTGAACTATCTTGGAGACCTTAAGATTTACTAAGTTTTATGCAAAGTTTTCAAATGTGAGTTTTGGTTGAACTCATTGACTTTCCTGGGTCATCTGGTTAATGCTGATGAAATTCAAGTGGATAAAAAAAGTTAGTGCCATCTAGGAATGAGCTCAGCCTACATTGGTAATATAAATTAGGAATTTCTTAGAATTGATGGGTTATTTAATAAAATTTGTACATGGATTCTCTCAGATTAGAAGTTTCTTGGAGATAGATTTTACTATTCTTTTTTTTTTCGACACACAATTGTTACAAAGGTGCCAAATTGAATGGCTTTGAAAGAACTGCAAGAACTGAATGAGGAATTAGGGGAATTTTTTGATAAAGATCTTATTCATCCTAGCATGTCATATTGAGGAGCTCATATGCTTTTAGTTTAGATGAAATGTAGAATAATGAGAATGTATATCGACTATAGAGAACTAAAGAAGATGACATTAAAATAAATATCCTCTTCCTCATATAGATGACTTATTTGATCAACTAACATGAGTTGTTATTTCTCCAAGATCAACCTTCTATTTGGATATCATCAAGTAAGAATAAGGGAAGAAGATATTCCAAAGATAGCTTTTAGGATGAGTATGGACATTTCAAATTCTTAGTGATGTCTGTTGGGTTAACCAATGCCTCATCACTATTTATGGATATGATGATGAGGATTCTGAAACCTTATTTGGACAAATTTGTGATTATCTTCATTGATGATATCTTGATATATTCAATGAATGAAAAGGATCACGAAGTTCACTTGTGAACTATCATGGAGACCTAAAGGTTAAATAAGATTATGTAAGGTTTTTCAAATGTGAGTTCTGGTTGAACTCAGTGACTTTTCTAGGTCATGTGGTTAATGCTGATAAAATTCAGGTGCATAAAAGGAAAATTAGTGCCATCCAGGAATGAGTTCAGCCTACATTGGTAATATAAATTAGGTCCTTGAAATTGATAGGTTATTATAACAAATTTACACATGGATTTTCTTACAGCTGTCCTTCAGTTAAGATCCGAGAGAGTCAAATTTGGGAACCCTTTCTTAGTTCTGTTATATAGGAAAGTTTCTAGCCCTTTTTCCATTAAATCTGTTCACCTTTTCCAATTCAAAGTTTTGATTGCTTGCCACTAAGATTATTCCATTATTCCCTTGAGAAATAACAAGAATTAATTACTTTGGAGTTTCCAAACAGCTAGGGAAGGCAACTAGTTTTTATTTTTGGGCTTCCCCATGCTGCCATTAATGCACTTTTTTTGGTAGGAAATGCGACGGATGCTGTAGAGCGCTGCGGTGCGCCGTAGCATTTCAATTTCAAATCAGGCTCACTGCAGTGCACTATAGGGCGCTGCTGCGTGTTGTAGCAATTCAGTGTCGACATTTCCCCCATTATGGTGTGCTATGGTGAAACAATTAAATTGTACTCGAATTATTATTCCGCAACGGCGCACTGTAACATTTGAGTTTCGGGTGAAGCCCACGACAGCGCGCTGTGGCGGATTAATTAATTTTTCCTTTTGATATTCATTCCCCTATGGTGCACTATAGCAATTAAGTTTCAACAGTCAATCCTCTACAGCGCGCTATGGCGGATCAATTAAGTTTTTGCAAATGTTGCCTTGGCACGCTGTGGCGGTTACAACGGTATTGCTCCAGGTCTCCAGAAATGCTCCAGGTTACTGCTATCTGCTATCTTGCCGCAGGGCACGCCATGGCGTGTTGCGGCGTGCTACGGCGATTTTGTTCTAGAATAGTTGAATTTCTTCAAATTTTGCTAAGCCTATCCCTTTGCTTGAAAATGTATAAAAACTAATCAAAGTAGGCTGTTCTTATCATGGAGTTATATGTTTTTCTCCTTTATTTTGTTATAAATTATGAACTCATCAGGGGCCGAGGTGATGAACTTGTTTTATTAAACCCGACCTCGAGGTTTTATATTTTTCCAAAAGAACTGTGAACATTGCTCCATGACATTAAGACATATATTTATGGAGGATCTTACATGTTAATTTATATTTTGCTTAAGAAAATGGCATGTGACATAATCATGCAAGTGGAAATATTTTGTTTGCAAGAGTTTTTATTATTTTATATTGTGTTAAGCCCTTATTTTCCTGTAATTATACTATATTCTTACCTTTGCTTCTCACATTTGCTTAAGTGTACTAATTAGTATCATGTGTACATAGAATATGCTATAAGGTATTATTTTTATAATGCCAGATTAGGTACAGTTGGAAGGTGTTGAGCTAACTTGAAAGCATGTTACAGAGTCTAGCTCAGATTAAATTTTAGTTATTCTTATGCTACAAAAGAACAATTGAGATTTTTATTTATGTTGAAAATTTTTTTTTTTTTTTGTATTATTCAGTTTGGTTTTATATTTTAAATTGAATGTATTGATATTTTTGACATATGGCTTTGGATGATTACCTTACTAAATGCTATTTTACTTAACTATCCAATAGGATCCTACAGGAATGAACCTAACATTGGATTAGTTTCACTAACCCAACATTAGGTCATATCAATTGGTAATAAAGTAGGATTGGATGTGTTTAGGTAAAATAGTATTTTGACATGAGGGCCATAAAAGATAATCCATTCAATTTAAGTTGGAACTATAGAAAAACAAATGAATCATTTGAATAATTTGTTGTATAGAATAGTAGCGACATTTTAAGGATTTCCCCAACATTTACAGGTTATGTGTTGATTTAGTTAAAAGGAAATGGATTCTTCCAACCACTCAGCGGATCACTCGGAAGCCAACTTCAACAAAGAGGAGTCAGTGATATTCCCAAGCCCAACTATAGTCCTCCAACACTTGAGGACCAAGTGAGAGTGCTTGAAGGGAAAGAGGAGACCAACTGTAAGTGCAATGAGGTTTATGTGAGTTTCATATGAGAAGAAGATTGCTATCCTCTAAAAGGAGGTACAAGTATTAAAAGAATCATTATGGAACATACTCCCCACGCTTTCTGAATTGACCATGGGCAAAGAAAAATAATACAAGGAACATATCTCAGAGCATGTGGAAGGGATGCATCAGGCGACACACGCTGTCCACCAGGCCAAAGATGCAGTCACTACATCTAGAACCAAGAAGAGGGGAAGAACTTCCAGCAAGTATAAGAAACTTTGGGCCAAAAGCCACAAGAAAAACATTTAATAGTTGCATCCTTATTTACTTTTAAATCTATATGTTATGATGGACTATATTTTAGTTTATTCAATTTGAAATTTTCTTCCTTATGATGAACATTAATTGCTACTATGAATAAAAGAAAAGTATTATCTTTTTGGTTTAAATTTTAAGTATTTAACATTATAATGGTCCTCCTTATAGATGAACCCAAAAGAATACTCTACTGAATTTCCTACAAAGACTCCAGTAAAAGTCTCTCTACCTTCAGGATAACTTGAAAGTAAAACATATAGGATATAAAGGATGATGGCGCAAATACAGGCCAACCAAAACAGAGCCATTGCTTATGTTCCCATGCATGTACCTTCCCCAGAGCAAAGGCAAAAAATCGATGGAGCTTTATAGGCTTTCATGAAATTGAACCCACTATCGTATGACAGGAGAGCTTGTCTAATGGAGGCAGAGGATTGGATATAGGAAATAGAAAGCAAATTGTAGAACATGAAGTGTTCAGTCATGGATGCAGTGAGGTTGGCTAAAGGTCTATTCAGAGCAAAAGTTGAGCGATGGTGGGTAGTCTCCCACAAAACTCAGTTCACTTACCTGGAACTAGAAGATATTACTTAGAACAAGTTCACAAATGTATTTAGAGATCATTACATTCATCATTTTGTACAAAACATTTTGGAGAATCAATTCATCAAATTAACACATGGAAATAAATCCATCACGACTTATGAATCCAAGTTCACCAAGCTCTCTAGGAATGCTACTAAATTAGTAGAATTAGAGGCCTAAAGGTGCATCAGATTCTTGGATGGCTTGAAGGATTCCATCAAAACAAGTTTTCTCTCACTTAATCATGCCAAATTTGCTGAGCTACTGGACCACACAACCATGTTAGAGCTGTATATTCCAAATGGCTACTAAGCGCACCCCTTAATTAGTGGCTTAGATGATAAATAGCTTTGGTAGCATCCATTGAATTCATCTAACTTAGCCCATAATGGAGCACATAAACAGATTCAAGACTACCCAAATGCCCTTATACCCATGCAATCATAGAAGCTCTTTTGTTTCCATAGAGAAACTAGAAGATGAAAATGTTATTTTTGACTTATAATAAGGATTGCTTGCTATCATGGTAGAGGGGAATTATTCCTAGTTCAACACATCCTTAATTAACTCTTTGAATGAATTTTTTATTTCTAACATATTATTCCTAATAACATAATAGAACCCCGTTCATTATATTGGTCATAAATCCTTTCTAGCCATTTGCTGCTACGAAAACCTTCCATTATACTACTCTATTACTTCCTTATAGTATTTCAGTAGAAATTTCATTAGTTTGACTTTAGGAATCTTATCATAAGTATTAATCTATAAGGCATTACTTAAAAGAAGAATTATAAACCAACTTGGGCAAATCCAATATTGGCTTTTCATAACTAATTATATCCTATTTCATTCAAACCTAGTTCTAAAACTGACAACAATAATTAAGTAAATTGCTATTAGATTAGATGAACCTTGCACAAATTAGTAGGCCTGTAGGTTGATGGATAAATTGAATATAGTTGTAGGTGTATTACATAATTTTCAAGCAATAGGTTTCTTTCACAGTATTTCCTTAGGTAAGCTTAATTTAATACAAGAAGTCCACCTGAATTCACCAATCTTGAATTGGAAGAGACTATAAGAGTCTTCCAGGCTTTTGATGTCGGCTTCACTAAGTTGCATGCATTGCAACATTCCACAAACTCTCCTACATCTTTCTTTAGTTTTGACCACCAATAAATTTTCATTAAAATGTGGTACATTTGGGAGCTTCCTAGGTGGATACTAAAACCCAAACAATGTGCTTCTTTTGATTTTGTCTTATTGCAACTCCTCATATTTAAGTACCCATAGTCGAGTGCCTTGCTAAATGTAACCATCCCTTTCTAGAAGGTATTTGTTCTTTCCTTCCAAAATATGTTGCTTCATCATCTGGTACTATGTATCTTTTATTTGGGATAATTAAATGCGCCTCTCCAACATTGGTTCTATAGCTTATGTAGCTAGAATAGTGTTTGTTTGCTTTGTCGATACAAGATCTATTTCTAGCTTATTCAATTTATTAATCAAATGCTCATTGATGATCATCATGCTTAGTGTGTCGATTGTTTTTTTTTTAATGTGCCAACTACTATGTTGGCCTTGCTTGGGTGATATTGAATATCCAAGTCGTAGTCACTTATAAGTTCTAGTCATTGCTTGCCAAAAATTTAGCTCCCTTTGAGTAAATATGTATTTGAGACTTCGATGATCTATGTAAATCTTACATTTTACCTGTACAAATAGTGTCTTCATATTTTGTGTGCAAAAACAATGGCTGTTAATTCCAGATCATGAATTGGATAGTTACTTTCATGTACTTTTATTTGTCTAGATGCATAAGCAATTACTTCATGATTTTTCATTAGCACACAACCGAGTTCCACCTTGGATGCTTTGGTGTAGATTTGGTAGTTCTCACCTTCTTATAATAAGGATAATATAGGAGCGGTTGTTAGAGCATCCTTCAATTTTTGAAATGAAATTTCACACTTGGGGCTTCACATAAATGGGATGGTTTCTTGCATTAATTTGGTGAGTGGAGCAGAAATATGGGAGAATCCTTGCACAGCTTTTTTATAATAACCTATCAATTCTGTGAAACTCCTAATTTTTATTACCAATGTAGTCTGAGTTTATCCCTAGATAGCACTAATTTTCCTTTTATCCACCTAAATTTCATTAGCATTAACCACATGACCTAGGAAAGTCACTGAGTTCAACCAGAACTCACATTTAAAAAACTTTATATATAACTTATTAAGCCTTAAGGTCTCCAAGATAGTTCACAAGTGAACCTCATGATCTTTTTCATTTATTGAATATATCAAGATAGCACTAATGAAGAACCAAAAATTTATCCAAATAAGGTTTTAAAACCCTCTTCATCATAACCATAAATAATAATGGGGCATTGGTTAACCTAAAGGACTTCACTAAAAATTTGAAATGTCCATACTCATCCTAAAAGCAATCTTTAGAATATCTTCTTCCCTTATTCTTACTTGATGATATCCAAATAGAAGGTTGATCTTGGAGAAACAACAGCTCTAGTTAGTTGATAAAACAAGTCATCTACACGAGGAAGAGGATATCTATTTTGAAGTCATCTTGTTTAGTTCTCTATAGTCGATACACATTCTCATTGTTATATCTTTATTCTTAACATAAAACATAGGAGCTCCCCAATGTGACATACTGGAATGAATAAGATCTTAATTTAACAATTCCCTTAATTGTTCATTCAGCTCTTGCAGTTCTTTCTGAGTGATTCAATATGGTGCCATTAATAAAGATTGTCTGTCACTAATTAAATCAATAGTAAAATCTATCTCCAATAAACTTTTAATGCGGGAGAATCCTTGTATAAATTTGTTTTAATAACCTATCAATTTCAAGAAACTCCAAATTTATATTACCAACGTAGGCTGAATCCATTCTTGGATGGCACTAATTTTCCTTTTATCCACCTGAATTTCATCAGTATTAACCATATGATCTCAAAAAGTCACTGAGTTTAACCAGAACTCACATTTGAAAAACTTTAAATAATCTTATTTAACCTTATGGTCTCAATGATAGTTTGCAAGTGAACCTCATGATCCTTTTCATTCATTGAATATATCAAGATATCATCAATGAAGACAATCACAAATTTGTCCAAATAGGGTTTCAGAATCCTCATCATCATATCCATAAATAGTGATGAGGCATTGGTTAACCTAAAGGACTTCACTAAAAATTTGAAATGCCCATACTCATCCTAAAAGCAATCTTTAGAATATCTTCTTCCCTTATTCTTACTTAATGATATCCAAATAGAAGGTTGATTTTGGAGAAACAACAGCTCTAGTTAGTTGATAAAACAAGTCATCTACACGAGAAAGAGGATATCTATTTTGAAGTCATCTTGTTTAGTTCTCTATAGTTGATACACATTCTCAATGTTCTATCTTTATTCTTAACATAAAATATAGGAGCTCCCCAATGTGACATACTGGAATGAATAAGATCTTAATTTAACAATTCCCTTAATTGTTCATTCAGCTCTTGCAGTTCTTTCTGAGTGATTCAATATGCTGCCATTAATAAAGATTGTCTGTCACTAATTAAATCAATAGTAAAATCTATCTCCAATAAACTTTTAATGCGGGAGAATCCTTGTATAAATTTGTTATAATAACCTATCAATTTTAAGAAACTCCAAATTTATATTACCAATGTAGGCTGAATCCATTCTTGGATGGCACTAATTTTCCTTTTATCCACCTGAATTTCATCAGTATTAACCATATGATCTCAAAAAGTCACTGAGTTTAACCAGAACTCACATTTGAAAAACTTTAAATAATCTTATTTAACCTTATGGTCTCAATGATAGTTTGCAAGTGAACCTCATGATCCTTTTCATTCATTGAATATATCAAGATATCATCAATGAAGACAATCACAAATTTGTCCAAATAGGGTTTCAGAATCCTCATCATCATATCCATAAATAGTGATGAGGCATTGGTTAACCTAAAGGACTTCACTAAAAATTTGAAATGCCCATACTCATCCTAAAAGCAATCTTTAGAATATCTTCTTCCCTTATTCTTACTTAATGATATCCAAATAGAAGGTTGATTTTGGAGAAACAACAGCTCTAGTTAGTTGATAAAACAAGTCATCTACACGAGAAAGAGGATATCTATTTTGAAGTCATCTTGTTTAGTTCTCTATAGTTGATACACATTCTCAATGTTCTATCTTTATTCTTAACATAAAACATAGGAGCTCCCCAATGTGACATACTGGAATGAATAAGATCTTAATTTAACAATTCCCTTAATTGTTCATTCAGCTCTTGCAGTTCTTTCTGAGTGATTCAATATGCTGCCATTAATAAAGATTGTCTGTCACTAATTAAATCAATAGTAAAATCTATCTCCAATAAACTTTTAATGCGGGAGAATCCTTGTATAAATTTGTTATAATAACCTATCAATTTTAAGAAACTCCAAATTTATATTACCAATGTAGGCTGAATCCATTCTTGGATGGCACTAATTTTCCTTTTATCCACCTGAATTTCATCAGTATTAACCAAATGATCTCAAAAAGTCACTGAGTTTAACCAGAACTCACATTTGAAAAACTTTACATAGTCTTATTTAACCTTATGGTCTCCATGATAGTTTGCAAGTGAACCTCATGATCCTTTTCATTCATTGAATATATCAAGATATCATCAATGAAGACAATCACAAATTTGTCAAAATAGGGTTTCAGAATCCTCATCATCATATCCATAAATAATGATGAGGCATTGGTTAACCTAAAGGACTTCACTAAAAATTTGAAATGCCCATACTCATCCTAAAAGCAATCTTTAGAATATCTTCTTCCCTTATTCTTACTTAATGATATCCAAATAGAAGGTTGATCTTGGAGAAACAACAGCTCTAGTTAGTTGATAAAACAAGTCATCTACATGAGGAAGAGGATATCTATTTTGAAGTCATCTTGTTTAGTTCTCTATAGTCGATACACATTCTCATTGTTCTATCTTTATTCTTAACATAAAACATAGGAGCTCCCCAATGTGACATACTGGAATGAATAAGATCTTAATTTAACAGTTCCCTTAATTGTTCATTCAGCTCTTGCAGTTCTTTCTAAGTGATTCAATATGGTGCCATTAATAAAGATTGTCTGTCACTAATTAAATCAATAGTAAAATCTATCTCCAATAAACTTTTAATGCAGGAGAATCCTTGTATAAATTTGTTATAATAACCTATCAATTTCAAGAAACTCCAAATTTATATTACCAATGTAGGCTGAATCCATTCTTGGATGGCACTAATTTTCCTTTTATCCACCTGAATTTCATCAGTATTAACCATATGATCTCAAAAAGTCACTGAGTTTAACCAAAACTCACATTTGAAAAACTTTACATAGTCTTATTTAACCTTATGGTCTCCATGATAGTTTGCAAGTGAACCTTTTCATTCATTGAATATATCAAGATATCATTAATGAAGACAATCACAAATTTGTCCAAATAGGGTTTCAGAATCCTCATCATCATATCCATAAATAGTGATGAGGCATTGGTTAACCCAATGGACATCACTAAAAATTTGGAATGTCCATACTCGTCCTAAAAGCTATCTTTGGAATATCTTATTCCCTTATTCTTACTTGATGATATCCAAATAGAAGGTTGATCTTGGAGAAACTTCAGCTCTAGTTAGTTGATAAAACAAGTCATCTACACGAGGAAGAGGATATCTATTTTAAAGTCATATTGTTTAGCTCTCTATAGTCGATACACATTCTCCTTGTTCTATCTTTATTCTTAACATAAAATATAGAAGCTCCCCAATGTGACATATTGGGATGAATAAGATCTTTATTTAACAATTCCCTTAATTATTCATTCAGCTCTTGCAGTTCTTTCTGAGCCATTCAATATGGTGCCATTAATAGAGATTGTGTGTCACTAATTAAATCAATAGTAAAATCTATCTCCAACAAAAATTTAATTCGAGAGAATCCTTGCATAAATTTGTTATAATAACTTATCAATTTCAAGAAACTCCTAATTTATATTACCAATGTAGGCTGAATCCATTCCTAGATGGCACTAATCTTCCTTTTATCCACCTGAATTTCATCAGTATTAACCACATGATCTAGGAAAGTTACTGAGTTCAACCAGAACTCACATTTGAAAAAAAACCTTAAGTTCTCAATGACAGTTCGCAAGTGGGCCTCATGATCCTTTCATTCATTGAATATATGAAGATATAATCAATGAAGACAATCACAAATTTGTCCAAATAGGGTTTCAGAATCCTCATTATCATATCCATAAATAGTGATGAGGCATTGGTTAACCCAACGGACATCACTAAAAATTTGAAATGTCCATACTCATCCTAAAAGCTATCTTTGGAATATCTTCTTCCCTTATTCTTACTTGATGATATCCAAATAGAATGTTGATCTTGGAGAAACAACAGCTCTAATTAGTTGATCAAACAAGTCATCTACACGAGGAAGATGATATCTATATTGAAGTCATTCTTTAGTTCTCTATAGTCAATATACATTCTCATTGTTCTACCTTTATTCTTAACATAAAACATAGGAGCTCCCCAATGTGACATACTGGGATGAATAAGATCTTTATTTAATAATTCCCTTAATTGTTCATTTAACTTCTGCAGTTCTTTTTGGGCCATTCAATATGGTGCCATTAATAAAGAATGTGTGCCACTAATTAAATCAATATTAAAATCTATCTCCAACAAACTTTTAATTCAGGAGAATCCCTGTATAAATTTGTTATAATAACCTATCTATTTTAAGAAACTCCTAATTTATATTACCAATGTAGGTTGATTCCATTTCTTGATGGCACTAATTTTCCTTTTATCCACCTAAATTTCATTAGTATTAACCACATGACCTAGGAAAGTCATTGAGCCAAACCAAAACTCACATTTGAAAAACTTTACATAGTCTTATTTAACCTTAAGGTCTCCATGACAATTCGCAAGTGGACCTCATGATACTTTTCATTAATTAAATATATCCATATATCATCAATGAAGACAATCACTCCAATAACAACCCAAATATTGAATTAGGAAGTCGATCCAATACTAAAGCGTTACCATTGCATTTAATATTGACTTAGAAGAAAACTAACCCAATACTAAGTGCTATGTGGTGAAGAATCTTTTTAAGGTAAACAAGTTATAAGTAAAATTGAACAAGTAAGCAATATGAAGTAAGGGCATCTATATCCACCATCTAAACCAAGCTAGTAAAATAAAAATACATCCATCACAGAGATAAATTAAGAACATCATATACATTTTAATATTACAAACTAAATTAAAGTAATTGAAGTAAATTTTCTCATTCTCACTAAAAGTAGTAAAACAGAAACAGATTCTTCAAGCTACAAATATTCGGTACTAGTCTCAACTCTAAGGTCTAGATGATGCTCATTTTCTACTATATTTTGTTTTTAATACAGTAGGGCACAACCAGCAAAATAGAAAAATTAGACTTAAAAGTTTATGTATATTTTAAAGTTATACAAAGTTTTAAATAATATTTTAAACGGATATCACATTAGCCATTTACAAATTGAAATGAGTAAGCGGAGCACTAAGCATCAAAGTATAGTATAAAAGTAAGTAAAAAAAGTAAAATGAAGAGTAAGAGCTCACTAGTACGATTGTCCTAGCCTGTGACAATGAGTAAGGGAAAATATACATCCTATAAAAATAAGAAACTACTAAAGTGCATATAAAAGCATAAAATAATACATGAATATGTTCAATGAAAATATGCTAAGTATTACATAATACAAAGTAGTGAAGTATAATATGTAAGTAAGGCAACATACATTACAGGATAGTAAGGACTGTAATGTGAGGTAAATAATAGTAAGAAGTAAAAATTGTATAGTAAAATAAAGTGAGACTTAGTCACATGGAATATGCTGAGTAGGCATAACCAAAAAGGATACAAAAAGTAACACATAATAAAATAATTGTGATAATAATAATGTTAAGTTGCTTAAGTTACATAAAGTATTATTCTATGGGCATAAATTACAAAATAAAATGATGAGTTAAGCACATATGCCTAACAAGTAAGAAAGTTGGGGTTTCCCAAAAACAAACACATTCCTCCTTAAGGATGCGTGAGGCCTCCTTATTACTCCTTAGCCTGCCCTGACTTATAGTCTACCACATGAAACCGTTATGTATAATGTTTTAAATTTTTATTATATGCACAATGTCTTTATGAATATTCAAGGTTATACTCTTACAGTAAAGCAGCATTCAAAGATCTTATATTAATTATAATTCATGTGATATCCATTATTGTCTAAGTTTAGTTATCTAACTTAATGATTGGAGCTAATTAAGCTCTCAATTGACTTAGAAATAACAATCTCTAAGTCATTTAAAAAATAATACTATAAGTAATTAAGATTTGAAAAATAGTAGTTTGCTTTAGATTTGCTTAAATGGCAAAATAATATATATATATATATATATATATATATATGCAACATGACACTAATCCTATACTAATACTAAGCCAAAATACTCTTTATTGGACATTGACAGACTAAAAAATACACGTCTGGCTCACACACAAGTGTACGTGGTATGAATTAATAAGGAATTTGAAGTCCCGAGAATTATCGTCCACTAAGAACGAAGTGCTTCGTTACTAAAGTATATTATTTTCAATGATGTTTTAACAACGGTTTAGTTTGTGTTGTGGGTTCCAATTTAGCAATCAGAGTTTTGTTGATTAGAAACTACAAGTTGAAAAAGTAGGGAGAGTTGGGCTTAACATGCAATTCATTAAAGGGTTTTGTGTAAGTACTCTTTTTTGTCAATTTTAAGTGTCAAATTACTTAAATGTTTTAATTATAATCAAGCAATAATAGTCTTCCTTAGATTTTTGCTTAATTCAGACTAAGTTATGCCTAGTGTTCAAAGATGAACTCAAGAAGGTTCAATTCCAGCACATAACACGTGATCAATATTAGTTAAATCTGATACTTGTCTAAGTTTTCAAATCTATTGTTTTAATTTTGTGATCATGCAAGTTTGATTTCACTAAATAGCTTCTCATGCATCGGTTCTCTATTTAGCTAAGGAAGAGAGCTATTGGGCTAAGCGGCTTATGTCACATCACCCACAAGCAGTCAACATTTCATCTTGCTCCAGTAACTAAAATGAGCAATGGAGCACACATTGTGGCTCTTGGCTCATAGACATTAACTTTTTAGCTTTGCTAGAGGAACAGTGCTACATGTTCAAAAGCTTGTCAAGGCTATAGTCCATTGAGCACATATTCCTAGCTTAAGCTAATGGTGAGCGGTGGAGCTCTACGATCATTTAATTTTCCATCGCTCTGCTCATCATTTCAAGCCCTAAGCATTTGCATTGATCATCCTCACTCAATGAATATTGTCACAGATATCTGTGGCGAGGATGCTCTATGTGCACATTCTTAGTTCTAAAAGGGTAAGCTAGCTTCATAGTTTTCCTAGTTAAAAAAAATTAACTTAAATAGATACATTCATGACACATCATTCATCCAAGCAATTCTTCATATCAATAATCAAGAAATGACTAATGAATTTTATTCACTGACAAAATTGAGTACAAACACTTTAATTCCCTCAAATCATTACATGTTTGAGCCCATCCGTCTGCAAGGAAGATTTAGGCTTCCATTGCAAAAGAAGTACAAGTAAAGAAACTCAGGACATTGAACCCTTGCATGGCTCTTTGTAAAAAAAAAAAAAGATAGAGATAGAGATACAATACTAGGAACTGATGTGGTATTCACCGGATCTTCTCTTAATCATCGATCTCTTTCCCTTTTCTCTTTCCTAAGCTCGATTCTTCTTTCCTTTGGTGACAGCCTATTCCTTCCTTGGGCGGGGCTTCTCTCCTTCCTTCAGCTTCTACACTTTCAAATATTTTGAACCCTAAATGTCAAAATGGGGAACCCTTTCTTAGTCTTTTCTCTCAACTTTTATAGATCATGAATAATTCATTTAGCATTAGTCCAGCCACCCTTTCATCTCCTCAAGAATTAAATGAATGTCAAGAATTAATTAGCACCGAGTTATCTGACTTGGTCTGCTGTAGCACACAATAGCACTGAGCTCTTTGTCTTGAGAGTACTGCAGTGCGCTGGGGCGTGCTGGAGTGCACCATAGCGGTTTTCTTCCAGAAATTTATATTTAGGCCAGATTTTAATTTGCTCATCTCATATCCTGAAAAGGCAGTGAAAACACATCAAAGTATACATTTTTAATAGAAAAGTGTTTATTTTTATTTAATTATTTTACTATAAATTAGATTTATCAGACACTAAACTTAAGGCCAAGGTTCCATAATTAATAGATGTTGATTGAAGGTTCTATTATTATAAGATAGGGATGGTAGGATCTAGGTTCACTACCTCAAAACTTGCAAATGCTACTTAGATTGAATTAGTTATAGCTAAATAGCTCACTTAAGCTAACTAAAAACTCTTTTGAAAGGTTTGAAGTGCATAGCTAAGGGAAAGGTTACAATCTAGTAGTGCTAGGTTGCTTATGTTTATAAGGGTAATAAGGCTATCAACGAGGCTAGTAGATCACTCTTATTGGACTAGATAGTACCAAGTTAAAGACTAGAGGGAATAAGACGAGGTTTGCAAACGAAAGGAAAGGCTCACTAAGTCTAAAATCAATTTATAGGTAATAGTCTTAATAGGGTTCTATCATACTAGCAAAGGTAAGCTATTAGCTATCACATATTAAGTATAAGTTTGCTACACTTGAGATAGGTGAACAATCAAAACTAGGGTTTTCCAATAGTCTATCTCTCATAAGGTTGAAGGTTAAATACAAGATTACTAAGCTACTCAGAGCATTGAACTATAATAATCAAGGCCTATGCTCATATTCTATTGTGACATGAAAGTCTAATTAGGAAAATTAAGCTTGTTGTCCTAAGACAAAATCCTAAGATAAACAAGCAATAAATCCATGAAAATCACATTAAATGAAGATTTGAGGAGCCGAAAACCAAAATTCTCTAATTGATGTTCAATCACAACAATGTAAGAAAATATGTAATCTACACATTACAAGGAGTGAAATGGCTTTAAGTAGGTCAAATTTGGACAATGTTGGGAAATTAGAGTTTTCGGGACTTCTAATTGTAATTAAAATGTGATTAAGAAAATTAAGTATCCAATCATAATTTTGATTTCATATTAATGTTCCTCTCATATTTTTGAATTAAATGATCTATAATTTTGCATAATTTGGATGAAAATAATTAAAATTTTTGATCAAATAAAATTTGAAATAAATTAAAATAACTAATTAAATGGCATTTTAGGGTTACTGTGCAATCCCATCAGCTGAAGTCACGCGACACCCTTGCGACCAGTGCGCACAAGCCACACTGTGCACTAAGCCACGAGCAGCACGGGAACTAAATAGTCAGAGCAAGGACAACCATACCTGTATCGAAGCCTCTCCCCTGACAGAGCCGACATGTTGTGCCAACCATTGAGGCTTATTGGCAACCAGAACGCCGGTATAAGGGATGCCTTAGATTCAAAGGAGTAGATTTGGGTAAGTTACAGTGGAGCAGTGTGTGAGCTGCACTGTTTGCTCCCGTTTGAGCTTGATCGGGCTCAAATTCATGACGTAGCAATCACTAAAAATAGGTTTTCAAAATGTTAATTAGGAAAATTGTAAAGCTAAGGGTAGGGAATTAGTAGCATATATTTCTCCTTCATTGGCTGGAATAGGGTTAGGGTTAGGTTTAGAGTTGCTGCTTCTGTAATGCAAGTGTTGTGGAGTTGGTTTTAGCAAGAGGAGGAAAGGTTAGGGTTCTCGGTCTTATTTGAGGTCAACATGCAGTTGGCAACCCATCGTGGTACGATGCACCTAAGCTTGCAGGCGCATAATCACGGGGACATATAGTTTCTGCCTGCTACTGCAGATTGGCTTTGAGAGAAATGGATGGCCCTAATCCAAGGATTTTACTGTCTTGTGCATAGATCTATGCACGAGACCAACGCGGTTCAATAGTTGAAAACATAAGGAGGTACTATTCAATGATCGATTAATTTATATGCTAATTAAATATTATTTATACTCATTTTATTAAATCAAAATTAAAAAATCAAGCGAGTTCCAAGAAATTCAAAAAATTCACCCTTAGCTAAATGAAGGGTGAGGATCTTAAAAATGAAGTCGTATTTTAAATTGGAGAACAACTTAAATAACTTATTTTTCTGAGCACTTAAATACATTAAAATATTCAAGAAAATTTGGCAACTTCCCAAATTTTCCAAAATACCACCCATAGCTAATTTAGGGGTGAGTAGTCCAATGGCAAACATTGATTTTGATTCTGAGGACATATTAAAATATGTATTTTAGGTTGGTTAAAATAATAAAAACTATTCACTGATTGCTAACGATCTCCAAATCGTACCAAACTTTAGGTGTAGGCTTCTAATGCTATTATAAGTGCACTGGTAATGAAGTGGAGCTAATTGGGCTACCTAATAATTGGTAATAACACTATGGTTGTAATAGGTTCCCCTTATTAAAAGGGCTGTCATCCTTGATGCCCTAATAAATTTAATACAAATAATGAATATAAATGAAAACAATAGAATTCAAAATACCAAATTAAGGAAAGAACTCTAAAAACTTCTTCTACACATGTTATTCTTTTTCCCACATGGCATCTTCAACTGAGTGATTATGCCAGTGAACTTTAACCATAGGAATACTATGGTTCCTCAATTGTTTGAGGTCTCGTCATAGAATTGTGAAAGGCTTAACGATGAAAGTTAGGTCGGGCTGCATTTTGACTGCAGAAATTTGAACTTGTTGATTTGGATCAATCAAACACCTTCTTAGCGACAAGACTTAAAAAACATTGGCACTGCTAACAAATCTTCAGGCATATCCAACACGTATGGAGATATTCCAACTTTTCCAATAACTTCAAAGGATCTTAAATATCTAGGACTTAGTTTTTTTGGCACGTCAAACCTCTCATGGCCACACATCAAACTAATAATCAGATAAGCCTGCTTTTTACTTTGAAATTCTAATGGATGGTGGCGATCATCGTGATATTTCTTCTATCTATCTTGAGCTGTTAAAAAATTACATTTGATTCGCTAAACCTTTCTGTTAGTCTCCTGAATCAATTCAAAACCATAGAGTTGAGTATCTCCCAAATTAGTCCAAGCATTAGAAACATCCCCTTCCATAAAGCACTTCATATTGGAGCCATTCCAATATCGAACTGATAACTATTATTGTAGGAGAACTAAACTAAGGTGAGGTGTTGTTCCCATGATCCACTAAAATCTAATATATAGAGGCATAGAAGATCCTATAAAATTTGGTTAACTCGATTAGTATCACCATTAGTCTAGGGATGAAAAATAGTACTCAAAGCTAAGTTGGTCCCTAGGTCTTGCTGAATAGCTGACCAAAATTGAGAAGTAAATCTATTGTCTCTATCTAAAATAATACAGTTTGGTGTTTCATGCAAATGGATGATCTCATTGATGTAGAGCTTGGCCAACTTCTCTACAAAATTGGTCTAATGAATTAGAAGTAAATGAGATGATTTGGTGAGTTTTTCGACATTCACTAAAATCACATCAGAACCAGACTTACTCTATGGAAAACCCATGACGAAGTTCATGTAAATGTCAAACCATTTCATTTAGGACTCTCTAATGGTTAGATAAGTCCACTAGCCTTTTGATGTTAAGCCTTCACTAAAGATAAAGAATGACCTTTTAAATAAAAATTATGATGTCTCTCTTACTGTCAGGTCACTAGAAGGACTTCTTCAGAGCCTGATACATCTTACTGCTACCAAGATGAACGGTGTAACTAGAGTTATGGGCTTCATAGAATTTATAATTGCAACATTTTAAGAACCCATACCTTCTTTCTAATAGATTACACTGTCAATATCAAGACGCAACTCAGATCTCTTCCCATTCTCAATATCAGATATAAGCTTGGAATAATCATCATCTTCCTTCTGAGCTTTAATAATCATTGATCTTAGAGAGTATTATGATTGATAAGCAAACAAAATTCCATGCAAATTAGTTGATTTAATTGGCTCAAGATTCAACCATCAAAATCTTTAATCAAAGAATCACTACCACAAAGAGATGACAAAGTCTCTTTACGACTAAGGGCATCACCTACTATGTTAGCTATACTTGGATGATACTAAATTTCCATGTCATTGTTGCAAATTAACTCAATCCATTTGTGGTGACAATAATTAAGCTCCTTTTGAGTGAAAATATACTTCAAACTTTGATGATCAGTAAATATTTCACACTTAACACTATACATGTAATGTCTATAAATTTTGAAGGTAAGAACTACCCTAGCAAGTTCAAGATCATGTGCAAGGTAGTTTCTCTCATTAGGTTTTAACAGCCTGGAGGCAAAGGATATTACTCTACCATCTTGAATCAGAACACAACCAAGTCCTACCTTAGAGGCATCAATATAAATCTAAAAATCTTTACTCTCTTGAGGTAGTACAAGGATTGGCACAGAAGTTAATAGATTAATGGTACTTCCTTTCGAGTTAACTGATTCAACAGAACTATGATCTGAGAGAATCCTGGAACAAACTTTTGTATTAACCAGCAAGTCCTAGGAAATTACAAAACTTTATTACTAATTTGGGTTGCACCCACTACTGAATAACTTGGATCTTCTTTTGGTCAACCCAAATCCCTTTAGCATCAATCACATGACCCAGAAATACCATAGAATTGAGCACTTGGAGAACTTAGATAAAAGCATTTGGTTTCTAAGTAGCTCATGAATAGCATGCAGATACTTCTTATGCTCAGCATCTGACTTGAAATAAACCAGAATATTATCGATATATATTATGAAAAATTCATTGAGATACTGCTTAAGAATTCATTGCATTAGGTCCATGAATTTGGATGGAGATTTGACAGTCCAAATGACATGACTACGAACTCGTAATCTCCATATCGCATCCTCAATGTAGTTTTATGAACATCTTCATCCTTAATTCTGATATGGTAGTAACTTGATCTCAAGTCTATTTTGGAGAAGACTTTCGCACATGCAAGCTAATCAAGTAAGTCATCAATTCTGGGCAGAGGATACTTATTATTTATAGTTACCATGTTTTGCTCATGGTAGTCAATACACATACGCATCAAAATATCCTTCTTCTTCATGAACAAAATGAGAGGTCCCCATGGTCACAAGCTAGGGCGAATGAAACCTTTCTCAAGCAACTCTTGCAGTTGATTTTGTAGCTCTTGAAACTTTTTGGGTGCCATTCTATACGAGGGCTTAAACTTAGGCAGAGTCCCTGGGATTAGTTCTATAGAAAATTCTACCTTTCTCAAAGGAGTTAGTCCTGATAAATATGTAGGGAACAAATCCAAGAACTCCCTAATGATGTTGGTATCCTCCAAAGATCTATCTTCGTTGACTCCACCAATTAAGGTTACAAAAATTGCGTTACAAACCTTACAAATGAGGCGCTCAGTTTTTGTTGCTTTAATTAGTGATGCAGTTAAACCAAGCTTGCCTACGAAAACTTTGGGTTTCTTCCTTACTCTTAATGTAACTTTCTTCCAATGGCAATCGATGAAGTGTTTAATTTACTCAACCAATTCATGACTAGAATTATGTCTAAGTTTGTAATCGGCATAAATTTAAGCTTTAATTGAAAAAGTTAGTTTCTAATCAGGATGATCAACAAACTAAACTTATTAGTGCGCATTTCAACTCCAGATTGCATTTGCACATGCAAGGCATTGTCCAAGCTAAAATGTTGAAGGTTATTAATAAACAGAGTTACTATAGTGGAAAAGTAAAACCTTATTTAATGACTAATGCAGTAAAAGCAAAAATATGAAAGTAAAAATGCTAGAAAGAAAAACATAATAAGAAAACAAATGTAGAATATATCGTGATGACATATTTATCCTCTTGGGCAACAATAGGAGTCAAGGAATATACAAGGGGCACCATAGGAGACTATGCAATAGCTTTTCCATTCACATTGCTCCTTGCTTGAGCTTGCTTCTGGGTGGGTGTAGTGCTCCCCTTGGGTTATGAGCACTTCTACTAGTGGAAGTGGCATAAAAGTGAGCGCTAAAGCTTGTTCATTATAGGAGTAGGGTTATGAATTGTTGCTGGGCAATTGATCTTTATCTTATCCATGGTTCATACTGCTCTGCATTCCCAATACTTTTAGTCAGTTCTACAACAAGTAAAGCATCTATTACATGAATGGTAACATTTGTCATAGGGATGCAGCTTTTGGCAACAAGCTCCATGCTTTCCTGGCTGGGATTGGGTTATTTGATAGGCTTTCAACCCATGATAATGGATATGCTTGAATGATTCTGACTTGGGGGCTATCAAATAAGATCAATTTTTCATCTCCATTTGGGTTTGGTGATGTTGAATCATCCTAGCACCCTCCAAGAGCTTTGAGAAGTTACCGTAATGCTGGGACATCATCTGAATCTCGATGGAGTCCCTTAATAAAGAGGCTGCACCTTGCCATTTTTAAATGCACCAGGTCAGAAAAAAAAAGGGATAACTTCCTAAACTCCATCGCGTAGTCTAAAACTGTTCTATTCCCTTGACTTAACTACATGAAATCATTCTCAATAATTGTCTGAGTGGACGAAGGAATGAATTCTTTCTTGGTGACCTCTTCATACTCATCCCAAGAAATATCCTCGATAATAACTTCTAAGAAGCAAAACTTAAGTTCACCATCCCACCAAAATTGTGCTTCTTCCAAGAATAAGTGAGTGATTAAATGGATAGCCACACTATCAAGGCACTTGACACAAGATAAGTCCTTTTTAATGACTTTTAGCCAATTTGCAGCTTTGATAGGACATGCAGAACCTTTGAAGGTTGGAGGTTTCAATCTCAAAATGGTAATGAGAAAACTATCTACAACGGGCCTAGATGCCAAGTGTAGACTATGTGGATAACTTGCTGGGTAGGAGTAGGAGTAGGCGGAAGTGGTAAAGCCATTCTCTTTCCAGCACGAGTCTGTGCTTCTACCATAACCTTCATCATCTGCATCAGAGTCTTAAGCTCTTCAGTATTTAATGATGTGGTAGAGGTAGTTTTCTTTGCCATAAAAGGATTAAGTGTATCAAATTCAGGATTCATTCTAAGAAAGAGAAAGAGAAACAATTCAGGAACTAAGAAAAGAAATGATTCTCATTATTACTAAAGCTTTTGGAATACAAGATGGAAATTACAAAAAGCAACAAGAGAGATAAAATATACTACAAATGAACTTAATATAATCATCTATAGAAAATAGATTAGACAAGGATCTCAAAGTCCTAATAGATAGAAGCATGATAATAAAATTTCCTACTATCTAGAACTATCCTAAGGTAGTTATGGATCCACCATTCCTCAACATAATTGTCCAAGAGCTGATCCAAAACTCTAAAGCAAATTAGATATGGACAATCAATCATATGAAATGCCTCAATTACATTAGAAAGCCACTCTCTAGCTAGCTCTCTACTATAGTTCCCTCTGAACATCGATTACTTAAGGATTTTGTTGAGAATCTCACCACCCATTTGAGATACTCCAGCATAGAGCATTTCAAACTTAAGTTCATTGTGATGATCTTCATCTCCCTGCTCGAAGAACAACATAGTGTAGAAATCTAAATTGGACTTGCAACTCACCATCTGAGAGTTATTAATAATTTAAGTTAAGTTAGATTCATTATTGATGTATTATGGCGTTTAATAACTTATGGAAAAATATTTAATGCTTTTATTCTTCTTTTATGTATTGTTTGATTTGGATAAAGGGATATTCACTTAATTTATCTTTTTCAACCTTGGCTTTGATACCAACTCTAACAGCCCTAATATTGAATCAAAAACCCGATATAATAATAGAGCGTTACCATAGCACTCAACATTGAGTTAGAAGAAAACTAGCCCAATATTAAGTGTTATATGGCCAAGAATCTTCTTGAGGCAAATAAGTTAGAAGTAAAAATGAACAAGTAAGCAATATAAAGTACGAGCATCTAAATTCACCATCTAAACCAAGCAAGTTTAATGAAAACACTTCCATCACAAAAATAAAGCAAGAACATCATAGAAATTAAGTTATTACATACTGAATTAAAGTATTTAAAGTAAATTCACTCATCCTCACTAAAGGGAGTGAAATAGAAGAAGATTCTTTAATCTACAGATGGCTGGTACTAGGCCCAGCTCGAAAGTTTACGTGATGCTCCTTATCTACTGTATCTAGTTTTTAATATGGTAGGACACAGCCAACAAAATAAAACTAAGTGATTAAATTTAATAAGTATAAGTACATTATAAGATTATACTAAGTCTTAATTAATGTCTTAAGAAGATATCACATTAGCCATTTATAATTTGAAATGAGTAAGCAGAGCACTAAGCATTAAAGTAGGGCTTGAAAGTAAGTAAGAATATTAAAGTAAGGCAAAGAGTAAGAACTTACTAGTAGGTTTGCTCTAGCCTGCAACAACGAGCAAGAGAAAATATACATCCTATAAGGTATAAATTACTAAAGTGCATATGAAAGCATAAAATGATACATGAATATGCTCAATGAAGTTATGCTAAGTATTAAATAACATGAAGCAGTGAAGAATAAAATGTATGTAAGGAAACCTACGCTGTAGTAAAGTAAAAACTATAATATAAGGTAAACAATAGTAAGTAGTAAA
Organism: Gastrodia elata; assembly: GCA_016760335.1. Lineage (NCBI taxonomy): Eukaryota > Viridiplantae > Streptophyta > Magnoliopsida > Asparagales > Orchidaceae > Gastrodia > Gastrodia elata. The sequence goes on from CM028682.1 coordinate 33,254,953, forward strand.
AACTGTAAAGTGAAGTACGGTGAGACTTAGTCACATGGACTAAGTATACATAGTTAAAAGACTATGCTAAGTAGGCATAACAAAAAAAGACATGAAAAGTAATATAAAATCAATAAGATTATGATATTAATAATGTCAAGTTGTTTAAGTTGTATTAAGCAAATTCTGTGGGCCTAAATTATAGAATAAAATGAAAATTTAAGCATGTCTTTCTAACAAGTATGAAAAGCAAGATTTCCCAAAAACACACACACTCCTTGTGTGAGGTCTCTTTATTATTCCATAGCCTACACTAGCTTATAGTCAATCACATGAAACCCCTATGTTTAATGTTTTAAAATTTTATTATATGCACAATGTCCTTAGAAAATAGTAGTTTGATTTAGATTTTATTAAATGGCAAAATAATATATATATATATATATATATATATATATATAATACGACACTAATCCTATGCTAATCCTATGCCAAATAGTCTTAATTGGACACTAGACTTAAGGCTAAGGTTCCATAATTAGGAGATGTAGATTCAAGGTTCTATAATTCGAAGATAAGGATGGTTGGCTCTAGGTTCACTACTTTGAAACTTGCTAAGGCTACTTAGATTGAATTAGCTGCAGCTCAATAGCTCACTTAAGCTAGCTAGAAACTCATTTGGAAGGTTCTAAGTGCATAGCTAAGTGAAAGGTTATAATCTAAAAGTGCTAAGTTGCTTATGTTAGTAAGGGTATTGAGGCAAACTATGAGGCTAGAACATTCTTAATGAACTAAATAATACTAAGTTAGAAACTAGAGGGAATAAGGTGAAGTTTGTAATTGAAAGGAAAGGCTCACTAAGTTTAAATTCAAGTTATGGCTATTAGTATTAATAGGGTTTTATCCTACTAGCAAAAGTAAGCTATAAGCTATCACACCTAAAGTATAGGTTTGCTACACATGAGATATGTGAATAATCAAAACTAGGGTCTTCCAATAGTTGCTATCTCACCTAATGTTGAAGGTTGACTACAATTTTACAAAGCTACTGAAAGCATCAAACTTTAATAATCAAGGCGTAAGCTCACATTCTATTATGACATGAAAGTCTAATTAGGAAAATTAAGCATGTTGTCCTAAGGAAAAATCCTAAGAATGCAAGTAGTAAAGTCATGAAAATCACATTAAATTAAGATTTGAGGAGCAAAAAACAAAAACTCTCCAATTCATGTCCAATCATAATAAAGTAAGTAAATATTGAATTCTCACATTACAAGGAGTAAAATGATACTAAGTATGTCAAATTTGAAGAACATTGGGAAATTAGAGATTTTGGGTCTCCTAATTGCAATTAAAATGTGATTTAGAAAATTAAGTATCCAATCTAAAACTTGATTTTATATTAGTGTTCCTCTCATTTTTATGAATAAAATGATATATAATTTTGCATAATTTGGATGAGTATAATTAAATTTATTGACTAAATAAAATTTAAAATAAATTAAAATAATTAATTAAATGGCATTTTAGGGTTATTGTGCAAACCTATCGGCTGAAGGCGTGTGACCTGAACTGAAGACTCCCTAGCCAGAAGTCACAGAGACTGCGCTAGAGTTCACCCTCCCTGTCAAACTCGGGGCTCCCATGGCACAACTCTTACATTGATGTTAATACCTCTTCATGACTGATTTGATAAGCTGAACATTAAGGCCCGTCAGTGACCTGAACATCGGCATAAGCGATGCCCTAAATTCAAAGGGCCTCGGCAAGTTACTGTGGAGCACTGTGTGAGCCACATAGATTGCCCCTAGTCAAACTTGATCGAGCTCCATCGGGATCAACCTGATGACTTAGAAATCACTAAATGGGTTTTTGAAATGCAAATTAAGAAAATCATAGTGCTTTTAGAAGGAAATTGGATTAGGGTTAGGTTTAGGGCTGCTGCTTCTGTCAACTAATTACCTTCAAAGCTCCAATGCAAGTGTTTAGGATTTGGTTTTGGAAAGATGAGGAAAAATGTTAGGGATCTTCGCCATATTCAGGGTGAGTCTGCAGCTGGCAACCCGCAGTGGTATGGTGCGCTTGCGCTTGTAGGGACATATAGTCTCTATCTACTACCATTGGATCGACCTTAAGAGAAATGGATGGTCCAGATGCAAGGAATTTTCTATCCTATGCATGAATCTACCCATGGGATTAGCACAGTTTGACATTTGAAACCATTAGGAAGTACTGTGCAATGACCTATTAATTCAAATATTAATTAAATATAATTTATAATCCTTTTATTAAATCAAAATTAAGAAATCAAAAGAGCTCCAAAAAATCTAAAAAATTCACCCTTAGCTAAATAAAGGGTGAGGATCTCAAAAATGAAGTCAAAATTTAAATCAGAATTCAATTTAATTATCTTAATTTTCTAAGCACTTAAATATATTAAAATATTTAGGGAAAATTTAGTGACTTCCAAAAATTCTCAAAATACCACCCCTACCTCATTTAGGGATGAGAAGTCAAATGGCAAACTCTGATTTTGATTCTATGGTCAAATTAAACTAGGTATTTTTAGGTTAATTAAAATAATCCAAAATATTCATCGATTGCAAATGATCTCCAAATCATACCAAACTTCTAGTGCTGTCTTCTACTGCTATTATAAGTGTAGTGGTAGTGAAGTGGAGCTAATTGAGATACATAATAATGGGTAGCAACATTAGGGTTGCTATATGAAGTGTGTGATTAATAGATGGAATTAAGACTTGTGAATGCGAATTAAAATAAGGATTTTGTCACTTAGACATTAGGATAACTTTTATTTATGTAGAGATTAAAAGATGTCTATATGCTAACTTGAACCATTGAGTGTTCATAATAGCATTAGATAGGTTAAAAAGAGATAAATATTGACATCATAATAAAATACCTCTTGATTATAGAGAGTATAGCATAATGGGAAATCAAAGAGAAATTAATACCAAGAAAACTCAATGCACATATTCAAAATAATTTGCATGATTGAAACCTAACTCTCTTCAATTCTATCCAACTGATCACAAAACCAAAATCTCAGATAACTTATCATAATTTTAGGACAAAAAGACCAAATTTTCATTAGTTTAAATATTAATGAAAAGAAGTATACTTTAGTAACAAATATACATAATTCTCAGAGGATGATATTTTGGGATCTCTCCATCCAATATTACTTTTGACTACATACACTTGTATGCATACACACTTACAAATTAGGTATATCATGTTTTTTGCACCATTACTTGGGAATGATTGTTTGTATTAAAGAAAACTTCCAACTAAGTAGTGATTTGAGCATTTCCCTTTTTTGTTATTTTCACTTTTTATTTTCATTTGTTTTATTTATTTAATTATATATGGAGTAACTAAATTTCAAAGTCAAGCACAACAATAATTAGAATTAGTGTAGATTTTATGGGGGAGCTCATTCAAATTCTGATTGTAATACAAATAACTCTTTTGCACCTTCGTGAAGAAAGCCCGTTAACAATAATGAGTATGATCACAACTTCCAACACTATTGCACTTTCCTTGACATAAATATTAATAACACAAATTGTAAAAATGAGCAATCATAATTTTAAAAATTGATGGAAGAGTTTAATGGGTATGATAACAACTATATGAAATAAACTAAGCTAACCTTAACTAGGCATGATCTAAATTTGGAAGATAGAGAGCATCTATGTAAGAGTATTGAGGCTCAGTTAGATATTATATTGGAACAAATTGTTAATCCTGCCCAAGAAGTAGTTGAAAATGAGCTGATAAAAGAACAACTCCAAGAAGTTTAAATGTGTTGGGAGGAAACTTTAACTTAAATAAATAATGACAATAAGAAAAACTTAAGGTTATAATTTATGCTGGACCATTCAAAAATGCAATAAGATTTTCAAACAAAAATAATTGATCAAATGCAACCCAAAACTTATAGCTCCAACACACCTCAGGTGCGTCTATCTCAATGTTTAGAAATAGGTGTAACATTAATTGTTATAGAACAAAATAAGTTGATACAATATTGTGAAGGTGTCAAAATCATTGGTAACATCTTCAGCATCGAAAATTTTGAGAAATTTGAATTTGTGGAGAAATGCTTGGAATGTACCCATAAGAAAATTAAATAATACGCCTTCTTACAAAATGAAACTGAGAATGAAAAAAGACTTATCGTAAGTTAGATGATATATGATGGGTTTGGAAGGTAAGAGATAGTATAGCTAATATCCATAACAATTGTATTATTAAACAACCATGTGGACATTCAAAAGCCTTAATGAAAATCAAGAAATAAATTCTAAAAATTTGAGCTGAAGATATTAAACTAAGCACTGGTTATCAAGAAGAGTTCTTACGGAGAAGGCAACAATAAAAGTATTAGGAAGCATATAGATTAAGAAATAATTTTAGGCCTGTAAAGAAGAGAAGAAGAAGAGAATGCTACAAGTAGTACCATAGTATCTTCTACTTTCCCTTGCTTTTATTTTTTTATATCCTAAGGAAAGGAATGTATACAAATAGATTTTCATATACTTCCTTTGTCATATTCGTTGTAATGGCCACATAAACCCCCTTTTGGTAAGTGACAGGCAAAAATACACGTCTGCATTTGAACGCAAGTGTATGTGGTCTGAAGTAATAAATGGAAAGTATTAATTTCTAGGATTTATTGATCCTCAGGGAACGGTGGTTCTGTTACCAAGTTATATTTTCTCTTACTAATGTTTATATGTAAAATTTTGGTTGATTTTTTGGTTCTAGTTTAGCGATGCAAATGACCTTAAGTTAAGATATGATTTGATTAAAAAGAAGAATGTAGAGATTTCATTGTAATAGTTGCAAGGGTTGGTGATATAGCTTCATTGTTGAATGTATACTTTTATGTTACTTGCTTTATTAAATTAAGTAAACACCATTCGAATTGGAGTACCCTCTAATTATATTAGGTTCAAGTTTAGTGCACAAAGAGAATTCCTTATGGGCTCTTCCTTAGCACATAAACTCTCTTGAAAACATGATCCATTAATTAGATTTTGATTTCCTACTTCTAGGTTACCAAAGGATTTCTTTTAATTCTGATGGTCTTACAAGCAAGACTTCCATTAACTATGCATCATGCGCTTCACACACAGTTTAGATAGATGGGAAGATGCGTTGGGTCAATAGATTATGTCACATCATTTATTGAGTTTCCTAATGTCCTCTCATCCCTTCTACTTTATTGAGTAATAGAGCAATGTTAATGGAGAATTTGATTTACAAGCATCAATCTCTTGGTAGAGCTTTTAAGGAAGGGTGCAAGTGAGCTTGAGAATTTTGTAACATAATTCTCCGCTCTACTTGCACTACCTTCCTTGCACTTACCCAATTGATGAGCATTGGAACACTAATTCTTTTAAATAAAATAATTTAGAATTTTTTGTCATTCAAAGTGTTTATTCCAAAATATAAATGATAAAAATATTCATTCATTACATTCAAATAGTATCATCATACACCATTTAACCCTTACATATTCTTATAACTACATCTCAACCCTCTCCAAGGGGATTTAGCTTTCCATTACTAAGTAAAAATAAGCATACAAATAAGGAAAAGTGAACCTCTCCATCAGTTCACAGCAGAAATAAATCAAGGGAGTTTAAGAAGATATACTACGAATCACCCGGAGGTTTTCCGGGTTCTCTTGGACTCTTTCTGCGCTGTCCTCTTGAAGCTCCACCCTTTTCCCCTTGCTGTCTTCCTATTCTTTCTTGTTCTTGGTCACCCTCTTTCCCTTGGAGAGTTCTCTTTTTTTCTTCACTAGCAACCTTTCCTTATTGGTCTTTTTATATCAAAAGTTGGAACCCTTTCAAGGTCTGAGATTTGCCCTTAAATAGGGATGCACTCATCCTCAAAGTTTTAAATGGTGTGACTCTTCCTCTTCCTTGACTTTAATACTATCCTTTTTAATGTTCCATTCATTAAATTCTATTGGGATTCAGCAGAGATAAAATCTTCTATTTTCATGGGGCTGGGGAAGGCCAAAGGTCATGTTTTTGTGGCCTTCCCTATGATGCCTTAATTACTATTTTGAAAATTCTGGACTGTCCGCTGTAGTGCGCTGCGGCAGCAGCGTTCCATATACTATTCCGCTGCGGCGTGCTACGGCAACAATGTTCCAAATCTTGTTCCGCTGCGGCGCGTTGTAGCAGCAGTGCTCTAAACACTGTTCTTGCATGAAATTTAGTATCTTTTTCTCTTGGTCGCTGCAGCGTGCACTGTGGTTCGCTGTGGCGTGCTACAACTTACAAACTTTCGAAGTACTATTCCAATAGTCCAACTATAGTTTCAATGATAAATAAAATATTCCGCAGTAGCACGCTGTGGCGCGCTGCGGTGGAAAGTACTTCAAAAATGTGGCATTTAGTTTACCTATAGTTTTATAAAATGAAAATTTACCCGTTGCGGCTCGCTGCAGCGGAAAAAGTTTTGAAATACGGTTCAATTTCTCATTTATAAGATTTTAATAACTCCTCAAGAAATGACGTTATGGTGCACTTCGGCGCGCCGTGGCGCGCAGCAGCGGACAGACTTTCAAAAATATTTATATTACTCATCTGTATGGTTTTAATTTAACTTCAGCAACATGACGCTGTGGCGCGCTGCAGCGATCTTTCTTCCAGGCCTGCAGTTCAGCTTCCAGGTGAAGAATTTTTAATGTGCCGCCATGGCGCGCTAGGGCGCGCAGTGGCGCGTTTTGTCCCAGAATTTAGTAATTCAGCCCAGGCAATCAATTTTCTTCATTTTCCTGAAAAAAATACCATTTTTTTCTCAAAGTATAGGGATATATATGTTAATATAAATGCTTAAGCACTATATGTTTACTATAAATTCTGAATATATCAGTAAGGTCTAAAGAGCTAAATGTTAACATTACAATAAAATACCTCTTGATTATTGAAAACTTAGCATTACAAGAAATCAAAGAGAAAACATTAAGAATAAAATTTTATGCACAGATTCACAATAATTTACATGCTTGAAACTTGACTACCTAATTATTTCTAGTTGACCACAAAATTAAAATCTAGGATAACTTAGAATAATCTTAGGACAAAAAGACTAACTTTTTGTTATTTTAAATATTATTGAAAAGAAGTGTACTTTAGTAATAAATACATATTGTTCTCAGAGGATGATAAATCTCGGAATCTCACTATCCCATATTACTTTAAACCACATACACGTGTGTGCAAGTGTAGACTTACAATTTAGGCTATCAATAGGAGAGCAAATTAAAGAATATAACCCTATGAAGCTGCTAAGGGAAGGAAAGAAGCAAGAAGAAAAAGATTCAAAAAAGCTTGGAGAGCAATTTCGAGGTTGCACCGTCAATGTCTTCACACACATCCTACTACCGCAACTTGTATCATTAATAGCTATGAACTTTGTGAGTTGTACTTCTGTATTTGTGTATTCCCCTTAAATACGGTAGAATAAACCCATTTGGGAGGATTAGGCTAGATTTATGGGGCAGTAAGTCAATCAGTTTCACGCTCGACATTATCATTTTTCTATATGTAATTCAATATTATTCTTTTTCTTGCGTAAAAAAGCAAACCTCTCACTTAAACATAAGGCTAGGTTTCAGTAAGGGAATGTTGGAATAAAGATATCTATCTACACCACGCTCCCTTGATAATTAAGATTATTTGGTTACATATTTGAATGATAAATTACTATGTGCACTAGGTAGGGTTTTTGACGCAGCATGATTAAATTCCAACCTTTCAAAATTTTAAGATCTGAAGTGTGGCATCTTGTAAGGAGATCAACTAAAGCTAATCTTAGGGTTTTGATTAGTATGTGTTCGATGTGCGTGAGACATCACTAGTGGACTGAAAATATTGCTGCCTCACTAAATATTTAAAAACTATTATATACAATCACTAATCTTTGTGTTTAGCATGAAATGAACTTATGAACCCAAGAAGAACTAATTTAATCCTCCCTATTGTTTCACTAATAATAATCCTCATTATTTAACTACTAAATTTTAACTAGTGTAATGTAGGTAAAATTTGATAAGGTTAACATTGGTAACCTTAGATTTAATATTTGAGGATGATATTTGGAACTCTTGCTCCTATGTTAATTGTGATCATGTATACAACCCCTGTCAAGTTTTATGGGTCATCACCAGGGATTGAAGCATCATCAATGAGAACTTTAGAATTGTGACTTAGACATTTTTTCTATATTATTTTGCTTCTTTTATCTTTATGTATATATTTTAACATTTCATATAATTTAATTCCTTGAAGATTGTTTATCTAGTGTTTCAAAAAATTTAGGGTTTGTGTATGCATAGCTAAGATGAGCAAAGTTTAATCCTTGATCTTGAGATAGAATAAACTTATATAGAATCAAACAAAAGTTAAGAGCAAGAATCGTTAAACAAGTTATGAATAACAATTATTTATGAAAAGTGAACCAAAGCTATCAAGGGAGGGCTTTGAAAGATTTTGCCTTACTTATAGAAGGAGGAATCCCCAATACTATAATGAAGCTAGTAATAGAGGCAAATAAGCTTGATATTATGCTGGCCACATTACAGATAATTCAAAACCCAATGAGGACGCCAATGTCCATATCTCAAATTTATTGGAGATATACTACACATTTAAATAAAATAGCGATAATAATGCACAATTAATCTAAACATGTTCCCATTTTCCTTAAGAGCTCAGGCTAAAAGTTGATTTTTATCCCTCCCAAGTGACTCAATCAATTACCACAAGGAATGAGCTAGCCTAAAAGTTTTTTGCTGAATATTTCCCCTAACAAAAATAATTAGACTTAGAAATTAAATATCAAAATTTAAATAAAATTATAAGGAATCTTTATATGATAGTTGGGAAAGCCTTAAAAAAATTTTGAGGAGATGCTTAGATCATGGATTACCTTTTTTTTAATTCTAAGATTTTGAGATAATTAAATTATTATTTATCACTTATTTTAATTTTAAAAAGCCACCAGCTATTTTTCTATAAAAAAAAATCAGAATGTTACGATTAATTTTAGAAAATTTTAGGAAATTTTCCATGATTAAAATTTTCTTAATTATTTTGTGTGAATTTATAACAAAATAATTATTGAAAATTACTAGGAGCATCAAAAGTGAATTTCTTAAAGATTTTTAGATTCTAAAATCATCAAATTAGTTAGGTGCAAAAATTTTATAATTCTTTGAACTAAAATGGATGAATTATGTTAAAAATACATTTATAATTAAATTAATTAAATTATTTAATTTAATAAAATAAAAAATTCAAAAATTTTAATTTAATTTTTGAATTTTTGAAATGGCGGAAATCCCATGTTCTGGTTTGAACACAGAACACAAGATTGACTAAATATCGGTTGTTCCGCGGGATCCAAATCAGATTCGATGGTTGATCCGAACCGCCATCTAAATAAACACTCGTAGTTGGAGTTAGCATCTGACCAAGATTAAACGGTGCAAGCTTGTTCCCGCTCGAGCAAATGGTGCAGATGGGCATGATTCTGTCAAAGAAAATTAGCAGAGCCGATTTATACTTGATTCAGTCGGTTCAAAATCGACGAACTCGAACTTATTGGGGTTCAAACCTGAATTATAGTTCAACCACTTGGACAAATTAGATTATCTTACTTTGTATGGATTCTTCTCACTGAGAATTATCATCTTGGCTAATCTATTGGTATTTGGGTGGTATAATTTATTTAATTTTAAAAAATATAAATATTTTGTTTTTAGCCAAATTAGGCCAAATTTGACCAACATTTGTGCTGCTTTCACCTGTAAACTACTTAATTAATTACACACTTTTGAGTTTTATAGATATTTTCCACATTTGAGGACAAATTAAGGCCAAATTAATTTGAGCCATCCAAATTCCCCTTGATCAAACCATCACCTTTGGAGTAACCTTAAGGCTTTATAAATATTCCTAAACTTTATAATCCTAATTAGAACCCTAAAAATTCTACCACCATTTTCATTTTGCTTTATTTAAGAGCATTTGTCAAGGTCCTCTCTTCTTCTGCAAACCCTATATTTATCCATTCCAAGCTAAAGTAAAAGCAAAGAAGAGATTTTAGGAGCTCCAAATCACTAGGGAAAGGTGTTTCTGAGCTACACTTCCTTTCAAAGATATCCCATCAAGCCTCACTATAAGGTCATACTTTTATTTTCTCTCTATCCCCCTTCCTTTTTTTCATTTTTGTTTTCTCTTGAAATGATTGTTAAAATAAAAATTTAGGTGATTGATTACTCTTAACGCACACACAATAGTGTTTTTAAAAAGTTTCAAAGCTTGCATGACGAGTTTCAATAGGAATTCAAGATTTTTCATTTGATATATTTCTCAGACTTTACATACTCATAACTTTTATTTCACTTACTGTTAGATCCATAAATTTTATGCACACATTAATATATGTATTATTAATAAATAACTAGAAGACACCACACTTTAGTCATGCAAAGGTGTTGAAACGCCACTCTAAAATTGAGAAAAATATCTATTTTTACTTGAGAAATTTTCCAAATAAATTTCTGATTTGTTGTCAACTTTCAAAAATCATATCTTCTTAAAATACCCAGATCTAGAAGCTGTACTTTAGCACATTGACTCTTCTATGTATAGAAACTATTTTCACACTTATAGATTCATTTGAACTATAAGGTCCTATTTTGGGCATTCAAACGTTAGGAAAAATTCAACTTTACAAAAAATCCTTTTAACAGATTTTTGAAACTTTTATGCCATGTTTGCACCCTTATATCTTTTAATCTAACCATTAAAATTAGCTACTTTTTGGCATGGATACTCTCTACTATATTATAAATAATTTTACTGTTGAGCACCAAACTTATTTTTGTCATTAAGGTCTTCATATTAATGTTAAAATTCTAGAAAAAGTGGCTAAACATGTATAGGTAGGGTTTGCTAACAACCCAAGATAAATTAAAGAAGGATCTAGTCCACTAGGAAGGGGTAGAGGATCTTAAGGAAAGACTCACCAAAATAAAATAAAATGTGAACAATTACCGACAAGTAATTGTATACCTTCCAAGAATAATATTGATGTTAATATCTGGGCCTCCCAGTGAGACTTGGGGGTCCTAGGCCTAAATGAGATATTTATGTCACATTGTATATTATGTTAAGTTTTCCATTTAATTTATTTTATTTCATTGCTTTGAAATTATTTAATCTCATTTGAATGATACATGTGTGAAAGATCGCTTATTAAAAATGCAAGTTACTATTGAAATTGGCATCACTCTTGAATTGTATTGATGCAAATTCCCTCAAATTTAGATGCATTTGATTCATAACCTATATTGAATGCTAGAAACTAATACTTTTGGATACTTTGCATACTCTTGTCTGATTGGTATATATTGATAAATATTATAGGTTGTGAGAACTAAAAATTGGGGTTCTATTGATTAATATATTGGGGATTAAAGTACTAAGAGAGAGATTGTATTGCCTTGCCCTATCGTTATGCACAACCAAGGAATATTAGTGATGGAATGGTTCAATACTGAATATAATATCTCACCTCTGTAATGTCCTAGGTTAAATAATGATACTTAACCTTGAACATCAATGGAAGGAGATAAAAAGAGAATTGAGTACTCCACTATTAATCAAGTTAAGTCTTTTATTAACCTGATTAATAATGCAAGTCAACTAAATGGATGATCACAACATTATATATGTAGTATAGTATAATATCAAAAAATAGAGTGCAGAAGCTAAGAACATGTCATCCATATATTCATTCATCTATAAATACTAAGTAAGAACATACATCTTAGAAAAGAAGATAGAAAATACGCCCAGATATGTTTGCTTATTACAAAATTTATTGAAAAAAAAGCAAAAATAAATTGGAACAGGAAAACATAAAAGGAAGGAGGCTGCAATAACTACTGAATAATGCATGCTTCACTTCCTCTTGAGTCTCCTACAACTCCATGAACAAAGGCTCCTTAAAGCAATCTGAATCTGACATTGACAGTTTCGCAATGCCAGTGTCCAAACCAAAAAAGAAAAAATCTTACTTAGAGAATGGGTCTAAGTACATTTTAGGTTTACTAAAATGCATTCATTATACTATAGGGTTATTCATCATATAGTTGTAAATAAATAGAAAGCTAGCTAAAATAGTAAGTAATCAACTAAATGTAACTGAACTGCAACAAAACAAGAATCTAAACTACAAAAAGGACTAAAAACATGTGTAGTAAAACCAAAAGCCGTAATATACAATATGGACTCTGATAGATATGGCAAATAAATTACATATAATATAATATGTAACACAAATGTGCTTCAACAGCACTCAACAAAAATGTGCCCAATGGTACACATACAAGAAAATTGTGCCCAACACACATAATCAAGAGAATGTGCCCAATGCACCAAAACAAATGAGCACAGTGCTCTGATGATATTCCTTAGTTTGTGCCCAATGCACTGCTATATAATGTACCCAACATTGCTAATAATTGTCCTTAGTTGTCCCAAACACACTACTACAAATTGTCCTTAGTTTGTGCCCAACACACTGCTATAAATAGTCATTAGTTTATACCCAACACACACACACACACACACACACACACACACACACACACACACATATATATATATATATATAAATTGTGTTGTAGCCCAGTGGTTGAGGCTCAGGATTTATTATCCTAGGTCATGGGTTCAAATCCCACCAGCCACACATAAGCCAAAAAAAAAATAAATATATATATATATATATATATATATATATATATTTAAATATATATATCAAAATTGTGGCCAATGCACCAATAACAGAATATGAAATTGTGCCCAATACACCAAATTTAAAGAGGCATGCCCAGTTGGCACCTAATCAACAACATGTTATGCATGTAATTCCATTCTAAAACATGCAAAAAACATGTGATTGAAATTCATCAAAATAGGGCATGCTAAAAATCCATTTGAAATCTGAAAGCACAATAAAATGGGAAATCATGGAAAGCACAAAACAATATTCCTTTGGTTATCTATTTATCCTGAACTTAATAATTAAAAAAGATGCAAGGACATAAGCAAGTCTTAGATTAAATACAAGGCTAACAAACTTGATTAACAACTTAAATCAATATTTTGATTTATCTCTTTTAACAACTTATCTTAACATTACATATTTGAACTAGATTAATTAATTTATCTCATTCATTCACCTTAATCAATTATTCAACTATACAAGCTTAACATCTTAAGCTTGTATCTATTCAAATTTATTGAGAATCAAACCTATTGTAATCCTTAATAAATCTAATCATAGGACTACCTTAATGAAATTCAAAGGATATCTGATAAGTCAAAATTTAGGATATAGTCATACAATATAGGATTATAAACCAATTACAAGATGAAAGGATAACACTCAAGGATACTTAAGAGCTCAAAGATTCTAATTCTAGAATCTAATATAAGACTTAAGGTTTGAGACTAAACCTTCACAAACCTTATAGGCTAAATTTTGACTAAGCTAACAAGGAAGCTCCTTGAATAAAGTGATAATCATCCCTTAATAAGTGAAAACCAACTAAGGGGTGATAAACTATCATTCAACCAGCTTGAATAAAACCTTATAAGAAAAAAAAAATTAAACTCCTAAGTCACATAATGTGACTTAGCACTAAGGATTCTATGGCTAAAATCAACCACACAAAAGGGTAGGAGGCTGCTACCTAGCATGTAACATCCCATACTAAGCTATAATATGCTAAAGATCAAGGTTTACCAGGAGCTTTACAACTTAAGTGGAATTCATCACTTAAAGAGGTTTACTTTAATGGGAAAGGCTTACCATTCAATTGAGATGGATAAAGAGATGCAAAGGATAACTTATTAAGTCATTACAAATGACTTAACAAAATGGGGGTTCCAAATGATAACTAGCAATTCTAATCAAACATATTAGCATTCTAAGGCTTAAAGAAGAGCTTAGCCTCAAAGAATAAGAATTATTTGAATGCCTAGGCAAAAACACTCTTTACTAATGGTGCAATTAGACTCCAATCAAAAGCTAACCCTAATTAGGGATTCCATCTCCCCAAATTAGGGTAGAGGTTACCTACACATGCATCTAACAAGTGCTAAGTCAAATTAATTTAACACAAAGTCTTAGGAAATAGTTTAGACAGCAAGATTCAAAGCTTAAGCCATTGGGTTTGCTTGACTAATTGCAAGGGAAAAATAGTCAATTTTAAGGCACAATTCTAATATTGGTCAACATAGTTTCAAATCAAAAATTAAACATGCAATAAGGTTCTATACATCCTAATGGAGGCATTGATAATAAGAATTCTAAAATTGGATCTCTCTAGTTCAATTAATTGACTAATCACCCTAAAATGTGATTAAGGAAATATTAACAATTTTAATTATAAAAATGGAAAGCTTAGTATGTCTTATTGTTCTACACTGCCTAATGAACATTTCAAGACTAAGTTTAGCAAATTTGGATGTCAAAACAACAAATTATTCCTTAAATAAGATTTAGATTAATTAGGCAATAATTAAGAATTAAAAGGATAAAAGCCTAAATATTATTGTATTGTTAGACTCTACATATTTTTTTGAACAAAATGGTATATAGGTTTGCAATGTTTGGACAGGTATTGATTAATTTAAATCACACCCTAATTTCAGACATTTTTCCTAATATTAGAACTTTAGGAAATGCATTTATATCAACATAATATTCCATTTCCACAGCTCGGGCCCTGTCGGGCTAACCGGGACCTAATGGGCTAGCCCAGTGTAGGATCGTGCAGGTTGATCGGATCTAGATGGCCTGCACTGTTGATGAGTCCATAATTTATAACAAAGCAAATGAGAAAAACATACAATTCCATGATAAGAATAGCCTGCTTTGATTAGTTTTTATACATTTTCAGGCAAAAGGATAGGCTCAACAAAATCTGGAGAAATTCTACCATTCTGGAACAAAACTGCAGTAGCGCGCCGTAGCGTACCATGGCGCACCCTAGCGGCAAGAGAACAGACAACAGTAGCCTAGATCGTTTCTGGAAACCTGGAGCAACACCATTGTAGCGCACCACAGCATGCCAAGGCATTGACCTGCCACATCGCACTGCAGCGGGATGAATGCTGAAACTCAATCGCTACAGCGCACTACGACAAAATGAATATCAAAAGGAAAATTTAATTGATCTGCCACAACGCGCTACAGCGGGCTTCACCCGAATCTCAAACGGTACTGTGCATCGTGATGGAATAATAATTCGAGTGAAATTTAATTGTTCCACCATAGCACGCCATGGCGTGGGAAATGTCGAAAGTCAATCGCTACAGTGGGCCGTATCATGTTCTAATGCGCTGCCACGGGGCCTGATTTGAAACTGAGATACTACAACGCACTCCAGTGCCCGCCGGATTCTCCGCTAGAAAAAGTTCATTAATGACAGCATGGGGAGGGCCAAAAGTTAAAACCAGTTGCCTTCCCCAGCTATTTGGAAATGCCAAAGTAAGTAATTCTTATTATTTCTCAAGGGAATAATGGAATAATCTTAATGTCAAGCAATCAAAACTTGGAATTGGAAAAGGTGAACAATGAAAAAAGGGCTGGAAGCTTTCCTACATAAGTTGCATTTCAGAACTAAGAAAGGGTTCCCAAATTTGACATTCACAGGTCTGAAAAGTTGAGCTACTGCAAGAGTTAAGGGAGACCCTATAGCGCCCCGCCCATCGCCGCGCACAAACGGTACAACAAATCAGCGGCAGAATGACGCGCTTCTGGGGGATGAAACAAATTACAACATCTTCCTGAATATGCTAAGACTAAGCCACACTGAAGGCTGCTGACTCAAACCTAAGAGTAGGATCGAGAGTCAATACTTAAGATAAGAGTAGAATACTTGTCTTAAGTATTAGACTAATATGCACATTGGATTTAAAGATGTAAATATGAATCCAATATACGCTATCAATATATTAGCATTTACAGTATGCTGATCACATCACCATACTAAGTATAATAGTAGAATAACAGAGTGCGGAAGCTAAAGTAAAACATCTAGAATATATTCATCACAGAATAGTACTAAACATTCATCTCAGAAAAGAAAGTAAAATATATCCAGAATTATTACAAACTAATTTAAATGATGCAAAAATAAAGTCTATCTGAAATACTAAGGGCATAAATGATAAAATGAAAGCTAGAAGGTAGATCCACTAGGGCTTCACATACTCCTTCTGGATCTCCTGTAAGTCCTTCTGCCCTGTCTCAACAAGATGCTCAGGGTCTAGCAAATTGCCGGATCCCAAAAGTACCCTATGTTAGATAAGAAGTCTAACACATTGCAACTAAACTAAGTAGTACTAAAGTAAATACAAATAGACAGTAAAGTAAACAAAATTGTAGAAAAATAGTAAGATACTGAATCACTGAAAAATGTAAAAGCTAAACAAGGTAAGAATAAATTGAAAGCAGAATGCCGAAAGTAAGTGAAAACATCAAATGCTCAAAAACCAAGATAAAAATGTATAATGGTGTACTATATGTCACTGGGATAATGCATCCAAATATGCCACAACACGATATGCCACAGATATTTAATAGAACTATCACTAAAAGGTTATGAGTCGTACAGTCCAATGTGTACATACATCCAGTTGGGAACACAATTTACTGTGATGCCGATGTATCCTAAAATTCGCCAGTCAATGTATGCAACATTCCGTAACCCATAAATTATTACTGATACTCATACATCACCACTGAAGTTATTCATCATGCTCATGCTCATGCTCATATTCATGCTTCTATTCTACATGAGTAATATCCAAAATCCATAAGTGCTTGAATACTGATAATGAATTCAATATCTCCATTGTGCAGAATCCTGCTAAAAGGATTTTGATTCCTAGCTTCTAGAACGCAAATTGGTTAAAGTTGATATTTTAGTTATAGACCATCAAATGGGGAGGTGATATACACATATGTAGTGTGTTTCCAAGAAGGATAGTTCTTAACTCTTATTTTGATTAAGCCACCCTAACAAAGCGATCTTCGATAGGAGGCATCACCCGATGGCGATTTTTATCTCAAGCTAAGCTATTAAAGTACCCAATTTACAAGCACACTTAGTGTTCTAAAGAAGGTGATTAGGATCACATAGTTTGCTTGAAGCACACCTATGGGAGCGATCTCTAATAGAAGGCATCACCCGATGGTGATTTTTATTCAAACAAGCTAACGATCTAATTTCTCTAACCGTAACACTCTTAGATTTGAATGATTTAGTCTAAGTGAGACTACATCCGACTAAATGCGCAGGATAGAACATAGACATAATTTATACTAAGATGAATCAACCAATCCTGAATATTACTGAGATAACCCAGTATTATAGTTATACCCTACTACACCGTCCAATAATCAAGATTCAGTAATTCTATTTATTCAACAAGGATTTATCAATACTATCAATACACATACTAAATGGGTGAGTCCTAAACAAGGCTCCAAGAAATGTGATCAAGGATCACTCAATATAGATTCTACCCCAAGGAGAGGTGTCATTCTAAGTATTTTCGGTAAGTTCTACCACAAGGTATTAAGATCAACTTCTTAGGTAAAGGAATCATCTAGGGTTCTACCTCAGTAAGCTTACAAAGGTCCTCCCTACCTCAATATATATTTAATTAAGGTCTTTAAAGTATTTTAGACACGATCTTTTAGTGAGATACTTAAGGTCTCACACCCTTAATTCTAATGCTAACTTTTTAGGATTTACTTATTATTTAGGTTTAGAGTGATTAGATCAGATGATCAAGTCATTTGATCATTTATTATTCTAAGATTTTGGGATTTAAATCAAGGATATTATTAGAGTTAGATCAATTATTAAATCAATATAATTCTATTAATATTTATATGCTAATAATCTTATTTAGGAGAAAATCAAGGATCCAAAGCTTAGATTTAGATTATTCAATCACATGTTTTGATTATTTTCCTTAATATGTCTAATTCAATGATTTAGGATCAATACCTAATCAGATGGATTATTGGAATAATGTGAATTACATTATCTTATAATCAAGTCATTCAATTTAAGGATTAAGAGTTTGGACCTTAATCAAATAAATTAGGATTTAACCCCTACTCATATATAATTAAGATCAAGTGTTTATTTATAGATCAAATGTCAAATCAATGAATTAGGGATGTATTATTGGTGGCAAACTCAGACCTAGATCAAGTCTTAATAGCTTGATCAAAGTCTTAAGACTTCTTAAGTTTTAATTAAGATGATTAAATTTTCCAAATTTAGGTTTATTCAATTTATAAATCATGAATTTGTATACGTATTTTAAATACATCTACCTTACTGTTATGAAGCATATTAACAGAAAAATTCATAAAAATAGAAAGTAATTAGTGCTAATCAAACCCTAAGCCAATTCAAATGGATTAGCACCTAATTATAAATCTAACCATCAGAATATAACTTGGCATATAAATTCTAGTTAATCATATAATGAATTAGAGACTAAGTTTTCTAAGATCTAATAATTACAAACCCTAATTTTCACTAATCATGATTTAACAAGATTAGGGCATAAGTTGAAATACATAAATTAGAAAAATAAACTACATATCACATTCATTCTACTAATCATAAGGAAGCTAGTGGTATCCTAAACATGTAATTTGACTAAGTACACATGCTAACCAACCCTAATTAAGATGTGACATAATTAGGCAAAAATGGAAAATCTAATCATTAGATATTCAATATTATTTTATATTCTTATTCCTGATGACTTTATGATTAATTTGATATATAATATTATAGAGTTTAGATTAGTGGATTGAAAGTTATAACATTAATTTAAATTGCATTTTTCTAACTAATCCATCCCATTTTACTTAAGGAAAATAATTCTAAAAATAGGTTTTATTTAATTTTGAATGGGTTCTGACCCATTTACAAAGCACGCAGGTCGGCTTGATCCGATGGCCCATTACTGTTAGATAGCGCAGGTCATGGGTTGGCTCGACCTGCGCCGTCATATTCTTCACCCGGCACCAGCCCGGAAGCCATCCGATTGTGGTAACCCTAACTGGTCGAATTCTCATCTCCCCATCCACCCCACAACCTCTAATGGATCGAGGTTCCATCAGCATGTCAAGGCACACCGATAAAACCCAAAGACCCCATCCGAGAGTGGCTGGATCTCTGGGGAGCTACTAGGTCCCAAAGCCTTCTTCGGTTGCAGATGTGGAAGATCGATACTCCCCACAGAGAGCTCGTGAGGTCGTGGCTCGATGGGTACACCTTCAACGTGACAAGGCACTCACAAGCCTCAATCTGGCTTGATCCAAGAATGGCTGGAAGCGTGGGACCTTACTCAGGTGCTCAACTCTTCATGCGATGCAGTCCGATCGATCGATATGATCGCTCGGGCTGACCCAGAGCCTCCAATCTTATGCATTACAATCGCCCACTCGACTCCATCCAAGATAGAAAGGGTACCTGGATAGCTAGGAGGACAGGATCGGCTAACTGGGTGAGACAGGGTTGATTCAGGAGCTGGAGCTAAAGCAGACGAGTCCCACAGGCCCTGACGAAGCTATAGGGGGCTTGAACACTAAGCCTAACCCTCATACTGGACTGCATTTGGAGCTGGTTTGCCGACAGGTGGCAGAAGAGCTCTAAGAAAAATGAAAGGCAATTTGAGTGACAGGTGAGTTCGCAATTAGCAAAGGAGCCACCAGAGGCAATTCCCAGGCTATTTTTAGCTTGGGGAAACATATGGAAGCCCAGGACAGCCTAATGGCAGACCCAACTTAGGCTGGATGGGCCAAGGATAGATGGGGGCAAACCCAAAATTTTTGGTCGCCAGGCTGTTGGGATAGGATGGGAGTTGAAGATAGGGGGATTCCCTGCACTACCACGCTCGCACCACAGCAGGATTCTATCGGGTGCGCGAGGGATCTTCCGGGATGTAGATGAACAGAGAAGGAGTAACGGGAACCATCCGATTCTTTGGCTATTGAGGTTTGATGGCTCTGATGTGATCCAAATAACAGATGGATGCGGGAGGAGATCAACTATTGGATCATAAGTATGACCCCACGGCTGACAGAGGATCTTAGTGTGGAATGCAGGAGCTGTCTGATGGAGAGCGCTTATGGGGCCCTGCACCCTTCGCGACCATGCTAATACTGATATTAGCACAAACACGAGGAGTGCGGTGCTCCAACTGTGGCAAAATCCCCAACTTAAGTAAAGTCAGGTAGGATCCAACTTGCCTTTAGATAAGGACTTGTCACCTGGAATTATGGATATACATCAATACAAATCAAAGTAGCGAAAGCATAAAACATTATAATATAACATCCACATCACAACATAGTATATGGAGAGTAAAAGAAATAGTAACTTAAATAAAATGCAAAAAAGTAAATATATCCAGAATTTAATTATTACAGACTCAATTAAAAGGAAGATCTCTCAAAATCTAACTGCAAGAAAGAAAATCTAACTAAATAGATGTGGGAAGATCCTCCTCCTGCAACACTACCAATGAATAGTTCCAAATCTGACATTTGTCGGTATCACAAATGCCAGGGCCCCAACCAACATAAGAAAAATATTACAGTTAGATAATTGTCTAAGTACATTTAAGGCTATTTAAGTGAACTGAATATTTAAGATATCACATTTAAAGGTTTTGAACATGCAAGTATTATAAGGTGCTACAAGCTATAAGGAATGAGATAGCCATAAACTAATTATTTATAGCTAATCAATAAGTACGTAAAAATAGCATACAAAATAGCATTTAAACATGGTGAGACTAAAAGCAAAATAACTGCAACTACTAAAATAAATTAGATTCTAACATGCTTATGATCACGTGGATACATGCGGAGTATATAAAGAACACAAGTGCTGAAATAATATACAATTTTAGTATCCTAAACATTCCAATATTTAATATTAATCAATAAAAGCATATAAACATGCAGATTAATATGTAAAAGGCCGCTGAGGCATGTGGCAAAAGTAAGCTAAGTACATGAATGGGCAAAAAAGTAAAGCCACTAAAACATGTGGCAAACCAGGCCAAGCACTAAAGTAAGGCCACTAAAGCATGTGGCAAAGAAAGACAAATACTAAAAATTGAACTGAAGTAGGAGTAAGCCTAAGACATAGTACTGCCATAACAGAAATAGGCCTTGCAGAGCCTTTGAACTGAAAGTTCAACATGTGTCCATCCTAGGCATCCGTTGAGCTTGGTTTGAGTTGAACTTATAGAATAAGACATGTATCCATCCTAGACATCTGCAGAGCTAGGTTTGAGTCTATTCTATAACAAAACTAGAACCGAAGAGGCAAACTAAGCTAGGGCATACTCTACTAACTAAAAGCACTGAAAGAACTGAGTGAATGTTATGCTTTTCAAATACTAACTTAGAATGTATCTTCCATATCCTAAGTTTACCTATTATGCTCAAAGAATAAGGCTCAATATTCAAGGTGTGCAACGCAATCAAGTCAAGTATGCAAGAGACTCAATCTAGACTTATGTGATATCTATTATTGTCTAATTTATCCAACTAATTATGCTAAGAAGATACAAGTTTAGGATCTCTAACATCCAGCTATTAAGTATAATCCTAGATTCACGACCTTAATATTAACATCAGAACTTAACAAGTCCTAATTCATAATCATATGACAACTATAAGGGATTAAAGTAAATAAATCAACGACTTACTTATTATTATTTTCCTCTCTTAACCCATATCTTGATTAAGTAAATCAAGATTAAGGATTATGGATCCAAACTCCACTTTGGAGTTGATATCCTGAATCCAAGGTGATATCCTGCTAAGGATCTAGGGTTCACACTCCCACATAATCTAAGTGTGCAATACCTTATAAGCTGAAGGATATAGAAACTATGATCTTAATGAAAAGTTATTCTAATATTATAAGATAAAATAATCATTTAAGAATTAAGAATCAAAGATTCTATATTCAATCTTTAGAATAATTACATTATTCCATAGATTGAATAAATCTTACACACATAAGGAAGGTTTCAATAGATTAAACAATTAAATCAAGTAAGGAATTCCAAGTGAAGGTAATTTATTCAATTAGATGATCTAAAGGTTAAGATCTATAACAACCAAATTCTTAAGTACTAAGGTATTGTCTGCTTTCGCCAGAAATGCCTCACGATTTTGCCCTCAGAAGATAACTTCTCAGTAGGTCACCCATCCTAGGAGTGCTCCCAGCTGAGCACACTTAACTTTGGAGTTTTTATTAGGAACTCCACCGTTATTTAAAAAGGCACCTCGATATTTAAGAGTTTCACTTATTACTACTTAAGTGGGTCTTAACAATCTCCCCAACTTAAATAACTGACGTTCTCGTCAGTATTAACACAGAGATCCAAGAACCATCCATTGGGTAGATAGGACTAGAGGTGACCTCTACAAGCATAAGAGGTACCCACAACCATATAGCACCTTAACCATCATAGGTTCAAGAGGCTGCTCACATGAAGTGTTACTTTGCCCTATATGGAACTTAGCTCCTATCTGACACCCTATAACCTGCTCTGATACTATTTATAATAGCCCAAACTTTTAAGCACCAAGGTATTGTCCATTTTGGCCAGAAAGGGCTCACAATTTTGCCCTCAGAAGATAACTTCCAAGTAAGTCACCCATCCTGGGAGTGCTCCCACCTGAGAATACTTAACTTTAGAGTTCTTATCAGGAACTCCACCATTATCTGAAGAGGCACATCGATATTTAAGAGTTTCATTTATTACTACTTAAGTGGGTCTTCACAATATCTAAGATATAAGATCTAGGGTTTGTAGTTTGATCACTTAGATCTAAACTAATAAGTTTAACTGTAGGGCTCTTTAACGATTTTGCTTTAACTTCTTTAAGACTATAATTCATGAAGAAACTTAGGTAAGATAACTATGACTAGAAACTTAAACATTAATATTGATTAAGCTAGGTCTTTTATGAAGGGGTCTTAAGATCACTTAAGATCTTAAGAGCTTACTTAAATATTTTAAGATTTAAACACTAGGATTCATTCAAGAAGTGATATCACTTAGCAATTGATGTTAATGCATTACATTACTGATTATTATTACTTTAATTAAGAATTCTAAGTTTTAAGGGTACTTAAACATATTTTGATCAAAATGACCAAAATACCTCTCTTAAAGCTAAAAATGGACTTTAGGATTTAATCATCTAAATTGATTTAAATCTATCTTAATGAGCTTCATATTGATTAATGAAGTGGAATAAACACTTAACTTAGGTTTTCAATAACCTTAATGACTTAATTAGCACTAAATGCATTAAGATGCCAATTAACAAGATTAAAGGAATTATGGCATACTAATGTGATCTAAATGTTTTATAAGCTCTAATACACTTAAGAAGGCATTAGGAACTTAGTTCCCCAAAATTAGAGATTAGGGTTTAATTCACTAATCACTTTTTAGGGTGATTAAGAGGTGATTCGCCAATTTAATGATCTTAAATTACTTTTTAATAGTCTTAATAGATTCTCTATAGTCTCATGAGCCATTAGAGACCTTAATTAACATTTTTGAATAATAAATGAATTTATTATGATTTAAATGAAAATAGAGAAATATTAGGTAATTATGTTAAATCTATCCATTGGATCTCTGATTTTATTCTATATTATTATTCCTTACATTTTTCTGATTAAAATGGTAAATTGGATCATACCATTTGGATACGTATTGATTAAATTATTTCATTAATACATTCTGAATGTTTATTTAAATAAAAACCATTGGCTAATTATTATTCAGAATTTGACAGAAGGAATTTAAATCCAATATTTCTTAAATAATCCGTGGCCCAAAATCAAACTGCGCAGGTTGGGATCCGAAACGTCCTGAAGCGCCAGTCGTCATCTTCATGGAGACACCCCGACACCCGAACCCTAGGGTTTACTTCCAGTGCCAAATTCTCCATGTCCCGATTACTCCACGCCAGGATCTTGACGGCTACACCTTCAGGGACTGAAGACACGTCGATTGAGGTAAGAACCTCATCTAGGTCATGCTAGATCGCTGGGGTGCTACTCGACTGAGACACAATAATGGAGGAGAGTTAGGGTTCACTATGAGGGAACCATTCTCCTCACAGAATCCACTAAATGGACAAAGCTCAATCCTTACTTCATCAATGAGGTGAAGCGAGTCAAATACCCAAGGTTTTGCAGCCTGGGGTGCAGCCAGCCGCTGGGTCCTTACTTGGGTTCAACTTTGGCTTGGCCACAAGCTCGATCGATCGGTACGATCGATCGGAGCTAGCTCAAACCCTGGAAATAATTTGGTTAGGTTCCTAGAGGGCTAAGGGAGCTAGGCAACATCTAAAGGCAATAATAGCAAACTTAAATTAATGGGCTGAGCTCACGCAGCTCAGTGGGAAGAGGCTATACCTGAAGTTGAGGTTGCAGGCATGATCAAGAGGGATTGAGGTGAGCTGGAGTTTCCCCAGCAGCAAATGCAAGTTCGTAGGGAGTCTGAACAGTAGACGGACCCTTTATCAGTGGTTCTAAGCTTCGGGAATGCCGAGAAATTGCTGAGACAATGGGAGCTCCAGAGGAATTTAGCTGAGCAATTGAGAATTCAAAATGAGCAAAGGGATACACTGTAAGGTCCTAGGGGTATTTATAGGTCTAAGGAAGCAATGTGGGTGGATTCCAGAGCTTGAGCATGGAGAAATGCTCGAGCTGAAGGGAAGGCTTGGTTCCAACAGTCATGGGCAAGTAGGGGAGACTACTACTAGTAGACTACTGCACCGAGGGTAGAAGAGGAAGGTCAATTCCCATACTACCACGGGGGCTAGAGGTTACCTGGTTGTCAGGGGGGACTAGTCACGGACGGGCAAGGCGAGGGAGACGATCCACAGTGCTTGGA
This sequence comes from Gastrodia elata, assembly GCA_016760335.1. Lineage (NCBI taxonomy): Eukaryota > Viridiplantae > Streptophyta > Magnoliopsida > Asparagales > Orchidaceae > Gastrodia > Gastrodia elata. The sequence goes on from CM028682.1 coordinate 33,280,044, forward strand.
CTCACACCAACCATCTGATGGATCAACCATTGGGATTGGAATGCTCTGATGGATTACTTAAGTGAAACGGATGCTAGCCGTTAGATGCGCGCAATGGATCCGACGCCTATGATTAGATCTTACCACGGAGGACATCCCACCATTGGACTAAATGTGCTGAGATGCGTGCTATGGCATCCATTGGCTATATCCAATGCATCGCTGTTGGGACCCTGCAGCGGATCTGCCGCGGTCCCGATAGCAAATCTCGTATATATATAAAAATATATAATTTAATTTAATTAATATTAATTCATTTAATAATTAACATAAATTTTAATTAATTATATAAATCCAATTTAGGATTAAATGAGCTCCAAAAATTCCCAAAAATTCACCCTTAGCTAATTAGAGCATGAGGAATTAAAAAATAAAATTAGATTTTAATTTGGGGATCAAATTAATTTAGGTATTTCAGGGTTCAAAAATAGGCAAAAATACCAAAATTCTCAATTAAGCTCCGATTGATTTCAAATATCTAGGGTTAGGTTTAAATGACTCATTGAGTCTAGTGGTATAAAAAATAGGACTTGGTTTAGCTTAATTAATCTGAACTTAGCTATGGTAACAACTTGGGTTGTTACAGACTCCCCCACTTAAGAATAATGTCGTCCCCGACATCACGTAGTGAAGAAAGTACTATATGGATTGAAATATTTAAATAAAACAGATGAGAAAGAACAGAACAGTACCTGGACTTACAAAAAGCTATGGATATTTATTGCACATATCCACTTCTTTCTCCTAAGTAGATTCTTCCAAAGATTGATTCTTCCTCTGGATTTTGACCATAGGAATTGAACGGCTTCTTAGTTGCTTTTGATCATGAGCTAAGACTTTGACTGGTTCTTCGGCATAAGAAAGATCAGGTTGAATCTCTATGGCTAGAAGCTGAACAAGATGAGAAGGGTCTCTGAGATATCTTCTTAATGATGATACATGAAACACATTGTGAATAGCTGCAAAGTCATCAGGAAGATTTAACATGTAGGCAGATGATCCTACTTTGGCAAATATCTCAAAAGGTCTAACGTAGTGGGGGCTGAGTTTCCCAACTACACCAAATCTGTAGACAGCCTTCATTGGACTGACTTTCAAATAGGCAGAATCATCAATATTGAATTCCAAGAGACGATGATGAGCATCATGATACTTGCTCTGACGATCTTGAGCCGAACGAATTCTCTACTGAGTTAAGTGGATCTTATTGTTAGTTTCTACAACTAACTCTGAACCAAATAGTTGAACTCTCCCTATTTCTGACCAAGCTAGCGGAGTGCTGTATTTTCTACCGTACAACACCTCATAAGGAGCCATTTTAATACTGGCTTGATAGCTGTTATTGTAGGAAAACTCCACTAATGAAATATAGTCTTCCCATGAACCAGCAAAAACGAGAACACACGGCCTAAGCAGATCCTCCAGAACTTGATTCACTCTTTCAGTCTGTCCTTCCGTTGAGGATGAAAAGCTGTACTCATGGCTAGAGTAGTACCCAAATCCTGATGCACAGCTTACCAAAAGTTAGAAATAAATCTGCTATCTCTGTTAGATACGATTGATTTTAGAATTCCATGCAGCCTGACAATGTCTTTGATATAGAGCTTGGCTATCTTTTCCACAGAGTCAATCTGACAGATAGGAAGAAAGTGTTTTGATTTAGTTAAATGGTCAACTATAACCCATATTACATCGACGCCAGATCTTGCGCAATGCAATCCCATGACAAAATCCATAGATATATCGAACCATTTCCATTCAAGAATTTCTAATGGATGTAGAAGACCACCAGGTCTTTGGTGCTCAGCCTTTACCAAATTGTAGGCATGACACTTAGCCACAAAATTAGCTACATCCTTCTTCATACAGGACTACCAAAATGATTGCTTTAAATCTTGGTACATCTTAGTACTGCCTGGGTGAATGTGATACCCAAAATTATGACCTTCAATTAGCACTTCATGGTGCATGGATTTAGGAATTCACAATAGATTACTTTGATAAAATACACCGTTGCGCATTTGCAATTCATGATGATGAACACCTTCAATATTTACTTTGAATTTTAGATAATCATCGTCTTTAGATTGTGAGATAGAGACATCTCTGTGGAATGTTGGTTCCACATTGATATTTGCTAGAACAGAACCCAACAAATCACCACTGACTGGAGAAATCTCTAACTTACGAAATTCTTGTTCTAAAGAACTGGAGGCGATTATGGAAGATAAAGTAGCACGACGACTAAGAGCAGCGGCCACAACATTTGCTTTTTGTGGATGATATTGAATGCTCAAATCATAATCACTAATGAGTTCTAACCATCTTCTCTGACAATAATTCAGTTCCCTTTGAGTGAAGATATACTTCAAGCTTTAATGATCAGTGAAAATTGAACACTGAACTCCATATAAATAGTGATGCCAGATTTTTAGAGCGAATATTACAGCGGCAAGTTCAAGTTCATGAACTGGATAATTTTTCTCGTGGGGTTTTAACTGACGAGAGGCGTAAGCGATTACCTTACCCTCTTACATTAACACACAACCTAGGCCAACTCTAAAGGCATCAGTGTACACCTGAGTTCAAGCCTTCCATGGGCAGAATAAGTACTGGAGTGGTAGAGAGTGTGTCCTTCAGGGATTGAAATGCTTCCTCGCATTCAGGACTCCAAATGAATGGAACAGCTTTCTGAGTTAACTTAGTCAAAGGCAAAGCGACCTAGGAAAAGCCTTTAACAAACTTTCTGTAATATCTAGCTAATCCCAAGAAACTTTTAAGATTAGTGACTGACTTAGGCTGAACCCAGTCCTGCATAGCACTTACTTTGTTTTGATCTACACGAATACCCTGGCATCGACTACATATCTCAAGAATGCAATGGATTTGAGCCAAAATTTGCATTTGGAGAACTTGGCATACAGTTGATGTTTACACAGAGATTTTAATATTATCCTCAGATGATCTTCATGATCTTTTAAGGTTCGAGAAGATGAGAATATCGTCAATAAAGATGATTACAAATTTTTCTAAGTATGGCTTAAGAACTCGCTGCATCAAATCCATAAAGATTGATGGTGCATTGGTGTGTCCAAAAGACATCACTAAGAATTCAAAATGACCATAGTGAGTACGGAAAGCAGTCTTTCCTACATTATCTTCTCTTACTCACAATTGATGATATCCAGACCTTAAGTCAATCTTAGAGAATATGACAGCTCCAGACAATTGGTCGAACAAATCATCAATTCTTGGAAATGGGTATTTATTCTTTATAGTGACTTTATTTAGTTTGTGATAATCTATGCACATTTGCATAGATCCATCCTTCTTCTTTACGAATAAAATGGGCACTCCCCAAGGAGACATACTGGGCCTAATAAAGCCTTTATTCAAGAGCTCTTGCAACTGTTCGTTGAGTTCTTGAAGTTCCTTAGGAGCCATTCTATATGGAGCCTTAGATATAGGATGGGTACCCAGAATTAATTTGATAGCGAACTATACTTCTCTGGAGGATGTACACTAGACAAAGCTTCTAGGAATACATCGACAAAACCTTAATTACTTTACAATTAGAGAGGGGGGCACTTTCCTTTGCTTCACCCATCATAGTGACTAGATAAGTATCACAACCTTTACTGATTAGTTGCTTAGCTTTAATAGCATTGATTAAGAATAGTTGTGTACTAACTTTTCCTATAAAGATTTCAGACTTGCCCTGGGAGTGAAGAGTGACCTTCTTCTTGAGGCAGTTTATCATGGCATTGTTGTCACTAAGCCAGTTCATCCCAAGGATAATATAAAAGTTTGCTATTGGCAGGATGATTAATTTGGAATCAAACTCCAGATCATTTAATGAGATTTTGACATTATAGAACTTATGAGCACTAAGTTGGGCTCCAGATGGAAGTCCAACACTTAATGATTTTGCTAAGTTGTACGAGTGTGGTTTAAGGATGTTGGCAAAACATTCAGAAATAAATGAGTGACTAGCACTAGTGTCAAATAACACATTGCATGGCTGGTCATTAAAATATAGTGTTCCTAATTTATTCATATGAATCGCATTAACAAATTGCAATAATTACAGTACAGAATGCAAATAACAAAGTAGAAGTTCAGAAATGTGAACCTGAAACCACATTATTGTCTTCTGCAGCTTCCAGAGGTGTTAAAGCATACACTCATGTAGGACCAGCAGGATGATTGTTTACCTGCTTCTTGGGATTTTTCTGGGACTTAGGAGCTGAGGGCTGCTCTGGAGCAACTTCAGATGCACAGGGGCTGGCATTATTGCCAAACCTGGTTCTCTCCTATTCAGCAGAGTTGCTTTGAATACTTGGTTCTTCTGATACTGCTTAATTTGGACTCCATCCAATGTCTCCATGTAGGTGCAATGACAAAACAGGTGGCTTGGATGCCCACAAGTGTAGCACTTCTGGCCAAAATGGTAACACCTTCCATAGGGATGAGGCCTGTTATATCCTTAGATTAGTTCAGTAGTGGATGTTTCTTCGATTTGGTAGACCTTTGTAGAGTGAGTTCTATTCCTTTTAAGGCCTCGTGATCATGAGGAGTTAATTACATTTTTTGCTTGAGATCTTTTTCTGAGTGATGATGCTTAAGCACCTTAGATGTCTCTACTAGCTCAAAGAAGCTAGTCAGGCGAAGTGGAACAATCTGATCTTTTAGTGAATCTCATAGTCCACTGAGGAAGCGATGGCACTTAGCAAATTCACAGTGGGTAATCTTTAGAGCAAAATGAATCAACCTATGAAATTCCCTTTCGTAGTCAGCGACAGAACGACCTCCTTGAGTTAATCTCAAAATCGTGTCTGCTATGATATTTTGTGCAGATGGGGGAATGAATTCAGCCTTGAACACTTCTACAAATTCATCCCAAGGGATTTCTTCTAGTTCATGATCAATGAATTTTGTATTCCGAATATCATCCCACTAGTATTCTGCTTCTGCATGAAATAGATGCATCATGAGACGAATAGCTTCTGAATTTGGGATCTTCAGACTAAATAGATTCTTCTTGATTACTTTCAGCTAGTTGGTTGTATCCATTGGTGATAAGTTTCCACTGAAGGTGGAAGGACTTAGTCTTAAGAAGTTATGGAGAAAACTATCCATAGAGTGATGGGAAGGAAAAGTATGTTGCAGAACAGGAACAGTAGGAGCAGTAGCAATAGCTAGTGCTGGATGATCGGACATCATCATTTTCATTACCAATGCTTGTTGAGCCTGATTCTCTAACAAGGTTGCCACCATTGCTCGCAGATGAGCTACTTCATCATAAGAACTGCTCAAAGCAACAATACTCTTGGTTGAGGTAGTAGTAGGAGGTGATCCAAAATTTGTTCTGATTAAGCATTACAAATTTAGATTTCAGAATCATTCGAAGGAAGGCAGTAATTAAAATTCTAATAGATGCCAAAAATTCTAATTACTTTTGAAATGAGGGATTACATAAGATTTAGAAAATGGCAAAAATCACAGCACTACTAAAGTTAAGAAATGACAATTACTCTAATTAGCACTCAGATGTCCTTAATGTACTCAATCCTAAATGCAACACAAAAATCTTCAAAGGTCACTTCCTGACGCTTTCTCTTGCATTTCTATTCGAGCTTCTTAATGGTATCGTACCACCAAACTCCCACCTAGTTTAACATCTGATCTGTTACTATGCCAACCCAGAGTGACTCTGGACACTCTATGTGCCTTAGGACTGACTCTATTCGGTTCAACCACTCCTTTGCGTAGATGGGAAAGTCAAGCCCTTGGTAAACCGCTTGATGTAGAAGTTTGTCCAAGATTAGGGTTCCTTTTGTTGAAACTTCTTTGATTTTCCATTTGCTCTCCTATCTCCAATTGATACCATAACTCAAAGCTAACTCGAAGGCATGTAGCTAATATTCCAAGTTGGACTCTTCATGATCTATTTGATCCTAATAGTAGAAAGTATTGGTTCTTGTTAACTATAAATGACTAGATATTTAGGATATAAGTATTTTCATTCTACATTTTTTAGAGAGTTACTAATAGTACTATGTTATGGATGTTATATCTTAATGTTTGCACTTCAAAAGAATGGCCCATTAGGTAGAAAGGAAACACAGATCCCATTCTGACATCTTCTGGTGTTCTCTTATACCAACTGTGGGTCTCACACCCTCCGCGGCCATGCTAATACTGATATTAGCACAAACATGAGGAGTGCAGTGCTCTAACTGTGGCAAAATCCCCAACTTAAGTAAAGTCAGGTAGAACCCAACTTGCCTTAAGCCAAGGACTTGTCACCTGGAATTATGGACATACATCAATACAAATCAAAGTGGCAAAAGTAGAAAACATTATAATATAACATCCACATCAAAACATAGTATAAAAGAGTAAAAGAAACAGTAACTCAGATTAAATGCTGAAAAGTAAATACATCCATAATTTAATTATTATAGACTGAATTAAAAGGAAGATCTCCCAAAATCTCACTACAAGAAAGAAAATCTAACTAAATAGTAGTAAGAAGATCCTCCTCCTGCACCAGCTCCTCTTCTGCAGTACAAACAACAAATAGCTCCAAATTTGACATTTGTTGGTATCACAAATGCTAGGGTCACAGCCAACAAAAAAAAAGGTTACAGTTAGAAAATTATCTAAGTACATTTAAGTCTATTTAAGTGAACTGAATATTTAAGATATCACATTTAAAGGTTTTGAACATGCAAGTATTATAAGGTACTACAAGCTACAAAGAATGGGATAGCCATAAACTAATCATTTATAGCTAATCAACAAGTATGTACAAATAACATACAAAATAGCATCTAAACAAGGTGAGGCTAAAAGAAAAATAATTGCAACTACTAAAATAAATTTGATCCTAACATGCTTATGATCACGTGGATACATGCGGAGTATATAAAGAACATAAGTGCTGAAATAAACATACAATTCTATCAACCTAAACATGTCAAAATTTAATATTAATCAATAAGAGCATTTATACAAGCATGCAGATTAATATGTAAAAGGCCACTGAGGCATGTGGCAAAAGTAAGTTAAGTTCATGAATGAGCAAAAAAGTAAGGCCACTAAAATATGTGGCAAAGCAAGCCAAGCACTTAAGTAAGGCCACTGAAGCATTTAGCAAAGAAAGACAAATACTAAAAACTGAATTGAAGTAGGAGTAAGCCTATGACATAGTACTGCCATAACAGAAACATGCCTTGTAGGGCCTCTGAGCTGAAAGTTCAACATGTGTCCACCCTAGGAATCCATTGAGTTAGGTCCAAGTTGAACTTATAGAATATGACATGTATCCATCCTAGACATTTGCAGAGCTAGGTCCAAGATTATTCTATAACAAAACTAGAACTGAATGAATGTTATACTTTTCAAATACTAACTTAGGATGTATCTTCCATATCCTAAGTTTACCTATTATGCTCAAGGAACAAGGCTCAATATTCAAGGTGTGCAAAGCAATCAAGTCAAGTAAGCAAGAAACTTTAATCTAGACTTATGTGATATCTGTTGTTGTCTAATTTATCCAACTAATTATTCTGAGAAGATACAATTTGAGGATCTCCAATATCCAGCTATCGAGTATAATCATTCACAACCTTAATGCTAACATCAGAACTTAACAAATCTTAATTCTTAATCATATGATGACTATAAAGGATTAAAGTAAATAAATCAACGACTTACTTATTATTATTTTCCTCTCTTAACCCAAATCTTGATTAAATCGAGATTAAGGATTCTGGATCCAAACTCCACTTTGGAGTTCATATCCTGAATCCAAGGTGATATTCTGCTAAGGATCTAGGGTTCACACTCCCACATAATCTAAGTGTGAAATACCTTATAAGCTGAAGGATATAGAAATTATGATCTTTATGAAAGGTTATTCTAATATTATAAGATAAAATAATCATTTAAGAATTAAGAATCCAAGATTCTATAGTGAATCTTTAGAATAATTACATTATTCCATAGATTGAATAAATTATATACCCACAAGAAAGGTTTCAATAGATTAAATAATTAAATGAAGTAAGGAATTCCAAATGAAGGTAATTCAATTCAATTAGATGATCTAAAAGTTAAGATCTAAGATCTAAGATCTAGGGTCTGAAGTTTGATCCTTTAGATCTAAACTAATAAGTTTAAGTGTAAGGTTCTTTAAAGCTTTTACTTTTACTTCTTTAAGACTATAATTCATGAATAAACTTAGGTAAGATAACTAGGATTAGATACTTTAACATTGATATTGATTAAGCTAGGTCTTTTATGAAGGGGTCTTAAGATCACTTAAGATCTTAAGACCTTACTTAAGGATTTTAAGATTTAAACACTAGGATTCATTCAAGAAGTGATACCACTTAACAATTGATGTTAATGCATTATATTATTGATTATTATTACTTTAATTGAGAATTCTAAGTTTTAAGGGTAATTAAACACATTTTGGTCAAAATGACCAAAATACCCCTCTCAAGGCTAAAAATGGGACTTTATGATTTAATCATCTAAATTAATTCAAATCTATCTTAATGAGCTTCATATTGATTAATGAAGTGGAATAAACACTTAACTTAGGTTCTTAATAATATTAATGACTTAATTAGCACTGAATACATTAAGAGGCCAATTAATAATATTAAAGGAATTATGGCATACTAATATGATTTAAATGCTTTTATAAGCTCTAATACACTTAAGAATGCATTAGGAACTTAGTTCCCCAAAATCAGAGGGCTAGTTAAGGTTTAATTCATTAATCTCCTTTAGGGTGATTAAGAGGTGATTAGCCAATCTAATCCTCTTAAATTACTTTTTAATAGTCTTAATAGATTCTCAATAGTCTCATGGGCCATCAGAGACCTTAATCAACATTTTTGGATAATAAATGAATTTATTATGATTTAAATGAAAATAGAAAAAGATTAGGCAATTATTTTAAATCTAACTATTGGATCTTTGATTTTATTCTTTATTATTGTTCCTTATATTTTTCTAATTAAAATGGTATATTGGATTATATTATTTGGATAAGTATTGATTAAATTATTTCATTAATACATTCTGAATGTTTATTTCAATAAAAACCATAAGCTAGTTATTATTCAGATATTTGACAGAAAGAATTTATATCCATATTCCTTAAATAATCTGCGGCCCAAAATCAAACTGCGCGGGACGGGATCCGACCCGGCCCGAAGCGCCAGTCATCGTCTTCATGGAGACACCCCGACACCCAAACCCTAGGGCTTACTTCCACCGCCAAATTCTCCATGTCCCGATCACTCCACGCTAGGATCTCGACGGCTACACCTTCAGGGACTGAAGATGCGTCGATTTAGGTAAGAACCCCCATCTGGGTCATGCTGGATCGTCGGGGTGTCACTCGACCGAGACACACTAAGGGAGGAGAATTAGGGTTCACTATGAGGGAACCATTCTCCTCACAGAAGCCACTAAATGGATGGGGCTTAATCCCTACACCATCAATGAGGTGAGGCGAGTTCAACCCCTAAGGTTTTGTAGCCTGGGGTGCAGCCAATCGTTGGGTCCTTACTCAGGCTCAGCTTTGGCTTGGCCGCTAGTTCGATTGATCGATACGATCGATCCGAGCTAGCTCAGACCCTGGAAACAATCGGGTCATGTTCCTAGAGGTCTAAGGTAGCTAGACGACATCTAGAGGCAATAATTGCAAACTTAAATTGACGGGCTGAGCTCTCGCAGCTTAGTGGAAAGAGGCGGTACCTAAAGTCGAGGTTGCAGGCACGGCCGAGAGGGATTGAGGTGAGCTGGAGTTTCCCAAGCAACAGACGCAAGTTTGCAGGGAGTTTGAACACCAGACAGACCCTCTATCAGTGGTTATAAGCATCGGGAATGCCGAGAAATTGCCAAGACGATGGGAGCTCCAGAGTAATTCAGCTGAGCAATTGAGGATTCACAGTGAGCAAAGGGACTCACTATGAGGTCCTGGGGGTATTTATAAGTCTAAGGAAGCAATGGGGGTAGATTCTAGAGCTCGGGCATGGAGAAAGGTTCGAGCCGAAGAGAAGGCTTGGTTCCAATAGTCATGGGCAAATTGGGGAGACTACTACCGGCAGACGATCGCGCCGTGGGTATAAGAGGAAAATTGGGTCAATTCCGTACTGCCACGGGGCTGGAGGTTACCTGGTTGTCGGGGGGTGGGGGGGGTGGGGGATCAGACACAGACGGGCGAGGCGAGGGAAACGATCCATAGTGCTCAGACTTGCACCTGTTGTCTGATGGATCGACCATTGGGATTGGAATGCTCTGATGGATTACTTAAGTGAAACAGATGCTAGCCGTCTGATGCGCGCAATGGATCCGACGCCTATGATTAGATCTTACCACGAAGGAGAGCCTGTTGTTGGACTAAATGCACTGAGATGCGTGCTATGGCATCCATTGGCTATATCTCATGCACAGCTGTTGGGACCCGCAGCAGATCTACCATAGTCCTGACAACAAATCCCGTTTATATATAAAAAAATAATATATAATTTAATTAATATTAATTCATTTAATAATTAACTTAAATTCTAATTAATTTTATAAATCCAATTTAGGATTAAATGAGCTCTAAAGATTCCCAAAAATTTACCCAATTAGGGCATGAGGAATTCAAAAATGAAATCAAATTTTAATTTGGAGATCAAATTAATTTAAGTATTTTTCAGGATTCAAAAATAGGCAAAAATACTAAATTCTCAATTAAGCTCCGATTGATTTCAAACTTCTAGGATTATGTTTAAATGACTCATTGACTCTAATGGTATCAAAATTAGGACTTGGTTTAGGTTAATTAATCTGAACTTAGCTATGGTAACAACTAGGGCTGTTATAGCGCTGAGATTAACGCTTAACATCCTAGAAGGCACAGAGGCTGAAATGCTGTCGGGGTCCTGTTGCGGATATGCTGCGGTCCTGATAATGGATCCTGACCATTGGACGGTATTCTTAAAATTTTAAAATGTTTGGAACCCTAAAGTGCAATTAGCCCATTTTATTTTAAATTGAATTATGGTCTTAATGATCTCCAAATTGCACCAAACTTTCACCCATAGCTATTTTGGGGGTGAGAAATTCAAAAATATAATTAAAATTAATTTTGAAATCAAAATATTTTAGGTCTAATCTAAGGCATTTAGACTGATCAAAATATTAATTTTGACTTAGAGAAGTCCAATGGACTTCAAATTTTCAGGATATGCCTAGTTTGATGTTCTAAAAGTAACAGAATCAAAGTTATTGATTAATTAGACTATATATTAGTAGGGTAATAACCTAGGGTTGTTACAGACTCCCCCACTTAAGAACGATGTCATCCTCGACATCATCTTAAAAGAGAAGACAAACATGCAGGAATTTTAAGAATAGATTTATAATTCAAAAAATTAACAGATACTTGAATTTTCAATGAGACTGAGATACTTTCTTCTTATATCTACCTCTTTCTCTCAAGTAGATTCTTCTAAAGTGCGATTCCTCCACTGAAACTTTACCATTGGGTTTGAGTGATTTCTCATCTGCTTTTGATCATGAGCTAAGATCTTAATTGGCTCCTCCACTTTAGAAAGATTCGGCTGGAGAGATACCGCTGGAAGTTGAATTAGATGAGATGGGTTGCAAAGACATCTCCGCAGAGAGGAGATGTGGAATACATTATGAACTGTAGAGAAATCTTCAGGAAGCTTTAATCGATAAGCTACAGAACCAATTTTCTCTAGAATTTCAAAGGGTTCGACGTAGCGGGGACTTAACTTCCCAGCTACACCAAACTGATACACGCCTTTTATTGGACTGACTTTAAGATATGCAAAATTTCCAACATCAAATTCCAGAGTATGGTGATGAGCATCATGATACATACTCTGGCGATATTGAGCTGCTTTGATTCTTTGTTGGATCAGTTGGAGCTTACATTTAGTTTCTTCAACTAATTCTGAGTCATATAACTAAACACTACCTATTTCAGACTATGCTAAGGGAGTACTACATTTTCTGCCATGCAGAGCTTCATATTGAGCCATGCCAATACTCACCTGAAAACTGTTGTTGTAGGCAAACTCTATGAGAGGAATATGATCTTCCTGGAAACCTCTGAAATCCAGAATATAAAGGCAAAGAAGATCCTCCAAGTCTTGATTGACTCTTTCCATTTTGACCACCAGTCTGAGGGTGAAAAGTAGTACTCATGGCTAGCATAGTCTTGATGCACTGCTTGCCAGAATTTAGAAGTGAACTGGCTATCTCGATCAGATACGATGGATCTTGGGATTCCATGGAGTTTGATAATTTCCTTGATATACAACTTTTCTAATTTATCCACAGAATCGATTTGACGCATAGGAATGAAATGTGTTGATTTGGTCAGTCGATCAATAATGACCCAAATTGAATCGGCACCAGATCTTGCTTTAGGTAAACCTATAAAAAAATCCATAGAAATATTAAACCAGTTCCATTAAAAAATTGCTAAAGAATGGAGAAGTCCTCCAGGCTTTTGGTGTTCAGCTATAACTAAGTTATAAGCATGACACTTTGCTACAAATTTAGCCACACTTTTCTTCATTCTAGGCCACCAGAATGATTTCTTCAGGTCCTGATACATCTTTGTACTGCCAGGATGTACTTGGTACTTAGAATTGTGACCTTCTACTAGAATCTCTTGATGCATGGATTTGGGAATCCATAGACAATCTTGTTGATAGATTACATTACCTTGAAGCTGAAGATCAAAGCGATGACCACTTTCGATCTATACTTTAAACTTCAGATAGTCTTCATCCTTGGTCTGGGAGATGGAGGCAATGCGATGAAATGTTGGTTCAACTGAACTTATGGATATCAGTGTGCTTAGCATAGCACCACGCACTGGCCTGATTTTGAGCTTTCAGAATTCTTCCTCTAGTGAACTTGATGATATCATGGAATATAGAGTAGCATAATGACTGAGTGCATCTGATATGATGTTTGCTTTTCTTAGATGATACTGGATGCTCAAATCATAATCACTTATCAACTCGAGCCATCTTTGCTGTCGGCAATTTAGTTCATGTTGTGTGAAGATGTACTTTAATCTTTGATGATTGGTGAATATGGAACACTGGATGCCATAAAGATAATGATGCTAGATTTTCAGAGTAATGATTACAACTGCTAATTCGAGATCATGGATAAGATAGTTCTTTTCATGCGGTTTTAGCTGACGAGATGCATAGGCTATAACGCTTCCTTCCTGCATCAGTATGCATCCCAAACCTAAGGCAGATGCATCAGTATAGACTTGGTAGTTGAGACCTTTTTTAGGTAAGGCTAGAACTAGTGCAAAGGAAAGAGCATCTCTTAATGATTGAAAGGCTTTCTCACACTCTGGACTCCAGATAAAAGGTACTGCTTTCTGCGTCAATTTCGTGAGAGGAGACGCGATTTGTGAGAAGCCTTTGACAAATTTTCTATAGTAGCCTGCTAATCCTAGTAAACTTCTGATATCGGTCACAGATTTTGGTTGTGACCAATCTTGAGTTGCGCTTACTTTATTTTGATCGACTTTGATTCCTTAAGATTTTATGACATGACCCAAGAAAGCGACTGAGTCAAGCCAAAATTTGCATTTGGAATACTTAGCATACAATTCATGGCTTCAAAGTTCTTCTAATACTACTCGTAGATGTATCTCGTGATCTATTTTGCTTCTTGAATAAAACAGGATATCATCAATAAAGATGATGACGAATTTATCTAAGTACATTTTTAACACGTGCTGCATTAAATCCATAAAAATGGACGGTGCATTTGTTAAGCCAAAGGACATTACCAAAAATTTATAATATCCATAGTGGGTTCTAAATGCTGTCTTTTCAATATTTGAATCTTTAACTCGCAATTGGTGATAGCCCGATCACAAGTCTATCTTTGAGAAAACTTTAGCTCTATATAACTGATCGAATAAGTCATCGATACGAGGCAGAGGGTATTTGTTCTTGATAGTTACTTTGTTTAGTTTCTATAATCGATGCACATTCTCATCGATCCATCTTTCTTCTTCATGAACAACACTGGCGCTCCCCAAGGTGATGAACTTAGCCTGATGAGACCTTTCTCTAGCAACTCTTAAAGTTGTTTGTTCAATTCCTGAAGTTCCTTTGACGACATAGGGTATGGAACTTTTGACAGCGGTTATGTTCTGGGAACTATCTCAATTGCGAACTCTACTTCACGAATAGGAGGAAGACTAGGTAGGTCTTCGAGAAAAACATCGGGATATTCACGAACGATTTGATTCTCCGAAAGGGGCACAACTTATTTCTTTTCCCCCAACATAGTTACGAGGTATGCATCGCAGCCTTTTTTAACTAACTTTTCCACCTTCATTATGTTAATTAACGATGCTTGAGTACTGAATTTGCCAATTAATGATTGTGACAGATTCCCACTGACAAGGGTGATCTTCTTCTTTTGGCAATTGATTGAAGCACGATGCTGTCATAGCCAGTTCATGCCCAGGATTATATCAAAGTTTATGATTGGCAAAATGATTAGTTTGGCATCATATTTTTGTTTACCAATAGGGATATCTAAATTGCAAAACTGTTGGGACTGCATACAGGCTCTGGAAGGTAACTCGATGCTTAATGAGTTTTCTAAGCGGTAAGATTTTAGCTTAAGATTCTTAATCCCAACTTTTCGATACAAACAAATTGCTCGCTCCCATATCAAAAAGGATGTTACAAGATTTGTACTCTATTATTAAGGTGCCTAAAACCACATTGTTATCCTCAGGAGCAGGCTCTCGGGTGTTCCTTAGCTGTGCACGAAATACTTGCTTATGACGGGAGTGATTGATGAGCATTCCATCGATTATGTTCTTAGCATCGTAGTCGAAATAATGGTGGCCACTTCTACCACATGTAAAGCACACACCACCAAAGTGGTAGCATTTACCATATAGATGAAATCGATTGCACTCGAAGTTCTGAGGTTGGGATTGTTCAGCTTCCATGTTATAAACCTTTGCCATCTTATGATGACCAAAGCGCTCCTTCCTTTGCTGCATAATTATTGCCTTTCTCTTCCGGTCCAGTTGACCTTGGAATCCCTCTTGTAGCCGGGCAACTTCGATCAATTCAGCTAGAGTATTGATCTGACAGGAGGCTAAGTGGGCTTTAATAGAATCTCTTAACCCCTTTAAGTAACAATGACATATAGACGCTTTTGTTCTCATTAAATCCCGAATGAAGCGTGACAATCTCCAAAATTCCTGTTTGTAGTCGAACACTGAATTATTGCCTTAAGTGAGATGGAGGAGCTCATCCTCCAAGATCACTTGAGCTGATGCTGATATGAATGCCTCTCGGAATGCATCTAAGAACATGTCCCAGGGAATATCTTCTATTTCGAAATTAGCAAATTAGTTGTTTCGCTCGTTCTCCCACCAATACTCAGCTTCATCCTGAAATAGATGAGTCACTAAATGGATAGCTTCAGAGTTAGGGCACTTGATACTGGCCAAGTTCTTCTCAGCCATCTTGAGCCAGTTCATTGTATCCATAAGATTTAGTGCTCCATTGGATGTGGAAGTTCTAAGGCGAAAAAAACTGTGCAGGATTCCATCACCCGTATAATGTGAAGATGATGAGAACCCTGATGGGGGTGCAGGTTGTTGCCTCACAGAGAGAATTAGAATGCGAGTCTCTTACGTCTGTTGTGCATTACTTTCAATTAGGGCCTTCACTAAACTAGCCATTTTATTGGACTCTTTAGGTCTGCCAGACGATGAGACCGCATTCTTGATTAGAGTAGGAGCAGATGGAGTGTCAGGATTCATGACTATAAAAGTAAGTATAAATTTAGAAACATAAAATTTTACTATACTTTCATTAATTCATTTTTTTCTCAAAAGAGAAGATACATGGATCCACAAAACATATAACTGAGATGTAAGAAAACGACATAATAAGATCACTAACATTCTAGTTAGAAATTCTACCCAAAAGGCGGCGCAGAAGTCATCATATGTGACTAAGTGGCTCCTCCGAGCTAGTCTCCTATACACCCAAAACCACCAATGACTCGCTGATCCCCTCAGTAGGATCTCTACAATCTCTAAATGATACTCCTCCGAATAGGCTATCCCTCAAAGTGCAGTAGTAACGCAATCCAACCGTTCTCTAGTGAGTGCTGAAAGACTAGTGCCTCCAAAGGATGAGTTGATAAGGATTTTATCTAGCACCTCAACTCTGAGGTGACACTCCATTGATGACCCTTCCGTAGATCTGGCCATCTCGGAGATCATCCATCTAGTAGTCGTCAAAGCTCCTAAGGTAGAACCAAAATGCTGACTGCAAGTATTCCATTCCTAAAATAACAAAATTTATAAGTATTTTGTTCATATTTTATCATTACTTTCAAAGTTTGTTCAAGTGCTAAGATGTTTGTTTTGGTATTAAAAATTTATAGTTTCAATCAAATTATTATGTGCGTTAAATTACTAGGGTGTCATCATTCTAGACATAGTCACCCTTTCATTTCTGAGATAACTTAATGAAATTTTGGATGTTTGCTTTTTACTACACTTAGTAACCTGTGATCTTGACATGATGTAGAGAACATATCATAAAGTAGATAGAACAAACTCCTTATTTGACACTTTACGATACTTCT
The DNA here is from genome assembly GCA_016760335.1 of Gastrodia elata. NCBI lineage: Eukaryota > Viridiplantae > Streptophyta > Magnoliopsida > Asparagales > Orchidaceae > Gastrodia > Gastrodia elata. The sequence goes on from CM028682.1 coordinate 33,296,802, forward strand.
ATGATACCAATTATAGCGCCCCACCCCATCACAGTGCGCAAATAGTACAACAGATTAGCAGCGGAACGACGTGCTACTTGGGGATGAAACAAACAACAACATCTTCCCAAATATGCTAAGACTAAGCCACATTGAAGATTGCTAACTTGAACCCAAGAATAGGATCGAGAATTAATACTTAAGAGAAGAGTAGAATACTTATCTTAAGTATTAGACTAATACGTACATTAGATTTAAAGAGGTAAATATGAATCCAATATATGTTATAAATATATCAGCATTTCCAATATGCTGATCACATCACAATACTAAGTATAATAGTAGAATAACAGAGTGCAGAATCTATAGCAAAACATCCAGAATATATTTATTATAGAACAATAGTAAACATTCGTCTCCTAAAAGAAAAGTAAAATACATCCAGAATTATTATAAACTGATTTAAATGATGCAAAAGTAAAGTCTATCTGAAGTACTAAGGACAGAAACAGTAAGGTGAAAGGTAGAAGGTAGATCCACTAGAGCTCCACGTACTCCTCCTGAATCTCCTATAGGTCCTCCTGCCCTATCTCAACAAGATGCTCGGAATCTAGCAAATTGCCAGATCCCAAAAAGTACCCCATGTTAGACAAAAAGTCTAACACATCACAACTAAACTAAGCAGTACTAAAGTAAATACAAATAGATAGTAAAGTAAGCAAAACTGTAGAAAAGCAGTAAGACACTAAATCATTGAAAAATGTAAAAGCTAAATAAGGTAAAAATGAATTGAAAGTGGAATGCTGAAAGTATGTGAAAACATCAAATGCTCAGAAACCAAGGTAAAAATATCTAATGTTGTATTATATGTCACTGGGATAATGCATCTAAATATGCCACAACACGGTATGCCACATATATGTAACAGAACTATCACTAAAAGGTTATGAGTCGTACGGTCCAATGTACATACATCTAATTGGGAACACAGTTTACTGTGATGCTGATGCATCCTGAAATTCCCCAGTCAATGTATATAACATTCTGTAACTCATAAATCATTACTAATACTCATACATCACCACTAAAGTTATTCATCATGCTCATGCTCATGCTCATGTTCATGCTTTTATTCTACATGAGTAATATCCAAAATCCATAAGTGCTTGAATACTGATAATGATTTCAAAGTCTCCATTGTGTAGAATCCTGCTAAAAGGATTCCAACTCATAACTTCTAGAATGAAAATTGGTAAAAGTTGATATTTTAGTTATAGATCATCAGATGAGGAGGTGATATACACATATATAGTGTGTTTCCAAGAAGGGTAGTTCTTAACTCTTAGTTTGATTAAGCCACCCTAACAAAGCGATCTTCGATAGGAGGCATCACCAGATGGCAATATTTATCTCAGGCTAAGCTATTAAAGTACCCAATTTACAAGTACACTTAGTGTTCCAAAGAAGGTGATTAGGATCACATAGTTTGCTTGAAGCACACTTATGGGAGCGATCTCCGATAGGGGGCATCACCCGATGGTGATTTTTATTCAAACAAGCTAATGATATAACTTCTTTAATCGTAACACTCTTAGGATTGAATGAATTAGTCTAAGTGAGACTATGTCTGACTAAACTCGCAGGATAGAACATGGACATAATCTACACAAAGATGAATCAACCAATCTTGAATACTACTGAGATAACCTAGTATTATAGTTATACCCTAATACACCGTCTAATAATCAAGATTCAGCAATTCTATTTATTCAACAAAGATTTATCAATTCTATCAATACACATACTAAATGGGTGAGTCCTAAACAAGGCTCCAAGAAATGTGATCAAGAATCACTCAATATAGATTCTACCCTAAGGAGAGGTGTTGTTCTAAGTATTTTAGGTAAGTTCTACCACAAGGTATTAAGATCAACTTCTATGGTAAAGGGATCATCTAGGGTTCTACCTCAATAAGCTTACAAAGGTCCTCCCTACCTCAATATATATTTAATTTAGGTCTTTAAAGTATTTCAAACACGAGCTTATAGTGAGATACGTAAGGTCTCACGCCCTTAATTCTAATGCTAACATTTTAGGTTTTACTTATAATTTAGGTTTAGAGTGATCTGATCAGATGATCAAGTCATATGATCATCTCTTATTCTAAGATTATAGAATTTAAATCGAGGATTTTATTAGAGTTAGATCAGTTATTAAATCAATATAATTTTATTAATCTTTTTATGCTAATAGTTTTATTTAGGAGAAAACAAGGATCCAAAACTTTGAGATTCAGATTATTCAATCACATGGTACGATTATTTTCCTTAACATGTCTAATTTAATGATTTAAGATCAATACCAAATCAGATGCATTATTGGAATAATATCAATTAAATTATCTTATAATTAATTCATTCAATTTAAGGATTAAGAGTTTGGACCTTAATCAAAAATAATTAAGATCAAGTGTTTATTTATAGATCAAATGTCAAATCAGTGAATTAGGGATTTGTTATTGTTGGCAATCTTAGACCTAGATCAAGTCTTAATAGCTTGATCAAAGTCTTAAGACTTCTTAAGTTTTAATTAAGATAATTAAGTTCTTCAAATTTTGATGAATTTAATTTATACATCAAGAATTTGTAAACATATTTTAAATACATCTATCTTACTGTTATGAAGCATATTAACAAAAAAATTCATAAAAATAGAAAGTAATTAGTGCTAATCAAACCCTAAACTAATTCAAATGGATTAGCACCTAATTACAAATCTAACCATCAGAATCTCATACAAATTGGCATATAAATTTTAGTTAATCATACAATTAGTTAGAGACTATGTTTGCTAAGATCCAATAATTACAAACTCTAATTTTTACTAATCATGATTTAACAAGATTAGGGCATAAGTTGAAATACAGAAATCATAAATATAAACTACTTAGCACATTCATTCTACTAATCATAAGGAAGCTAATGGGGCAATTTGGCTAAGTACACATGCTAATTAACCCTAATTAAAATCTAACATAATTAGGCAAAAATGGAAAATCTAACTATTAGATGTTCAATATATATTTCTATTCCTAGTTTGGATCAGTGGATTGAAAGCTATAGCATTAATTTAAATTGCATTTTTCTAATTCATCCATACCATTTTCCTTAACAAAAAAATTCTAAGAATATGTTTTATTTAATTTAAAATGGGTTCTAACCAATTTACAAAATGCGTGGGTCGGCTTGACCCGATGGCCCATTACTGTTAGACAGCGTGGGTCACGGGTCGGCCCAGCCCGCGCCATCATCTTCTTCACCCAACACCAGCCCGAAAGCCAGCCGATTAGGGTAACCTAATCGGCCGAATTCTCATCTCCCCATCCACCGCACAACTTCAGATGGATCGGGGTTACATCAGCATGCCAAGACGCACTGATAGAACCCAAAGACCCCATCCGAGAGTGGCTGGATCTCTAAGGAGCTACTGGATCCCAAAGCCTTCCTCAGCCGCTGATGTGGAGGATCGATACTCCCCACAGAGAGCCCACCGAGGTCGGGGCTTGATGGGTACACCTTCAGTGTGACAAGGTGCACCCAAGCCCTAATCTGGCTTGATCCAAGAATGGCTGGAAGTGTGGGACCTTACTTGGGTGCTAGACTCTTCACGTGATGCAGTCCAATCGATCGATACGATCGATCAGGCTGACCCAGGGCCTCTAAATCTTATGCATTACAATCGCCTAGACTAAGTGCACAATCAGAGAACATAGGAAGAAGGAACCGAGCCCACTTGACTCGGTCCAAGACAAAAAGGGGTACCTGGATAGCTGGGAGGATGGGATCGGCTAACTAGGTGAGACAAGGTCTATTCAGGAGTTGGAGCTAAAGAAAATGAGTCCCATAGGCCTAGACAAAGCTATAGGGGGCTTGAACACCAATCCTAACCCTCAGACTAGACTGCGACTGGAGCTAGTTTGCCGACGGGTCGCAGAAGAACTCCAAAGAAAATGGAAGGAAATTTGAGTGACAGTTGAGTTCGCAATTAGCAAAGGAGCCTCCAAAGGCAATTCCCAGGCTGTTTATTGCCTGGGGAAATAGATGGAAGCCCGGGCAAGCCTAATGGCAGACCCCACTTAGGCTGGACGGGCCAGGGACATGCGGGGGCAAACCCGGGATTTCAGGTCACTAGGCCGTTGGGATAGGATAGTTGTGGAAGACAGGGGGATTCCCTGCACTACCATGCTCACACCACAGCAGGATTCTGTCGAGCGCGAGAGAGATCTTCCGGGATGAAGATGAATAGAGAAGGAGTAATGGGAACCATCCGATTCTTTGGCCATTGAGGTTTGATGGCTTAGATGTGATTCGAATAACAGATAAATGCGGGAGGAGATCAACCGTTGGATCATAAGTATGATCCCACGGCTGACAGAGGATCTCAGCACGGAAAATAGGAGCTGTCTGATGGAGGGCGCTAAGATTAACACTTAACATCCTAGAAGGCGTCGAGGCTAAAATGTTGTCGGGGTCCCGCAGCGGATCCGCCGCGGTCCCAACAGCAGATCCTAACCGTTGGAGGGTATGCTTGAAATTTTAAAATGTTTGGAACCCTAAAGTGCAATTAGAGCATTTTAATTAAAATTGAATTATGGTCTAAATGATCTCTAAATTGCACTAAACTTTCATCCCTAGCTAATTTGGGGGTGAGGAATTTAAAAATACAATCAGAATTTAATTCTGAGATTAAATTATGTTAGGTATAATCTAGGGCATCTAGACTGATCAAAATATCATTTTTGACTTAGAGAAGTCTAATGGACTTTAAAATTTTAAGATAGGCCTAATTTGATGTTCTAAAAGCAATGGAATTAAAATTAATGATTAATTAGATTATAGATTAGTAGGGTAACAACCTAGAGTTAATACATACCTCACCATGGAAGGAGAAGAGATCTATTTAAGGGAAAGAAAGGAGACCACACCAAGGAACTAGAGGGGAAGAAGAGAGAAGGCAAAGAGGAAAATCCAGCAAATGCCAAGGGAAGTTCCTAGTATTCCCATTAAACTTATCTCCTGATTATCTTTTAGTTTGAACCATAAAAAGGTTCTGTTACTTGCATGTATCTTCCTATATTTCTATTGTAATGGAGAGTGACAGACTGAAATACATGTCTGCATTTGCACGTAAGTGTATGTGGTCTGAAGAAATAAGTGGAAGTTTAAATTTTTGGGATTTATCATCCTCAGGGAATGATGGTTCTGATATAAAGTTATATTTTCTTTCAATAATATTTAAATGTCAAATTTTAGTTGATTTTTGGTTCCTAGTTTAGCGATGCAAATGATCTTAAGTTAGAATACTATTTGATTAAAAAGGAGACAATTGAGATTTCATTATAATAGTTACAAGGGTTGGTGATATAACTTCATTATTGAATGTATATTTTTAGTTTACTTGTATTATTAAATCAAGTGAACACCATTGAAATCAGAGTACCCTCCAATTACATTAAGTTCAAGTCTAGTGCACAAAGAGAATTCCTTTTGGGTTCTTCCTTAGCACATAAACTCTCGTGAGATCATGATTCATTAATTAGATTTTGATCCCCAATGTCTAGGTTACAAAAGAATATATTTTATTTCTGATGATCTCATAAACAAGACTTCCATTAACCATGCATCATGCGCATCACACGTAGTTTAGCTAGATGAGAGGATGCGTTGGGTTAATGGATTATGTCACATCATCAATTGAGTTTTCCCAACATCCTCTCATCCATTCTACTTTGCTGAGTAGCAGAGCAAGGTTAATAAAGAATTTGGTTCACAAGCATCAATCTCTTGGTAGAGCCATTAAGGATAGGTGCGAATGAGCTTGAGAATTTTGTCACATAATTCTCAGCTCTACTTGCACTACCTTCCTTGCTCTTACCTAATTGATGAGCTTAGAACACAAGTTCTTTTAAATAAAATAATTTAGATTTTAGTTCATCTAAGCATTCGTTTCAACATAAAATATAAAAGATAAAAACATTTTTTTCATACATTCAAAAAAATTCATCATACACCATCATACACTTACATATTCGTACAACTACATCTCAACCCTCTCCAAAGAGGTTTTAGCCTTCAATTACTAAATAAGCATAAGCATACATACAAGGAAAAGTTAACCTCACCATCAGTTCGCAATATAAATAAATCAAGGGAGTTTAGAAAGAAATACTAGGAATCACCCGAAGGTTTTCTGGAGTTATCTTGGACTCTTCCTGCCCTTCCTCTTGAACCTCCACCCTTTTTCCCTTGCTGTCTTCTTCGTCTTATTGTTCTTGGTCGGACTTCTTCCCATTGGAGAGTTTTCCTTTATCCTCTTGCTGCAGCTTTTCCTTTAGGGGACTTGAATATCAAAAGTTGGAACTCTTTCTCAATCTTCATGTCTCCCTTTCATAGACTTTCTTTCACCTGTTTAAAATTTAATTAAGCAAATAAATCCCATTTAGAAATTTGTGCTTTGATTAAATGGTTATTCACTTATTTCCTTGGTAATGAAGGGATTTAGGCTGTTTGTATTTATATTTTATTGAGTAAAATAATTAAATCAACCTCTTGCTTTTCCCCATGATGGCTTAAATATGTGCTTTTTATAATAATTTTTATAATAAAAATTCTTCAATTTTTTTGCATCCACCCCTTCCATCTTTCTATTATTTTTAATGTATTTCTTTATGGATTATTCCTTATGAATGAGAAGTTTAAATTAATTTAGTATTAATTTCAGCTGTGGGAAGGGGAAAATTCAATTCTTTGGCCTTCCCTATGCTGCTTAGAATGCATTTTTTTGGCACAAACTGCAATGGGCTCTACGACGGGCTACAACTCACTGCGGCACCCTATGGCGCGCTGTAGCAGCCGCATTCCAAATACTGTTCCACTGTGGCGCACTGCAATGAAGAAAGATTCAAAATGTTGTTTAATTTCTCCTTGTATGATTTTAATTTTACTTCGAGAAATGACGCCATGGCACGCCGCGGCGTGCTGCGGTGATTTTCTCTCAAAATTGCATATTTAAGCAAAATTTTAATTTACTCAGCTTTTATCCTGAAGAGCAGCGAAAGCACATCAAAATATATAATTTTAATCAAAAAGTGCTTACTTTTATTAACCTATTTTACTAAAACTCTTGGAGTTATTAGAGAGCAAAACCCTCATTGGGGAGGGTTGGGCTATAGTCATATGAATGTAAGGGACAAATGGTGTTGTATGTATTCTCTTGCAGTGAAATAAGAATTTTTTTGAATGCTTTTTTAGATCGTTCTTGTAATTGCATGCTGTGAATGAATGAAAATCTATGTATGTAAAAATGCTTGTAACTGAAATAATGCTAAGTAACTAATGCTTTAAGCATAGAGGGAATGCATATAAAAGTCATTGCCACGAATAATGTTTGTTGAGCAAGGATTCTCATTGTAAAACACCTCAGGATTGAAGCGAAGAGTTTATTTAGCAACTTAACTGTCTTGCTCTCCATGGCTCACGAATTAGCGTAAAGCTAGGTATGTGTGCATTAGTGCTTAGAATTATGTGACAAGTTCTTAAATCTAACTGCACCTTACCTTTAGCTTAGTTGAGAGGTCAACGCATTTAAGCTAAGAGCCACTAATGGAGCTCCACTGCTCATAAGATGTAAAAGGAGGAAGATGATTCATTGAGTGATCATTGATGATGTGACATAGTCTATAAAGTCCTATAAATCCACTTTCTTATCTAAAGTGTGCGTGTAGTGCATGATGCTAGTTAGTGGACATCAATTCTTTTGTGATCGCCTAACTAAATAATTATTTTGATAACATAGACATAGGAATTCTTAATAAATTAAATGCGATCTCATAAGAGTCTATGTGCTAAGATAGAACCCGAATGTGTTCATCTTATGCACTAGATTTGAATTTATGGGAATTAGAGGACCGATCTAAGGTACACATTGTTCAATTGATTATTTTGCATAATAACAAGAATCTTCTGAATTGCATGAATTGAATACAACACCAGTCTCTATCAACTCACATGATAAAAACCCAACTCTCCCTTCTTAGTCAAATAGTATCTTAATTTGAGTTCTTTGCATTATTTAATTAGGAACCAACCAAAACCAAAACATATATTATCTAGGTATTATTAAAATTAGATTTAATTAAGTAACAAGACCATCATTCCCTGAGGATGATAAAATCCAGAATTCATCATTCCATTATTACTTTAGATCTCGTACACTTATGTGCAAGCACAGACACATATTTTGTATGTCAACTATTAGATAGCGTGGGTCCCGGGTCGACCCTACCCGTGCTGTAAGGTCTTCATACCGAGACGTCAGAAGAAATCCTAAGTGGGATTTAGATTCCTAGATATCACTTAGCATTAAATGACGTGATTAATTGCTTAAAACACTCACGCAACCTAAATCTACTCATGGATTCAAGAAGCCCTAACTGGGGAGCAAAGGATTGACAAAACCCTATTTCCAATTTCCCAAAATTAAGGTTTATTACGGAGGGAGAATTCTCCCTCCAAAGTTCACCACTGGACAAGGGATTTATCTGGACACCATTTACATATCGACACCAATTCGTGGAGCCGTCCATGCTTTGGGAGGTGACATAGATCGATGGATGCTAGGTGGAGCTCGAGCAATGTACCCCATTGTACAGGCCTGAGCCCATAGCTGCTTGATCGTATCTTAACGAACCCGATCGATGCTATGGATCAATTCCAACATAATGGGAATAGCCACTCAAACAATCAATTCCATCAACACATAAATGGAACTCAATAGAGGAGTACCTATAGGTCACTTTTTGTTAATTTTTGTTGAGCTTCAATTTGCTCATGAAGATTGATTCAAGCTCTATTCCTTGATGCACTGATCTTTTGAGCTTTTGGTACCACATTGATGTTGAGAGGATACTAGGTAGCTACTGGAAAGCTTGATCAAAGCTGGGCAGTGCTAGTTTAGACGCTGAAGCTTCAAGCTTCTTAGGAAAGTAAATGGAGAAGAAGGGCCTAAATCCTAGCAGCCTTCAAAAGGCAATAGAGAAGAGATAAGAAGCTATAAAAGGGTTTGTTATGATATTAGAGGGAATGGAAGACATTGTCATCCAACAATGGTAGGCTGGCAGAAACGATAAGGCACAGAGGCATAGAGGGGGACCATTGTGTGCGCAGATGCGCGTGGGCTTGCGGGCCCAGGGATTGCTTGGGTCGGGCGCATGGGTCAGCTTCCAGCCAATGGATCTGGCCTCAAATCCAACTATTGGATCTAGATCGGTCGACGGACACCGTCTAATCAATCCAGAGGAATAGCGGGACGGCTCGTATCACAGGATCTACTTGTCCCGTGTTCAGAAGAAGACAACGGATCTGATGCCTCTGTTAAAATAGTTTGGCCATTGGATTTAAATAATTTAAAAATATTTAAAAATTTAAAATGCTATTTTATCCAAATGGACTCCGAACAATACCAAAAATTCACCCCTTGTAATTTGGGTGTTAGGAATCCAAAAATGTGAACAATTTTTTTATTCGAGGTCAAACTAACTATTTTATTTTTCTTAGTTATATAATTAGCTAAAATTGATGATTGGTCTCATTGATCTCCGAATGAGAATATTTTATTAATATTTAAATACCTCAAAAATTGGGAAATTAAATACTCGTCGAATCAAAAATTTGATCTCGTCGTTGCATTTCCCACCCCTTAATTAGCTAGGGGTGAGTATTTGGGAATTTTGGGAAGTCGATTGAATATTTTAGAATTAATTATTAAATTAGGATTTTTAATAATTTAAAATTAATTGAATATACTAATTAATATTCGTTATCGGGTCGGGTCGGATGCGGAGTGGATCCAACCCGTTAATCTCGCGGATCCGCTCCACAGTGGGCCGCCCGATCGAAGATGGATCGAACGGCTCCCACCCTTCTTCCTCGCGCGATCCGCGGGCGCCCACGTGGCTTCCAGCCGCCGGTCTCGCCCAATCCGGCTTTCCTTGGCCTCACCCACTCCTCCCCGGAACCCTCTAAGGCCTCCTCATTGTTCGGGTAGGTCAACTTTCGCGATATAGATATCGGGCGAGCCTAATCGAACCCTAACCCATTTCCAGCCGCTTGTCTTTCACGTACCCCCATTCCCTGGATCTTCATCATTGTTAGTGATTCGATTGTGTGATGTTATTGCATATGGTTGATTGTCGAATGTCCGGATTCGATCGATCGATCGACGATTGGATTGGAAAAATTTTCACTGGGATCCACATTGGATCCCGTTAGAACCCGATGTGCCCGAACGCAATAGGCTAGGGCTAGCCTTACCTCGTGGCTCCGGGCTCCTCCGGCGCCGGTCCGGGCACCAGTGGGTAGGCCTCGTCGAGGCTTACCGTCGGCCGTGCGGGCCGGCACCTTTCTCCGCCGATCCAAGCCCTAGCCGGCATCCCTTAGGTAGCCTACGGGCGGAAGGCCAAGCTTCCGGGCTGGGTCGGGTCGACCCGGGCCCGCCCAAGCTTCGCACGCGCTGCTCGCATGCGGCTCGATGCCCGGGGCGTGGGGCCACTGCTGAAGCGCCGTGGGACCCACTCGAAGCGCAACGGCCAATGCCGTTGGGCCGCGTGTCCCGTGGGTCCCGCCATTCGATCCGCAGCCTTTCCCGGCCTGCCACGTGGCATGGTGGGGCCCGCATGCATCAAATCCTGTAGAAAATATTGGATTAGATAAAATTATAATATATATATATATATATATATATATATATATATATATATATATATATATATATACTTATATAATTCATAATTAAACAAAACTATAAAACTGATATATATATATAGTTATATAAGTATATATCCTAAACAGAACTTTAATTTTTTTTATATTATTATTAGCATAATTAAAATAAGTAGAATCAGTAATTAATTAATTTGATTAATAATCTTAGTTCAATTATAATTAATGTATAGTTAAATTAAAAGTAGGTTAGAGAAATTATTAAGTAACATTAATTAATGAAATATTTACCTTAATTAATTAGCTAATGATTATTAAAGACTTAATTACCTAACTAATTCAGTAATAGTAATGACAAAAATTAATACTTAAAATTTTATTAATTAAATTGTGGATTAATGAATTTAGATTAGTTTAATTAACTTAATTAAAGTCATTAAATATTAATTAAGCTAATTTAACACATTTAATATTATTTTATACCTAACAGTAAATGATTAATAAATCTTAATTGAATAGTAATTAGTAATTAATTACATTAAAGAATTAATCAATTAAATTAAAATAGTAAATAGTAGATTTAATAATTAATTTAGGTTAATTAATTAATATAAAATATTAATTAATCAAATAATTAGGTTAATTGTTAATTAAACAATTATCAATTAATTTTAACAGTATATTAATGGTAATTAATTAAGATTAATTAGTGGTAATCCTAACTTTAATTAAACAAAGACTTAAATATTATTAAAGTGATCATTAATGGATTAATTAATTTATTAATTAAGTTAAACAATAGTTTTAATATTTAAATATATTTAATCAAATAATTAAAAAATAGATTAATTATTAATTAATTAATAATTAATACTAATTAAATATAGATTAAGAATAATTGATTAATAATCAATAATAAAGTAAATTCATTTTTAACTTTAGGATAATAGTAAAATAAATACAATTTGAATTTGTTTAATTTAAATTTAATTCAAAACTTTAAAGTTTAATAACTTTCAAAATATTGATCCAAACCTAACAAATATAGCTCTCATTTTACTCAGAAAAATAAAATAAATCAAATGATGTAATTCAAAAATTCGTTTCGGGTACGTATAACATAGTGACATTTTAAGACATAAATAGAGACTCATAACTTTTAACCAAGTTCTCCAAATATAGGCAATATGAGTCTTAAAAAACTCAGGAGAATAACCCCAACACCATAGAAGTATTAGATTCCTCATTTGGAGCTTAGTTTAAAAAGTAACATTTAAGATCATACCCTAAAAATGACCAAAATGCTCCTAGTTTTCAATCTACCATAACTTGGTCAATTCAACTCTAAATTCAGAAATTCAAAGTGCTAACTAGCTCAGAATTTTAGTATCATCAATAAACCAAAATAATATTTAGAATTTAAAATCTAGAAAATTAGAAATGACCAAAATACCCCTAATACTAGTTAGGTTATTAGTTGACCATTTGAAGTCCAATTTGGGTTTACTCCCTATCAACACACTTAGTATATTATAGGGAAGCTTTAGAAACTGAGTTTGCTAAATTTGGAGTTCAAAAGAAAAACTTTTACTTTTGTTTCCCATTGACCAATAAAATTACTAAAATGTCCTTAGAAATAGAAATAGCTATAACTTAGCCATTTGACCTTAGAATATAGTGTTCTTGAACTATATGGAATCCTTGAACAGTAACCAATAGTAAACTGCACAAAAATTTAGATTTCATTAGGTGTAAATTACAAGATTGTCCCTTAGGTCAAAAATCTTAGTTTGGACCTACAAGATTCGTTTCTTATCCAAATTGAGCGGACTAACTGTCTATCTTCATGTTAGACAATAAAGAATCATTTGGCAATAAGAAAATCTAAATTGAAGCCCTAAATCAAAAAGTAGCTTTTTGGACCTTAAAGTGGGGCAAAATGATAATTTTGCTCAAAATTTAGGTTAAGCATCTTTAAACCCTAAATTATCTTCTAAGTCAATAAAACTAATATTAGAACTGTATTAGAATCTTCTAAGTAAGTAAAACAAATTATTAGGTCAAATTTATTAGAATTCCTAAAAGTCTTTCTAAGTCTTTTCCTTAGGATCTTTTCATCGCACATTAGGACTACTCCTAAGATTATGACTAGATCAAAGGTTAGATTTCATTTATTGGATAAGTGGGCTGTTTAGTGAATGAATCATTAGTTTTATTAATTTTTAGATTTTTCAACTTATTTTAATTATTTGGTTTTTAACCTTAGATTCAGGATATGAGATTCATCATATTAAGTTTGATTTGCTTAATAGAATTTACATTAATCAATAGATCACTTTTAGACTAAAACTAGATCTTATGTCTTATCCTTTTAGATTATGTGGTTGAGCCCAATCTCGTGGTGTTTAATCCATAATCTATAATTTAGTAGATCTTGATCAGATTTTAGGTAGAACATCTAATTTCATCAAATTAGGATGTTGTGATTTTTTAGTTTAACCTGTAGTCATACTTGATTGAATTAGATTAGATCCTGAACTTGTGCAACATAGAATAGTTAGAATGGCTAAAGTAGATAACAAATAATATCACCATGCTTAGTAGAGTCCTTTGCTTATTATTTGTTATTGTGATACACATCCCTTGAATTTTGTGCTCATTTTTTCTTGAACATATCATATAAGAAAAATATTATTGCATGAAAATGAAAACTTAAAATATTAGGAAAACATTTGCATTTGGGTTCAGTTTATGATGGATTATGATGCATATTACTCTAATAGATATGAGTAAGGAGAGATTAGGATACTTAACATCACTCATTAAGGAGAGTGTGTTAAGCTTGGGACCCATTCAATCTTGTAGACGTGCTTGACTCCTCAGCTATTTCTAAAATTGTCCACATAAATAAAAGTAAAATAACTAAGAGATATTTGCATACTATTATTTGCCTCTTTAGTCATACTGTACTATATTGTTATATTATGTCTGCCCTAGCCCAAAAAGGCTATGGGAATATATTGGGTCGGATTAGGCCAATTCTTTCTGATATGGCAGCTATAGTTCTATTTTAGTTCAGCTTATTATTTTCTATATTATTGATGCATTTTATTTCAATTAGCTATATTATTTTTCCTATTTTACCTGCTTACTTGAGTAGATGCATATATAGGATGCTAGACTTTATTACTTATTATATGTACCATTTTCATATTAATATTTTAAATTAGCATATGTTATATGATCATCAGCACGTATAGGCTTAGACTTTTCTTTTTAGTATTTTTATTTACTGTATTACATATGTATGCCCTACTTTGTTTAGTTTACTTGAGATGTGCTTTTGCCTAAATTCTTGCTTGGTTATAAATATTACATTTATAACTTATCATGTTTCCCTTGTATGCTTACTTGCTCCCATGCTAAATAGATATTTCATTTTATTTAGAGTAAGATGGTGATATTAATAAATACTTAATAAAAATTGCCTAAAATTTACTTAGACATTTTGTCTAACAAGATTTTTCTTTATTGGCTGAAGCCCTGGCATTGTGAAACCGACAATGTTAGATCTTGAGTAGTTTAAGGATCCATTACCTGAGGAGGAGCCTTACATAGAGGAGGTGCAGCAGTTGGGAGCAGAAGATATATAGTTACTTTATATTCATTATGAGGATGAGAGTATCTTTATTTCATTTCTTAGACATTAATTAAAATGTTGTAATAATATAGGTACTCGTGACTAAGTTCACTTTATGCACTTTATTATTTGTAGAGCTATACTTTAGTATTCTTATTTAACGTATGTTGAATGGATGTAATCCTTACTTCTTATTGCTTCCGCACTCTATATGTATGTATAAACTTAGTGACTGATTCTTATGTTCAGCATGTGCACATCCTTCCCTTACTAGTGGATTGTGGATCTTACCTAATCTAATGATAAGTGAGGGATCTACCAGGAGTGGCACACTACCCCTTGGGTCTAATCATGTGGGACTAGGGGTGGGGTGCCATAGAGACTTATTATTTTAAAATTTTCATTTATTCAATATCATGTAAATTATGAAGAATTTATGTAATTTTAAATTAATTTTATGGCATTGTGATGAATGAAAATTTTCTTTTATCTTATGTATTAAATTAAATATTTCTTTTGAATTATTACTAAAAATCTCCCAACCCCAGTTTTTGTGATGTTACAATTGTTATCAGAGCAAGGTTGGAAAAAACTCGAGTGGTAATTTAAGCAGAGCCAGGACCAAACAAAAATAAAGGGGTAGAAATTAAAATTCATGTGTTTAGTAGCAATGCATTAATTATAATATACTGATTAGGAAAAACCTTATTGTCTTAGGTAGATGGATCAACATGACCAAAATAATAGCTCTTCTCTGGATGATAGAGGTCGTCAGATGACTCCAAACACTAATGATCCTGCATCACCTATCCATTAGACCGTCTAGCCATTCAATCATAGTGGGGTGAATCAGATGTTATAATTCATGAGCATGATGGCTCCATTTGTGAATAATCAGCAAACTCAAGTACCATTGCCTATCTCGATCCAAGTTAAGAATATATAAAAAAAGATGAAGACCTTTCTCAAATTGCAACCCCCAAGGTTTGATGGGATGGTGCACCTTCCTAAGTGAAAGAATGAATTCAAAGAATCAAGAAGGAATTCAAGTGTACAAGGATTATTGAAGACCAAAAAGTAACACTAGCTACTTATCTTCTCATTGACTCTGCTAAGAAGTGGTGGAAAAATGCAAGGATTGCTACCTCCAAGGAAAAGATGAAGAGGAAATTTCTTGGTCATAATTTATGAAGGCATTTCTTGGAAAATATGTATTGCAATCTACTCTAACATAAATGAGGAAGCAACTTCTCAATATAAAGTAAGTAGGCCAAACAGTGACTTAATATAAAGTAAATTCACCCACCTAGCAAACTTTGCATCGAATGTTGTGGCCTCAGAAGATGTCAGATGCCACTTGTTCCTTAGTGGATTAAGAGACTCTTTCTAACACATGGTCACACCTTTCTAGATATCTGAATTTTTTCAACTTGTTGAGAAAGAGAAAGTTAACGGAAGCCTAAGAGAGCCAATCATTTTGAAACTTTAAGAGGCCCCGCACACCCCATCCCTTTCCACAAAAGAACCCTCACTTCTCAAGATCTCATGGAAAGCTTCACAATATTCAAGGCATCACAAATCCATGTTCAAGAAAGAATACCTTCTGCATTTTTTATGGCAAATTTTATTCATCATACATGTATTTTACTGAGATAAGTTAATGTCATTGTTGTGGATGAAGGAGGCATATAGAGAAATTCTACTGAGCTACCTATATTGTGACCGAACATTAGATTCCTAATAGTGATAAGAAGGTTGCAGTGAAGAAGAAAAATCCCTTGCCAACCAAGGAAGCAATATTGCCTCATGCAGACCAAGAATCCCCCTGCTCAAGCCAGAATCTTCAATCTAACCCAAGCAAAAGCAAGAAAAGAACTTGATATGGTAACATGTACCATCTTACTATTTTAAAATACTTGCACAGTTCTCTTTGATTTTGGGGCTACATATTCTCTTATAGCTTTCAGTATAGTTTAAAAACTTGATTAGCATATTGAGAAATTGTTATGAGCAAGGGAAGACCTCATGGAAAGCTTCACAATATTCAGGGCAACACAAATCCATGTTCAAGAAAGAATACCACATGCATATTTTATGGAAAATTTTATTCATCATACAAGTATTTTATTGAGATAGGTTAATGCCATCATTGTGGAAGAAGGAATCATATAGAGAAATTCGACCGAGCTACCCTTAGTGTGACTGAACATCAGATTCCTAATAGTGGCAAGAAGGTTGCAGATAAAAACAATCCCCTGCCAACCAAGGAAGCAATTTTGCCTCATGCATTGGCACCAAGAATCCCCCGCTCAAGCCAGAATCTTCAATCTAACCCAAGCAGAAGCAAGGGAAGACCCCTGTAACGGCCCCAATAATTGGATAGAAGATTAATCCAACATTGGGATGTTACCTTAGCACCCAATACTCAATTAGAAGAAAATTAATCAAATATAGATGCTAAGTGGCCAAGTCTCTTTATGAGCAAATGTTAAGTTAATATTAAATTTTGCAAATGAAAGCAATAGAGGTACAAGTTAAGGAGATACATGAAAACATTGCAAGTATAAATAATACAAGTAATAGATATAATCCACTCATTCAACCCAAGTAATTACAAAATAAGTAATCACAACATAGATAGACAAGGATAGGTAAAAATAACTCAAGCAGTTTATAGTTTAATTATTACAATGCATTTAAATGAAAAGAAAAGAGAGAATACAGCCATTCTCTTTATTAAAACAAAGTGCAAGAAAATTTAAATAGTAAGTAGAAGCCTTTCATTTTAGGAGCTCTTCAAGTACTAGGACTTGCATTACCTGTATCAAAGAGCTCTTAATCTATCATATTTTGGTATTTAAATATGATAGGCCAAGCCAATAAAAGAAAAGTTTAGTTAGACTAAACAGTCTAAGAACATTTTAAGATTGGCTAAATTTTATGTTAATAGGATATCATAAGCATTTCTTACAATTTAAACTAAGCAACGGAGCTATAAAAGCTATCAAGTAATGAAAATGAGGTAAACATAACTGTAAAGAAGATCTTATGAAATAAGCTGTGTAAGAATACTCACTTGTATATAAATCCTAGCCTGCATCTAAAAATGGTAAGGGAATAGCATCCTAAAAGGTTAGAAACTACTATATGCATTTAAAATAAATGAAATGAAAGTAATCATGTTCAATGAAACTTATGCTAAGTAAGCAAATCAAATACAGTGTAGTATTAAATAAAATTAAGAAACATACACTGTATTTTAAATAAACTGTAAGTAAGCAAAACATAATACTAGAAATAGAGAGTGTAAAGTATAGAAGGTAATGAAGTATTTAAGACTCTTGGTCTAAGATAAACATAGCCTAGGACTATGAAAAATAATCATAACTAAATAGTTATGAAGAGATCTTATAATCAATAAGATTGTAAGAGAACTCTTATATTATTATTTGAAGTTATATTTTGAAATTATCTCATTCTGTGCAGAGTTCAACAGAATGAGACAAGGAGTTGAGCATGTCTGCTCAACTAGATATAGTGGGGGGTTGAACATTGACATTTACCCTCTCTAAAATGTGAAGTCCTATTGTGAGCACTATCTTTCTTATTCAAATTTCCATAAAGCATTCCTCATAAAGGTTTATGATAGTCTTAATTATACACAATGACCTTGTATGAATGTTCAAGGAAACGGCTCAAAGCTAAGCAAGTGTTCAATAAATTTCAATAATTGTAAGCTATGTAATATCCTTATGTTATCAAAATTTTAATGATCTACTTAATTATTAGAGCTAATTGAGCTCCCAATTGATTTATAGATATTGATCTTTAAGTCAATTATATTTAATAGTAGAAAAAAGAGGTTTAAAATATTTTCATGTAAATGAAGTTCATCATATACTAGTCCGAAACTAATCAAATCAAATAGATTAAAAATTAAAGTTTAAAGAAACTAGTAAGGAAGAGTAAAATTTATAGTTTGTTAAGCTAATAAAAATTTAAGCTAAATGAAATTCTAATAGCTTCATTTAGTTAGCTTACAAACTATAAAGTATTAAATCAACTTAATCATGAAGTTATCAAAGATTAATTGATGTTGAGCATTTTAAGATAAGGAAGGAACAGATTGGTATCCTACAAGTAATAACTCATTTGAAGTTATAAAGAAGTAGGAATCTAGTAACTTATTTAAAGCATGAAAGGAAGTTATTATTCTCTTGTTTAATCTATTGAGAACTATATTGGAAGGTTAAAAACTATGAAGATATATGCTAATTATTTAGGTGATTGTTTGAGTACTAGTCTTATCATGAGTTCTTGTAAAGAATTATATCTTTGCAATTGAAAGTGTTAAGCTATTTATAATACAAAAGAGATTAAAAGATTCTTAATTAAATCTAACTTGTGACTAAAGGAGAAGTAAGGCATGTAGAGATATAGAAATGAAATTCCAATTCTAATAATTTTGGCATGAATTCAATTATATTTATTTAAAAGAAACACATAAGACATTAACATGCAAGTCCCCCATTCACTTGGAAGATTAATTGGAAGATCAATAATATAAAATTAATATTAAGTCAATCCATTACATAGGATTGCTTATTCCAGTTTAATCCTAGCATGAGATAAGAAATTGAAACTACATTTTATAAGTATACATATAATAATTATAAATGAAATAAAACATGAAATGTTTGTATAATTACCAACTTGGAAGAATGTAGAATGAAAGAACAATTCATTAAAGAACTATCATTAACTTAAAGATATGAATTCTAATTATACTCCAACATAAGCAAATCACATGTAACTTTACATTCTAATTTTATGAAGTTTGACAATATATTCAAGTCAAGTAATCTAAATTTCATATGAAACATATATGAAATAGAAGGATTCAAGCTAAACACATGTTCAATTCAACTCTTTTCTAAATAGTTCTACAATGGAAGAAATTTAACTTGAATGAGCAGTTAATAATTCTAATCACACATTCATGAAAATACAATTTAAACATGCAATTTAAAAGTATATTGGAGATAATGAAATGAAATAATTTGTTGTCCTAGGGTTCACATATCCTAAAATAGGCATAATTAAAAATCAAGAAATTAACATTTAAACTAAATTAAGGAGAAAATACCTAAAATGTCCAAATATTGTCCAAATGAAATGTTATACATGTCAATGTGATCCTTATACTCTAAGGAGTAAAATGACACTAACTAGGATGAGTTTGGACAACATTGATTTTTTAGTGTTTGGAGAGGTCCTAATTAGGGTTAAAATGTCAATATGAGATCTAAGGTTCAAAACCTAAATTTAATCTTATATTTTTGTTCCTCACATTTTTGTGAATGAAATAGGCTATTTGATCCTTATGTTTGGACATCAAATGATTGAATTATATTACTTACAAGTTTGAAATTAAATAACTTTTATTTAATTAATTCCAAAATAATGATTAAATAAAATAATTATTAAATTTGAAATTAAATATTATTTTATTAATCTACTCATTTTTATGATCGAAATGATATATAATTTTGCATGATTTGATTGAGTATTTTTGAATATATATATAATTGAAGTTATCAAAATGATTATGTTTAATTAAATTTTGTCTTATTTAATATGTTACTTAATCTTACATATTTACTTAACACTAATAACAAGGTATGTGAATTCTATTATGACACTACTTAATTCAATAACTCAATGTTGATTTCATGAAGACTACTAACATTTATATAAGAGATATTTGAGAACTATGTAACATTTTTTTTTATTATAAAGGTAAGAATTTCAAATCTGAGGACATGTGTATACTCCTCATTGGAGCTTACGTGCCAGACAGGACCCACGTTTATTTTAAAAAGCTTCTTGCTAGACCTGGCGGTTCACTGAATAAACTATCCAATTTATTTTTAAAATGGTTCAATGAACCGTCTTCTTCCTCGATGATGGGATTTTGCACTTATAATTCTAGGGCATCCAAATGAACGTCCATTTAGTCTTTTCAGAAAGAAGATGATCCTATGATCTTGAACTCCTTTCCGAGGCCTACGATCGGGACCTAGTAATCCCATACAAAGGTTACTCTAAGTCGTCTCTCTTAGAGCCCAAAATTTAACCTATGGTTATAATCTAGTGCGACATGACAAAGTTAGATTGAGCTCAATCCTGATTTATAGAGTTTGAGCAATTAATTTACACTTAATCTTAATCAATCGTGATTCATTCATAAGCTAAAAGAAAATATATAATTTATTTCAGTACAAAAGAAGGTATTAAAGAGATTCGATTATTAAAACTTGCAAGCCATTTTTAACGAATCCAGAATTATTCTTAGAAGGATTGTTGAACTCAAAAATTCATTCAAAATACTTCTAAATGTTAAATGGAGTTCGATTTAAGTAGAAAAAATAATGATTGTGTACCTGGCTTCCTTTGTTCACCAGTTAGGGTTCAAATCTTCTCAGCAAAAATTTCTCTCTCCCCCAGCTTTCTAAGGTTTCTCAATAGCTTGATGAGGTAAAATGATTCCCAAACCATGGCTAGAGGTTGGACTGGAAGCTTATCCTATGCGAGAGTCTAGCTGGAGTGGCCAGACTGTCCTTCTCCTGTCGCACAAAGAACGTGCGAAGGAGACGATGTACAGGGAAATCACGGGAGTCGTCTGATTGAGCTTACAATCGAGCGGCTCTAATCATATCGACGCGAGAAAGAATCTCGGTCGTTAGATTACAACAAAAAAAGATCAACCGCCCTGATGAAGACAGACCGTCGATCTCAGCAAGAGGACAAATAACGGATGTGCGCGATAATTAAATTAGCAGTTGGATGATAATTAAAAATATTTATATGTATTAATTTAATTTTTAAAATTGTAATATTATAATATTTTATTATTCTTTTTAATTTTTTAAATTTAACTATTTAAATGCACTTCATAAAATCCCAAATTTTCACCACTACCTAATTGAGGGGTGAGGTACTCAAAAATGCAATCAAATTTTTGATCGGAGGTATATTTAATTTACCTAATTTTTTTGGGTATTAAAATATTATTACAATATTCGTGAAATTTTTGAGGACTCACAAACACTTCTAAAATACAACCCCTATATATTTTGGGTGTGGTGAGTCAAATGGTTTATTCCATTCTTGATTCTGAGATCTAAATAATTTAGGTATTTTCAGAATTATTAGAAAGCTAGGAAATGTGAATTTGTCAAACAGTCTCCAAATCACATGAAATTTGAGATTGAGACTCTTAACACTATTATAAGAATAATGGAAGAGGTTTATAGTCAATTAGATCACTAATTTATGGGCAACAATATTAGGATTGTTACAACCCTAGTGTGGTGACATGTACCATCTTACTATTTTAAAATCCTTAAAAGTTCTCTTTGATTTTGGAGCTACATATTCTCTTATCGCTTTGAGTATAACTTAGAAACTTGATTTACCTATTGAGAAATTATTATCCACTCTTAAAGTAAGCATATCATCGAGAGATTTCTTAGATACAAATGGGTATTATTTGTGTAAACTAGAAAGCATTTATGGGAAGCCAAAAAATTTGTCCTCCCCATTACTACCTTTGATGTGACTTTGGTTATGAATTGGATGAGTTTAAATGAAGTATTAATTGATTATGCTAAAAAGAAATGGTATTTGTGTCAGGGCATTAAAAAGTTTTTGTTTGTTGGTCAAAGATATGCCATTATCAATCTCATTTCTGCAAATAAAGATGAGAAGATAAATAAAAAGGGGTACCTTATTTTCTTAATTGTATTATCAAATTTTGAGAATAAGCCTCCAACTCTCAATAAAATGCCAACTATTTGTGAATATTCATATGTTTTCCAATGGAACTTCATGGCTTACCTCCCCCAAAAGAGGGAGAATTTAGCATTGAACTAATTCATGGGATGAACCCTATCTCTAAGCCATCTTATAGGATGCCACAAAAATAATTGCAAGAACTTAAGATGCAACTTTGAGAGCTATCCAAAATAGGCTTCATTTGTCCTAACAGTATCCCCTAGGGAGCACTAGTCTTGTTCGCTAATAAGAAAGATGAAAGTATGTGATTGTATATATACTACCATGAGATTAATATGGTAACTATCAAGAGTATGTACCCCTTGCCTAAAATTGATGATCTTTTGATCAATTGGTCAAGGTCTCAATATTTTTAAAAATTGATCTAAGATTTAATTATCACCAACTCCATGAAGATGTTTCCAAATATGTATTTAGAACTTGGTATGGGCATTGTGAATTTTTGGTAATGCCCTTCGGCTTAACTAGTGCCCCATAATATTTTATGGATTTAATGCATTGAATATTAAATCCATATTTAAACTCTTGTATCATTGTATTCATTGATGATATACTGATTTATTTTAAGAGTGCTATAGAATATGAAAAACACCTTAGAATCATTCTAAATTTATTGAGGAAACACCAGTTGTATGATAATTTTCCAAATGTATATTTTGACTCACTAACTTTCTTAGGATATGTGATCAACAAAGGAAGAATATCAATTGATCCTAACAAAGTAGTGTAATTTGAGAATAGCCTCAGCTTACATCAGTAATAGAAATTCATAGTTTCTTGGGTTTACGAGGGTACTACCACAAATTGGTGTTAAATATCTCCCAAATTGTCATCCCTCTCACCCATCTAACCTAAAAAGGTGTACCTTATGTATGTGAACTTCCATGAAAGAATGCATCACAATAGCATAGAGAGTGTCTGACAACAACTCTTGTCTTAGTTTTACCTACAGATGGAATAGAATTACCAGATCTATATTGATGCTTTATTGAATGATTTAGGTTATGTGCTTATGCAAGAAGGCGATGTAATAGTGTTTGCTTCCAAAAAACTAAAATTCATGAAAGGAACTATCCAGTTTATGATTTAGAATTTGTTAAAATAATTTTTTATCTCAATATTTTGAGGCACTACTTGTATGGAGTAAAGTGCAAATTCTTTACCGACCATCAGATGTTAAAGTATATCTTCATTCAGAAAGAAATAAACTTAAGACAGCAAAGATGGTTAGAACTGATTAAATACTATGATTTATCAATTCATTATCACTTAGGAAAGGCAAATTTCATAGCTAATGCTTTGAGTAGGATGGGATCAGCCAACTTGCATATGTTAACTTTTACTCTATCTTTGCTTAAAGAAATGGAGGAGTTGCTACTGGAGGTGTTACTTCAAATACTATTATGTTTTTGATGAGCTTAGATTGGTTTCTAATAAATGAAATCAAACCGACACAAAGGAAAGATAAGGACTATTCATTTTTAGTCACTTATGTGAAAAGAGGAAGATGATCAAAATTGAACATAGATTTAGATGACTATATTTGGTGTGGGCCAGAATTTGGGTACCTAATGATTCTGAATTAAGATCAAAGATATTAAAGAAGGCCCATCATTCCAAGTACACTCTTCATTCATGGAAAAATAAAATATATTAATATATGAAAAGCCACTTTTGATAGCCAGGGAGAAAGAAAGACATCATAGAATTTGTGTCTTAATGAAAATCTTACAAACTTGTCAATGTTAATCATCAGAAATAAAGAGGATTGTTGCAACAATTAGCCATTCCATAATAGAAATTTGAATATTCCTCCATGAATTTTATAAATTGTTCTTGTTCTGGGTCAGGAAGCGATTCTATAAGGGCACTTGTGGACAGACTTACTAAATATACGCACTTTCTATCCATTCAGTAGATAGATCATGTGAACAAATTAGCTAACAATTATCTCAAGGAAATAGTTAGATTGCAAGACATCCCAAAGACGATTGTATCAAATTGTGGCAATTTCCTTACATCAAGGTTTTGGCGAATGGTTCAACATGACCTTTGTTCATAGCTTTGTCTCAGCACCGCTTTTAATCCTCAAATGAATGGGAAAATCAAAAGAGTGAATCAAACCTTAGAACATTTTCCTTGACTATGCATGTTAAACTTTGGATAAAGTTGGGATGAATTAGAGTGGGCTCACTGATGAAAAATTATTCAGATCAGATCTTGTGATTCTAGCCATTGATAAAATAAAATTGGTGCAACACCAAATTAAGGCAGCTTAAAATTGACAGAAACACTATTTTGGCTATAGCAATTGGCACATCAATCTTTTTTGTGGTAGACTTTGTTCATTAAAGGTCAGCCCGTACAGAGGAGTTCAATATTTGGAGTCTCCAGGAAATTAAATTTGAGGTAAATTGACCCATTATAAATTATAAAACAGGTTGGACAAGTTTTTTATTAGCTCAAATTTCCTCCACACCTAAGTTTGATGCATGATGTCTTCCATATCTAATATTTAGGAAAGTGCTTGTCAAAACCAACTATGCGAATAGAAGTGGAAGAAATAGATATACAACCAAACCTCAATTTTGTGATTAAACCTAAAGAAATCTGAGATTGAGATGTAAGGCAATTGTAAAGCAAAATCATTATCAAGGTGAAAGTGGATGGAAGAATTGGAAAAAGAAGGAAGCAACATGGGAGGAAGAGTCCACTATGAGGAAACATTATCGTTAATTCTTCATCCAATAATTGCAAGTGGTTAGAACATTATTTTATTTCTAATCAATTGCTCAATTAGTTAATAATTTAATTTTATGTCAGGACGACATCTTTTTCAAGTTGGGGAGAATGTAATATTCCAAAATTTGAGATAATTAAATTTTTATTTATTACCTATTTTAATTTGAAGAAACCACAAGCTATTTTTAAAATTTTTTGAGAATTTTCTCTATGGTTGAATTTTTCTTAGTTATTTTAGAATATGAATTTAAATGAAAATAAAAAAAAAATTATTTGGGTGTCAAAAGTGAAATATTTTTGAATTTTAGATTCTACACTATCAAATAATGTAGTAGCAAATATTTTCATAGTTTTGGAGTAAAAATGTATGAATTATGTTAAGAATATATTTGGAATTAAATTAATTAAATTATTGAATTTAATTGAATCAAAATTTCAAAAACTTTAATTTAATTTTTGAATTTCTGAAATGGCATAAATTTGCCTCATTTGAGGACAAATTTAGGTCAAATTATTTTGAGCCATCTAAATATCCTTTGATCAAATCATCATCATTATATTAACATTAAGGCCTTAAAAATACTCATAAACCCTAAAACCCTAATTAGAACCCTAAAAATTATGCCACCTTTTTTATTATACTTCATTTGAGAGCATTTGCCAAACTCCTCCTCTCCTTAACTTCTTTCTCCAAATCCTAAATTTCTCAATTCTGAAGATAAAGCAAAATCAAAGAAGAGATTTTGGGAGCTCCAAATTACTAGGAAAATGTGTTTCCAAACTTGTAACGACTCGATGTTCAAGGTCATGAATTCTTAAGAAATAATTCATAATTTAAATATTATTAATAAAATAACTTAACTAACATGAGATTAATCATCATACATATAGCCATTTAACATTTACATAATATAAAAATATATCAATTAGTAGAATAACAGATAGTTAATAATAAATGCATCTCTATATTGCTTCTTTAATCTCAAGCCCTTAGATTCCCAAGTTGATCTTCACTTAATTAGTTCACAAAGTACTAAATATTACAAAATTTTTAGTTAGACAGGAGTACGTAGAGTACTAAAAGCAGTAATTTTTTGCATTATATATAGGTTATAAATCAAGTTCATCAAAATTTGAAGGAGTTTGCATCAATATAATTTAAGTGATATGCCAAATTTCAATAATAAGTAACATGCATTTGAACAAGAATATTTTGCACTATATTATTGAAATGAGATCAAATAATTTCAAAGCAATGAAATAAAATGGAAATAATGATAGAATTAGCATACTATGTGATATGCAATATCACATTTTGGGCTTAGGACTCCCAAGCTTCACTAGGAGACCAAGATATTAGCATCAAAGTAATTCTGGGAGTGTAATAACCCTAGGTTATTACCTAGCTAATTATAATTTTAATCATGCTCTAATTATAGTTCCATTAAATTCAATTAGTTTAGGACTAGAATAGGATTAGATTCTATATGGATTGATTGTACTTATAAACTATTTTGTCATATCATAATAAATGAATTAAAACTATTATTTTTCAAAACCCTAATTACTACTATTATTTTCAATTAACTTGAGATCAATATCTCCAAGTTAATTGGGAGCTCAATTAGCTCCAATTATTAAGTAGATCATTAAAATTAGATAACTTTGGATATCACTTAGTTATAATTATTGAATATTCCTTTAA
The DNA here is from genome assembly GCA_016760335.1 of Gastrodia elata. Classification (NCBI taxonomy): domain Eukaryota; kingdom Viridiplantae; phylum Streptophyta; class Magnoliopsida; order Asparagales; family Orchidaceae; genus Gastrodia; species Gastrodia elata. The sequence continues at coordinate 33,323,503 of CM028682.1, forward strand.
TGCTTGCTTAGCTTTTAGCCTTATTCATTTTAATCATTCATATAAGACATTGTGCATGAATAAAACTTTCACATTAAAAATAATAGGGGTTTATATTACTGGATCAGCCAAGGGCAAGCTAATAAGGAGACCTCACATTCTCAGAGGGTGAATGTGAGTCTTACTTTTTTGACCCCGCTTTCCTTTACCTGTTAAACAGACATGTTTAACTCCTCGCCTCATTCTGTATTTGCCCGCAGAATTAGTACTTTTTAAATAACTTTAATCAATTAACATATGAGATATTCTTCAATCTTATTGATTGTTAAGACTCATCATAGCTTTTAGCTATGTTACTTTCCATAGTTCTAGACTATGTGAATCTTACACTAATAGTCTAAGATATTCCTTCAATTTTTATACTATGCATTTTCTATGTTTTAGTATTGTACTTTACTTGTCTACAGTTTAGTTAGATCATAGTGAATGTTGTTAAAATTATATTTAAATGCTTTACTGTCTCTTTTCCTTACTTAGCATAAGTTCTTTTAAACATATACATGTTGTACTTCATTTACTTTCATATATACTTTAGTTTCTTTCTAGCTTGTTTAGGATGCTTTTAGCTTAGTTTTATTTGTATGCTAGAATGTATATTTAAGTTAGTATTCTAACTCGCTTTGCCTTTTCCTTACTTACTTTTTCCACACTTTTATGCTTACCTTTTTGCACCCATGCTTGTGCATATGTTCTAACTAGTAGTGATATCTAATTAAATAATAATATATTTAACCCATTCTTAAAATATATTTAGACTATTTAGTCTAACTAGATTTTCCATTTCTTGGCTTTTCCCTATCACATTCAAATGCCAAAATATAATAGATCAAGTGCATTTGGAAGCTAGTGGAGCTGGACTATGTGCTAAAAGCTAGCTACTTCCGCTTATAATATAATAAATTATATGGCTTATAAATATTTGCAAGTGAGCTTTTAATTTCTTACTTTCATTTAAGTTTTCTGTTAGTTTGTAATTAATTCCATTCACTTTACTTTCACTATACTTGTGTTGGAGATTAGTTTTTTCTTTTCATTTAAATGCTTGAGATGTGATGAATGGATGGATGTAAATGAATATTAATTAAGTAATTAGTTGCATACCTACTTTAAATGTTGATTGGAATTAGTTGTATACTAAATTACTTATAGAATTGGAAAATATTTACATATCAAAGTTGAGAACCTCTTCTTATTACCATATATGTACTAAATGCTATGAACTGAGCATACCTTAGGATAGATAATTGTTACACATATATTTTCTCACTTTAAATTTTTAGAACTGGAAATAAGCAGTCCCATATAATAGATTGATTTTACTTTAGAATTGTATACATATAATCCCATGTAACAGATTAACTTTATTCTAGAATTGGAAATGAGCAAATCCTATGTAATAAACTAGCTTTATATAATAATTGGAACTCATCAATCCTATGTAATGGATTGATTTCATATTAGTCTTAGGTTATTTTTCATTCAATTATATCTTCCATTGGAATGGAAGACTTATATGTCTACATTGCAGGTGTTTCTTTAGCCATTTACAGCAGAAACTCTGCCAAAATATTTAAGAATTTAATAACTTAGAATAATTTGGAAAATTGTAGACTGATGTTTCACTTATTAAATATCTATAATTTCATATATAAGATTGCAAGTACTCATAAAAGTTGCTTTTAAATTACATTCTCACATATTTTTGCATGAATTGCATCTTCATATGTATTACACATAACACATTTCATAAAATTCCCTTCCATCTTAACTTAAGACCCTCTTCTATATCCTTGGCCAAACACAATATCTAATGATTTGGATTAGCTTCCTTCTAGTCTAGTATTAGGTAATGTGGTGATGTATCAATGTTGAGTTTAGTGATTTTCACGTCACACCCGCCCATTTGGATGCGCTCAGCCCTTCCTAGTATAGGGTTTTGGTGTGTCTGGCTATACTGATGGTGTAGCTATCAAGTTCTGATCCAGGAATGGTTCTTGTGCAGAGAATTCCCCCTCATAGTGAAGGCCCCTTATTGGGTACTCACCCAATTTGGGGAGAGTAGCACCCCAGTGATCCCGTCCTCCCCAGTCTACAATTTAGGGTCCTCTAGACTCGTCTCAGAACCCTGAAGGTGTAGGCATTTGTCTGAGGCTCTGGCATGTCTCAGAGCCTCAAAATTTTTTGATTAGGGTTAACACTAATTGCTGGCTGTCGGGGGAAGGAGGAGCGTGGGAGAATCATAGTACGGGTCGGGCTGACCCATGACCCACACTGTTCGACAGTGCCTGGCCATCAAGTCGAGAAGACCCACATGTTTTGTAAGAGGGCCAGAACCCGTTTATTAATTAATAAACATATTTTGTATTTATTATCCTAAAGGAAAATAATGGAAAATCAAATGGATTAATTAGAAAGCATACATAATAAATTAATGTGATAACATTTGATCCACTGATCTAAACCCTATGATCTTATATACCAAATTGATCAAAAAATTATAAGGAATTAGAATATAAAATAATATTGCACTTTAAATGATTTGATTTTCTAGATTAGCCTAATTATTACATAACATTATTAGGGTTGATTAGCATGTATAATTAGCCAAATTGAATGATTTAGGTGCCATTGTGTTCCTTATGCCTTGTAGAATGCATGTGCTAGTCAGGTTAATTTTCTGATTTATGTATTATTAATTATGCCTTAATCTTATAATTACATGGTTAGTAAGAAATTTGGGTTTCTGATTATCCAAACTTAGTGAACTTAGTCTCTGATTGCTCATATGAATAGATAGCACATAATGGCCAAGTTTCATTAATTTATAATGGTTGGATTTTTAATTAAGTGCTAATCTATTTATTTTAAGTTAAGGTTTGATTAGCACTAATTACCTTTTATTTTCTACAAATTCCTATTATTTAGCTTTCATAATAGTACTTGATCATAAAGAGCCTATCATGTGAATCTTAAACATTTAATTTAACTAATTTGATTAAAGTAGCATAATTCTTTAACTAATCTTCAGAAATCTTAAGATCTTGATCAAGTGAATTATACTTGGTTGAAATCTGAGATTGCTACCAATAATATACCAATAATACACTAATTTGACATTTTATTTATAAATCAATAATTGGTCTTAATTAGATAAGGATAAGGGTTAAACCCCAACCTGTTTGATTAAGATCTGAATCCTTAATCACTTAAGCAAATGACTTCATTGTAAGATAATTCAATTGACATTATTCCAATAATGCATTTGATTTAGTATTGATCTTAAATTATTGAATTAGAAGAGCTAAGATTAATAATAAAGTTATTTGATTGTATCATCTGAATCTAAACTTTAGATCTTTGATTTCTCTTATATAAGACTGTTAGCATAAGATAGTTAATAAAATTGTAATAATTTATGAAATGACCTAACTTTAATAATAATTTGATTTCATCCCATGATTTTAGAATAGGATGTGACAATATGGATCTAATCATCTGGTTTGATCACTTTTATCCAAGTTAATAAGTAAACCCTAAATCTTTAACTTAAGTGGTAGATGTGGGGCCCCGTACTTTCCTGCGGTGACACTAATATTGATATTAGCATAATCGCGGGGAGTACAGTACTCCAACTGTGGCAAATCACCATCTTAAATAAAGTCAGGTAGGACCTAACCTGCCATAAGCCAAGGACTTGTCACCTGAAATTATGAACATACATCAATATAAATCAAAGTGGTAGAAGCAAGAATAATATAATATAACATCCATATCACAATATAGTACAGGAGAGTAAAAGAAACAGTAACTCAGGTCAAATGCAGAAAAGTAAATACATCTACAATTTAATTATTACAAACTGAATTAAATGAAAGAAAAGATCTTTCAAACTCACTGCAAGAAAATGAAAAATCTATCTAAGCAGCAGCAGAAAGATCCTCCTCCTACAGCACTACCAACAAATAACTCTGAATATGACATTTGTCGGTATCACAAATGCCAGGGCCCTAGCCAACAAAAGAAAAAGGTTACAGTTAGACAATTGTCTAAGTATATTTTAGGCTATTGAACTGAATATTTAAGATATTACATCGAAAGGTTTTAAACATGTAAGCATTATAAGGTGCAACAAGCTACAAGAACGGGGTAGCTATAAACTAATCATTTATAGCTAGTCAACAAGTATGAAAAAATAACATACAAAGCATGAAACAAAATAAGGTAAAGCTAAAAGCAAAAGTAACTGCAACTACTGAAATAAATTTGATCCTAATATGCTTATGATCACATGGAGACATGCTGAGTATAAAGAAAACACAACTACCAAAGTAACATATGATTCCAGCATCCTAAACATGCCAATATTTAATAACTAATCAATAAGAGCATATATATAAACAACATGCATATTTAATATGAAAAAGGCCACTAAAGCATGTGGCAAAAGTAAGCTAAGTCAAGAATGAGCTAAGAAGAAAAGCCACTGAGACATGTGGTAAAGCGAGCCAAGTACTAAGAGTAAGGCCACTGAAGTATGTGGCAAATCAAAACAAATACTAAAAACTAAATTAAAGTAGAAGCATGCCTAAGACATAGTACTGTCATAATAGAAACAGGCTATACAGGACCTCTGAACTGAAAATTCTGCATGTATCCATCCTAGGCATCCGCAGAGCTAGGTCCGAGTTGAACTTATAGAATATGACATGTATCCATCCTAGACATCCGCAGAGCTAGGTTTGAGTCTATTATATAACTAAACTAGAACTGAAGAGGCAGACTAAGCTAGGATATTCTCTCCTAGCTAAAAGTACTGAAAGAACTAAATGAATACTATGCTTTTCAAATACTATCTTTGGATGTATCTTCCATATCCTAAGTTTACCTTTTATGCTCAAAGAACAAAGCTCAACATTCAAGGTGTGCAAAGCAATCAAAGTCAAAGTAAGCAAGAGACTCAATCTAGACTTATGTGATATATATTATTGTCTAATTTATTCAACTAACAATTCTGAGAAGATACAAGTTTAGGATCTCTAATATCTAGCTATCGAGTATAAATCCTTGATTCATGACTTTAATGTTAATATTAGAACTTAACAAGTTCTAACTCATAATCATATGATGATTATATAAAGATCCAAAGTAAATGAATCAACGACTTAATTATTATAATTTTCCTCTCTTAACCCAAATCTTGATTTAAGTAAATCAAGATTAAGGATTCTGGATCTAAACTCCACTTTAGTGTTCAGATCCTGAATCCAAGGTAGTATCCTAATAAGGATCTAGGGTTCACACTTAAAACCCAAATTTTAAAGGTAAGGAATCTTATAAGTTGAAGTATTCAGAAACTAAAATCTTAATTGAAATGTCACTCTACTAGTTATAAGATAAAATAATCAATTAAGAACTAAGAATCTAATATCTATATTTAATATTTAGGATAATAACATTATCTTATAGATTGAATCAATCCTACACCCACAAGGAAGGTTTCAAAAGGCTTAAAAAGTTAATCAAGTAAGGAATTTCAAATGAAGGTAATTCAATTAAATGATCTAAAGTCTAAGATCTAAGATCTAAGATTTGATCACTTTAGATATTAAGCTAAAACTAGACTTAAGAGTTTTATAAGAATATTTCTCTTAGGATTCAAGCTCAAGGACCAACTTAATTAAGCTTATTAAACTAAGGATCTGACACTTAAAGGTAATTAGGCTTAACTCTTAAGAAAGAGGGTTTTAAGGGCACTTAAGGTCTTAAGATCTTAATAAGACCAACTTGAGATGTCTTCACTTAGCATCAATATTATTAACTTAAGATTTCAGAAAGGTGTTAATAATCTAACTAGAGATATTTTATTGAATTTTCAAGTTTAAGGGGTGCTTAAATGCATTTAGGTCAAAATAATCAAAATACCCCTCTTAAGGCTAAAGATGGGATTTTAGGACTTGATTATCTAAATTGATTCAACCCATACCCTAAGGACAATCTCATTGGGTCTGGTTAGCTTGCCTTATCGATCCAGGATAGATTTGAGAGGAATTGGGGACTCCGAACTTCAGAGGAGTGTCGGTACTCCATCTGGAAAGAGCTCAATCCCAATAGTGGATTCCCAATGTCAGTATTGAGCTATACCCAAAGCCACCAATTCCTAAGCATCCTGAGGTTTAGGGAAGACTATCCAGCACATCACAGAGCTACCCTAGTGTTCAAATTGAAGAATTGAGCACACATAGCTCCATCAAAAAGAGGCAGTATCTGAGTATGGCAGGGGAGACAGAGTCCAGACAAGAAGACTAGGGTACTCCAGACGATCACAAAAGCTTTAGCAAGGGGTTCTGAATGCCAGACCTCACCCTCTATCAGCGGTACACAGCAGGTCCAGACGCTGGGGTCATCGAGAGCTTTAAGGCTAGCAGCAGTGAATTGAGGGGATCATGTGAGCAAAGGGACTCACTGTGATTTTTTGTTGGTATTTATAGGCCTTAGGAGAAATTGGGGTGGATGTTGAGGCTCGGGCCCCATCGTGAGGTTCGGCCCAAGGGACATGATGGGTTTAACCATCTGAGGGCAGAATGGGGAGAGCATTGCCGACATACCATTACACCGGAGGGCAAAGGAGGAAGAATGGGGTAATTTCCCATACTACCACATGGCGGGGAGGATCTGGCTGTCGGGGGACCAGCACGCATGGGAGAGATCGGAAGGTGGACAAAGATCCACAGTGCTTGGGGACTTCAGAGCCGTCGGATGGATCGACCGTTGGCTCTGGATGACCCTGATGGACTACTTAAGTGAAGTAGATAGCAGCCATCAGATGTGAGCAACGAATCTGATGTTTAAGATTAGATCCTACCATGGAGGAGATCCCGCCATTAGATGGTTTGCGCTAAGATGTGCACTATCGCATCGGGTGGCTTAAACCTATGCACCGCTGACGAGACCCCACAGCGGATTTACCGTAGTTCCGACAGCAAATTCTAGAATTAAAAATTATTTAAATATTTAATTTAATTAATATTAACCTATTTAATAATTAAATTAAATTATATAAAATTCATAAATCTAATTTAGGGCCAAATGAGCTCCAAAAATTCCCAAAACTTCACCCTTAGCTGATTGAGGTGTGAGGAATTCAAAAATGAAATCAGATTTTAATTTGGAGATCAATTTAATTTAGGTATTTTCTAAGGCTCAAAAATAAGCAAAAATATCAAAATTCTTAATTTAGCTCCGATTGATTTCAAATTTCTAGGGTTAGGTTTAAATGACTCATTGAGTCTAATGGAATCAAAAATAGAACTTGGGTTAGCTCAATTATTCTGGATTTAACTAGGATAACAACTAGGGTTGTTATAGACTCCCCCACTTGAGAACGATGTCGTCTCCAACATCACTTAGTTAAGAAAGTACTATAAAAACTGAAATATTCAATTGAAATAGGAAGAAAGAAAAGAACAGTACCTGGACTTACAAAGATCTGTGGATATTTATTACGCATATCTACTTCTTTCTCCCAAGTACATTCTTCCAAAGATCGATTCTTCCACTGACCATTGGAATGGAACAATTTCTTTGTTATTTCTGATCACGAGCTAAGACTTTGATAGGTTCTTCGGCATAAGAGAGATCAAGTTAGATTTCTACAGACGGAAGTTGGGCGAGATGGGAAGGGTCTCTAAGACATCTTCTTAATGACAATACATGGAACACATTATGGACAGTTGCAAACTCATCAGGAAGATTTAACCAGTAGGTGGATAATCCTACTTTGGGCAAAACCTCAAAGGGTTCAACGTAGCGGGGATTCAATTTCCCTGCTACACCAAATTTATAGACACCCTTCATTGGACTGACTTTCAAATAAGCAGAATCTCCTACATTAAATTTTAGGAGACGATGATGGGCATCATGATATTTGCTATGATGATCTTGAGCTGAACACCCTTCTTTAGATGAATCTTCTTGTTAGTTTCTTCAACTAACTCGGAACCAAAAAGTTGAACGCTTCCTGTTTCTGACCAAGCTAGCGGAGTACTCCATTTTCTACAGTACAATGCCTTAAAGGAGCCATTTTAATAATGACTTGAAAACTGTTATTGCAGGCAAATTCCACTAACGGAATATGATCTTCCCATGAATCGACAAAATCAAAAACACAAAGCCTAAGCAAATCTTCAGAACTTGATTCACTCTTTCAATCTAACCATCCGTTTGAGGATGAAAAGCTGTACTCATGGCTAGAGTTGTACCCAAATCTAGATGCACAGCTTGCCAAAACTTAAAAGTAAATCTGCTATCTCTATTGGATACGATTGAATTTGGAATACCATGCAGTCTGACAATTTCTTTGATGTAGAGTTTTGCTAACTTCTCTATAGAATTAGTCTGAAGGATAGGAAGAAAGTGTGCTGATTTAGTCAAACGATCTATTATAACCCAGATTGCGTCGGTACCTAATTTTGCACGAGGCAATCCCATGACGAATTCCATAAATATATCGAACCATTTCCATTCCGGAATTTCTAATGGGTGCAGAAGACCACCAGGTCTTTGGTGCTCGGCCTTTACCAAATTGCAGGCATGACACTTAGCCACAAAATCAGCTACCTCTTTTTTCATATCGAGCCACCAAAATGATTGCTTTAAATCCTGGTACATCTTGGTACTGCCTGGGTGAATGTGATACCCATAATTATGACCCTCAATCAACACTTCACGATGTATGGATTTAGAAATCCACAAATGATTATTTTGATAAATTATGTCATTGCACAATTGCAACTCATGATAATGACCACCTTCAATATCTGCTTTGAATTTTAGATAATCGCCATCTTTAGTTTGCGAGATAGAGACATCTCTGTGGAATGTTGGTTCCACATTGATATTTGCTAGAATAGAACTTAGCATATCGCCACTGACTGGAGAAATCTCTAGCTTACAAAATTCTTGTTCTAACAAATTGGAGGCGATCATGGAAGATAAAGTAGCACGATGGCTAAGAGCATCGGCCATAACATTTACTTTTCCAGGGTGATACTGAATACTGAGATCATAATCACTGATGAGTTCTAACCATCTTCTTTGATGATAATTCAGTTCCCTTTGAGTGAAGATATACTTCAAGCTTTGATGATCAGTGAAAATTGAACATTGAACTCCATATAAATAATGATGCCAAATCTTTAAGGCAAAGATCATAGCTGCAAGTTCAAGATCATGAACTGGATAATATTTCTCGTGGGGTTTTAACTGTTGAGAGGTATAAGCGATTACCTTACCCTCTTGTATTAACATATAACCTAGTCCAATTCCAGAGGCATCGGTGTATACCTGATAGTCCAAGCCTTCCTTGGGCAGGACAAGAATTGGAGCGGTAGAGAGTGCATCCTTCAGGATTTGAAAGGCTTCTTCGCATTCTGGACTCCAAATAAATGCAATGGCTTTCTGGGTCAACTTAGTCAAAGGAGAAGTGATCTAGGAAAGGCCTCTAATAAACTTTCTGTAATATCCAGCTAATCCCAAGAAACTTCTAATATATGTGATTGACTTAGGCTGAATATAGTCCTGGATAGTGCTTACTTTATTTTGATCTACACGAATACCCTGGGCTTCGACTACATGTCTTAAGAATTCAATGGACTTCAGCCAAAACTCACATTTGAAAAACTTAGCATACAGCTGATGTTCACGCAAAGCTTCTAATTCTAACCTCGGATGTTCTTCATGATCTCTTAAGGTTCTAGAATAAATGAGGATATCGTCGATGAAGAAGATCACAAACTTGTCTAAAGTATGGCTTTAGAACTCGCTGCATCAAATCCATGAAGATTGATGGCGCATTATTGAGTCCGAAGGACATCACTAGGAATTCAAAATGACCATAACGAGTGCGGAAATCGATCTTTTCTATATCATCTTCTTTTACTCGCAATTGATAATATCTAGACCTTAAGTCAATCTTAGAGAATATGACAGCTCCAGATAACTAGTCAAATAAATCATAAATTCTAGGTAATGGGTACTTATTCTGTATGGTAACTTTATTTAGTTCACGATAATCTATGCATATTTGCATAGATCTATCCTTCTTCATTACAAACAGAACGGGTGCTCCTCAAGGAGACATACTTGGCCTAATAAAGCCTTTATTCAAGAGCTCTTGTAACTATTCTTTGAGTTCTTGAAATTCCTTAGGCGCCATTCTTGTATGGTGCTTTATATATACGCTGGGTACCCGGAATTAGTTCAATAGAGAACTCCACTTCTCTGGAAGGAGTTAGACTAGGCAAATCTTCTGGGAATACGTGGTGAATTCCTTAATTAATTTATAATCAGAAAGAGGTATACTTTCTTTTGCTTTACCCATCATAGTGACCAGAAAAGCATCACAAGCCTTATTGATCAATTATTCAGCTTTAATAGCATTGATCAATAATAACTATATACTAGTTTTTCCTATAAAAGTTTCAGACTTGCCCTGGGAATAGAGAGTGACCTTTTTTTTCAGGCAGTTTATCACGACATTATTGTCACTGAGCCAGCTCATCCCAAGGATGATATCAAAGTTTGCTAATGGCAGGATGATCAATTTGGAGTTAAACTCCTGACCATTTAATGGAATTTTGATGTTACAATACTTATGGGCACTTAGTTGGGTTACAGATGGAAGTCCAACGCTCAAGGATTTTGCTAAGTTGTACAGGTGTGGTTTAAGGATGTTGGCAAAATGTTCAAAAATAAATGAATAACTAGCACCAATGTCAAATAACACCTTGCAAGACTGGTCATTAAAATAAAGAGTGCCTAATTTATTCATACGAATTGCATTAACAAATTGCAATAATTAAAGTACAGGAATGCAAATTTCAAAGGAGAAGTTCATAAATGTGTACCTAAAACTACATTATTGTCTTCTGCGGCTTCTAGAGGCGTTAAAGCAAAAACTTGTGTAAAACCAGCAGGACGGTTATTTCTCTACCTCCTAGGATGGTTCTGGGAGTTAGGGGCTGATGGCTGTGCTGGAGCAACTTCGGGTGCAGGTGCTGGCATTATTGCCATATTTGGTTCTCTCATATTTAGCGAACTTGCTCTAAACACTTGGTTCTTTTGAGATGGTATCATTGGAACTCCATCCACTATTTTCATATGTGTGCAGTGATAAAACCTTTGGCCCGGTCATCCACAATTGTAGCATTTATGGCCGAAGTGGTAGCACTTGCCACATGGGTGAGGCCTATTACAGCCTTGAATTGGTTCAGCAAGGGTGCAGCTTCAAGTTGATTGACCTTTACAGAGTTAGGTCTATGCCTCTTAATGGCTTCATGCGGGTTAGGAGTTGATTGCGCCTTCTGCTTGAGATTTCATTCTGAGTGATGATGCTCAATCACCTTAGCAGTCTCTACTATCTCAAAGAAGCTAGTTAGGCAAAGTGGAACAATCTGATCTTTCAGTGAATCTCGAAGTCCACTGAGAAAGCGATGGCACTTAGCTGATTCGAAATGGGTAACCTCTGGAGCAAAGTGAATTAGCCTACAAAATTTTCTTTCGTAGTCAGCAACGGAATGACTCCCTTGAGTCAACCTGATAATCGTGTCTGCAATGATGTTTTGTGTAGACGGGGGAATGAATTCAATTTTGAATGCTTCAATGAACTCATCCAAAGGGATGTCTTCCAATTCATAGTCAACAAACTTGGTATTCCTGACCTCCTCCCACCAGTATTCTGCTTCAGCATGAAACAGGTGTGTAGTGAGACAGACAGCTTCAGAGTTTGGAATCTTCAGACTAATAAGATCCTTTTCTATTGCTTTCAGCCAATCGGCTATATCCATTAGTGATAAGTTTCCATCGAAGGTGGAAGGCCTTAGTATTAAAAAGTTATGGAGAAGACTATCCATAGAGTGATGGGAAGAAAAAGTATGTTGCGGAGTAGGAACAGCAGGAGCAGTAGCAATGGCTGGTACTAGACGATCGGACATCATCTTCTACATCATCAATGCTTGTTGAGCCTGATTTTCCAACAAGGTTGCCACCATTTCTCGCAGATGAGCTATTTCGTCTAAAGAATTGCTTGAAGTGATAGCATTCTTGGTTGGGGTAGCAGCAGGGGGTGATCCAGAATTCATTCTAATTAAGCAGCACAAATCTGAATTTCAGAATCATTCCAAGGAAGATAGAAAATTAGAATTTCTAATAGATGCCAAAATTTTTCATTACTTTTGAAATGAAGGATTACATAAGATTTAGAAAATGCCAAGAATTACAGCACTACAAATCAAGAAATGACAATTACTCTAACTAGCATTCAGATTTCCTTAATGTACTCAGTCCTAAATGTAACACAAAAGTCTTCAAAGGTCACTTCCTGACGCTTTCTCTTACATTTCTGTTCGAGCTTCTTGATGGTCTCGTACCACTAGACTCCCACGTAGTCTAGCATCAAATCTATTACTATATCAAGCCAGAGGGACTCTGGACACTCTATGTGCCTCAGGGCTGACTCTACTCGGTTCAACCACTCTTGTGCGTATATGTAAAAGTCAAGCCCTCGGTACACCGTCTGATGTAGAAGTTTGTCCAAGACTAGGGTTCCTTTTGCTGAAACTCCTTTGATTTGCCATTTGCTCTCCTATCACAATTTGAAACTATAACTCCAAGCCAACTCAAAGGCCTGTAGATAATAGTCCAAGTCAGACTCTTCATCCTAATAGTAGAATGTATTGGTTTTTGTTAGTTATAGATGACTAGATATTTAGGATATGAGTATCTCATTCTACATTTTTCAGAGAGTTACTAATATTACTATATTATGGATGTTATGTCTTGATGTTTGCATCTCTGAAGAATAGCCCATTAGGTAGAAAAGAACCATAGATCCATTCTAACATCTTATGGTGTTCTCTGATACCAACTGTGGGGCCCCGTACTTTCCCGCGGCAACACTGATACTGATATTAGCATAATCATGGGGAGTACGTTACTCCAACTGTGGAAAGTCCCCAACTTAAGTAAAGTCAGGTAAGACCCAACCTGCCTTAAGCCAGGGACTTGTCACATGGAATTGTGAACATACATCAATACAAATCAAAGTGGTGGAAGCAAGAAACATATAATATAACATTCACAACACAATATAATATAAGAGAGTAAAAGAAATAGTAACTAATATCAAATGCAGAAAAGTAAATACATCCAGAATTTAATTATTACAAACTGAATTAAATGAAAGAAAAGATCTCTCAAACTCACTGCAAGAAAAATGAAAAATCTATCTAAGCAGAAGCAGGAAGATCCTCCTCCTGCACCGGCTCCTCTCCTACAGCACTGCCAACAAATAACTCTGAATCTGACATTTATCGGTATCACAAATGTCACGGCCCTAACCAATAAAAGAAAAAGGTTATTATACTGAATATTTAAGATATCACATTTAAAAGTTATAAACATGCAAGCATTATAAGGTGCAACAAGCTACAAGAATGGGGCAGCTATAAACTAATCATTTATAGCTAGTCAACAAGTATGTAAAAATAACATATAAAGCATGAAACTAAATCAAATAAAGCTAAAAGCAAAAGTAACTGCAACTACTAAAATAAATCTGATCCTAACATGCTTATGATCACATGGAGATATGCTAAGTATAAAGAAAACACAAGTACCGAAGTAACATACAATTCTAGCATCCTAAACATGTCAATATTTAATAACTAATCAATAAGAGGATACATATAAACAACACACATATTTAATATGAAAAAGGCCACTGAAGAATGTGGCAAAAGTAAGCTAAGTCAAGAATGAGCTAAGAAGTAAAGCCACTGGGACATGTGGCAAAGCGAGCCAAGCACTAAAAGTAAGGCCACTGAAGCATGTGTCAAAGAAAAACAAATACTAAAAACTGAATTGAAGTAGACATAAGCCTAAGACATAGTACTACCATAACAGAAACAGGCCATACAGGACCTCTGAACTAAAAGTTCAACATGTATCCATCCTAGGCATCCGCAGAGCTAGGTCCGAGTTGAACTTATAGAATATGACATGTATCCATCCTAGACATCTGCAGAGCTAGGTCTGATTCTATTCTATAACTAAGCTAGAACTGAAGAGGCAGACTAATCTAGGACATACTCTCCTAATTGAAAGCACTGAAAGAACTAAATGAATGCTATGCTTTTCAAATACTATCTTAGGATGTATTTTCCATATCCTAAGTTTACCTATTATGCTCAAAGAACAAGGCTCAATATTCAAGGTGTGCAAAGCAATCAAAGTCAAAGTAAGCAAGAGACTAAATCTAGACTTATGTGATATATATTGTTGTCTAATTTATCCAACTAACTATTCTGAGAAGACACAAGTTTAGTATCTTCAATATCCAACTATCGAGTATAAATCCTAGATTCATGACCTTAATGTTAACATCAGAATTTAACAAGTTCTAATTCATAATTATATGATGATTATTAAGATCCAAAGTAAATGAATCAACGACTTAATTGTTATTACTTTCCACTCTTAACCTAAATCTTAATTTAAATGATTTAAGATTAAGGATTCTGGATCCAAACTCAACTTTAGTGTTCAGATCTTGAATACAAGGTAGTATCCTAATAAGGATTAAAGGCTCACACTTAAAACCCAAATTAAAGATAAGGAATCTTATAAGCTGAAGGATTCAGAAACTAAAATCTTAATTAAAAGGTCAATCTACTAGTTATAAGATAAAATAATCAATTAAGAACTAATAATCTAAGATCTATATTCAATATTTAGGATAATTACATTATCTTATAGATTAAATCAATCCTACACCCATAAGAAAGGTTTCAAAAGGATTAAACAGTTATTCAAGTAAGGAATTCCAAATGAAGGTAATTCAATTGAATGATCTAAAGTCTAAGATCTAAGATCTAAGATTTGATCACTTTAGATCTTAAGCTAAAACTAGACTTAGGAGTTTTATAAGAATATTTCTCTTAGGATTCAAGCTTAAGGATCAACTTAATTAAGCTTATTAAACTAAGGGTCTGGTACTTAAAGGTAATTAGGCTTAACTCTTAAGAAAGAAGGTTTTAAGGGCACTTAAGGTCTTAAGATCTTAATAAGACCAACTTAAGATGTCTTCACTTAACATCAATATTATTAACTTAAGATTAAAGGTGCTAATAATTTAACTAGAGATATTTTACTTAATATTCAAGGTTTAAGGGGCGCTTAACCACATTTTGGTCAAAATGATCAAAATACCCCTCTTAAGGCTAATGATGGTATTTTAGGACTTGATCATCTAAATTGATTCAAATCTATTTTAATGAGCTTCATATTGATTGATGAAGTGGAATAAACACTTATCTTAGGGTTTGGATACTTAATTTAACTTAATTAGCATTAATCACATTAAGAGGCCAATTAAGGTGATTAAGGAATTCAAGGCATCCTAGAGTGATTCAATTGCATTTATAGGCTCTACTATCCTTAATAAGTCATTAAGAACTAGATCCATCAAAATCAAAGATTAATCTGATGCATAATTCACTAATCTCATTTTAGAGTAATTATGGAGTGATTAACAAAATTAATGATCCTAAATTACTTTTAATGGTCTACATAGGTTCTTTATAGTCTCATGAGCAATCAGAGACCTTAATCAACAATTTTGGATATTAATTGAATTTATTATGATTTAATTAAAAATAGAAAAGGATTAGACAATAATTTAAAATCTAACCATTGGATCTTTGATTTTATTTTATATTAGCATTCCTTGCATTTTTCTGATTAAAATGGTACATTGGATCGTACCATTTAGATAAGTATAGCTAAAGCTATTTAAATAATTTAATTTGTATTTTTATTTAAATAAAAACTATGGGTTAGATTTTCTGAATTAGTTTACTTAAGGAAATTAATTCAGGAATTCCTTAATATTCCTGTCGGCTCAATTTCAAAAGACGCGGGCCACGGGTCGGCCCCACTCGTGACTTCAGCTTCTCCCTCTCGACTGGCTCCACCCTAATGGTTCTTCAGCACTGAAATTCTTGACACCTAGATGATGGCGGCGGCTTAATTCAATCCCTGCGTGTTCCTGAAGTCGAGACGCATCGATTTGACCATTAAGTCCTCTTTGAGATGCAATGAATCACCAGATGGCTATTCGATGGTTTCGGCCCTACTCACAGCATCTAGGGTTCACTGTGAGGAGTAAATTCTCCTCACAGAGACAACCATTTAACCAGAGCTCAATTCCAACACCATTCTAGTGGTGAGGTGGATCAAAGCCCTTTGGTGAAGAGCTTTGGGGTGCTCTGAATCATTGGATCCTTACTCGAGCTCAGCTATGAGCTCACGGTGCTAACCAGACCACTGATCAATCATGGTAGGCTAGCCCAGACCCTAAGGATAATCTCATTGGGTCTGGTTAGCTTGCCTTATCTATCGAGAATAGATTTGAGAGGAATTGGGGACTCGGGAATTCAGAGGAGTGTCGGCACTCCGTCTGGAAAGAGCTCAATTTCGACAATGGATTCCCAGTGTCAGCATTGAGCTAGACCCGAAGCCAACGATTCCTAAGCATCCTGAGGTTTAGGGAAGAGTATCCATCACATCACAGAGCTACCCTAGTGTTTGAATTGAAGGACCAAGCTCACAAAGCTCCATCGAAAAGAGGAAGTACCTAAGGATGGCAGAGGCGACAGAGTCCAGACGAGCAGACTAGGGTACTCCAGATGATCACAGAAGCTTTAGCAAGGGGGTCTGAACGCCAGACCTCGCCCTCTATCAGCAGTACGCAGCAGGTCCAAACGTCAGGGTCGTCGAGAGCTTTAGAGTAAGCAACAGGAAATTGAGGGGATCACAGTAAGCAAAGGGACTCACTATGATTCCCGGGAGGTATTTCTAGGCCTTATGAGAAATGGGGGTGGATGCTGAGGCTCGGGCACCATCGTGAGGTTCGACCCAAGGGACAGGATGGGTTTAACCATTTGAGGGCAGAATGGGGAGAGCATTGCTGATAGACCGTTGCACCAGAGGGAAAAGGAGGAAGAACGGGGTAATTTCCCTTATTGCTACAGGGCGAGGAGGATTTGGTTGTCGGGGGACCAGTGTGCGTGAGTGAGATTGGGAGGTGGAAGAAGATCCACAATGCTTGAGGATTTCAGACCCATCGAATGGATCGACCGTTGGCTCTGGACGACCCTGATGGACTACTTAAGCTAAGTAGATAGCAACCGTCAGATGCGAGCGTCGGATCCAATGTTTAGGATTAGATCCTACCACGGAGGAGATCTCACCGTTATATGGTTTGTGCTAAGATGCACGCTATCGCAACTGGTGGCTTAAACATATGCACCGCTGTCGGGACCCCATAGCAGATCTACCGCTGTCCCGACAGCAAATCCCGGAGTTAAAAATAATTAAATATTTAATTTAATTAATATTAACCTATTTAATAATTAAATTAAATTCTGTTAAATTCATAAATCTAATTTAGGGCCAAATGAGCTCCAAAAATTCCTAAAATTTTACCCTTAGCTAATTGAGGTGTGAGGAATTTATAAATGAAATCAGATTTTAATTTAGAGATCAATTTAATTTAGGTATTTTCTAAGTCTCAAAAATAAGCAAAAATACAAAAATTTTCAATTTAGCTCCAATTGATTTCAAACTTCTAGGGTTAGGTTTAAATGACTAATTGAGTTTAATGGAATCAAAATTAAAACTTGGTTTAGCTTAATTAATATGGATTTAACTAGGGTAACAACTGGGGTTCTTATAATAGAAGAGTGTGATCTTATGGATCTTGCTTTAGGAGTGCTTTAAAATATTTAAAAGCCTAAAAGAATGTTACATATTGAGGTACGAAAAACTTATTGTGATATATTGAGGAAGGAACTTAGATAATCCTCCTCAACCTTAGAAGTTGATCATAAACCTTATGGTAGAATATATATAAGATATTAGATTAAGATTCTCCCATGTCATAGTTATCCATGTTGAGTGACATCTTGTAACAACCCTAGTTATTATCTCAGCTAAATCTGGATTATTTAAGCTAAACCAAGCCTTGCTTTTGATTCCATTAGACTCAATGAGTCATTTAAACCTAACCCTAGGAGTGTGAGATCATTTGGAGCTAAAATGAAAAATTTGATATTTTTGGCTATTTTTAAGCCCTGAAAAATACCTAAATTATTTTGATCTGCGAATTAAAACTGATTTTATTTTTGAATTCCTCATACCTTAATTAGCTAAGGGTGAATTTTTGGGAATTGTTGGAGCTCATTTGGTCCTAAATTAGATTTGGAATATTTAAGAATAATTATATATTATTTAATTAGATTTTTATTTTTATTAAATTAAATAATTTAATAAATTCAAATCCCGGGATTTGCTGTCAGGACCGCGACAGATCCGCTGCGGGGTCCCGACAGCGGCTCATCCTTGTCGACCACAGGATGCGCTGGCACAAATCTTGGCGTATGATCAGACGGCGCTGATCATTCTCGCTCGGGACTCTTTCGTCTCTGTTGGATCTAAGGCTTGATCCGACGAATGAGAAGGCGCCCGCTGTTCGTTAATTTGGATCCCCATCAAGCCATCCAGCTATTCTTCTTCATCCCCGTACGCTCCCAGCCACGACCGCAAGGATCTGCCGTACGCGCCATGTCGACCCGGTCGGCCATGCCTTCACCATATCCCTCTGGCAGTTAGGATTTCTCCCCTGAATGGCCGAGCCCAATATAGGGGCTCAATGGGGGTCAAACCTCCCAATTGAGGAAGGCCGAGGCTACCATTTCCCCGAGCCTGGATTGCTGGCTCCCAGCTTTGCCACCCAGACCTAGGCACCTCTGGGCCTATAAATACCCCCTCTAGTCTCACAGTGAGCTCCTTTGCTCACTGTGAAGCTTACCTTGCTCTCTGCCTCTGTTCCCGGTGCTTCCAAGCTCTCTTGGCAGTCGAACTTGCTTCGTCTGCTGATAGTGGGTGTGGTTTAGTGTTTAAACCCCCAGGCTTCAGCTAAGAGCTCAAGGCGCTAGGCTGGTCGTCTTCCCGATCTTCAGGTACAGCCATTCTCCCCATTCTCTCTATCGAGCTAGATTCAGCTCGACTCATCTCCTCTCTAGCCTAGATGCTGTGTTAGGACCCCTCCTTAGTTTTTAACAGTCGTCTAGGACTTCCAGTAACCCTGGCAGTGCGCCAGACGGCATAAGCGCCATCTGAAAGCACACTGCCAGTCGGGCCAATTCGCTTGAATTTGGCATCCCCTCGAGCAATTAGGCCTCCATTTAGCATCGATACCCCTCGGCAATGATTGTAAGTAGGTATCGATGGTTGGGTTTGACCAGATAGATCGATTCAACTAGAATCGATTGATCCAGTCGCGAGTCTAGACGGCAGATAACGCCGAGTAGCACCCCAATGATCCAGACCACCTCAGGACCCCTCGAGTCGACCTATCGCTCCCTCATTGATCCCTGAACATGTAGGATCAAGATAACGGCAACCCGTGGACTCTGTGAGGAGAATTCACTCCTCACATGTGCGCCTGAGGATGAGCTTTGGCCGAATAGCACTCCGTCGATCCAGCGCCTCCTAGTTAGGGCTTCTGGGTTTAATCGATGCGTCTAAGGTCAAGAATCGTGTAGCCATTGAAATCGGGGCTTGGCGTGACATGTGCGCGGCGAATTGTGTGTCGAGAGCTAACCCTAAGGAGCTGAGCGTCGGGTGTCTGCCGAAGGAAGAAGACGACGATTTTGGGCTGGGCCGACCCCGACCCGCGTGGTTCGATTTCGGGCCGCTGTTAATTAATTAATTATAGGATTGCATTTTTAAAGGTTCTGCGATCAATCAATTAAAATGTATAGTTTTAATTCAAATAAACATTTAGATTAAATTAATTTAATAACTTTGGCTATACATATCCAAATGGTATGATCCAATATACCATTTGAATCAGAAAAATTCAAGGAACCTAAATATATAATAAAATCTTAGATCCAATAGTTGGATTAAAAATTATTTGCCAAACCTTCTATGATTTTAATTAAATCATACAAAATCATTTGATTGTCCAATTAATGAGATTAAGAGCTCTGATGGCTCCTTGAACCCTAAGGAACAAATTCAGACTCTTAAAGGTAGTTTTGGATAATTAATTTTCTTAATTGCTCCTTAATCACCCTAATCAAGGATTAGAGACTTAAACCTTAATTAAGCCTTTGATTTGGGTGGGGATTGTTTTTAGTAGCATATTAATCTCATTACAGCCTAAGTGTAAGGTTGGATTGCCCTAGAGTGCCCTATTTTCACTAATCACCCTAATTGACCTAATTAAGTGATTAATGCTAATTAAGATTGATTAGGTCATTAAAACCTAAATTAAGTGTGTTACTCACGTCAGTAATCATTATGAATCATATTAAGTCAGATAGGATCTAACTTGGGCAACTAAACCCTAAAATCCTAATTTTACCCTTAAGAGGGGCATTTTGGTCATTCTGACCAAAATATGTTTAAATGCTCCTTAAGACTTGGAAATTTCAGTAAACTATCCTAAGGTAGATTAGAAGTGTTCTCTGAACTCTTAGACTAATAGTGAAGTTAGTGTGATCTTCAACTCAAGAAAACTCCACTTAATCCCTAATTAAGACACTTAGATCTTAAGTGATCTTATAAGAGTCTTTTGGCATTAGTCCTTAAATCTAATACTTGAGATAATTAAATACCACCTTAATAAGTTCAGTAAGGTTAACCTAAGAGTATTCAATACCACCCAAGGAAAGCAAACATTGTAGCATATTCCCTCGGCCATCATGTCACGTTATCTTCCATGATCGTGGATAGTCCCATTGCAGATTGATTTTGTAAGCTGTCTATCAAACCTGTTAGAAGAAATTTTCTTAGTGAACTAATTTAATTAAGTTCATTTGAGCCAAGATTTTATAGATATGTCTCCATCTCGCAAACTAAAGATGATGACTATCTCAGTTTTAAGTCAAAATTTATAGCAGTCATTGTCATGATCTGCAACTATGTGGAATTGTGATTTATCAAGGAGATCATATTTGGATCCCTAAATCCATGCATCGAGAAGTTCTTATTGAAAGTCACAATTTTAGATACAAGGTTCATTTTTGTATATTTTGTATATGTTTATGATTTTGCAGTTATTCAAATAATCCAATGATGTACCATGGAAATTGGCTAAAGAGGAGAGCAATATTGTGCTTAGGTGCAACCAAGCACACTCGGGGACTTTAAGCCAGCACTTAAGTAGCACTAGATAAAGGGCTATGTGCTCAGGCATGCCAGGCACCAACCATATAGAGAGATTTGCACTTAGGTGCACCATAGAATCAAACATGCAGAGAGTCATGTGGTTAGGTTCCCCCAAGTGCTAGATGCACCTATACCAGACTGGACGATAGGCACTCAGGTGTGCCCAAGTGACTGTAAACCAAAATCACACGTGCTTAGATGCGTTTGGGTGTTCAACGCAATTTAGAATGTGAAATGTCATATTCTAATCATGAAATTAGACGACCCTTGGAATTTGATGGGCATATTTAAGGGTGTTTAAAAAAAAACTTCAAAACCCTTAGAAAGGAGGATCATTTTGGGGAGGACATTGAGAAGGGCTTCAAAACAATTTTGAGAGCCTCTTAGAAGAAATATTGATAAACCCTAAAAGATGCTGAGGAAGAACTTGAAAGAAGAAGAAACAAGATAAGAATAAATCAAATATAATTATTGGGAATGTTCCTCAGTAACTTATAATGCTCATTATCTTCTTAATTTCTAGATTCATAAGCTATAAATTCAAGTTTATGCTTTGTATCCCAACATCTTTTGTGTGTGATTGTACATTAATGGTAACCTAGACATCATCTCTTGGGGAGGGTTAGGCTAGACCTTTGTAGTAGATTTTTTCATGTGAAATTCTAAGTTTTATTTATTAAAACTTGTGATGAATTCTTGAGTAGTGTTGCTTACAAATCTGAAATGTTTGTTTTGATAAATCATATAATATTGTATGATTTACTTCAGGTTACACTAAAACCTTGATAGAAGCAAAAGTTCTATATCGAGGGTTTATGTGCGCATGAATGTTTCTTCACATCGCTCTAAAATCTTGATCATAAAAAAAGTTAATTGTCATAGTAGAAATATATACATGCTTCCTTTTGAATGCAAGTATATATATGTGCATATGAGAATAGAGATGGAAATATAGTTCCATTTTCCTAGATAGTGAATGCTATTAGAATGTTAAGATACCACCACCATTTGTACGTTAAGGTCTGAAATTAAGAAGTCTTTGTAGAAGATTGGCTAAAGATGATATTTAGGTATAAATGGTGAGTGACTCATGTGTGTGAGACATACTGGTGGATTTATAATTATATAGTACCTTGAAATAATATGTTAAATTCACCAAGTTAGCTAAATCAAGAATCAATATGCACCGAAAATAATGAACCATAGTCAATTAGCCTATTTCTCTATGATTTCTATACTTGTTAAGATCCCCAATGTAATCTTAATTTCACTTATTTGAATTTTAGATTAACTTATACAAAATAAAATCAAAATCAAATGTCCAAACATTAATAGTGAAATTTGTAACAATAACTGATAATTTGATCACTGAGGATGATAAATTCAGAACTTATCATTCCTTTATTACTTCAGACCATGTGCATTTGCGTGCATTCAATAGACACACTATTTTGTAGAATGTCAAGTTTTTGGCATCGTTGCCAGGGATCAAAACGATGATATTAGTGAAAATTTTAAGTTATTGGTTTGATCACTTTTCCTCATATTTTAATCTTTGTTATATTAATTTCTATTTAAATTTTAGTTTATGTTATTTGTATTTTTGTTATCCTTATTATTTACACTGTGTATACTTTTAGTATCCTTAACATTAAATTGGTTGCTTGTGATATAGAGCCTAATAAGTATAACTAAAATTTAAGCTTTTGTATGCACAGTGAAAGAGTTCAAAATTTGTTTTTTGACAGACTTAGGAATCAAATACAATTTAATTCAAAAAATCTAACAATGGCAAATCTAAATTTAGGAAATATACATAATGATACCCATGGTAGAGCTTTAAGGGATTATGTATTACCAACTGTAGGAGGATTCCAAATGCTATTGTGAGGCCAGAAATAGAGGCAAACAATTTTGAAAGTAAGCCTGCCACCCTAATAATGGTGTAAGATATTCAATTATGCAGGCTACCAAGAGAGGATCCAAACATGTGCATCTCTAATTTGATAGAGATCTATGGTACTCTTATATACATTTGTGTTACCAACGATACCATTAAACAAAGGTTGTTTCCATTTCCATTGAGATATTGCATGAAAAGTTTGCTAAATTACCTTCTAAGTGACCCTATCATGACGTGGAACGAGTTAGACCAAAATTATTAGCTAAGTATTTTCGTCTGCAAAAACTATGAGCCTAATAAAAAAAATCTAAAATAATATCCAACATGATAATGAGTCACATCGTACGATATTTGGGAAATATTTAAGGAGTTATAAAGGCGATGTCCTGACCATAGATTTTTATATGACTTTAAATGCAGACATTCTACAATGGTACGGATATAAGCACAAGAATGCTTATAGGCATGGCTTCAAGTGGGTCATTGAATATCAAAATATAGGAGAAGGCTTACGAACTCTTAGAGGAGCTGGCAATGAACAATTTACCAATGGCCTATTGATAGGCTACATCAACCGATGAGAGAAATCCAGTGTAGTAGGAAACATCCAAATAGCCCAATTGCAACAAAAAATGGCAGTCATTAACCAAATATTAAATATAATGGCAGTTCATGCAGTACAGAATGTGAGTTATGCTGGACAAACATGCGAGTTCAGCTTGTAACCTAAGTTACCCTTTTGCACCCTCTAACGCTGAGCTAGTCAATTTTATGCGAAATAATATCAATTATTTTCAACAACAACTCAAATCATACATGAGTCCATATGATTCAGAACTTAAGAATAAAATATCATAAATGGAGAAATTTATGAAAGAATTTAAAATTTACACAAAAAACTTCATGCAAAGAATGGGTTCCACATTAAAATGACATGAAGTATCATTGAGATCTCAATAGAACTTTGTAAAAAAGATTGAAATGCATTTAAAGCTAATGAGGCAACAGTTAGCCAAATTTGCCTTTATAGTTGTCATTGTTGACAATAGATAAGAACAAGTGCAAGCGTTGACATTACACAGCTAAGGAGCTCTAATCATACAACCAACATAGATGATTCAAAGGAGTTGAGGTCAGAGTCACCCACCAAAACTTATAATTCATGACAAGAAGAAATGCTGAATGATAAGGAGGTAGAAGAGCAATCAATTATTGAATTTTCACAAATCATGCTCCTTAGATGCTACCAAAATCATTCCCTCAACATTTAGTAAGAGGTAAGACATTAATTGATGCTGGAAAAGGAAAACTGATACATTATTATGAAGGTGTAGAAGTCATTTTTTAAATCTCTAATGCCATAAAACTAGCCATTATCGCACAGCTAATGTTGTCATTGACATTAGCAATGAGGACACTGACATGAAAACTACTTGTCCTTTGTAAATCAGAGCTCAATAATTTTTACATGTTTAAATCCAATCATTCATTAAGATAATTTTCATATTAATATCACAAATCTAACTTATTAATAATAGCATTTAAATCTAAAGACAAAAATACATTAATTGACAATTTGAAGAACACAACACTTTCTAATTCTTGACTTATTACATGCTTACACCCAACCCTTTCCAAGGGGAATTAGGATGTTATTAATGAGAAAATACATACAACTTTACAAGCACTAGAAATCCTTTTATAACAACCCTAGGTTGTTACCATGCAAAATATAAGCTACTTGATTTAATTTTTTTTAGTATCATTTTTTTAGATCATCAATATAAGCCTATCTAGAAGACTTGAAGTTTATTAGACTTCTCTAAATCAAATTTGCAAATCGATCAATCTAGATGCCTTAATCTAGACCCAAAATAATTTGACCTCAAAATTAAAATCTGATTTCATTTTTGGATTCCTCACCCCCAAATTAGCTAAGGGTGAAAATTTGGTGCAATTTGGAATTCATTTGGGCAATAATTCAATTTAATTTAGAATGGTTCAATTGCACTTAAGGGCTTATAACTTTTCATAATTGCATTTTTACCCTAATACCTAATATAACAGCCGGGATCCGCTGTGCGGACCGCGGGCGATCCACTGCGGAGCCCGGGTCATGCGACAGCGGGATCCCTCAAATCTAGCCGTCGCTCCTTTCCATCCGACTGTTAGGATTAGAACCGCGGGTCCACCGTTAGATCAACCCTAATGATCCTACAGCGCAGATTTAATCTGGTTCGGTCGTTAGGATCCAGAGAATCAGGACCGTTGCGTCTTCCTGATCGATGCATCAGACGGTCCACAATGCACCCACACTGTGGATCTTCGTCTCCGCCAAGCCGCGCCCGACAGGGAATATTCCCCGTACTACCAGTGGCCTCCCCTGTCCCCCACGCGCACCTCCAGCTCAGCAAACTATTGATGGTCTTCCCCTAAACACCATGAGACCCCAATTGGGCCTTGTGACCCGGCCGAGCTCGAAATGGAATTTCGAGAGCTCGTCCATGGCCCGCCCTCTCGGGCCTCCCCAGCCCGAGCCAGTGGCTCCAAAAGCTTCCCTAAGCTCAGCCAAGGCTATAAATAGCCCCAGCTCCGCTTCAATTGATCCTTGCTGATCAATTGTAGCCTCTGAAATTCGTCGCCATTGCCGAACTCCCGAAGCTTCACCCAGGCGCTCCCAAGCTTGTGTACCGCTGATAGAGAGTTACTCTTGGAGTTTAGGACCCCTAAGAGCTTCCAGAGTCCCTGCGGCAGTAAACCACGATCCGTCTTCTAGTCCCATCTCCGTCCCGCAAAGCCAGGTATCCCTGTTGTAGGTTCTGAGCCAATAAGGCTCAGAACTTATTCCATTTGATGCGGTTTTCTACTTATTGTCATTTCAAACTCAGCTGTATCGTAATTAGGGTCTAGGTTAGCCCCGATCGATCGAATTGATTGATCGGGTACAGTTTCTTCTGGATCGCCTCGGTCAAGTAAGGACCCAGTGATCCAGGCCACCCCAGACCCCCGGACCAGAGGGCTTCGATCCGCCTAACTTCCCTGATGGTGTAGGGATCGAGCCCGGGGTCTGGCATGACTTCTGTGGGGAGAATTGTCTCCCCACAGTAGCTCAATGGCAGAATCCTCGGGTGAGTAAGGTCTAGCTGATCCAAACTGTCTCACAAGGGGATTCGGGTCCCAATCGACGTGTCTAACCACGATGATGGAGTAGCGATCAAATGCTGGCCGAGCCGTGGCCTGGGCGCACTGAAATTTTGGGAATTATGGTTCCCTAATTCGGCCTACCCGTCGGGACAGAGGAATGGGGATGACGGCACTGTGCGGGCCAGGTCGACCCACGACCCGCACGGTGCGACAGTGCCGGGTCTCCCGGGCCCCAATCGACCCGCGCGTTTTCGATTCCGAGTCGAGCCATTTTATTAAAATCGAATTAATAGAATTATTTTCCTTAAGGAAAATAATTAGATTAATCAAATCATAGGATTTTGATTAAATAAAAATATAGAATGTATTATTCAAATAACTTTTAATCCACTGGTCCAACTCCTATGATATCATATATAAAAATGATCAGAAAAATCTCAGTAACCTAAATATAAAATAAAATCATGCATCTGATGGTTAGATCTTCAATTTTTTTCTAATTATAGTGGATCTTAATTAGGGCATATTAGTAAATTTACTCATCCAAATTGCATGTTTAGGGTGCCATTAGCTCACTGATGTCAATTAAATTGCATATGCTAAGCAAAATATTTTTTTGAGTTCTATAATTTTAGTTATGCCCTAATCTTGTTAAATCATGATTAGTAAATATTAGGACTTATACTGATTGGATCTTAGCAATATCAGGCTCTGATTTCTTGTATGATTAATTAGAACTTACATGTCAAATATCATGTGATTTGAATGGTTGGATTGGTACATATGAGCTAATCCTTTTTGAATGGAATTAGGGTTTGATTAACATTAAGTAATCTCTATTTTATAAACTTTGATTGTTAATCTGATTTATAACAAATATTCAAGTATAGTGAATTCACCTAGATAAGCTTATTAAGTATCCTTGAATGAATCTAAATGTTTGAAATCCTAAACATCTTAATTAATTTAAGAAATCTTAAGATTTGGGTCAAGCTTTTAAGACTTGAACTAGGTCTGAGATTGCAACCAATAATACATAATTAATCCACTGATTTGACATTGATCTTAAATGAATAACTTGATTTTTCTTAAGGCATGAGAGAGGATCAAACCCTAATCTACTTAAGGAGAGTCCAAATCTTTAAGAAACCTGACTTAATTGAATTGATTTCAAAACTAGGAACTTAACATTTTCCAATAATGCATTTGATCTATTATTGATACTAAACATTTGAATTAGACAAACTAAGCTCAATAATAATCCTTGGTGATTTTATCATCTAAATCAAACCTTAAGATCCCTGATTTTCTCTTAAGAAATAAGACTAGCATGAGAAGACGATTAAAATTATATTGATTAAACAAGTGACCTAATCCTTAACAGTATGTTTGATTTAAATCCCATGATCTTAGATTGAGTGTGACCAGATGACTTTATCATCTAATCTAATCACCCTAAACCTAATTATGCAACAGAACCTAAGAGGTAAATATAAAAATTGGGAAGAGAGAACCTTAAGTATCACTTAATGAGATCATCTTGAAATATTTAAAAGACTTAAAATCATATACCATGAGGTAGGAGGCCTTGTATGATCCCTTGAGGTAGAAGTATAGAAGATCTCATCACCTTAGAAATTGATCTACTCTCCTTGTGGTAGTAATCCATTAAGGCATTGGAAAAGATGCTTCTCCTTGTGGTAGAATCCTTATTAAGTGATTCTTGATCATACTTGATTGGTGAACCCTTGTACAGGACTTACCTATTAGTCTAGAACTTGTAGTTCTGATAAATCCTTGTTCTATTAAATAGACTTGATTGAACCATGATTATTGGGTAGTGCAGCATAGTATACCTATATTACTGGTATTCGGGATTAGTTGAGTCACTCTAAGTGAGATTTATCTTTGTTGTTATCCTGCGGGCTTAGGCAGATATAACCTCTCTTAGAGTAAATCAATCGATCTTAAGAGAGTATTAATTGGGTGCCCATCCCTTAGTTTGATTGAAAGACAAGTTGCCAACGGGCAATGCCTCCTAGCGAAGATCGCTTCAATAGGGCAGCGAACCACGATCCGTCTTCCAGTCCCAGCTCCGTCCCGCAAAGCCAGGTATCCCAGTTGTAGGTTCTGAGCCAATAAGGCTCAGAACTTATTCCATTTGATGCGGTTTTCTACTTATTGTCATTTTGAACTCAGTTGTATCGTAATTAGGGTCTAGGTTAGCCCCGATCGATCGAATCGATCGATCGGGTTCAGTATCTTCTGGATCGCCTCGGTCGAGTAAGAACCCAGCGATCCAGGCCACCCCCGGACCAGAGGGCTTCGATTCGCCTCACCTCCATGATGGTGTTGGGATCGAGCCCGAGGTCTAGCATGACCTCTGTTGGGAGAATTGTCTCCCCACAGTAGCTCAATGGTGGAATCCTTGGGTGAGTAAGGTCTGGCTGACCACGGTGATGGAGTAGCGATCGAATGCTGGCCGAGCCGTGGCCTGGGCGCACCAAAATTTTAGGAATTAGGGTTCCCTAATTCGGCCTACCCGTCGGGATGGAGGAATGGGAACGACAGCACTGTGCAGGCTGGGTCGACCCACGACCCGCGCGGTACGACAGTGCCGGGTCTCCCGGGCCCCGGGCCCCGGGTCCCGGGTCGACCCACGATTCCGGGCCGAGCCGTTTTATTAAAATCTAATTAATGGAATTATTTTCCTTAAGGAAAATAATTCGATTAATCAAATCATAGGATTTTGATTAAATAAAAATACAGAATGTATTATTCAAATAACTTTTAATCCACTGGTCCAAATCCTATAATATCATAAATGAAAATGATCAGAAAAATCTCAAAAACCTAAATATAAAATAAAATCATGCATCTGATGGTTAGATCTTTAATTTTTTCCTAATTACAATGGATCTTAATTAGGGCAGATTAGTAAATTTACTCATCCAAATTGCATGTTTATGGTGCCATTAGCTCACTGATGTCAATTATATTGCATGTGCTAAGCAAAAAAATTTTTTGAGTTCTGTAATTTTAGTTATGCCCTAATCTTGTTAAATTATGATTAGTAAATATTAGGACTTGTACTAATTAGATCTTAGCAAACTTAGGCTCTGATTTCTTGTATGATTAATTAGAACTTATATGTCAAATATCATATGATTTGAATTATTGGATTGGTACATATGAGCTAATCCTTTTTGAGTCGAATTAGGGTTTGATTAACATTAAGTAATCTCTATTTTATAAACTTTAATTGTTAATCTGATTTATAATAGAAATCAAGTATAGTGAATTCACCTAGATAAGCTTATTAAGTACCCTTGAATGAATCTAAAGGTTTGAAATCCTAAACATCTTAATTAACTTAAGAAATCTTAAGATTTGGGTCAAGCTTTTAAGACTTGAATTAGGTCTAAGATTGCAACCAATAATACATAATTAATCCACTAATTTGACATTGATCTTAAATGAATAACTTGATTTTTTTTAAGGCATGAGAAGGGATCAAACCCTAATCTACTTAAGGAGAGTCCAAATCTTTAAGAAACCTGACTTAATTGAATTGATTTCAAAACTAGGAACTTAACATTTTCCAATAATGCATTTGATTTATTATTAATACTAAACATTTGAATTAAACAAACTAAGGTCAATAACAATCCTTGGTGATTTTATCATCTGAATCAAACCTTAATATCCCTGATTTTCTCTTAAGAAATAAGACTAGCATGAGAAGACGATTAAAATTATATTGATTAAACAAGTGACCTAATCCTTAACAATATGTTTGATTTAAATCCCATGATCTTAGATTGAGTGTGACCAGATGACTTTATCATCTGATCTAATCACCCTAAACCTAATTATGCAATAGAACCTAAGAGGTAAATATCAAAATTAAGAAGAGAGAACCTTAAGTATCTCTTCATGAGATCATCTTGAAATATTTAAAAGACTTAAATTCATATACCATGAGGTAGGAGGCCTTGTATGATCCTTTGAGGTAGAAGTATAGAAGATCCCATCACCTTAGAAATTGATCTACTCTCCTTATGGTAGTAATCCATTAAGGCATTGGAAAAGATACTTCTCCTTGTGGTAGAATCCTTATTAAGTGATCCTTGATCATACTTGATTGGTGAACCCTTGTACAGGACTTACCTATTAGTCTAGAACTTGTAGTTCTGATAAATCCTTGTTCTATTAAATAGACTTGATTGAACCATGATTATTGGGTAGTGCAGCATAGTATACCTATATTACTGGTATTCGGGATTAGTTGAGTCACTCTAAGTGAGATTTATCTTTGTTGCTATCCTGCGGGCTTAGGCGGATATAACCTCACTTAGAGTAAATCAATCGATCCTAAGAGAGTATTAAATGGGTGCCCATCCCTTAGTTTGATTGAAAGACAAGTTACCAACACTCAATGCCTCCTAGCGAAGATCACTTCAATAGGTATGGCTTAAATAAACTAAGTGATGGGATTCACCTTCTTTAAGATGCTAAGTATGATTGTGAGTTTGGTGACTCAAGGCTTAGTTTGAGATACAAAACCATCAACGGATGGTGCCTCCAAATGAAGACCGCTTTATTAGGGTGGCTTAATGAAACTAAATGTTGTAAGTCCAATCTTTGCAACATATTTAATATGTGTATACAATCACCCCGCCCAATGATCTTTAAGTAAATAAGCAACTTTAACCAACCACCAATCTTGAATTTGGAAACTAGAATACTTTTAGCAGGATTCTGCACAGTGGAGACTTATGATTCATCACTATTTCTTACTACATTTTTTATGGATTTCGGGATTTCTCATTCATTCAACATCATGGCATAAGCATAAGTATGAACATGAGTGGAACTCATTCCTTTTGTTGTGACACAAGATTATCAGTGATACAGTATGAGATACGGAATGTTATATACCCAGACTGAGAAATTTCAGGGGGGTATCTGTGTCACCATACTTACTTCCTAACTGTTGTACTTCATTGGACCGTACTACTCATAAATATTCAGTGATAATTCTGTGATATACCGAGGTGTAGCATATTTGTGAGCATTGCTTCAGTGGCATATAATGTAGCTTATAGCATTCCTTTCAGCATTTGACATTCCTCTCACATTCATTTTACGAGTATCGGATACTTACATTTACTTTCAGTATTTAGTTTTGATGCAGTTTTATTTCGCTCAGTTCTTACAATTTTAGTTATTTATTCCCTTTACAGTTTTCCTGCACTTTTACTTTACGCCCTTATATAGTTGTTGTATTTAGTTTAGCTTGTTTAGATAGCTTCGATGTGTTAGACTTCTTGTCTAACATGGGGTGCTTTTGGGATCCAGCAATTTGCTAGATCCTGAGCAGTTCTTGGAGACAGGTCAGGAGGACGTACCAGAGACTCAGGAGGAGCATTTGGAGCTGTAGAGATTCAAGCACCTACCTTTATTTTCTAGCTCTTTCCGCATTTTAGATAGACTCTTTATATTCCTGCATTTAAATGGTTTGTAATAAATCCTGAATGTATTTTTACTTTTTTTTTTTAAGATGGATATTTACTACCGCTTGAGATGAATGTATTTTTGGATGTTTTGCTTTTAGCTTCCGCACTCTGTTATACTACTATACATAGTATTGTGATGTGATCAGCGTACTTAAAATGCTGATATATTTTATAACATACATGGGTTCTTTCTAGCTCCCTTGAACCTTATGTACGTGCCAGTCTAATACCTAAGATAAGTATTCTTGTCTTAGATATTGACTCTCGAACCTACTCTTAGGGTTCGAGTCAGCGACCTTCAGTATGGCTTTGTCTCTCTAACGTATTCGGGAAGATGGGTTTTATTTGTGTGGCCCACCGTTCCCGAGTAACGCACCGTTCCCCCGCCGAACTATAAATTATACTTGGCTTTTGCGCATGGCGACGGGACAGGGCGTTACACCTTTACATGGCTTTTACAAGAAAGGAGGTGAATAGAAGGTAATACCATAAATGGAAATGTTGTCACATTTACTGGCTCGTCTTCCCTTCTCACTGCTCTTCTTCCTCACGTCCAGTACTATGTCTTCTTTCCTTCAAGGCATAGCTTTCTTCCTCCTTAGGGCAGGGTGGAACTCTCCTTCTCTATCTCTCTTTCAAAAGCTGCATAAGATATTTCTTAGCTTGGCCAAAATCAGGAACCTTGTTCTCATCTTCAATTCTCTCTTTTATAGATTCTTCTCTAGTAGCTTAAGAATTTAGTTAGTCATTAACTCTCCATTTAGAAAGTTGTATTTTTTTAATTGATCGTTCATTTATTCCTTTGGTAATGAAGAGTCTCAGCTGTTGGAATTTAAGTTTTGCTGTTGTGAAGAGTAAATAAATTAACCCTTTGATCTTCCATTTATTGCCTTGAATATTATTGCAGGGCATATTTTGCGACATGCACTGCGGCGCGCAGTAGCAACCGTGTCCCTATTTTGGGACTGCTACAATGCGCTATAGTGTGTAAGCTTTAAGTTATGTAGCACTATGGCGCATGGTAGTGCCAGAGCTCTGTGTTGAGACCGCTATGGCACGCGGCAGTGGAATGCTTTTGATTTTTGCTAATTATGGGCCACAATTGCTTTTGTTGTGGCACACGATAGTGCCCAAGTGTCTGTTTGGTTCTACTATGGTGCACGGTAGCATTAGAGTCTCTATCTTGAGACCCCTATGGCGTGCGATAGCACGGAGCTCCTGTCTTGGTCTGCTTTGGCGTGCTATAGCGCCAGTGTCTCTCTATCTTGAGACCACTGACAAACTGTAAATACACATCTGTGCTTGCACGTAAGTGTACGTGGTCTGAAATAATAATTGGAAAGTATTAGTTTTCGAGATTTATCGAACCACAGAGAATTGGTTGTTTTGTTACTAAGGTTTATCTATTCTCACTAATATTTAAGCTATGAGTAATTGGTTTGAGTTGGTTCTAAACTAAGCACAATAATCACTAAGTAGAAATTAAGTCAGATAAAAGGAAGATGAGAGTTGGGTTCATCCCACATGTCATGATAGGTCACTTATGCATGATGATTCCTCAAGTGTTTATCTTTCATTTACTCAAATTTAAATCAAGTGCACATTATTCTTTCTTGAGTTTTATATCAAGGATTCACAAGTTCAAATCTTGTACATGAAATGAACACACTGTCAGTTCTATTTTGGCATAAAGATTCTTATAAGAATTTAGGTACGTAATTTTCATCTTATCTCTTGATTAAGGAGATGAGGATTATTAAATTTTTAAGATCTTATAAGCAATGATTCCACTAAGAGCATCACTCGCATCGCACATAGTTGAAATGAGGGATTTAATATATTGGGCTCAATGACTATGCACCTCGTTCATGAGCACACAACTATTTCTTTCCCTCCTTATTTCTTTCCCTCCCTCAATAATGTGGAGCTATGGGGCTCAATTTGTGGGTCTTAGCCTCACATACATCAACACTTTAGTTGAGCTTAAATTAAGGTGCACTAAGCTCAAGAACTTTCTCACATAGTTCTAAGCTCTCATGCACTCATAGATCTAGCATCTAACTTAATGTGAGCTATGAAGCACAAGACACTTTAATTCTTGAGTTCATAAGTTCATTTTCCTTTAATTCACAACCAAGACTATAATAATAATAAGCATTTCTTGAGCAAGACATTGAGTTCATACATTTTAAGGGCTTAATGAAAGTTTAATTATCTTTAAAAGATCATTAGTTAAAATATTAATTAAATAATAAAGTTAATACTACCAAAATGTTCCTTGCATTTTTCTGATAATAGAGGTCTCCTTAGCTTGGAATGAATTTTTCGTAGCTCTTTGAGATTTCCTATCAATATGCAAAAAAAACAAATGCTATCATTTGTGTCTATATAAAGAAGAAGGGCATGAGCTTAGATGAGGAAATAAGCTTGAACCAAATTAAAATAAATAGGCGGTAGGTCCCATCATTTAATTTATTACTTAATTATTTTAATTATTAGAATTATGTTATTAAAACGAGCTCCGAAAATCTCAAAATTTCATTTTTAGCTTAATTGGGAGTAAGGAACGCAACGACGAAGTCGAATTTTAGTTTCGAGATCAATTTAATTATTCCAATTTTCGAGGTATTTATAAAATATTAAGATATTTGGGAAAATTCGACGACTTCCAAATATTTCCAAATCATTAATCCTAGATAAAATGAGGGTGGTGAGTGCCATGCCGAAGTTGAATTTTTAATCCGACATCAAAATATTTATTCCGTTTTTTTGATTAAATAAAAATAATAAAATAACTAGGGAAGATCGAAAATGGGAAATTTTCTAAATAAATTACCAAAAATTTTCTAAAAAAATATGTCTAACAGTCGCATAATTTTATTTTAGCAATTTTTATTGGTGATTTGCTTAGATTGTAATCAGGATAAATAAAAAATTAAAACTTGATATTTTTCATTAAATCTTCAAGTTCATGACTACAAGTATTTAATATACAAATTTATACAATATAATCAATAGTAAGAGTATCATTTTCCATTTGCTGATAAGAAAGGATATCCCATATGTAATTTCTTTCGATATTATTTCATTAGCTTTTCTTATAACCACCTCGAAAATTTACCAAATATTGCCAAACGACGATCCCGAGCTTTTTGCAAGTCTGCCAATGCCGATATCATAAGATTAAAATCCATCTAAATGTTTTCTAGATCCATAATAAAGCATAAATGAAGAATCAAGATAATATGTACCTCATAAAAATGGATAAGATCAAGAAAGCTACATATTTAATGGTTAAATTAGGGGTGAAAACACATGTATAATAATAAAGGAAAGTTGTAAGAAATATATGAGACTACTATATAAAAAGATTCTAAAATCCATTCTTACAAATGATAAGACATTCACAATTCTTAAATAATATTTCAACAATCATAAAATCATATGCATATATACATGAACGGAATAAGGATTGTCATATATACCTTTGGAAATCAAGCCAAATGGCACAATTCTATAATTGGGAACAGAGATTAATACATTAAAAGGGACTTGATAAGACAAAAAATTAATAAAAGATCTATAGATGTTGATCGAATAATATAATTATTATAGTATAGATAGAGACTAGTTTTGAATAAGAGAAGTTAATACAAGCTCAATTTCATCTCTTGCTTTTGCATCCAAAGGATTGTCGCCAATATAAAGATCCAAAATAGATTGGCAGAGCATTTTGTTCTGGATGTTCCCCACTTCTTTTCCGTCAACTATAAATATAAGAAAAAAAATTATAATATACAGCAGCAACTTCAATACATTAGAAGTGGAGATCAAAACTTGCCCACACAAAAAAAAAAAAAAAAAAAAGATCAATTAGTGAAAGTAAATTGAATGAAAAATAGAATTACATCTCTTAACTTTATCAAGGAAAACTGTTTTAGCTTAACTTAGAAGAATTCATACAAAGAATACGCAAGAGAAAATGGCTTATCTAAGGAGACTACAATGAATATACTGTAAGGATAGTTAAAGAATATAATAGTATTCATGATCATCTTAGTTTTAAAGAAAATAAAAACGCAGAATTAACATCGCGTTTGATTTAGATTAAAATTTTATAATTGTCAAAATTTATTTAAGAAAAAACAGATTTGATTTCACTTGTAAAATTGGGCTTCTGTAGCTCAAAAATGATTATGTTGCAAGGTTGTTATACAAAAATCTTGTCGTGCAATTATAATTGTTGGTTCCATGCATTCATACTAATTATGTGGTTGTTGTTTTAATTAACACAGCCAGTTAGCCGACCCTTCTATAGCTTTCTGACTTTTTACTCTCAGCTAATCCTTTCTGGAATGCTTGGACACGGTTCACAAATGCAGCATCAGATAGACTATACCACGAAATGGTTCTTTGCCAACCGTCAGTTCTCTCCGTGAGAGGTTACAAGAAGCAACATGTGTAAAGCTTGTTCAATACTTGAATGCCATTTCATTTAGTGTTAATTGTAAGGAATATAGCTGAAGAGCAATAAATGTTTTTTGTCTGTGAAGGATGAAGGGTTTGAGAGTTCACTAGACAAGCAATAATATCAGTTGGGGGCAGTTCAAGAGAACTACCTCACCCCAAAGTAGTTATTTACCTGGTTACGCCACAATGGTCAGAGTCAAATCCTCCTAATCAAGGTCAAACAATGGCCAGATTGCTCATCTAGAGCATATTATAATCTCTAGCATTTCTCCTTGGCAATTGATGTGCTTAACTTTACAGTCAAACAATGGCCAGATTGCTCATCTAGAGCATATTATAATCTCTAGCATTTCTCCTTGGCAATTGATGTGCTTAACTTTACAGTTAAGCATTGGAAATATAAGGAATATGACACCTCCACCTCCTGAGGTATCAGGGAGATTCTTATCCTGCAAGGGAGTCTCCGAAAAAGATGTATCACCTCAGGATGATAATATCCACATTAAGACAACCTTCTACATAAGAATCATTCAGATGATTCGAACAAATGAGAGGTCGTCGAAGATGCAGTAGATCAAACTCATGACCATGAATTCATGAAAAGGGCAATCCATGCAGTATCCCGAGATGTAGACTGCAACCTTTGAGTTGTACAGTGGCGTCACCGACCTTAGTGATCACCTTGACAACTTTAAAATAATGATTTCATTAAATCAGATCAGTAATGATGTAAAAACGCAAGTTGTTTGCAGCAACTCTTACGTAAGCTACAAGGAGATAGTTAAATGTTGAGACTATCTATTCCAATATAAACTTTGGTTAGTTGGTGAATCAATTTGCAGCCTTAAAATGAAAGCCTAAGTAGCACAAAAGTAGTCGATAAGACAATGGAAGGAATCTTTGAGAGACAATGTAGCAAGTTTTACTCTTGCATCGCATGTTGTGGGTGAGCACAAACCTATCGCATGGCTTGCTTTCTCTAAGGGGCTAAAAAAAATGTCAACTCTAGTTCATTGTTTCTAAATGACTCCAAAGTATGGTATAGTTTTCGTTAAATCCACCAAGTATATAAATGCTGAGAAGCCATTATAAGCCCGACAAGAAGAATCAATTTGATGCTGGAGAAACTAGCAGAGCAAAGATGGATGATCTCCTCTTAGGAAGATTAACTTTTCAACACTAGCCCATCCAATAGACAGAGAGGGAAACCCTCTCACACTCCCTATTCCAAGCATCACTAAGTCAATAAGTTGCTACCTTTGTAGTGTGCCAATTTAGTGGGAAAACCAAGTTGCAATTTGGATTCTATGAGTCATTATACACATCCGACTTAGTTTTGATAATAACAGAAGTTTAAATATAACTGTTGATAAGTACTAATATCTGAAATTGAATTTTAATAATTTAGTCTACTTCAAGATAGTAGTAGAGCTTTAGTCACTTAAGTAATCAGATAATCTCAAATGCCATATGTTTTAGATTTTTAAATAAGTTAACACAAGTGCTGGAAATAAGCAAAAAAGACTTTAGATGTAAAAGAAGATTACTTAAAGAACCAATAATCAACAAGAAATACTTAGCAATGTAGTTCAAGATATGCTTCACAATGTCATGAATTTTGAGAAGATTAAAGATTTTATTTTAATTTGTTTTTTGCACTTATTGTAATATTTATATTTTATATGGTTTAAACTTAGAGTTGGCTTATTAAATTTTAAAAGAAGTCAACAAATTTAAAGTTTACAAAATTTTCTTGAACCCAACTTTTGGTTCACGAATTTAGACAGTGAACTTGCATGTGCTGGCTCGTGCTCCTTGGAAAATGTACCCTCATGCCCCAAAACATAACTGTTTTGACGAATCGATCTTGTTTCCCCATTCAAAATGTACCCAGGCAAGCTTAAACCCACGCCCCAATGGGTATGTTTAGGCAAGACATGTCCTACAGATCACTAGCCATGCGCCCCAACTCATTTGACCACACCCAAGTGGGCTTTGTTGCATAAATATTCTAATACCTTTCTATTTTGAGTCTAAGGTTTTCACCTGGGTTAAATTTTCAGCCACTCCACTCATCCTAGAAGCATTCATAAGCATCCTAAAAACCTTCTAAACTCTCCAAAATGCCCTTGATATTCTCTCAAAGTTTAAGCACTCCAAATCCTAGGGGACTTCACCTTAAGTATGTGTATGTTTTTTTTATAACATCCTTTGTTAACATATTGTTGTGAGTTGTACATGAAATAATTTTTAAGCAGCTCCACCTCGACAAGTTTTTGAAATGAGAGTAAACTCGCCAACTCTAATTCTATAATTTGCTTGAAAAGAAATTATACTAAGGCATCTTCGCTTGCTATTAGATAGTAAATGGGTGCCTCGCCTGCAAGTGGATTCCTAAATAATATGAACCTTTAAAAAGTAAACATAGGATCTCGTTGATATGAATCACTATAAATCCATTGTACGCTTTCTTTTTTTGCATTTTATTCTTTTTGTTCTATATAAACTGTAAATTTTAAGGTTCGCAAATCTCTTACTTTCGAAAGTGTAAGTTAGAATTTTTAAAATTTGATATCTAATTCACTCCACTCTTAAATAATGTTACAGAGGTGACCTCACAAGTCAACAACTAGTATCAAAGAAAAATCTATATATTAGTGTTAAAACAGTCTAACAAAGTAAGGATTTTGTTCAATGGCACTATTCGGGAACAAGAAAAAGAATAAGATGGAAGATGCATTTGAACAACATTGGTTGACAAGATTGAATTTAACATGAAGAAACGAAAATGAGAAACTTTCTCAAATCTATTAAATATTATGTGGTTCCATTTGAAATAGATTATTTGTGATATCGCGATGCCGGTTTAGCGGAAACCGTTCCGACATCGGGTGTTCATTTACCGCAGAATCATATTGAGTAATGAAAGAAAAATGGACACATAAAGATATAGGACAATTCTCATTTATTTCAAAGTTCGTATTACAAGATCTGTCATCGTACTCCTCGTACAAAAGTGAAAATAAATATAAAAGATAACCAAAACAGCGTCGTCGTAGATCCATTGGCAGATTGAAAATTTTAAGCATTGGGATTTTTGTTTAAGCTCTTCCAGAAGTACCTGACCTGGTATTGTACAACAAACAATACCGGGATTGGAATTCCCAATAATTAGAGAGTACTCTAAGTGCCACAGTAATCAATGCAGTATTACATTTTATAATAGCAGAGATGCGATTTGTGAAAGAGATGCAGGAAAAATAATAAAGTAAAAAACGCAAATTAAATAATTAATTCCCTGCAAAAGATATTAGCTCAAAGATGTAGGTTACTGATATCGTTTTTCCAATCCCACCACGAATATTGTTACTGATGTCATTTTTTCGATAACAACCCATGAACGCTATTACAAATGTCATTTTTCCGGTAATTAGCCACGAATGTCGTTACTGATGTCACTTTTCCAGTAACTGGTCATGAATGCTATTACTGATGTCTTCTTTTCAGTAATTAGCTATGAATTGTGTTACTGATGTCATTTTTTCAGTAACTAACCAACCAAGCTTCAAATTGAAATTTTGGCTAAAAGTAATTAAAAGCTAAGCAGTAGTAACAATACAAAATATAATACTTGTCATATACTGGATACCTTTTTGTCTTTTAGATTCGGATGAGTGACAGTTCACTCAATTTGCATTTAAAATTCTCGATATTTTATCGAATGATCTTTGGGAATATTATTTTCTTTTAAGGATTTTCTTATATTCTTCTTTTCTTGTTTTTATTGATTAGAACTATAATAAACATCTTTATTTATATTTTCACTATTATACATTATGATAATGTGAATGACGTATTTGAGATGTTAATACTATTATTATTATTATCATACTAATGATTAAAAAGAAAAAATTTCATTTCTTATCTTTTCCATTTCTTACCTTATATTAGGATTGCTTGGAAAATGAAGGAAGGCTGGAGGCTGGAGGAGGGTTGTGGGGCTGCTAGTAGGAGCTGAGGAGGGAGTTAACAGCTTGCTGGCTGCTATGGGCTAAGGGAGGAGTTGTTGTGGGCGCTGGTAGAGAAACTGGTAGGGGCTGGAATGGGAGCTGGTTGCTGCTGTTGTGGGGATAAAGAGAGAAGATGGCTGCTATTGTGGGGCTAAGGAGAAGATGGCTGCTGTTGTAGGGCTGAGAGGAGAAGATGGTTGCTGCTGTAGGGATGAGAGGAGGAACTGGCTACTGTTGTAGGGCTGATAGGAGGAGAGGGCTGCTGCTGTGAGGCTGCGGAGGAGAGGGCTGCTGCTGTGGGGCTGTGGAGGAGAGCTAGCAGCTGCTGTTGGCTGAGGGCTGAAGGCTGGGGGAGCTGTTGTGGAAGTTGGAGAGGGCTGGAATGGCAGGAGGAGAGTCTGGGAAAGTTGCTGGGAGCTGGCTGGAATGGAGAAGGAGTTGCTGGCTGTGTGAGACTTGGTAGGGGGTTGCCAACTGTGGTAGGGGAGCTGGTAGGGGTTTGGGGGCTGCTGTTTGGAGAGAATGGAGGGTTGGCTGCTGTGTAGGTTAGCAGGGGGTTGCCGGCTGTGGTAGGGGAGCTGGTAGGGGTTTGGGGGCTGCTGTTTGAGAGGAGAAGGGAGGGAGCTGCTGGCTGGCTGCTGGGGGCTGGCTGTTGGTAGGAGCTGAGGAGGAGGGGTTAGCGGGGAGCTACTGCTGTGGGAGCTGGCCGGGAGAGGGTTGGAATGATAGGAGGGAGGACTGGTTGCCAGGGAGGACTGGTTGCCAGGGAAGGGAGATGAGAGGTTGCTGCTGTGGGGGAGAAGAGAGTTGGTTGTGAGGGGAGGAGAAGGAGGGAATGGAGAAGTTTAAATAGAGAAGGAGGAGCGATGGGACAAGAGATAATGGATAAGAAGATGGTGCCCTTAATTGGTGCCATTTAGGGGTAGCAATTTTACCCGAAACTCGAAACTCGTTCAAAAATCGCTCGCATTTTGAGTCGAATCGAACTCGACTCGAAATTTTCAAGTCGATTACCGAGTTGAATATTTGGACTCAAACCCAATTCGAGTCGAGTTCGAGTTAGGATGAACTCGACTCGAATTGGGTTCGAGTCAACTCGAAATATACTGTCGATTAATGCATAAGTATATAAAGCCGCATATCTTAATTGAAATATACCGCAGCACAATCGGGTGCAACGCTCGCTCGACACCCGACTGGCTGCGGTTCGAATCCCCGAAATGGCAAAATAATGTTTTAATTTTTTCGAGTTGACTCGAACTCGAATTTGAACGAGTCGAGTTCGAGTTGAGTTTAACTCGAAATTTTCGAGTTCGAGTTAAGCCTAACTCGCTCGAACTCGAATCGAAGCCAGCCCTATTACCATTTAAGGTGCTAAATGCCGAAAAAAGGAGAGAAAAAAAACTCAAGGAAATTTCTTAAAACTACTTGAACTTAAATTAATCGTATTTTTTTATCGTTTGGCATCCAAATACAACGAAACTTGACATCGAAGTGTGATATGATATTACGAACACCCTCATGTTGAAAATTTTCGATTCGGAATAACATTTTATTTTACATTAATTTTTGAGTTTAAAAACTTCAAAAATTAACCACAATCAATCAGTGCTCAGAATTTGATGAAACTTCTCGAGCAGCTTTTAAATAATATACTGAACGTAGCGATATTGAAAATGATGAATTATAGCACGTATTTCAATGTTCAAAATTTTTTAAACTTTAAATAATTTAGAAAATAAAACGGGAGCTTTCATTATTCGGAT
This sequence comes from Gastrodia elata, assembly GCA_016760335.1. Classification (NCBI taxonomy): domain Eukaryota; kingdom Viridiplantae; phylum Streptophyta; class Magnoliopsida; order Asparagales; family Orchidaceae; genus Gastrodia; species Gastrodia elata. The sequence continues at coordinate 33,365,648 of CM028682.1, forward strand.
TTCTCTCAAATTAGGGTACTTTGATCTTTAAAATTATTCTTACCTATGGTATTTTTGTTTGTCCTAATTCAAAATTCCCTGGGATCTTGATTTCTAAGGCGGGATTTGACCTAATTTGCAAAGTAACAACTTTGGGTCGTTACAAACTCTCATACTTAAAAACGATGTCGTCCTCGACATCATAAGAATAAAAAGAAGACTTAAGGGAAGTTCTGGGTTACCTTAATTAGGAAATAACTCTGGCTACTTTCTTGGCATAACATTTTCTTTTTCCCACGTGGCTTCTTTCGCAGTGTGATTGTGCCACTGCACTTTAGCCATCGGGATCGTTCTGCTTCTTAATTTGCAACGATCTTTCTCAATGATTTGAAGTGGCATTTCGATATAAGTCAAGTCAGGCTGAATTTTGACTGTCAAATCAGAAATTTGTTGAGATGGTTCCTGGAGGCATTTGCGGAGTGTCGAAACATGAAAAACATTGCATATGGCAGAAAATCTTTCAGGTAGTTTAAGCCTGTATGCCGAGCTTCCAATTTTTGCAGTTACTTCGAAAGGTCCAACATATCTGGGGTTCAGATTAACCAATAACTCCAAAACAATAAATACCTTTCATCGGGCTAACTTTTAGATAGGCATGATTACCAACGTAAAATTCTAGCATCTGATGTTTGGCATCGTGATACTTCTTTTGTCGATCCTGGGCTGCTGCAATTTGGCTTTTGATTTGCCTTATCTTTTTATTTGTTTCTTCAATCAACTCCGAGCCATAAATTTGAACATCTTCGACTTGTGTCCAAACTAGTGGAGTATTGCACTTTCTCCCATATAAGGCTTCATAAGGAGCCATCCCAATACTCACTTGGTGGCTATTATTATATGCGAATTCGATTAAAGGTATGTGCTTCTCCCAATTACCACCAAAATCTAGAATACTTAACCGCAATAGATCTTCGAGTATTTGAATAACTCTTTCAGTTTGTCCGTCAGTCTGTGGGTGGAAAGCGGTGCTTAGATAGCACAATTCCCAAATCGCGATGTACGGCTTGCCAAAATCGGGACGTAAATCTGCTATCCCGATCTGAGACAATGCTTTTGAAATCCCATGAAGTATAATTATTTCTTTGATATAGAGCTTGGCTAATCTCAATGGTGTCAGTTTGTTTGATAGGAATAAAATGGGCTGATTTAGTCAGTCGGCCCACTATTACTCAAATTGCATCTGCTCCTGAATGACTCCTAGGTAACCCATAACAAAGTCCATAGAAATGTCTGACAATTTCCATTCCAAAATTTCTAATGGGTGCAAGAGTCCACTTGGCTTTTGATGCTCAACTTTTACTAAGCAGCATACATGGCACTTAGCAATAAACTCAGCCACACTTCTTTTAAATCCTGGCCACCATAATACTCTCTTTAAATCCTGATACATTTTGTTGTTTTCGGGATGAACTGAATATCCCAAGTTGTAAGCTTCACTTAGTATCTGATTTCGAATAGATGCATTATTAAGGACCCAAACTCTGTTCCAGTGGTATATATAAATCTCTTGCTAGAATTGTAAGTCTAATTGGCGCCCACTTTTTATGTTCTTCTTGAGCTTTGAATATGCCGGGTCTTGTTCTTGAGTAATATGTATATATTGCAGATGTGAAGGTTCGGTGGTACTTATCTGGAATAGATCGTTCTATTGCTTGCTGGAAATGGGCTTTATCTCAAGCTTCTGGAATTCTTCCATCAAGGGGCTTTTTATGATTAATTCATTTAAAGATATTTTTCTGTTGAGGACATCAACAATAACGTTGGCTTTACCAAGGTGATATGTGATACTAAGATCGTAGTCGCAGATGAATTCAAACCATTTTCTTTGTCTGCAGTTTAATTGTTTCTAGGTAAAATTATATTTTAGGCTTTGGTAGTCAGTAAAGATTTCGCATTGTATCCCATACAAATAGTGTCTCCAAATTTTTATGGCAAAAACAACCGATGCTAACTCCAAATCGTGAACTGAGTAATTCTTTTCGTGCTTCTTTAATTGCCTTGAGGCGTAGGCAATTACCTTCCCTTCCTGCATTAAGACACATCCCAAGCCAATGTTGGACGCATCAATGAATACTTGAAAATTAATCCCCTCTTGTGGTAAGATCAAGATTGGTGCGGTGTTTAGCAATTCTTTTAATTTTTGAAATGCTTGCTCGCAATCTTGACTCCAGACGAAAGGTACCGCTTTTTGAGATAACCTTGAAAGAGGTGAAGCTAAAAACAAAAATCCCTTAACAAATTTTTAATAGTAACCTGCTAGATAAAAAAAGCTACGAATTTCGGTCACAGTAGAGGGTTGCGGCCAATCCTAAATGGCGTTTATCTTATTCTGATCAATTTGTATCCTTCAGCACTGATTACATGACCTAGAAAGGCAACAGATTTAAGCCAAAATTCATATTTTGCAAATTTTGCAAACAGCTGATGTTCCCTTAATGTTTTCAAAACGAGTTTAAGGTAATTTTCATGATCTTCACTTTTGGAGTAAATCAGGATGTCGTCAATAAACACGATCACAAATTTGTCCAAGGGTCTAAGAACTCGCAGCATTAAATCCATAAAGACTGATGGAGCATTGGTTAATCCAAATGACATTATCAAAAACTCGAAATGTCCGTAACGAGTTCTAAATGTTGTTTTTGGAATGTCTTCCTCTCGCACTCGAACTTAATGATATCCTGATCACAGATCGATATTGGAGAAGACTTCAGCCCCAGCGAGTTGATCGAATAGATCGTCTATTCGTGACAGCGGATATTTATTCTTTATGGTTATCTTGTTCAATTCTCGATAGTCAATGCACATGCGCATTGATCCATCATTTTTCTTTACAAAAAGAACTGGAGCTCCCCATTGTGACATGCTGGGCTTAATAAGACCCTTTTCCATTAGGTCCTGCAATTGCTCGTGAAGTTCTTGCAGCTCTTTTGGGGCTAAACGGTAGGGTGCTTTTGACAAAGGTTGAGACCCAAGCATTAATTCAATAGAAAAATATACTTCCCTTATTGGAGGTAGACCAGGGAGCTCATCGAGAAAGACATCTAAAAAATCTCTTACTACTCTAATTTCTAATAAAGAGATGTCTTCTTCTGGCTTATTTATCATAGAGATTAGGTAGGCTTCGCATCCCTTGCGGATTAACTTCTCTACTTTGAGTGCGCTGATTAGAGAAGCGTTAACACCTAATCTGCCTACGAATACTTTCGATTTCCTTTCTTTCTTAAAAGTAATATTCTTTTTCTTACAATCAATGACTGTCTTATGCATACTTAACCAATCAATCCCTAAGATGATATCAAAGTTTGTTATAGGGAGGATTTGTATAGTGGCCTTATAAACTTCATTATTGATTAGAATATTGCAAACGCAAAATTGCTGAGTGCTCATGGTGGCACTGGAGGGCAGTTCGATCTTTAATGTGTTGCCAATTCACAATACGGAATATTTAGAGTCTAAGCGCAACTGTTTGAAATAAAGGAGTGGCTTGCTCCCGTATCGAACAAAACGTTACAAGGTTTGTAATTAATTTGAATGGTGTGTCTAACAAGAAATAATTAACATAAAGATATGCAATTGTGAAAAGACTTAAGTAGGGAAAGGGATGTGCCTGACATTACGTCGTTGTCGTCAGGTGCCACAACAGGAGTAAGGGTATACATCCTTGCTGGAACGGTGGCTCGAGTGGTTTGACCATTCCTTTGGGCAGGTGTTGCTGTTATTGCAACTTGCCTAGGAGTACCACCTCTTCGTGGGTTATTGGCGGGGACCGCTGGTGCTGAATTTTATCTTGGGGCAGATCTTGCCCCTGGGATAACATCTCCGTCTATCATCTTCCTGGCGATACAATGACGATAACCATGGCCGGAATGCCCGCAGGTCAAACAGCGGTCTTTCCCGTGGTAGCATCTTCCAATTGGGTGAGGTCAATTACAAACCACACCTTCATCGGTATTGGGAGTTCTTGCAGACAACTGATACACTTTGGCGGGAGGAGAGTAACGGGGGCGTTTGTACATCTCCTGATCCCTAGCAGACGTGATCGGCCTTTTTCCATGCATTTCTGCAATCACTTGCTCGTTATGCTCTAGCATTGTCGCATAATCTAACAGATCGGCAAATTTTGTATGCCTCAGTGAAATCAGATTAGTGTGAATGCTATCCTTTAAACCCTCTAAAAACCTACTGCATCTTGAAGATTCGCAATCTACAAGCTTAGGTGTGTAACGAGAGAGTTTTGTGAACTCCGCCTCGTAGGCCGCCACAGATCAGTCGCCCTGAGCCAGTTTTATAAATTGGCTCTCAAGTATCCTCTGGACTGAATGAGGAATGTAGCGGCTTCTGAATGCGGCCGTGAACTCTGCCCACCGTATGTCCTCCAGATTGATGCCTTTGAAGGTGGTTTCGTACGTGATCTTCCACCACCTCTCGGCTTCACCTTCTAGCAAATATTTTGCTAGTCTAACTTCCTCGCTTGAAGGACACTTCAAGCTGTCTAATTTGCTTTCAACAGCCTAGATCCAGTCCTCAGATTCCATGGGTCGGGCTGAGCCGTTGAAGGAAGGAGGATTTAGCTTAAGAAAGACTTGCAGGGCATCGTCTACCCTCAATCATTGAGGGGGCTCTGGTGCGAGCAGGGAGGTAGAAGCTTTCCCTTGGTTTGAAAGGGCTTGCAAAACAGCTTCTAATAGATGATTCGTTCTATTATCTATTGTAGACGATGAGACTGTGGTCTTAACTGGGATTTCAGTGGGTATTGAGAGGAAGCCTTCGTCATAATCCATCTGTTTAGAGAAAACTTGAGTTTAGAAGAAGTTGTAATTGAAATCACAAACAATCAATCGCTATGATAAAATATTTCAACTTTTGATTCCAAAAAAATTTCATTTAATAATAGATTTATACACAAAAGGGGTTGCATTATAAGTATGACTTATTCCTTACTAGATACATCAAAAAGAAAAAATTTAAACCCTATTCTAAATTTTCTATGAATTGGAGGAATCAGAACTGATTATCATCCTTTTTGAAGTGGACTCTCTGGCTTTCTCCTTTGCTTTTGAGGTGGAGGCAATCATGTCACCAATCTTCATGAGCTCTCTTACATATTGAACTTCATCCTAAAGTTGGCTGATTTGAAAATTTTTCATGTCATCTTTTCTTTTAACTTCCCATTCTAGAGCGATCACTTCCCATGTAGAGTTCCTCTTAACTCCTGCAATTCTACTTCTAAATTCCTTATTCTGTGCCTAGATACTGATATCCACCAGGCTAAGGTACTTTCTACTTCACTCGGCTTCTCTGTCAAAACTTCAACTTTGGATTCCTCAGCGGGTGTGTTCATGTTTATGCTAAGATTAGTTATCCCTGAATTGGAGGAGTCATTGTCACCTTCTCCCTCCTCAAAGTAGTCAATCATGTCGTTGCGAGGATCCATCTACAAAAGATTAATAAAAAAACGTTATTCTATAAAAGATGGACATGGCATTATTATCCTATGTTATTAGAATCTTTGCATGCATATTCTTTTCTTTGACAAATACTCAATCTTGCTCTGATACCAACGGTGATGTCCCGATGCCGGTTTAGCGAAAACCGTTCCGACATCGGGTGTTAACTTACCGCAGGATCATATTGAGTAATGAAAGAAAAAGGGACATAAAGATATAGGATATTTTTCATTTATTTCAAAGTTCATATTACAAGATGTGTCATCGTACTCCTCGTACAAAAGTGAAAAATAAATATAAAAGATAAGCAAAACAGCGCCGTCGCAGATCCATTGGTAGATTGAAAATTTTAAGCATTAGGGTTCTTGTTTAAGCTCTTCCAGAAGTAACTGACCTGGTATTGTACAATAAACATTACCTGGATTGGAATTCCTAGTAATTAGAGAGTCCTCTAAGTGCCACAGTAATCAATGCAATATTATATTTTATAATAGCAGAGATGTGATTTGCGACAGAAATGCATGAAAAATAATAATGATGACAAAATATAGCTCCAAGGTGGTAAAATTAATGAAAACATATTCTAATGTGAGAATACAATTAATCTATCCTATACAAGCAGCTGTGTAACGACCCAATGTCATTACTTTGCAAATTATGTCAAAATCCTGACTCTAATGTCAAGATCACGGGAAACTTCAAATTATGGCAAACAAAAATACCTTTAGATGAGAATAATTTTTAGATCAAAGTGCCCTAGTTTGGAAGAAATTTGGATAACGAAAACTCCCGCTTTATTTTTCTGAACTTTTAAATTCAATAAATTGAAAATATTAAAATACTTGTCCGAATTCATCAATTTTTGTGTCATTATGTTGAGTATATTATCTAAAGATTGCTCGAGAAGTTTCATCAATTTTGGAGCACGAGTTCAATCTCAATTAATTTTCGAAATATAAAACTTCAGAAATTAATTTAAAAAATAATATTGTTCCGAATCGAAAAAATTTGGCGCGAGGGTGTTCGTTATGTCATAGCACACCTCGGTGTCGAGTTTCATTATTTTTGGACGCCAAACGGCGGAAATATGCGAAAAATTTAACTTTAAGTAATTATTTAAATTTTTAACAAATTTCCTTCTTCCCTCACGATTCGGATCGTAGATCCTGCAATCGCAGGCTCTGTCGCAAGACAGAGTTAGCACGTGGTAGGTTCCGCCTGCCAGGAGAGCCGTCCGCGCCGTTTTTGGAGCAGTTTGGTCGGCCATGTGGCTGAACCGCCCCCCAGCCCTCTCCCTCTCCCTCTCTCTCCCATTCGCTAGTTATACCCCTCAGCCCACCCCCTCCTCTCCCACAACAGCAGCCCCCACCTCCTTCCAGATAGCCCACATGCCGCTGCCGGCTGCCCTCCTACCCTGCCAGCCGGCCAACAACCACCCCAGCCAGCTGTCCGACCACTCCACTCCAGCCTCCCTCAATTTTTTGGCAACACTACAATAGGTAAGATGTCGGGGAAAAGGACGAAGAAAATGAGAACATTTTGCTTGTTTTATTTATTTATTCATTCTTTTTATTCTATTTATATATATTTAATAAATCATTATTATGAAATTAATAAATTAGTTATTCACATTATTATTATTCTCATTAATAAATAATAAGAATAATACAAATATTATTAAATGATTATTATTTCCATTCTGTTAAATTCAATTCAGGCATTTTCATTTTTATAATCATTTCTATTTTATTTTTCTTTCATTCATATATTATTATTATCATTGAAATAATAATAATAATATTAAATATTATATCAAATATAATTACTACCCTCAGTGACTTAAAAACATTGTCTTTTATCACGAGAGAGAATGAACGAAAGGCAAAATAAAAAGAATAAAATAAAAAAATTCCTAAGAATATATCATATCTTTAAAGGCTAATTTAAAATATAAAAATCTAAATGCATATTCAATCAAATTGTCGCACATTTGAACTTAAAGAAAAAGATACCCAGTATATGACATACATTACTTTTTGCACTTTATTGCTGCTTAGCTTCGCTTTGAGCCAAATTCGTATTGAAACTTGGTTGATTGTTCAAAACCAATACCCCTTTTATAACGTGGTTATTATTAGAAAAATGACATCAATAACATTTGTGGGTTACTGGAAAATGACATCAGTAACATTCATAGGTTAGTAGAAAATAGCATCAGTAATATTCATAGGTTGCTGGAAAAATGGCATTAGCAACATTCGTGGATTACTGAAAAAATGATATCAGTAACATTCATGGTGGGTTACTGGAAAAACGACATCAGTAACTTATATTTTGTGATAATATTTTCGCAGAAAATTGATTATTCCTTTTGCGTTATTGCCATAATTTTCCTGCATGTTTATTACACCCTTATTTCCACTAATCGCATCTCTACTTTTATAAAAGTGCAATATTAGAGTATTCTCTAATTACAAGGAATTCTAATCCCGGTATTATTTTCTTTACAATATCAAGTCAAGTGCTTCTGGGAGAATTCAAATAAAAACCATAATTCATACATTTTCAAACTTGCTGATTAATTTACGGTGCTATTTTACTTTTATTTTTATTTTTATTTTTCTATTGTTTCAATTCATCTTGTGATGAACTTTGTAAAGAGGAACGTTGGAGATTTTTGTAATAAGGAATTTTAATGAATGAGAATTATCTTTTGGCTTTTATACGTGTGTTTCTTTTTTTTCAAATTGCTCATTATGATCCTGCGGTAGGTGAATACCTGATATCGAGACAGTTCTCGCTGAACCAGCATCGGGGCATCACAAGTTGTCTCCTCTTGGCACTTGTATCTGTGAAAAATAGATTACATTAACCCATTTCTCCTTACTTTAGGTTAAAGACTATGTTTTAGTCCTAGTTGACTACTTCAACAAATAGATTGAAGCAATAGCCCTAAGAAAATGGCCTTCAAAATTATAATCACATTTACTAAAAAGTAATATTATTTAAAATTGATCTACCCTTAGCCATTAACATCAACAAAGGACTTTGGTTTGAGTCTAAAAGCTTTTGAACTTTATGAAGCAAAAGCATGTTCAACTAAGATACAAGTTCATCACATCAAACTAATGGGTAGGCAAAAACTATCAATAAAATGATTAAACAACTCTTTAAGAAATGATTAAATGATCGAGTAGAAGTTGGGTTGATGATCTTAATATACTATGGCCTTATATAACTACTCCCAATTAAAAAAGTAAGGAGAGTTCTTTCTTGCATTTGATTAAAAGGTAGCTACTCTCAAAGAGCTAGAAACTTCCAACGTATGAGTCATATATGTATTAAAATAATCAGCTAGAATCCATGAACATTTGAATCTTGTAAAGATGATGTATGACATAATAATCTAGTAAGACAAATTAAAGCTATTGGCTCTAAATAAGGTTATTGAACAAATAAAATGAACTACTATAAACTTCAAAAGAAAATTTAAGACACATTCCCTTAAGCCTTGAGATTTTATTTTGAAAAAGTTTGAAACGATTGGTCAAAAAACAAAAAATAAATTTTTGTGAAAGGCGGTCGTAGCCTAATCATAAATAAATAAAAATATCGGTACATCATCAACCGGGATCAAACTCCACGGTGTCCTCAATGAGGAGGTCTTAGAGCATCCAGGGAAGCACATCTCCCGTATCAAAAGAAAAATCGCTCTATAGAGCTAACATTGAATAAAATTCCGCCACACGATTCGCATCGAGTGAATGGCGAACAAAAAGCACACGATGAAAGTTCAACAAGAAAGCAAAGTGATCAGCGTGACGCTCTCCACCTCGTGGATAGAGAGTCCTCTCCTAATGATGGAGCCTCCGAATCTCTCCAAGATAATCGCCCTCTATGATGACTCCCTCAGTGTCATTGTCTCTGGGCAGGAGTGTCTGTCGCAGAATAGTAACCGTCTGCATCTCAGTCTGGATAAGAGAGAGGGCCTGTAAACGGACTCCAGCAGCAGTGAGCCAGTGGCCTCCTGAGTCGTATACGACAACTCCATCAAAAGCAGCAAGCTCCCCAATTCTATATGAAGCATCAATGTTAGCCTTCAGCCAACGGGTTGGGGGGCACCATCTCAAGGAGGTGGAGGGGCCCTAGTGAGCTGTGGAACCCCAGAAATCAAACTCATCATGCAGACCAGTACTAACCATCGCAAAGAGAATCGAACACGCACAAACCAGTGGAATCGGGTACGGACGGCCGTGAGAACGCTTAGTCTTACTCCGGCAAGCCTGGTAGAGGGAGTAGGCCACAACCTGACAGCAGAAACGACGGCGTCGAGACGCAATAGCAGTCGAATACAAAGCAGTAAACTGGTTCCAGGAGGTCAGAGTGGCCGGCAACAATCCCCGACGCACAAAAGTCTCTAGTATGGCTCTCGTATAACTACAGTAGGCCACGAAGTGCTCTCTGTCCGCATTAGTATCACATCCCCAGACACAAGCCGCCGACTAAGTGAGTCCTCTCCTAAACAGCCAACACCCCGTCGGGATGGCATCACTGAGTAATTACCACAAGAAACAAGCCTCCTGGGGGCCCACAACCATCACCCACATGGCCACAAACTACCAAGGCCGATCGCCCACCTCCGCTCTGTAAATCTGGCAAGCTCGGCTCTCTGTGAAAGCATCGACTTGCCACTTAAAACTCTCCTCCACTGACAGAGTGTGGCGCTGGACAATCGGCCACCCACACCTCAGCATTTACCAAACTACAAAATCAGAACACCGAACAGTAAAGTCCTCACCCCGACGGCGATAGCGGAACTCCATGGCTCTCACCTAGAGGAGATCTTCTCTGCTGACGTAGATGAACGTGGGCGGGCTACATGAATAGTTCTCCACAACCTCAAGCTGTTGACAGACCTCCTGCTACCTCAAGAAGTGCAAACAACTACCATCCGCTCCTTCCCAAAGAGACTTACGAAAAATAGCCTCAATGCTCGAGAGGTAGGAGTTCAGAATCGGGGCAACCAACATCAGATATCCGGGGATTATGGTGAGCATAGATCTGATCAATCACAAACTGCCAGCAAGAGAAAGGTGGTGACTGGTCCATAAGCCCAACCTATCTGCTCTCCACGGAGATTTTCCAGTGATCGTGACTCCCAAATATTGGAGTGACGACCCTCTCCGGAAGCCTAGCCGGATCGCAATCCTATGCTGGCGATAGGCTGGGGTCTATCGGCTAAAAACAGCCTGTGACTTGCACGAGTTCACAGATTGTCCAGTCCAGCTACCATAGTCTGCCAAAATCTGTTGCACCTCTCTCCCTGTCGCCTCAGAAGCTAGGACAAACAATATCAAATCATCTGTGTACATGAGGTGGGTGAAGCTAGGACCACCCCGATCGAGAGTGATACCAATCGGGCATCCGATCCGCTGCTGTCGCCTGACCAGGTGGAAAAGAGCTTCGAGCACAGGATGGTTAGGCAAGGGGAGAGGGGGCATCCCTGCCGAAATACTCTCCTCCGCACTATCCAGGGAAGCCTGTGCTCACCAACTAGGATCGAGAACCTGGAGGATTCCACGCACTGCATAGTCCAGTCCGTCCATCTCTAGAACCAATTGTAAGCCCCCTACTTCATCCGATCATAAGCCTGCTCCATATTCACCGTGATGGCCATGTGACTGGCCGTCGAGGTGAAATATGAGAGCCGAGTGAGGATCTCCTAGACCATGAGGCAGTTCTCACTAATGTCTCCCCCAAGAACAAAGGCACCCTGTTCTCGGGAGATCAACGGAGGCAGAACTATCTTAAGGCGCATGACAAAAACTAAATTTTCTCCTAATTAAGATGTGCAATCAAGAAATCCTACTCAAAGTTAAAGTAAGAGTCTAAAGAGAAACTCTAAGCTCCCAATAAAATTAATAACACACTATAGCGAGAAGAGAGGCACAAAGAAAGTTGCATGAAAGGTAAGATGAAAGCATTTCATTCAAAGTATCGCATACAACAGAGGAGAAGCTCGCTTATATAGAGGAGCCGAAGGTGATGTGTCGAGCGATTACAATCATAAGAAAAAATATAAAAGGGAAAATAGTAATATCATGTAGTATCATTAATACGCCCCAGTAAGGTCATCGTCAGCTGGTGGATGAGCTTGTCCAAAATTTCCTTGAACTTCGTGATTGGTAGAGGCTTTGTGAGGGTATCAGTTATTTATTGTTGGTCACTCAAAGCATGGCAGACATTGAGACGATTGGAATGAACCATATCAAGACGAAGTGGTAAGCCACTTCCACATGCTTCATTTGTGTATGCAGAATTGGCTTGGTGGTAAGGTGGGTTGAGCTGGGGTTGTCACAGTAGATTGTGGGAGCGGCCCTAAAGGGAAATCGAGCTCTTGCAGGAGAGATATGATCCAAAGGACCTCACTGGTGGCATTGGCGATGGACTTGTACTTTGCTTCGGTACTGGATCTAACCACAGTTTGTTGTTTCTTGTAGGACCACGATACTAGGGTATCACCAATAAACACATAATGCCGAGTTAGCATTACAAAATGTCGAGATGGTGAACGCGGGAAGAGGTTTGAGCAATAGATCACACGAAGTTGTACTTTGTAGGTAGCGGAGGATGCACTTGACTTCGGACCAATCCAAGTTGGTCGGGCTATGCATGGCTTGCCAGGCTTTATTCACACTAAAGGTGATGTCAGGGCGAATGTGTTGCAGGTACTGAAGTGCCCCAACAACACTTCGGTAGAGGGAGCCATCTGAGAACGGCATGTTGTCAGGGATATCATAGTTGTTCGGCACTGTCATCAGTGTTAGAGCCAGTTTGGAGGTATGCATGTTGGCGGTAATGAGCAGATCAGCGATGTAATGTTGCTAAGATAGGAACAACGAGGTTGGTGAGGATTGCTCATTGATGTTCAAAAATTGATGAATATTTTCCAAATCCTTGAGAGTCAATTGTGCTGCTAAAAAGATGACAAGTTTGTCAAGCATGGAGGGATCATTTCCCGTGAGGAGAATGTCATCCACAGATACTAAGAAAAATAAGTGGCATCTTCTTGTCGAAAGACAAAGACGGAGGTATCGTTGATGGCATTTGTGAATCCAAAAGAGAGCAAGGCTGTGACAAAATTTTGATGCCACAAGCGAGGGGATTGCTTTAAACCGTAGAGGGATTTATGTACTTTGTGCACAAACTATGGCCGAGTAGAGGAAGTAAAGCCAGGTGGTTGCTCCATGAAAATGTCTTCATGAAGATCCCCGTTTAAAAAGGTATCATCGAAGTCGAGTTGTCAAATATTCCATTCGAAGGTGATAGCTAACGTGAGCACAATTCTGATTGTGACCAGTTTGACAGCCAGACTTGATGTTTCATAGTAGTCAATGCCTTCCTTTAGTGTGAACCCTTTGTTGACAAGACAATCCTTATGGAGAACCGAGGATCCGTCATAGTTGAGCTTCAGTTTGTATAGCCATTTGCATCCAACAATGTTGGCATTATTCAGTCGAGGCATAAGAGATACCGCAAGCCATTTTCTTGTAGTGCATAAAACTTTTGTTGCATTGCTTCAATCCATTTAGGCTGTTTTTGGGCATGATAAAATGCAATGGGGACCATGGAAGGGATGGATGGGATGATGGAGAACACCTTAGGAATGAGGTGTATGATTTTGCTGTGGGTTTGCATTGAGTGAGAATTCCAGTTGGGTGGGGGGTAGGGAGTAGCTAGGGGTACAGTAGGTGGTTGAATTTGTGGATTTGACGGGTTGGATGGAGCTGGAAGGGGGGCCGGTTATCGTTAGGGGATGGCCTGCGAGGATGGGTGGGCAATTGAGAGACGTCTGGCCCAAACAACGGAGAGACCAGAAGGGTTGTTTCAGGAGATGGTGAATGTATGTTTGAGGCATTTGGATTTGCTAATTTTCTGAAAAGGATATGCAAGTTCACCAAAGGAAACATGCCTCACAATATACTCCTTATCATTTTCGATGTTATAGCACAAATAGGCTTTATGACTTTCGCTATACCCGATGAATACACAGGGATGTAGTCAAAGAGAAAGTTTGTTCTGAGCATGCGGATGAAGCCATGGATAACACAAGCACCCAAAAGTTTTAAGGAAGTGTTAATCAGAAACACGTTGAAAGAGAATTTCAAAGGGGGATTTGTTTTGGAGTGTTTGGGAGGGAAGACGGTTAATGAGATAGAAAGTCATTTGAAATGTGTGAACCCATAATTGTTTGGGTAAGGATGCACGAGAGCACCATCAGTCTCGACAATGTGCCAGTATTTCTGCTCAACTTTTCGATGTTGCTTAGGGGTGTAAAGGGTAAAAATTCTATATTGGATGCCAAATTGCTCAAGAGTTTTTGTGATTTTCATGTATTCACCACTTCGATCGGATTGGAAAGAGATAATTTTAGAGAACGCTCTGTTTAACCATGGTTTTAAATGAGAAATGTATTTTGAGCATCAAATTTTTTTTGTCAAAGGGTATAACCATGCAAAATTAAAAAATGCATCAATGAATATTATGTAATACTGATAACCATGTGGAAGTAATAGGAGTGGGTCCCCATACATCAAAAACAATCAATTGTAGTGGCCTATTATATATAGTACTAGAATTTTGTAACGGAATACCATGCTCTTTAAACATATGGCATGCATCACAAAAAAACAATTTTGTGGGATAAATGGAGATCTGATGGCAACAATCCTGAGTTTGTCAGCGGACGGATGCTTGAGACAATAATGCAGATGGTGGTGGAGCGTTGTTTTGGGGTGAATTGGGTTAAAATGCGAAAAAGAGAAGAGATCATTTATTGAGCGTGCCACGGTGTAAGACCTGTTTCGAAGCCAAAGCCTTCACAAGGTAAAGAGTAAGATAAAATTCAATTGATACGTTATTATCTCGAGTGAATTGACTGATAGATATAAGTTTTTTTTTTAAATATGTGGAGCATGAAGAGTATGAGTTTGAAAGAAGAGTTGGCGGTGAGGAGCATCGCATAACCTGTACGAGTTATGGGTATAGAGGAACCATCACCGATTTGAATCTTTTCTGATCCTTGCTAAGGTTGCACGGACTGAATGGAGTCGATGGACAAAGAGACATGGTGTGTAGCACCGGAGTCCAGATACCATGGTTCAGTCATGGTTGATGAGTATTAGGGTGTTGGGGGCATAGTGCTTGGACTTGTAAGCTGAGGAGGTCTTGCCATGGGGTAGAGAGTATAGTTCTGTCAATGATAGCAGTTTAGTGCTACATGGCCAAACTTGCCACATAGTTAGCATTGAGTGGAGTGCTCGCGGCTGGCATTGTACCAGTCACGTCCTCTTGGAAAGCAGCCGCGACCCCTGTCAGAAATGAAGTTTTCATGATTGATGACCGTTTGCTGTTTAGAAGTTGGAGTGTTGGCAGCAGTGAGTTGATGTGCCAGATGTTTGGCCTTTTGGAGGTAATCAGACATTGATAGCAAGCCTTTGTTGATGCTACATAACTGTAGCTCTAATTGTTGGACACGAATCTGACTGGATGACGTAAAAAACTTCACTGAGAGCTTTCCAGATTCCAAATGAAGTATCGTGGCCTGGGAACGTGGATTATATCAAAGAAGAGATGTCTAGCCCAAGATCATTTTATCATGCTTGTACCAGACTAGGTAATCTGGGTTTGCTTCATATTTGTTAATAAATTGAGAAGGGGCTTGGAGAGAACCATTGACGCAGCCGATCAAATCATGCACACAAAAAAGGAAAGAAATTGGGCTAGCAATATGTAGTAGTTCTTGCCGTCAAGTTTGACCGGAAGAAGATGATGAATCGTCGTGAGTTGAGGATGGTGTGATTCTGGCGGAAGCACAGTAGAACTTTCCAATTGAGCAATGGAGCTCCTAGATTGTGACAGAGAGGCCATCGATCCGAGCCAGATTCATGCAAAGATCGCGCAGGTTTACGAGGAAGCCGAACGATGGAGAGAGGCGATTTCTTCTAAAGAAATCAGGCAAGGAAAAAGAAGAAGAACTCGGAAGGTGAAGGCAACGATCTCCGTTTTCGCTCTAATACCATGAAAGAGAGGAGAGGTGCAGAGAAAGATGCGAGAAAGGTAAGATCCTAAGGAATGTGTTTGGTTTGCCAAGGTCTTTCATGTGAAAGCGTTGGGTGAGAGTGTGAATAAGGGAGTTTATGGTGACTGTGGATGGGACGACTACTAGGATATCATCAATATAGATTAGGATGTATATTGGGTTTAGAGTTCAGTTGTGAATTAGTAAGGAGGGATCGACATGGCTTTTTTTTAATCCTTGAGCGTGTAGGAAGTTGGTTAATGTGGAGTACAATTGTCTTGGGGATTGTTTGAAACTGTATATGGCTTTATTGAGTTTGCACATGTGAGATTTGTATGGGTCTTCAAATACTTTAGGTTGTTTCATATAGATTCTTGTAGGTGACCGTGCATTGGAAACATCTAGTTGTGCCATATGCCACTTGTAGTGGATGGCTATGGTAAAGAGAATTCTGATGGTAGGTATCTTTGCCATGGGGCTGAAGGTTTCAAGGTAATAAACATCATAGTGTTGGTTAAGACATTTTGCAACTAGTCTTGCCTTATGACATGCCACCATGCCATTATCATTGTATTAGGTGCAGTATATTCATTTACAACCAAGGATGTTTTGGTTTGGCTGAGGGGAAACTAGTGTCCAGATTTGTTGATTTTGTAGTGCTTGGTATTCTTATTGCATTGCTTGTTTCCAAGTTTCTGATTTGGTTGTTGTGTTGTATGTAGTAGGGTCAGTGGTTGGTGTTTGGGTGACGAAGAGGTGTGCTAGGGGTTAGGGTTGAAGTGTTCTTGTTATGAAGTAGGTCATCATTGGGTGTGTTGGGCTTGATTTTGTGGGTTCTTGTATACTTTCAGTGTTTGTTGAGGTTTTGGTGGAGTGTTAATCATTTGGATTGGATGGTGGGATTGTGGGCTGAGTGTGGGGTGGTTGCTTTTGGGCTGTTGGGGAGGTAGGGTTATGGATGGTTGGTTGGCGTGGTGGCTGAGGTGTTGCGATTGGACTTGTATATCAGTGGTGATTGTTGTATGAGGTTGGTGTGAGAATTAGTTGGCTGGTTTATGATTTGGTTTGGCTATTGTTGAATGGTCTTTTTGGTTTTGTATATGAAGGGAATGTTGAATCAATGAATTGGATGTCTTGAAATTAGGGAGGATGATATTTTGGGATTATAGCAAATGTATCATTTATGATTGGGTGAGTAGCCCAAGAAAATGCATGGGACATACTTTGGGGTTAGTTTTGTTATTTTTGTGGAAGGTAGTAGATGATAACAAACGCACCCGAATACCCTTAGGTGATTGTAGTCAGGTTGGTGGTTATGGAGGAGTTGAAATGAGGATGTGATGTATGGTAGGCTAGACGCAAGAGACTATACAAGCAATTATATTTAATAAACCCTGTAGACAAACGTTGAAAAACAAGATATTCTCATTGCAAGTTCTCAAGCGTTGGCTTTCCTCCGCACGTGGGTGGGCCAATTCTTAAGAGCGGGTGGCGACTGAAACCTGTAACAATTCTTTGAAATACGCTGCGGGAATAAAGCTTGTAGTAATAGAACAATCCACTCAAAGTACAGTAATATTTAAATATTCAATTCCAAGGAAATAACTCACATACACGAGGACACGACGAGGGCTGCTGCGAAGGGCTCGCTGCGACTGGACTGGGTGGCAGTGGGTGCAGCTCCGAGGAGAGAGCTGCGGTTGGAAGGGCTGTTGGTGGAAGAGGAATTGCTGGCGACTGGATGGGGGAGGGAAGGAGGATGCTGTAGGGAGATGCAGGTGGCGGCTGTGGGTAAGGGAAGGGGCGGCTGTGGGGAAGCGAAGGGAGCGGCTGTGGGTAAGGGAAGGGGGCGGCTGAAGGAATGGAAGGGAGCGGTTGTGGGGAAGGGGAAGGGGGCGGCTGAAGGAAGGTAAGGGAGCGGTTGCGGGGAAGGGGAAGGGGGCAGCTGTGGGAAAGGGAAGGGATAGTAGCCTAGGAGTCACCACCTAGGATTCCACGGAGTCGGCACCGCGGAAGGAGCTTGATTACCGATTGGAGGCTTTCTTTTTCAAATTCAGCAATACCCCAAATGGCAGCAGCCCTCACCCTTAAATAGAAAACAAATGCTAGGGCACCCGGAATCGACGGCTATAATTGGCCTAGATTGTCGGGCCCAAAACTTCCTAAATAATAATGCAAATAGTACAAGTAGTATATGAAAAAGCATGTAAACGACGAGCCCGGCGCAGTCGTGATGTCGGATCATCAATCAGAACGAGTCCGTGGCGTGAATACACAAAATCGGGCTCCGCCTGGCCATGTATGGGCTCCGGCTGATCTCCATCAACTCCCCCCGACTAAAAAGCTTTCATCTCCGATGAATGGAGATGATCATACTAACGTCGAAGTCCAGGGGCAAGTTGGTCTAACTCTGCTGCTGTAATCCATGTATCTTCTATGAAAGGCTGTCCTTCCCACCGCACTAGGTAGCAGTGACTAGCATCGTCCGCAAAAGATGTAAGCTCATGTGCGACAATTTCTGTAATCTAATCGTTCTGAAGTGGACTTGGTGAAATTGCAAGTGTGGCTGGTGGAACCAATTGAGGTGGTCCCTCGCGTAGATGGCTTGGCGAAGGTGGAAGAGGAAGGTAAAGGCTCAAGGGGCTGTTCACAGTGGGGGTTCAAGTAATAGGGCTGCTCAAAGTATGGAGTTAAATCTTGGACATTGAATACGGGACGAATACCCATACTCGGAGGAATGCCTAATTCATAAGCATTTGCCCCGATGCGCTTCAAAACCGTGTAAGGTCCCATTCGCCGAGCACTTAATTTCTTGGTCGTTCCTTGAGGGAATCTCGCTACACAGATTCAGACCATCACCTGTTCACCTGCTCACCTGCAAGAATACGTCCTTTCTACGCTCATCAGCATGGGCTTATAAATTTCATTACTTGTATTGATTTTGCGTCGAACAGACCCATGCAACTCATGTATGTGGCGTGCAAATGAGTCGACAGACTCACTAAGACGAGATTCTAAGGGAGTAGGTATCAGGTCAATGGGTTTCCTAAGGTCGTATCCTAATACTACCTGAAACGGACTCATCCCAGTAGACCTATTGACGGAACTATTATACGCAAACTCCGCGACAGGGAGTATGGAATCCTAACTATTCACATGTTCTCCCACCAGACATCTCAAAAGGTTCCCTAAGCTCCTATTTACCACCTCAATTTGCCCATCAGTCTGGGGTGGTAGGCTGATGAAAACTTGAGAGTGGTTCCTACCTTTGCCCACAAGGTCTTCCAAAAATAGCTCATAAATCGCACGTCCCTATCAGACACTATAGATTTTGGACGCATCAGCGGTTTTTCTACAAGCTATAAAATGGGCCATTTTTGAAAACCGGTCTACCACAACGAAGATAGAGTCATGCTTCCTAAGTGTACGGGGGTAACCCTAAGACGAAATCCATACTAATATCTTCCCACGGGCGCTCTGGGACAGGTAAAGGAGTGTAAAGGCCCGTATTCTGTTTAGTTCCCTTTGCAGACTGGCAGATATGACAGTGACGAATGACACGGGCCACACCTTGCCTCAAGCTCGGCCAATAGAAGCGATCCTCAACTATAGCTATGAATTTATCCCGGCCAAAATGTCCTGCGGCCCCTCCGGCATGCAATTCCCACACTAGTTAGTCTCTATATGAAGTCCGGGGTATGCATACACAGGAACCCCTATACAAGTACCCATCCAATACTTGGAACCCCTCCACGGGTGTTGGGGCATCCTTGGTTAAAGTGGAGTAAATCCCTCCAAAATCTAGATAGGTTGGATAGTCCATTCTAAGTCTATCAAACCCATCTATTTGGGCTCTCAGTGTCTGGAGGGTGGTGACCATTCGGCTAAGTGCATCCGCGGGCTTGTTCTCAACACCTGCGCGGTGCTTGAGAAGATAGGCGGCTTGAGAGTTCTTGTGGCTGGTGCATTCTTTGAAGAGGCCGAGACAAGGAGGACTAGATCTTGCTCTGATACCATGTAGAGAATATCAGCAAAAAAAGATGAGAAGAGTAATAAAGAATAGAAGATGTTTTCTTATTATTACATGCAACGTTTCTCCTCATATATAGAGAGAGATAACATAAGTATGTATATAGAAGT
Source organism: Gastrodia elata (assembly GCA_016760335.1). NCBI lineage: Eukaryota > Viridiplantae > Streptophyta > Magnoliopsida > Asparagales > Orchidaceae > Gastrodia > Gastrodia elata. Next base: position 33,385,355 of record CM028682.1, read on the forward strand.
AATGGGTCTTCAACCGTCTGATGTAGACTTCCTGATCGTGTGGCATGGATATCCTGATGGCTGCTATTAGAAGCAACGGGTAAGCATTTGCATAAAATATAAAATACAGTCTATAAAGCAAAAGCTCAAATAAGAGCAAGATCTAGTCATAACTATCAGGTTTAACAAGAAAGCTAAAAGCTATTATGCATTTTTCTATGCTGTCAACAAAATAAAATAGAAAGGGCAAATAAGAAGATAAGACATTGTAACAAAAATGTAAAATTAAACAAAGGTTTCTTTTTCATAGCCTAAAAAGCTCAAACCCTTCAAAATATCTTAGTGTCTACGCAAAGCATGTGCTAGCCACAAGTCTCTAATAATCCTTACTAAGAAGTACAACACTTTGCCTCATAACCTAGAAAACTAAGACATTTCAAATTAGCATTGTCTATATAAAATAGGTAGTGCATAAACATATTCCCAATACTCCCCCAAAATTTGCTTGGCATACTAAATATTGTTCTTTAATACTTTGTGGCCAAATTAACATTGAACATAGGTTAAACCTTCCGTTTTTATTGTTCTTTACTATCTGCACAATGATTATTTTATCTTTATTTCATTAATGAATCAAAAAAGATAATCATTGATGAGATAGTAACTTCAAATTAGTCTAGGATAATCAATAATATTTTAATTTATTATTGTCAAAATTTTTAAATAAAATATAAGATATTATAATTTATTATATTATATTATATATTTAATAGAAAACATTAGTATTGACTATTTAAGTTGTACTTTTTATTTTCATATTATTATTTTATAAACATTGTTCTGCCTTAGGCTTGCCGTGTCATGTTCTAACAGTTCAGATAAGTCATCAAATTTGTGCCCATGTCAAACAAAATGCCACAAAAAACTTACTTTTTATTTGAAGTACGTATCCTTGCTCTCTCGACAAATCAATAACGGAGCCAGGTGGTAGCTTGTATTCATCTTTAAAAAGTGACGTGAACCTGTAAAACTTAATTTTAAGGAATATGACTCAAATGGAGATAAATACAGTAAAATAAAACAAAAAGGATATAGATTTCTATTCTCCAATCAGAAAGATGTTAACAAAAATAAGATATATTTCTAATTAACCACCGTTTAACATAATTATAATATCTTTGATACACTGCAGCAAAGAAAAAAGTCACTATCATCGCGATACAAGAAATGCAAGGAAATCTATAGCAAGAGCATCCCAATTCAATAAAATTATAAGCTATCACTGCCAGAACATTTGACTTACGCATAACAGAGATTCTATAAAATCACACAGCAGCAATGTTTATAGAACGGAGTTAATGAATAGCAATAGTAGCATAGTCTGAGAACAGTAATAGTGAGAAATCAATGACTTCCTAAGTGTTAACCACAAATATATGAACTCGTTCAATTAGGGAATAAAAACATTTTACTGATGACTGCATAGAATTGATAAAAATCATCAATAATACCATACTGGTAAATAGTATAATATCAACATCCACCGGCCATCTTCTACCGTGCTTTCAAATTTACAAAACCCTAAAGTAATCAGTTTAAATGCTAAAGAAAACATGTGCAGCTAGCTAGTAAACATATGCTGTTATCAATCAGTTTCAGCAAATTAAAAAGTTTACATAAATAATACTAAAATCTCTACAATATACATATATAACCAATCTTTGATATTTAAAAAAAGGCACTTTCATCTCACAATTTTACTGTGTATGAATCTCACACTAATAATTTAGAAGAGAAAGAATAATATTGATTTATATGCAGATAATTAAGTTTGGGCATTTCATATATAATTAATTTATGATGATTTGAGTGCTACGGAATAAAGAACCCTTGCAACAAGTATAGCGCACCTTAAAGACTGGTTCTATATTTACATTTGTAATTGGTTGCCAGTAGAGATAGGGAAGAAATTATTTTTTTTTATCAAAGATGGTGTTGCTGCTATCATATGAAACGATATAATGAGGATGGAATATTTTGTATAATAAAAAATTTTGCTTTTGGTATTAAAATGTAAATAAATGACAAAAGGAATATATCATGACAAACAAGCCAAATAACTATAAAATTATAGGTGTTAACTCTATAGCTTAAGTTTTAATCTCCTAATTTGATTTTGATGATCATAATATGCAATTTTATTTTGGCTCAAGATATAATGATATTTGTCTAAGTATATGTTCCAGAGAAGCTATTTAAGTCTAAAATTTGCTCAGATAATCCATATACTTGCTTTAGAAAGGCTTTGTTTTATTTTATGTTTGTACTTATATTTATTGCAATAATTATTAATGTTAGCTTGTGTTACTGCTAGTAAAATTTAAGAGAGAACAAACACTTAAAGAGTTTGCTAACCACAACTTGCTTCTTCTTTAAAATGCCCATGTGCCCAAACACATTAGCATTTGCACCTAGGTGTATGTGCCCAATCACGTAAGACATGCGCCAAATCATGTAAGATTATGCGCCCAATTGCATCGTGATTTTAGGCAACCAGTCTTGTTTAGGCTGGCTAGCACTCCTCCCTCATGCCTAGACGCCCTCAAACAAGAGTTATTCATCACATCAACAAACCCGAGCACATCTATCCTCAAGCTCATACACCTTCTTTCTAATGCCCAAAATATTAACCCTGCTTACGTCGACCCATCTCCTTAACTTCTATAAATAGGGTCTTTGCCATCCATTGGAACTAACCCTAAGCATCCAAAGCACTAAGCCCTAAACACACCTAAGTATTCTCTGAGCATCATGAGCTCTTATCTTAAGACACTCTGAGGTGCTCAAATTCTCTCTCAAGGTTTAAAAAGAATCTCTCTTAGGGCCTTTACCTCAAAGAGCTTTAGAATTTTGTAATTTTATTTTTATTTTTTAATATGCTCTTGCAAGTACTGCAAAAAAAATTAAAACAGCACTGCCAAGTAAGATTTTCAAATGAGGAATGAGGAATATTCACCACCGTAAAGTTTTGGAAAAGTGAGAAAGCTCCAGAACTCAATGGCCAAAATTTGCGAGGAGGGAATTGAAAAAGTTGAACATCAACACAATTTAAAGAAAAAGGGAAACCTCAGCAGCTCTGCAGCCGAAGCACGTGAATGAAGGATCTTGGCAGCTCTGTCAAGGCAATCTTTGAAAAAGCGAAGTCAATAGCTTTGCAGTAAAAATGCGCAAAAGAGAAATATATGGGCTTCTCTACCTACTTGAGAAAAATTATAGAGGCTGTCTATTTAAGTGGAATAGTCAAGATGGTGAACCTTTAAAGAGTGAACACAAGAACTCAGGTTGACCCAAACTACTATAAATTATGTGTGCATTCTTATTATGTCCTACACTTTTATTTTATAGATTTTAGTTTTAATTTTTTATTAGATTTTAATTATCTTAAACTCTATCAAAAGTAACAAAATTTCTTAAATTCAATTTTATAATGTTAAAAAACTAAATTCCCCCTTTTGGGATAGTGTCACACTTTATTAAATTCAATGATCGTAGAGTAAAGATCACATTCGAATGACATTGTTTAAGAATAGGAATGTGCAAGAGATAGGGGATGCCTCTTACATCCAACTATTATGATTTAATAAAATAGGTTTTGACTTTAAGAAAAATGAATAACTTTTTACAATCATAAATAATCGAATGTGAATGATGATAGAACTTAGCTATACTAAGCCTACTAGATATGAAAACTTGACAAATGTAAATTTCAAATATTTACAATTAAATGCTAATGCAATCACTTGCATTTAGTGTACGCTGAAATAAGAAAACTATGCATGCATTTCAATGTGCACAATAGCAAAAGATATTCAAGATAGTTTAGTTGCAAAATAAAAAAAATTAGTGATTGAAAAAAAATTATATCAATATTTAAACTATAGAATATTAACAATTTTGAATGGAACCTAAAGAGAGCATATCTAAAATGTACATGAGATTGACTAAAATCATTAAGCGCTTCATTCTTTAAGAAAAATGTTTACTAATGAAGAAAAAAGTCTGAAATTATTAGGAGTCTATCATCTAGTTAGTTCCAAATCCAAGATATATAAAAAAGCCAAAGATTCTAAAACCTACTCTGTAAATCAACTTTTAGGTTCTTTTGTAGCCAAAAATTAAATAATAATAAATCGCAAAGAAGAAAAAATAACAAGAAAAATGATCACCTTTAAAACCAAGGAGGTAATAAAAGATTCTTCAAATAGTAAGAGCCTAAGTAATGAGTAAAATATGATCAATAACAAAAAAGTTCAAAAATTTTAAAGAAAATAGAAAGATTATCACAAAAGTATTTTTACTCTTCAAGTGAAAATAATTCTAATACTCGCACTTGTTTTGAATATAATAAAAGGGCATAAGATCAAAATATCTAAAGAAAAAAATAAAAAGATGAAGTACAATGAAGAGATACATATTCTGGGCAAACTTGAACTTAGAAAAGTTAGAAAGCAACTTAGAAAAGCAATCTAGCTCGATGACAATAAAAGCAAAAAGATGAGGAAAATGGTGATTTTTCTTACAAGACTTATCATTATTTTTTGAAATTTTATACATAGGCCACCACCCTAAAAAAGAAGCATAGTAAACCAAAAATGTTACTATTTAAATATGAATTATTAAATACAGCTATTAAAAGGAAACTTATTTCATTAAGAAAATATTTTAATTATTTAGTTCAAAAGAGAACTTAACCAAATGAGACTGCCCAAAAGGAAAATCATAGATTAGTTCAACATGTGTTATTTATCAAAATAGTCCCCAAGTGTTAAAAAAAGCTCATTTTTGTCAATGACTTTCAAAAGTGCTTAAAATGATCCACGAGTTTATTAAAAATGATAAAATAAGTCCAAAAGTTAACAATGATAACTTTTATATTAGAATGGAGGGTAATATTGAATTGCCATACTATTATTTTATATAATGATGAGAATGTTTGAAATCCATTATAATTAATTGTAAGTATCCTAGAATCAATCCCTAAACACACCAAAGTATTCTTCAAGTATCAAAAGCTAGTTTTAAACACTCTATAGCATTTAAGTTATCTCAAAATATAGAAAGAATTTGAACCTACAGCCTTCATCTCAAAGCAATAAATATTTTTATTTTCTATAATATTTTTTAATTTTTTACCAACCCTTGCGGTCCATGTAATAACACTTTTGGCAGCTTTGCCTAGAAAGATTTTTGAAGGATGGATAGAGGAAGCTCTACCTTGGCAAAGCTTCGTGGAGAGAATCGTTCGTAACTCCACAAAAAAAATTGTAAAAGAGCGATCGAGAAAGGTCTACCTCGGCACAATTTTGGAAAAGTGGGAAAGCTCTGTAGCTCTACAGCCAAAATGTGTGAATGATAGATCTTGGTAACTCTGCTAATTCACAGCTTTGAAAAGGAGGGTAAACTTCATAGCTCCATAAAATGGACCAAAGAAGAAATTTAATAAGCTTCTTCACCTACTTAACAAAAGTGAAGGAATGTCTCAATTCAAGTGGAATCTTGAAAATGGTGAACCTACAAAGAGTAGATGTAAAATTCTAGTGATGCAGGGCAATACTAGGGTTTGGTGTTGTCAAGCTCTAATGCAATCCTAGGGTTTGTGAATGCTTGTGAATACAGAAGTTTTTCTTTAAGATGTATTTGAAAATTTAAGCACTTTTCGCGCAGCCGCTTTAGATCAATTAAGCTTCAGCATTTACCTACGAAGCTTTCACAGTAATTTGAAAATAACTTTCGTTAGCAATGGGGTGTCCTGAGCCACGAACAGGAAGAGCGGTCGGCACCGGTTCCGGATCAAAGGAAAGGCTCCGGTACGGAAAGGTAACTCGCACTTCGAGTTGTACTTGCCATGCGGGTGTGTTCGGTGGCGTTTCCGTTCCGAAACCACTCGCAACGACCGAATTTAGATTTGCGCTCCTACAAATAATTTCTACCCGAAAATCGCACAAGAAATTAATTAAATAAATTCAGTTTAGGGTATGGGAAGAACGAACACATGCCGGTTTAAACCGGGAGCGAGAAGGTGATCCGAGTAGATCTCTTGCAGCGGCTAGGGCAACGACGGCTGGGCAGTGGAGGCGGCTGGACAGGGTGGCCGGGGGCAGCGGCGGCGGCGGCGGCGGCAGGGGCGGCGACAGGCACAACAGCGGCGAACAATAGTTGGGTTTGGTGCAGCAGCAGCGAGTTGGTGGCCGGCAGAGGCCATCGGCAGACAAGGGCAGGCGCGGCGGCTGGCAGCAGCAGGTCCGCGGCGGCGGCTGGCAGCAGCGGCTGGCTGCGGCGGCAGCAGACGGCGCGGCTCAGCACGGCTGGGCACGGCTGCTTGCACGCTTGGGAGCGGCTGCTGTGCAGCGGCTGGGCAGCGGCTGCTGGCAGCGGCTTGCGGCAGCACGGCTGGGCAGCTGCTGCTGGCAGCAGCGGCTGGGCAGCGGCAGCGGTGGCTGGTAGCACCGCTGGGGGGCGACGGCGGTTGGCAGCAGCGGCTTGACAGCAATGGTGGCTATAGCACAGCGGCTGGGCAGCGGCAGCGGCGATCGGGCGGCGGCGGCGGCTGGGGTGGTGGCAGCGGTTATCCTGCAGGGAGAGGTCCGTAGGCAGCAAGGGGAGGGGTCCGGAAGGTGGCGGCTAGGGTTTGGAGAGGGAGGATTTGAAAACTAGGGTTTCTCAGGGGAAACAAGAGCCGTTCTCGCTGTATGGAGAAAACTCAGAATTTCTATTTATCAAAACTGAAATTAACATACAGATCTAGGGTATCTATAATACCCTCAAAGCGATCTAGACCTTAGAGTGTTTTTAATAAACGATCGGAGGGCTAATATTCGTCCCTCCGATCAATACATGAAACGGACAAAAATAAATGCGAAAATAAAATCGAAACGGATGAAAATAAATGCATAAAAATAAAATTGAAATATCAAGGCCAGTATGGGTCCGGGTGGGCTCGGCGGCAGGACCCGCGTCGAAGATGGTCCCCATCAACTCTCCCCCCGCTCAAAAGCACTCATCACCGGTGAGTCGTCTGTGCGGTAGCGGGCTAAGAGGTCAGCATCCAATCTCTCAATCTCCTTTACAAGTACCCAACTGTCCTCCGTGTCGGGTCGTCCTCTCCAACGAACCAAGTAGCTCTGAAAGCCAACCCTCAGTAGTGGCCACTGTCTCCTCATCCAGAATCAGCTCTGGCAGTGAATCTCCTCGGGGTAATCTGTCTGTGGACCTCGGTATCGGCAATAGATCATCAACTGAAGCTCTGTCCTCTGGTGCTGGGGTGCTACCATCAAGGGAAAAAGTAGGCATGGCTGTCTGTGGAGCTATATCCTCACCAACACACTGCTCTCTCATACGTTCCGGTTCGGAACTATCTGCAGAAGGCTCCTCAGGTCCCAGTGGGTGTCCGTAGAATCGGGTCAGATCAGCCACATTGAACACTGGATGTACTCCCCAATCACATGGCAAGGCTAACTGGTTTGCATTCGTACCAATCCTTTTCGTCACCCTGTATGGTCCGGTTCTTCTGTCGACCAGCTTCTTCAAGCTTCCCGAGGGAAGCCTGTCCGGACTCAGTCGCACCATCACCAAGTCACCTACCTCAAAAGATGTGTCCCTTCATCTGGCATCAGCTTGCAGCTTATAATGATCGTAGTTGCTGTGCAATCTGCACTCAATCTCCTTATGTAATTCATGCAATTGTAATGCAAATTCTGATGCAAATTGACTCATCCTATGAGTGTACGGTAGGGGAACTAAATTTAGAGGAACTCTAGCCCTATGGCCGTGAACTATCTCGTTCGGAGACATCCCAGTTGACCTGTTAATGAGTTATTGTAGGCTAATTGGGCGTGTGGTAAGATCAGATCCCAATTAGCCTTGTGGTCCCCAACCAGACATCTCAGCAGATTCCCTAGGCTACAGTTGACAACCTCAGTCTAGCCATCGGTCTGCAGGTGGTGGGCTGTCGAGAACATGAGCTTGGTTCCCATAAGACACCACAAGGTTTTCCAAAAATAGCTTGTGAACTTGACATCCCTGTCAGTCACTATCGTCTTGGGTACACCCCTATGAGCTACCACCTCTTTAAGATAAAGTTTTGTCATGGCAGAGGCGTCGTCAGTTTTGCGGCACGGGATAAAATATGTCATCTTGGAGAAGCGATCTACTACCACCAGGATGCAGTCATGCTAACGTTGTGTGCATAGTAGTCCTAGCACAAAGTCCATACTGACATCCTCCCAAGGGGTGGAAGGAATGGGTAGAGGGGTGTACAGTCCATTGGGTTGTTTATTTCCCTTTGCAACCTGACACACCCTGCAGCTTCTGACAATTTGGGCAATGAACCTCACCATCCCCGGCCAATAAAATCTCTCCTGAACAAGATTTACTGTCTTGTCCCTCCCAAAATGTCCTCCTAGTCCTTCACCATGCAACTCCCATACTATAAAATTGTGCATAGACGTATTGGGAATGCATAGTCGTGTGCCCCTAAATAGGTACCGGTCCCGAATCACATAGTCCGTAGTGTCGTGGTATGGGTCGGTGGCTAGAGCACTATAGATGCCACTAAAATCAGGGCATGTGGCATAATCCTCGATCATGCGCTCAAAGCCTATCACATGTGCTCTCATCTCTGTGATGGACAAGAGTAACTCTGCTCAAAGCATCGGCGGGTGTGTTATTCTTCCCTTTGCAATGTTTGAGTACGAAGTCGTACTCCTGTAGGAAAGACACCCACTTTGCTTGGCATGGGCTAAGCTTGTGCTGCGAGTTTATATATCTAAGAGCTTGGTGATCCGAGTGTAGGATAAACTCCTTTGGCAACAGGTAGTGCCTCCAGTGTCTCAAGCTCTGTACTAAAGCGTAAAACTCACGCTCATAATTAGAATAATTTAGCTTTGGGCCCGAGAGTTTCTCGCTGAAATATCCCACAGGGTGGCCCTCCTGGGCGAGGACTCCACCAATCCCAATGCCGAAAGCATCGCAAGACACCTCGAAGGTCTTGCCAAAATCTGGCAATCTCAACAGTGGGGCAAATGACATCTTCTCCTTGATAAGCTGAAATACTTTTCCAGCAGAAGATGGCCACTGAACTCGCCCTTCTTGGTACACTCTGTGATAGGGGCCATGATACCACTAAAATCCTTTATGAAACGTCGGTAAAAAGTGGCCAGGCCGTGAAAGCTATGCACATCGTGGATGTTTTGTGGTGTGAACCAGTCCATGATAGCCTTCACCTTCTCGGAATCAACGGAGATTCCCGAGGAGCCTACTATGTAACCCAGAAAGATGACAGATTCCATGAAGAATGTGCACTTCTTCATGTGGATGTACAACTTTTCGGCTCGCAGGAGCTCGAAAATGGTGCGAAGATGACCCAGGTGGTCATCGCTAGAGCGGCTATACACCAGAATGTCATCAAAATAAACGATGACGAACTTACCCATGTAGGGCTGGAAGACATGAGTCATCATCCGAGCAAAGGTGCTTGGGGCATTAGATAGTCCAACGGGCATCACTAGCCACTCATACAATCCCTCCTTCGACTTGAAGGCAGTCTTCCACTCATCTCCCTCTCTAATCCTAATCTGGTGGTATCCGCTCCTCAGATCTATCTTTGAGAAGATAGCGGCACCACTCAGCATGTCCAACATGTCATCTAATCGTGGAATGGGGAATCTATACTTCACAGTGATTCGGTTGACAGCTCGGCTGTCAACACACATGCACCATGTTCCATCCTTCTTGGGGGCAAGAAGGGCTAGAACAGCACATGGACTCGTAGGGGTCTAAACGGTAGTGAGGCAAATGGGGTAGGGAGGAGCCAGGGACTAAATCAATGGCGTGCTGGATCGACCTCATGGGAGGTAATCTAGCAGGCAACTCCTCAGGATGGACATCCTGAAACTCCTCAAGAAGCTTCCTGGCAGATTCAGGAAGGTGGGTGGTGGAGGCGGCTGGACAAAGCGGTGGCCGGGGCAACGGCGGCAGGCGCAGCGACAGCAGCTGCGGGCTTGCAGCGGCAGCAACAGCAGTTGGGGCAAGCAGCAGCGAGTGGTGGCCAGAAGAGGATAGAGAGGGAGGGGAAGAGCGGGGGGGAAGAGGCGGAGGAGCTGGAAGAAGATGGAGGGGAAGATGGGAAGAGGAGCGAGGTAGAAGTGCGGAGGCGAGGAGGTTGGAAGAAGCGTGGAAGAAGAGGTGGCTGGCAGCAGAGGCTGGGCAGCGGCAGCGGCGGCTGGACAGCAGCGATCGGGCGGCGGCGGCGGCTGGGCAGCGGCGACTGGGGTGGTGGCAGCGGCTGTCCTGCAAGGAGAGGTCCGTAGGCAGCAAGGGGAGGGGTCCGGAAGGTGGCGGCTAGGGTTTGGAGAGGGAGGATTTGGAAACTAGGGTTTCCCGGGGGAAACAAGAGCCGTTCTCGCTGTATAGAGAATACTCAGAATTTCTATTTATCAAAACTGAAATTAACATACAGATCTTGGGTATTTATAATATCCTCAAAGCGATCTAGACCTTAGAGTGTTTTAATAAACGATCGGAGGGCTAATATTCGTCCCTCCGATCAATACATGAAACGGACAAAAATAAATGCGAAAATAAAATCGAAACGGACGAAAATAAATGCATAAAAATAAAACTGAAATATCAAGGCCGGTATGGGTCCGGGCGGGCTAGGCGGCAGGACCCGCGTCGAAGATGGTCCCCATCAACTAGATTGACCCGAATAATTATAAATTGTGTGTGCGCTTTCTTACTCTAGCCTTTACTTTTAAATTATTTTATTAGCTTTAGTTTTTTCTCAAGTTAGTATTAAAATATCTAAAACACACTAAAAATAGTAAAGTTATTAAGTTCAATTTTATAAATTAAGAAACCCAATTCAGTCATCAAAAGAGATTTGGGGTGTTTCTCATATGAGTTATGAAGACATTTGGCTAATTTGTCAGCTATATTCCATGTTTCTTATAGAATGTGTGGTGATTGGGTGTCAAATATAGCTTGTACATTCAAAAGGTTTGCATGTTTACAAGGAACATGCCCAAGCGACGTCAAAAAGCACTTTGTTGGATGCTTTATATTTTTTGTTGGAATTTGAAAGGTCTCCACATCTCTCAACCATAATATTAAATTAAGCATTAAAAACAAATAACTTACCTTATTAGCTCATTCTTAATTTGGACTTTGTCCCCATTGAATGCCAGAAAAATAAGCACAAATAGTGGAATGCAATCTTAAGTGACCAACACAGCAGTTCAGCTTCACCAGGCTTCACATAATCCCCAATTGATCCAGATAATTCTTTCACTAATCTAGCAGATAATAATAAACCTTCTAGCCTTCAGTATGCTATCAAAAACCTGTTTCAAAACCACATAACCTCTTGTTAAACTTACTTCTACCCATCATCTACCCAATTCTCAGAGACAGTAGGCTGAACCTGAGTCCTCCAATCTAATAGCTTAAAATCCTTGTTTAACCCTAAAATCAGAAAGTAAAGTTCATATTTAAAAAGAGTTATTGATATCTTAAGAATATAAAGAGAAAATATATCAAACTCTTGCATAAGAAACACTGCCAAAGGTATAAATATCATCTGAATCAAAGCTGATATCAAAAATTTTGTTAATGCTCGAAATCAGCATGTTCTCACCACAATATTTCCTTGACAAAGAAGAGGACATGAAGCTCTAGGCTATTTGGAGAGGAGAAAGAGATGAAGAAAAGAAGAGATCAAAGATGCGACAAAGGAGAACATGAGGCTAGCACCTTACAGCTATTATTTCTGTGGGCAGCCACGAGAGAAAGGAGAAGAGACTTGGTAGAGAGGGAAGAGATAAGAGAGGAAGATGAGAGATGAAGGAAAGAGAGCTCAGTTTATGGGGCTGGATAGGAATGCGGGTTATGAACTTCTAGAGTTTCTAGCAACATTAGGCATGAGAGGTCTCTATTTTCAAGAAGAAGTTAGGCAGTGAGGCTATTTAGAAGGTAATGTTCTCTTAAAATTAGAAAATAAAAAAAATCCCATGAAAACCTTAAAAACTTATAAAATTTTCTCAAATTTTTTGAGAATTAATCTAAACAAAAGGAAATACAGTTCTGCCATCAATAAACCAAATCACAAAAAATGTTCAAGGTGAAAATTGAAAAATTGCTCAAATCCTTTTTATAAAATGTCATTACTTCACTCTAAATATCTCCACCAAACTTCCTAGCACTCTCTAAAGTCAATCAATTAAGCATAAATCAAATTAATTTTATGATTTCTATTTTTTCATCATAATCTCTATTCAGTTTTGTAAAATCATACATATTGTCATCGTTTTGTAATAGGCATAACAACAATAAGCCATGAATTTTCCAGTAAATAACAATAAGTCCTGAATTTCCACACTTACAATTTCACATTAATAAGGAGGACACCTAATCTTATAACTTCATCACTCTTCATTTTCATTAAAGTAATCCAAATCTAAATTATACTTTAATGATAAAAGCAGTAACTAATATTATCTTAAGAGCCACTAAACTCACTCCCATCAATCAAATGATTGCAATTTCATTAAAAAAACTTATGAGAATTATTAATACAATTAGTTTAATGTCTACAATCTTTGAAATGTATTTTCTTTTCAACATCCTTGATACACTTCTCTTAAATTAATTTTTTTATCACTTAATTTAGTTTGCCATGCATGTGCATATCTCCCTCAATATTTATAATTTTTTGTATAAACAATCCATGGCTAAATTATTTTTTGTATAATTTTTAATCTCGTGATATATAAATTTCTCTTCACAACATCGTTAAATTTAAGCAACTTCTAATAATAAACTTTATTCTTTATAGTTTTTTTAATGAATAGTTTCAATTACCCTAGTATCATTATTACTGAAAGCCTTCATTTTAGATTTTCCATGAAAATTTTTAACAACAACCTTACTAACGCAACTAGCAATCATTTTTTACATAAAATTTTCTTTCCCATAATATTCATTGCCCTAACTCATTTTCAATCTTAACATTTTTCAATCTAGTCATCCAAAATAACTTGCATATATTATTTTTTTATAATATAGTAATTTTAAATAAAGAACCAATAACCAATATTGCGCTAGCAAACTTTCTCCTAGAATAACCTTATAATCTTTGTGATATATCAATCTCTTATTTATACCACACTTTTTATTTTCTTGAATAATAATTGGCAATTATAAAACCATAAGCAAAATAAATTGCAATACATTTTCCCGTCAATATAAACTAATGTGAATATCGTCAAATTCTTCAGTTATTCTTTCAACATGCCCTTTGAATTTCCTTTGATAAATAACTTCTTTTGAGATAGTCTTGAATCAACACTTTCAAATAATGCCAAGAAAATTTTATACTCACATTTAAACGTACATGAAGAACATAATGCATAAAGTATTAAATCATTGATCAATACAATCTTTAAAGTCATAATCATATCTCTCGACCTATTAACTTTCATTCTGTTATCTTTTAAATTTTTATTTAAATGATACACACATCATTTCTATGTTAATACTTATCCAAGATTTAAAATATTGAATCTTAAGCAATTAATTTCATTTTTTCTCATCAACACAATTCAGATCATGTAAGAAAAGAAGATTAAACTTTCTATTAATCATAATATCAACTAACTTCATCAACCCACTATCAGAGTACCAATATTTTTAAATTATAATCTTAACCAAGTGTCTAAGACTAGCATTCTAACTTGCATACATCCATAATATAAAAATTCTTGCTTAATCTTGGCATTGATGTAGCAGCTTATACATACTTTTCATTGCATTCATGTGCCACTTCTAGGTAGCAACCTTGCTCTAGCATAATTTCTCAAGGGATTCATTAGATATAAAATCAACAAGTATTGTTTATGTTGAAGTATTTCATGATTTCTTAAGGGATTAATTAGCACTATCTAATACAACCCTTCACCTTTTCTCTTCTACAGCTTGAAACCCAATTATAGCAATGTTCCTCATGCCTCATGATATCTTTATTTCCTTGAACGTCAACGGCATTTCTAACAAAGAGTCGCTGATTATGTTGAAGCATCTTATAATCACAATCCAATATGTATTAATGTTCATTAGCCAACGGTTGGTAAAAACTAGAAATAAGATGCCTCCCTTATGCAGGACTAGTATAACTGTTACTTAGATCGATTAAAATACCCTTAATTGTACCATTGTATAAAACATCATCAGATTGTTCACACAAATATAAATGAAGGGCATATCTTGTTGGACCTCTGTGTTATATGTGAAAATTTCTCAAATATTAGAAGAAAGTAGGTACGGCAAAACCTAAATCAATTCTCAACTCAGCACAATCTTGAAAACACATATGAGCCAGACTACTGTTGATCATTTGTGTAAGGATTGTTAAAATCAATTACCTTAATAATTTCGATCAGCTTCAACACTACATATTAAAGCCCAAAGCATTTAGATTTCAGAATAAAATTACTTATTCTTAGAGCTTGTTAAAAACTTAAGGAAAAACACTATGAAAGAGTTTATTGCTCTATGGAAAAAACAAAAGAGGCTTCACCATATTCTTCTTATTATAGCAAACAAATTTAAGAAAACACACCAATTTTTGGCAGAATTTTATGTCAAAGACTGTAGAATTGCATTACAAGCAACTGACTCTGGATAACAAAATATAAATTAATTTTGAAAAAGCAAAACTCAATAGAGCTCTATAAATGAAAACTCTAGATCAAAAGGCATAAAGCAGCTTAAATTCAGAGATTGAAACACAAAAATCTTCGTAGTGCAAGTTAATCAAAAGGAAGTTCAATCTAATATACCACACTAAGAAAATTTGTGAAGAAAGCTCAATCTTCAAAATGTTTTACACTTCACATCTGCTTTATTGTTTTTATAGCACAACTAAATTTCCTATTACTATACTGCTTACCAAGTCGGTACTTATCATCTTTATAAAGCCGCATAAAAAACATATTTACAAATTGAGCAATCATTTTTCAAAAGATGATTGATTTATGGGAGTCGTAGAGACAATAATCAGTTTATTTGTTAACTCTTATTACTAGTGAGTTTGCTAGTTTCATAAATTTTTATTGAGACTGAGAAATTGTAGTGAAGTTGATAATGTGATTAAAACATTGTATTGGGCAATTGATAAGAACTTTGTATTTTCAGCATAACTGTTGATTGAATAAATTTAGATGGCAGTGTGTTGTGATCTTAGTGATGATGGGATAATATTGTAAAATCAAATTAATAAATCCAATGACTCCATTATTCCCTTGCGTAACACTTGGATTGTCACAGTTAATATCAAAGGGAGCTAAAATGATTGAATTAGAGCAGAGCCATTAGGGTTTGACATATGAGAAATCAAGTAGAAAACTGGGGATAGTTGGCAAATCACTAAATCTAATTAAGTTTGATCATTAGTTCAATTAATCAGCATATACAACCTATTAGAGGGTTGATTTCTTGATGAATCAAGTCTGACTAGCTAATTTGAAAAGGTTATTGAGTAGTAAGCTAGAGTTGATGGCATATCAAATTTGATTCTTTACCTAAGAAGTTGCACCTTATTTTAATGTAAAATTATTAATATAGCAGTATGTTAAGTTGTCTTATTAGTCTGTTATGCTTAAATTGCGACAAGTTCTAATAATTAGTCCGTTAACAGTAAATGAACAACTTGTTATGATGGTTTTCTAAATCCAACATATTTTTATTATTAACTATTCAACTAGATTCATTTGTTCTATAAATTAACTAGGTTAGTTCCTAAATAATTTCTTTCAAAATAGATATTTGTTGCATTCATCTAATAGTCCTGTCAATCTAAATATATAATTTATTAAGAATGACCCATGGATCAATTCTGTCTATCATTCCTTTATTGAATATAACATTAGATAATTAACATTTACCATCTAGTTTATTTAGTACAACTCATTGGTCCGTCAAGAAACATTTATCTATTTTTTTAAGTTCTACTTATCAGCCTAACCATCTAGAATTTATAAATCCATGAAGTTTAAGTCATTTATCTAATCTGACAATTAATCTGTTTGGTAACTCAATTTTTGCTGATCTTAATCTAGCAATTTATTAATTTGGTTTGTTAAATTAAGCCATTAGTATGTTTAAGTCTTATTTTATTAGCATATTATGTTTAGTATATTAAACTTCTAAGTTACACTACCGATCTTAATAGACTAGACTAGTAAGTCCAGTGAATTAATATATTTATTATAATTTAAATAATGCAACGGCTCAGTTCATTTCTCTAATAACTTGAGCCATGAATGCAGAACATCCTCACATCACACACATCCACCAAGCTATAAGTGTCATTATGTATATAAAACAAAAGTTTTCTAATTACAGCTTTTGCAACTTTCCATACAACACTTTAAGAAGTTTGTGACTAGATCCACCGTAGTAAAAGATAAATTGTCTTCATTAATGACCGATGAATTTCAGAGTAGCTAGTATAGTTATTTGTTGTAGTGTTCATCAATTGGCCAAGCATATGAAAATTACGTCAATAAATATTTGCCTCATGACAATAAGGTGCAGCATGGTGTATCGCTAAACATCAAATGATTATCAATTTGTTGAGAGTAAACCTAATCATCACTCATGTTTACCCAATGTTGGGTAAAATGTTGAACCAAGTGGTTTAATTAGATATTGGATAAAATTCACTAGTAACTGAGTAGTCTTCTCAATTAATGACCAAGAAAAATAAAAAAATATAGAAAGACTTGCAAAAGACGAAGAAACCAAATAAATTATAAAGTGTTTTGGCTCAAGAATAAACTTGTGTCCACTTAAAGATTTGGTGTCTTTGTTGCGCTTTACTTTTAATGCATTACAGATTGTAAGGAGACTTTGGAGAATCTCAGTTCTTATTACGTAGTGAAGAAAAAGAAGAACCAAAAATTTTGACTTCCACCACAATAATAAGAGAATTTCCAGCAAGTTGTCTGCAATGTCGAGGATTGTGGGGGAGCCAAAGATGAATCCAAATATGAATCCTTTGCCAATGAAGAAAACGGATTTATAGTTATAAATGTTGGGCAATACAAAACATGGCAACGTGGAAGATATTACTCGTAATGGTCAGATTCCTTATTTGGGCAAACTCAGATGCGAGCTGAAAAAAATACTCATATCTATGTATCTACTAAATAATATCACTCCATGATAGTACCAACAAGTCAGCAATGCATATTTCTATCAGAACATGTAATCAAACAAGTTACAATAAAACAACCATATGATTAAAAATGATTAGTACATAATCATGTACTGTGGTCACATGAATGTCCAGTTAACACACTAAAATTGTTTATAGCATTTTCCCCAGAAACAAAGGTATGCCCTTTGAGGGTTTACATTTAAGTTTATTACTTTCTAAGTCTGTTTAAATCCTGTTCACTATCATCTGCCATTTACAATACTTTTATGCTCAAAATCCTCAAAGAGTCAATGCTAGATATATGTAGTAATTCAAGACTGAAATATGTTGGTTAGAAGCAAATATATCACAGCCAAGAGGTGGGGAATTGAGTTTTGAAACATAATACCACTTTGCCTTACAATATGATTACACCGCTTTGCCTTTTAGTATGATTACACGTAATTATAATTTATCAAATAAAAATGTGTGAATGATTATCACACATATAACAAATTTCCTCTCAATCTTTTAAATACATAATAAAATAAAAAATGAACAATTTAGTCCCAAGACTTCACAAATGGGGCCACTTTAGTTCATAACTTTTACAAGTGGCCAAATTGATCCATGAAAAAGAATGGCCTTATTAGTTCCACTCGTTATTTTGCCCCGAGTGCGTTAAATTTAAAAGGGTAATAAAATCCGCACATATTTATTAGATTCTTTTTTGTTTTGGTTTACCAAGCCCAATAACCTAACTCCGACAACAGATTCACATCTCAGGAAATAGTTTTTTCTTGGAAAAAATTCTATAAGCAATAAATAATAAGTACTTGTGTAGGTGGCATTAATAAGTAGCAATTAATTTCCATGTATGCAATTGCTACGAAGAAGAATCACACTC
This sequence comes from Gastrodia elata, assembly GCA_016760335.1. NCBI lineage: Eukaryota > Viridiplantae > Streptophyta > Magnoliopsida > Asparagales > Orchidaceae > Gastrodia > Gastrodia elata. Next base: position 33,403,492 of record CM028682.1, read on the forward strand.
ATCTTCCTCTCATACACAATGCATTAAGAAACCATCGATACAGTGCCTCTCCTTCACAAAGTGTGACATTCCTTCACAATGCAGCATTGGATAGTGCACTCGCAGCATAACTTGACGACGACAAGCTGGGATCCCTCCTCTTCCTTGTCGCATCATCCCAAAACATTGTGTCAGCAATTTAATATAAAAATAAATCCATAGGAGGATATATAAAGGTGTCACTCAAGAAAAGATCGAAGTAAGGTTTTCCAGCTAAGAAGAAAAAATTTGTGTGGACAAGAAATTGAATAAAACAACTATGTTAGAGGTGATGAAGAGGGATCACAAAGCTTTCGAGCAAATCATTGAGCCAAATGAGATGAAGAAAGATTCAGATATGTAAATATTACGGTCGGAGATATCTAGATAAATGATAAAGAATTTTGCTACGGCAGCTCGCTCGGTGCCCCTCCACAACCCAGCACAATTAATGCACCTAAACCTAGGGTTAAATTGATAATACTTGAAATTTGCTAGTCAAAATCATTGTTATAGTTGTATTAAAGGTATTTAATTACCTAATAAAAGAACTAGAGCTGTGGCGAGAGCACCGAAAACATTTTTCAATGATAAATAAATATTTAAAGTAAATTTAATATGCAGGCATAACAACACTCTAAAATATGAGAGTAATAAATATACAAAATTATCTTTTTAAATGCCCTCGTAACTTTGTTTTTAAATTTTAAAATGCAATCATCCTATCCTATCATATAATTATTTTATAGATTTGGAGAACATAGTTAATATGTAGACAATATTTGAAATCTATATTTTTTTCCAAATTCACCCTATAAAATTTAGCACCGTTTGGACAAAGGTAATAGCTGAAACTAAAATGGCCTCATAAAGAATTTTTGAGGGACCAAATTAGACACCTGTAAGATTTGAGGACTAAATTAGCACCTTTTGCAATGTTCAAGAACCAAAATAACCATTTACTCTAACTAAAAATGATGATTTACCAGGACAATGGATAAAAGCATAAAAGAGGGAAAAGTTAAACCTTCTAAGCAAATCCTTGTTCTCTGATCCACTAAGCTTTTTAAGCCGGCAGCCAACAGACTCTTCAAAAGCACTACGTGCAGAACCAACGGTTAATCTGCCAAACACAATTTGGAGCCTTACTGTCATCCTTAAATCCTGATCTAAAACATTTGCAATGAGTTCTTTGCTTTTACAGGCTTCAAACTCTGAAAACAACCCATGTTTGTAACCCATTTTTTTTACATCACTAACGTCAGCATATACACCTGCACGCGTGACAAATACAATCAAGTGGTGCAGAATAAAACACAAGTAATACACAAAAGTATGCTAGCTCAATGTTACATTACAACGATGACAATATCATCTAATTAATGCTGCTGGGATAACAATAACATTCATATAATTGAGATATCTAACAAAAAATTCTATTTGAATCAAATTCATTTTGTATAAAGGGGCTATTCGGTTTGTTCATTTTAGTAATAAAGTAAGCATTTCAATTAAATTAAATTTTTTGGGTGTTTGGTGAGCAGTATTAAATTGTTATTGCAATTTTCTGAAGTAATCTAATCACCGAAAAAGTTCAAAATGACAGCATTATATTATGCCCAAATAAAGCAGAATAACATTAAGCAGTCACCTGTTAATAATTTTATTTTTGACAATTTTCTCATTTTCACGTTCTTCCTGTATGCTCCACAGCAGTTTACTTTTCTTGCCTTGCATAACCGTGCTTTCTCCTGTAGGTTATCACTTTCTCTTCAATTTACGGTTACCATTATTTTAATTTTTTTTAACTATCAAACGTCAGCAAGGCCAATTTATGTGCCAACAATTCATGTAGCAATCGAGACCACCAGTTCATAAGGATACCAATAAATAAATTGGTTATGTTAACTAGAAAGCATATTACGTTAGTTATGTTATCAAGATAGTTTATTATGTTATCTAGGAAAATTGAGTGTATGAATTTTTTCTATGTTAAAAGAGGAAGAGAAAAACCGAAAAAGATAATACGTAACAAGTGAAAGGATTTTTTTGTTTAGAACTTTGGGAGGTGCTTACATTTTATCATCCCACAATGAAAAAAAAAGTGAAAATTATCATATTAGTCCCTTGACTTTTGCAAAATGTTAAAAATAATCCTTAACTTTTAAAAATATCCATTTTGGTCCCTTAACTCTTGTTTAAATGTTTATTTTGGTCCGTACCGTTAATACTCTATCCATTCTAGCAGGAATCGACTTTCAGCGGCTGATTCCTGCTGTAATTAGTCGCCCGCTGGATTCAGCGGCTGATTCCAGCGGGAATTGGCCACTGGAAATGGCCTTCAGATCCGGCTGCCATTTCCAGCGACTGGAATTGGCCGCTCAACGACCGGCAGATTCCAGTAGGAATTGGCAGCTGAAAATGGTCGCTGGATCCAGAAGGAATCGGCCATTGAATCGAGCAGCCGATTCCTGCTGGAATCAAACACTGAATCCAGCGGACGGCTAATTCCTGAAATGGTCATTAGATCCAGAGGGAATCGTACAGCCATTTCCAACGACCGATTCCCGCTAGAATCGACCGCCCACTGGATTTAGCGAACGATTCCAACGGGAATCGGCCGTTAGAAATGGTCGCTCGGTTCAACGGCGTATTCCCTCTGGATTCAGTGGCCATTTCCAGCGGCAGCTGGATCTGGCAGCTATTTCCAGCAGCCGATTCCCACTGGAATCGGCCGGCCATTGAATTCAGCGACCGATTCCCACTGGAATCGGCCGCTGAAAGTCGATTTTTGCTTAATTTAACGGAAGGGATGGTATATTAACGGTGAGAACCAAAATAAACATTTAAACAAGAGTCAATGGACCAAAATGAACATTTACAAAAGTTAAGAACTATTTTGAATATTTTGCAAGAGCAAAGAGACCAATTTGATAATTTTCTCAAAAAAACAAATATCCATATTACCTATCCTACTTAGTTGGACAAAGACTCAGTGTTGTTTTTTGTAATATGCTATCAACAAAGATTATCATGATAATAGTTTGTCACTTCTGTAATTTTAAAATTTTCTTGTAGATAATTGTGAGACAACATTTGCAGAAATTTAGCACAAATTTGCAAATTTCACCAAAACTAGAATTAAATAGATTATTGGTAATTTTTGGAATAAATGTATCGAGCACAGCGGTGGGTGCAAGTCGTGCAAGTCAAGACAGCAAAATTGTCAATCATCTAATCCCAATCTAAAGAATATTAATAAAGCTACTAAAAGTAGATAAATATAAGTTTTATTCAAAAATTAGCAATGAAAAGAAAAGTGTACGCAAGCATTTAATTATTATAATACAAATTGGCTCAAAAATTGTAAAGGCTACAATTCAAAATACTAGTAACTAAAAGTGAAGTAGCAAACTATCTAGAAGAAATCATAATATGAATAAATAGATGCACACAATAGAAATTGGGTTATGACTATACATGTTATTCATTTAGCTTTTTTTATCACTTCTATTGTGGATAGAATACCTCGCAGCACAGTTGAGCCACCCACCACCTAATGAACCCATGGTGAGAAGCGCTTCCAAAGAAAGAATCATTTTCCTATAAAGAATTCATCATAGAAGTAATACGTGCATAAGTTACCATGTGTATTCTTAAATAAAAGCATGTGTGTATCCTGAAGTATGAGCATCCATATATTAGCATATTCATAAAAAATTTCATTTATATATAACTTTTTCTTGATTTGCTAAAATTCATCTTCATGAGTAAGGTGAATTTAGATGAGTTAGGCTAAAATATTGATATAAGCTATGCAATATAATGTGAGCTGAAATATTTATTTCTACGTTGGTGATCTTCTTGCAGTCAAGAGGTTAATCTTTTCATTTAACTTTATAATTTAAATATGTACATAGAAAAATACGTAAATTATGTTTATCTAACAAAAGGGAGCTGACACTTAGATATAATTCTACTAGATTATGGGTTATAATTCTAGTATTTATCAAATGATTGTAAATGCCACAATTAATTTTAATTAAGAGTAGAGAATGCATAATTATTAAATAAAAATTATAATTACCCACTTTAAATTGAGATTTGATACTCTAAAGCATCGATCTAGCAAGCGATCACTCTCCTATGAAAATCAACTTAATAATAGAAGAATTAAGGTTCAATTTGATATTCATTTGAATAATTGAATGATTAAATCAAAACTGAATAAAGATTATACCAGAAACTTTGGAAGATTGGGTTCGTCGCTACAACTCGCAATCAAAGGCTAGGTTTCCTTCAATTGAGATTGTGGTAAAACCGTAATAAATCATATTTTTAGAGGACGTATAATTACATGCATACAAAAGATATAAATAAACAAGTGGCAAAGGGAAATAAGATTTTGGATTAAGGTTTGGTAACATTTGAAAGGTTTAAACAACTAACATTTGAAAGGCTTAACCATGCATACAAAAGAAATAAATAAAAGTATCCAAAGCTCTCACAAGCACTCAAAGGGGGAATGGACAGTAGGAAATTCCTTTAGGCCGATCTAGAACTTAAATAGAGTCGTTAAACAGTTCCAGGAATCATCCTAATGTAGTTAAGGTAAAAACCTAAAATTCAACTTTTTAGTTTACATTACAGGGAAAACCGCCATTAACTGCACATAATTAATCTAAAAGAATTCCTACCATTATAAAAAACGTGTTGGCGAAGTTCGTTTGCGGTTTGGGGAAGTTAAATTTACCTAAATAACAGGTTAATCACGGCTCAGTTAAATGAAATCAAGCTCTAATTATAGGGGATTAGGCATTAATTAATATATCAAACGAATCATTATCTCATGACGATTCGATCAGTATATGATACAATTTAGGGTTTTCGGTTGCCGTTTTCGCTCTCTGCAATTTAGGGTTTTCGGGCGAAGTCACCGAGGATGACGACAAGCAATGGGGATTTAGTCATCCCATCCGATCCGCAGTGAATATCTTTTCCACAGTTTTTAAAAGACTATTGTTACATGGGAAATGCTATTTAGACCTATTGACGTGACATCCAAAAATACCCATCCAATTAAATTAGATTTATTTCATTAATCTTTATTTATTTATATTAAAATAATATAAATATTATTTTTAAAATTTGTAATGAATTATATGTCCAAATATTATTTGATAGGTATTTTTGGGTGCCACGTCAGTAGGTCTAAATAGCATTTCTCTTGTTATATTTACATACTAGTATACATCAAAATATCTAGATGATGTGTCAAATAAATGTATAAGTAGATGACTGATTGAATATACTTTTTTGCAGGTCTATAAGCAAAAAATTAAAAAAAAAATTATATTGATTCTAAATATTTTTTAGTGTATATTCTTGTGTAAGTATAGCATTGTTATATACTTACACACTAGTATACACTAAATATATAAATGATATGTCAATCCAATGTGTAAGTAAATTATTAGTTGAATACACTCTTTATTGGGATCTATAAGCAAAAATAAAACAAAATAAAAAAAATTCTATTGGTCATGAATACTTTTTTGATGTATATTTTTGTGTAAGCATAGCATTTTTCTTTTAAAAATTGGCAGTAAATAAAATTTAATTTAAAACAATATAAATATTAATTTAAATAAAATAAATAAATATTCAAATTGCATTTTTCATCAAAATTGGACTAATATATTATAAAAAATTTACAAAAAACAGAGAAAACATGAGAAATCCAAAATTCAAAAAATTTCTAATATTTATTTTCTATACTTTTTTAAACTTCCAAACATTGGGATTTTATTAAAAAAATAGCATAATTATCAAAAAAATGTCAAATTTTCAGGAAACTTTTACAAGAGCATACTTCAGATTATGGCATAATAAAAACATAAATTTTGAATATTCCAGAATTTATTTCAATAATATCATTTTCTAGGATTTTGAATAATTAGGTACGGTTGGCAATTGTTTGAAAGGCGTGAAGGATAGTCGAGGATGAGTGGGAAAAGGTTCTCTATTTGAGGGACTATGGAATGGAGAAGTTGTCAAGGGTGTGGGGAGGCTAGACCTTGAATGGCCAAGAGTTGTCGGGACAAGGGAGTCTTGGGTTGTGTGAAAAAGAAAGAGGGAAAGCTCGAAGGATATAAGAAAACATGGAGGGCTCATGCATCCTACAGGCTTCTTGATGATGCTGGGACATTTGGCAAAACTTCTTCCTTTAACAAACCCCAACCCTAATCTTCCAGTATCATCTTCTTCCCAAATCTTTAAACCTCAAATGTTAAATTGTTATTTAGAGATTTTATGTTGTGCACGTATGTCAGTCCAGAGAAACCAAGAGACACATGAATCCAAAAAGCCCATTCCTCCAAAATTGATGGCCAATTTAGAGTTAAGAAACTTTTGATAAATCTCCAGAGATACCCTTATTTGCTGAGAATGGATGACAAGGTACTTCATTTCATTCAAGGCTGCAATTCAAAACAGGGACCTACTGTTTTGAATTGTCTGTGTTCTCCTCTCTTCTCATCTCTGTACTTTGACCCAACAATTCAAAACAGGGAAATCCGAATCCATTATTATGCCTAGGAGTGATATTGGGGGAAAAAAAAAAGGTAATTACCAAAAGCATAGACATCGATGTTCTTCAGTCCAAAGACGCATCTTCTCCGCAACCCGATTCCTAATAGCCGGCGAGCACCATCGACAACGCATGGGAAAACAACCCCTGTCCTGGGTTCAACAACCGTCGTCGTGGAAGATTCAGAGAAGGCTAGCGATGCCGATGGACGCGCGGAAGAATCTCCAGTAGCACTGGAGAAATTGGGAGAGAAAGCGAGGGCGAAGCCTATTCCCGCTGTGGCGGCCAATAAGATCGGTGCGTGGGGGAACGAGAACGAACTGGGATGGTGCGGTTTGTTACTGCCCAGCCATTGAGCAAAGCCGTAGGGGAAGCGGAGAGAAACCATGTGAGAATATTTTGCATAGTGGCCACACTACGGACAACACCCATAAGTTTTTTTGACAACGAACGCAGAAAACATTGCATAATTAGTTAATAGAATACTGAATTGATTTCACTATGAAATAAGTTTAAGAGAAAATATATTCACTTTTATAGTTAACTAATTGGGTACTACCTTTTGACTAATATATGCTCACGCTCATGATTGGTGCATATAGATTCATGGAAAAGGGGATTGAACCAAGTCCTCTAGCTAAAATGCGCATGAACATGTTTCAAATTGCGTTTGAATGAGCCAGTTAAAAATTTGTCTGCGATGTATTAAGAAAGCTCTACCTCAAAAATAAAGGGAAGGAGAGAAATCTCCATTGCTCGACAGCAAAATTTTATGAAGGAGAGATTGAGAAAGCGCTAGAACTAATATTATGAAGGAGAGATCAAGAAAGTACCGACTTAGCACAACTTTGGAAAAGAGCTTTGTGGGAAAATGTGAAAACTCTGCAGCCGGAGATGGAGACGGAGGGTTTAAAGTTCTAAATAAACACTAAATCCTCACTACTCAAGGCACTAAATGACTATTTTAATGGACTAAAACATTCACAGAAGTGAGAGCTTTAATTGGTTTCTAAAAGTCCTAATTGAGATGCACCAATTTGCTGAAATCCTAATTGGCTAATCCAACAACCAAAATGTACAGAATGGTGCCTTTGGCAACTCCACCAAGGAACAACTTTAAGAATGATTGTGACTTTTGCAATTCTATGAACAAAGATTTTGAATGATGTTTCTCGCTTTTGTGGAATAATGAAAGAGAACTCTTTTATAATTACAATTCATAAGGTTTTGTTCAAACAAAAAATATTTAGTATATAATTGACATAATAATTATAAATCTTTTGGTACAATTTTTTTTACTATTTTTTATTTTTTATTTCTTACTTTTTCACTACACTTGCATTTTTTTTTTTTGAATTAAAAAAAAATATCTTATACTCAATAAGAGAAAACCCACTTTTTAAAATGACATTATTTAGATCTAAGATTATTCACACAATTGAAGTTGCTTCTAAATCTCAGTGTTTATTGTACAACAAAATATGTTTTGACATTTGGAAAATAAAAATAAGAAACTTTATGTATTATGTAGATTGACGTATGTGGATCATAATAAAAGATGGTTATTCTAAACATAATACCACATGTAGACAATGAACATATGTTGATTTTAGAGATGCGTAACAAATTATATAGTAATAACATATTTTTGGTGTGCATTAAAATAAGAAGATTATATAAGAGTTTCATTTTTCTCTATTACTAACAAACTTTATGTATTATGTAGATTGACATTATTTGGGATACTAAAAAGATTTGGTGTACATTAAAATATCTCGTTAGGTTATCACTACTACAAGAACATGAGGCCAGTATATAAAGTTCATATGGTGCATATAGGATTTTATCACAAACTGTGATAAGTAAGACATTCCTACCTCAAGATTAACCTTAACCATAGTTATACTAATCACTTTTATTATATTATTTAACTTTACCTCTTAAGGTTATTTAGACTCTTAATTATCTCCTTCTATAACTATAAGCTTCTGATGATTGAATACTAATCAAGAGAGTCTAATTCATGCAAGTTTCTATGCAAATTAATGATTGAAGAGACAATATCCTTCCTCTAAGAAATATCATTCAGGTCATAATATAAATCATAAAATCAGGAATTTGGTTGTTTGATCAATTAAGTATTTTTGGCTAATTAAGGACTTATTTTATGCAAGTTATCTTATTTAGGAGAAAATCACCCTCAAATAAGGTTAATCAATGAAGTTCATAATCACTTAAATCCTCACTAGGGTTGGAGAATCTATCATGGAAATATAAAGATCAGGAATCAAATACCTTTATGCTAAGTCAATCCTTGTTATCAAACAAATGTAAAATCAATCATTGAACTAAATTTGATTGACAAATATGCTTGATATTAGCTATTTATGGTTTTGAGGTAATTAGGAATTATTAGATATTTAACATGCTAAAATTGATATATAAGGCCATATTAGGTTCCTTACTATTTAAGGCTCACATAAATACCAAAATTATCAAAATCAGATTAAAAATGAGGCTAATATTCAGTAATTAAGGTTTAATATAATTAATAACTAATTAGCAAAATAATTCACATATAAGTAAATCTAGATTTGCAAATAAGTCCTAATTAATATAATGAATAAATAAGATTATAAACATGTCATTTGGTTGTTTGATCAATCAAGAATTTTTTTTTATTAATTATGGACTTATTATATGCAAGTTGTCTTATTTAAGAAAAAATCACCCTCAAATAAGGTTAATCAATCAAGTTCACAATCACTTTAATCCTCATTAGAGTTGGAGAATCTATCATGAAAAATTAAAGATCAAGAATCAAATACCTTTATGCTAAGTCAATCCATGTTGTCTAAGAAATGTAAAATCAGTCATTGAACTAAATTTGATTGATTAATATGCTTGAGATTGGCTAATTAGAGTTTTGAGCTAATTAGGAATGATTATATATTTAACATACTAAAATTGATATATAAGGCCATTATTAGGTTCCATACTATTTAAGGCTCACATATATATTAAAATTATCAAAATTAGATTACAAGTGAGGCTAATAATTACTAATTAAGATTTAATGTAATTAACAATTAATTAGTAAAATTAGGCACATAAAATTAAATCTAATTTTGCTAATAATTTATAACTGATATAATGAATAAATAAAGACTATAAACATATCATTTGGATAAATGTACTCCCTAATATTCACTAATTAAGATTTAATATAATTATGGCATAATTAAGAAAATGATTCATAGAGACTAAAATATTCTTATAGTTTATTAATCAACACATTATTCTTACCCTAGTTTTCATGCATTATCCTAAAGTTAGAACTTTAGGAAATTAAATTTAATTTGAATTTAATTTAATCCAACAGCTTTGGGCTAGTTGGAGTGACCAGGTCCCGACAGGTTAGCCTATTATAGAATCATGAGGGTCGATCGGAACACGACAACATTGCATTGTTACATGACAGACTGTAGAATACACGTTTGCGCTTGCACGCAAGTGTAAGTGGTCTGAAGTAATAATTTGGAATATAAGTTCTGAGATTTATCGTCCTAAGGGAACGGTGTGTTTTATTACTAAGGTATATATATTCAATAATGTTTAAATGGTATGATTTTAGTTTTGAGTTGGTCCGTTAATGATGAATCCATTATTTACTTCATATATAAAGGAATTTTTCATAAAATCTATGTTAGAATCAGCTTACTTTGATAAAGTTTGTATAATTTCAAGGAAAATACAAGCTCATTAATTTTTAGATAATTCTGGAATATTTCTACAAATTCTGGAAGAAAACTGTTGCAAGCGCACCACAGCGGATGAGCTTGCAGCGGAAAGACTTACGGGACTCAAGCGCTACAGCGCGCCACAGCAGGAGGACTTGCGGGACTCGATCGCTGCAACGCGCCCCAGCGGGAGGACTTGCGTGACTTAAAACCACTACAGCGTGCCACAGTGGGAGGACTTGCGGGACTCGATCGCTACAGCACGCTACAGCATGCGCCGAATTTTTTTCTTCTCAGAACATTAAATGCAGCTAAAATTTGACCCATAATCTGGATCTTGTCTTCCAGCTATTTTTCTAGACCTGCTGCTTGATATTTAATTGGGAGGAGGTGATTTGAACAAAATAAAAGAATAAAAAAGGTAAAAGAAGTTGTCACCTCAAGCTCCACTTAGTTTCGCAATGATGGCAGAAATTATAAATCAATTTTTCAAATTTTAAAGGGATAAAAATGGATGTGCACCCTTCCTATAAATATAGCTCTTCAATTTATTTGAAAGGTTCCCAATTTGGCTAAAAAAAACTTCTAAGTAAAAAAAGGGCTGCATAAAAGAGAAGAAGAACTTTCCAAAGGTGGAATATCTTCAATTGCTAAGGAGAAGAAGGGAGAAAGGCAACACTACGGATCTAAGAGAAACAACCACGAACAAGAAGAGCAGAAATCTAGAGAACTCCATCAAAGGAACGTTCATAGTAATCTCTAACTATTGTCTTTATAATTTTCTTAGTTGATCATGAAAGGGTATTTATCCATGTATGTGTTCTTCTTTATCTCAAGTGTAATAGAGAGATAAACCCCCCCCTCTATTGGGGAGGGTTGGGCCAATCCTATATATCATGTAAGGGATTATTATGTATGAAAATTTTCTCAAGCTTCTAATAAAAATTTGTGAAATGAATGACTTGTTAAAGAAATCAAAAAGGGACTATTTGTGGACTTAATGTGGATTATATGACGAAGGATCTAAATGACATCAAGATTTAAAAGTCTTGTGCTCCATAGCTCACTCTTAGTTTTGAGTTGGAATTATGAGTGCATAAGAGCTTAGAACTGTGTGAGGAAGTTCTTGAGCCTAGTGCACCTTGATTTATGACCAACTAAGATGTTGATGTGTGTGAGCTAAGACTCACTAAATGAGCTCCGCAGCTCAGCAAACATGATGGGAGGAAGATAACTTATTGAGAGCTCATGTGTGACGTGACATAGCACATTGAGCCAAACTAGTTATCTCCTTATTCAAACTGTGCATGACGCGTGTGATGCCCATAGTGGAATCAATGCTTGTAAGATCTTAAATAAGAAAACAACTCTCATTTTTATAATCCAAAAATAAGAGGAAAACAAATGATCTAAAATCTTATGAGGGTCTTTGTGCTGAAATGAAACTGACTGTAAGTTTATTTCAAGCATGAGATTTGAATTTGTAAATCTTGAAGTTAAACTCTAAGGAGGACAATGTGCACTTGATTAAATTACATAAAACTAAGTAAAAAATAGAAAGGGCAATGCTTGAGGAATTATCTTACATGAGGCTCTAAATATTTCATGTGGGAGAGACCCAACTCTCCTCTCCTTTTATCATAGTTACTTTATACCAAGAGTTGTTGTGCTTATTTAGGAACCTAACAACAAAATATGCATAGTTTAAACATTATTGAAAGTAGATATATCTTAGTAACAAAACACCCGATTCCCTGAGGATGATAAATCTCGAAACTCACATTCCAAATTATTACTTCAGACCGCGTACACTTGCGTGCAAGCGCAGACTTATATTATACGTCTGTCAAGTTTTTGGCGTCGTTGTCGGGGAATCGGTAATTGTTTTGTATTAAGGAAAATCTATCATTAAATAGTGATTTAAATAGATCATTTGCATATAATTTTGTTTTGTATTTATATAAACTAACTTGTAGTTAGATTATTAATCTTTTCTTTTTATTATCATTCTAAATTTTTGATCATTATCATTATAATTGTTCTTGATAGCTTAATTTCAGTCTTGTATGAGTAAGAGAATTTGTACTGAATATCTTTTTGATCCAGAAATTGAGAGAACCTATTTACTAGCTAGAAGAGAACAAAACTTTTTACAGAATCAACAAGCTATTATGGAAAACTTTAATGAAAATCTGGGAGAACCTTTAGGAGGGAAGATGTAGTGCCCCACCCCATCGCTACGCACAAAAGAGATAGTTATAATTAATTTCTGCGGTGGAGCGGCGCGCCACTCGGGGAGGAATATCCCGTCTCCTCGAAATAGCTGAAAACTAAGCCCGTTCGAAGGACTGCTAACTCAACCTCAAGGAGGGTTGAGAGCTAATACTTAAGATAAGAGTAGTATTCTTATCCTAAGTATTAGATAAATATATACATTGGATTTAGAATATAATAGGAATCCAATATATGTATAAGATATCAGCATTTCCAAAATACTGATCATATCATAATACTAAGTATAAGTAAAATATAATAGAGTGCGGAAGCTTAAAGCAAATATCTATAAACATTCATCACAGAAGCTGTATAAAACATTCATCTCAGAAAAGAAAAGAAAATATATCCAGAATTATTACAAACAGTTTATTGAAATACTGAAATAAAATTAGGTACTAAACTGAAAATACTAAGTAGAAAGTAAAACTGAAAGAGAGCCCACTAGTGCTCCACGAGCTCTTCCTGAATCTCCTGGGTGTCCTCCTGACCTAGCTCAATATACTGCTCAAAATCTAGCAAATTGTTGGATCCCAAAAGTACCTCATGTTAGACAATAAGTCTAACACATCGAACTAGTTTAAACAGTTCTAATTATTTATTTAACATTTACATAATATGATTAAATCTGTAAAAATATTATAAAGGTAACTGAAAGCATAAAACTGTATAACACTATACAAAATTGAAATAAAGTAAGGTAAAGCTGAACTATGAACTGAAATACTAAAAATAACCCAAAATAGTACTGAATCTGAACTGAATAATCATTTGTAAAATTATGCTGCATATCACTGAAACTGTGCATTTGAATATGCCACAACACTGTACGCTACTGATATACAACCAAAATATCATTGAACTATTATGAGCAGTACAGTCCAATGTATACATACATCCAGTTGGGAATACTATTTACTGATGATGCCGATACATCCTGAAATTCTCTAGTTAATATATGCAACATTCTGTAACTCATAGATCATCATTGATACTTAAACATCATTTTGATTCTCATACATCATGCTTATGCTCATGCTCATGCTTCTAGGCTACATGAGTTAAATCTAAAAATCCAAAAAATACTTTGAAATCTGATAATGAATCCTAGGTCTCCATTGTGTAGAATCCTGCTAAAATGATTCTTACTCCTAGGTTCTAATTCGATAATTGGTTAAAGTTGAGATTTTATTTACAAGTCATTAGCTGGGTTGATTGTATACACATGTTTAGCATGTTTGCAAAAAAAGTGGATTTAATCCTTTGCTTATTTAAACTGCAATTATCGAAGTGCACTACGATAAGAGGTAGAACCCGGTCACAGTTTTCGTATCAAGCTAAGCCGTTAAATGGCCTAATTACAAGCATACTTAGTGGTCTACGCAAAGTGACTTAAGGTACTTAGTTTGCTTAAATTGCATTTATCGAAGCACACTACGATAGGAGGCAGAACTCGATTGCAGTTTGTATCTCAAACTAAGGATCTTGTTCACTAATTGTAATACTCTTAGACTTGGAAGATTTATTCTAACGGGGCTGTATTCGGCTAATCCCGCTGGACAGCACCTGGTCATAAGTCCATATTGGAGTGAATCAACCAATCCTAAATATTATTGAAATAATCCAGTACCATGGGTATACTCTACTATACCCAACCAATAATTTGGGCTTAGACAATTCTATTTAATCAACAAGGATTTATTAAAGCTAAATAATCCTTACTCTACATAGGTTTGTCCTACACAAGGCTCCAAGGATATGATTAAAGGATCACTCAATATAGGTTGCTACTACAAGGAATAAGTCACACTCTAAGTACTTTAGGTGATTTCTACCCCAAGATATCAGGTTCAACTTCTAAGGTTATGAAGGATCGACTAGGTTTCTACCTCAATAAGTTATAAAAGTCCTTCTTACCTCAATGTATCATTAGTTAAGGTCTTTAACCATTTCAATAATGAATCATATAGCAAGACCCTTAAGATCTCACTTTTCTGCTTCTTAAGAGAACATTTAAGGTTTATTTGCTAGTTTAGGTTAAAGTGATCAGATCAGATGAGTAAAATCTATCTAATCCTTTCCTATTCTATAATCATGGGATGAAATCAAAGTTCTTATTAGAGTTAGATCATTTCATAAATCTTTATAATTTTATTATCCATTTTATGCTAATAGTCTTATATAAGGGAAAATTAAAGATCTAAAGCTTAGATTCAGATGGTACAATCACATATATTCAATATTAACTTTAGCACTTCTAATTCAATGATTTAAGATTAATATCAAATCATATGCATTATTGGAATAATGTCAATTAAATTACCTTATAATCAAGTTGATTAATTAATGATTAAGATTTAGACCTTAATCAAGACAAGTTAAGGTTTAACCCCTAACCTTCTTATCATTAAGACTAAATATTAATTTAAAAGTGTATGACAGATCAATGTAT
Source organism: Gastrodia elata (assembly GCA_016760335.1). NCBI lineage: Eukaryota > Viridiplantae > Streptophyta > Magnoliopsida > Asparagales > Orchidaceae > Gastrodia > Gastrodia elata. Next base: position 33,418,565 of record CM028682.1, read on the forward strand.
TGTTAGTGTATTATTGATGTCAAGCCTTATATTTAGATTAAGTATCATTTACTTAATCAAGTTATCATGATTCTTATACTTAATTATAATTTAATATTAATTTAAATATATCAAGATGTCCCATTTAAATATTAAAGTTCTCTAATATACATCCTAAAATCATAAAAGCATAGATATGTAAGTTTGATATAAAATGAAAAGTAATTAAGGTGAACTAAATTCTAAATCAAATCAAAGAAGTTAGCACTTGATTACAAATCTAAAAGATTTAGGTTTCATGCCATTTAGTTGTTAAGGTATATCTATTTAACATAAGCATATACAGATTCTATTATTTAGCAATTAGCATAATACTTTTAAGGTACATGAGAGGTTTTTAGCATTTGATCAAAGTGATAAAGTTCAAACTTAAATTCAATATAGAATTTTATGCAATATTCAATTTTAACTAAAATAAGTTCAAATTTGATATAACGCAGTCCCACTAGGGTTCTAGGGACTTTAAAATACCAAAACAATGAAGTTTTGGCCATTTCAGCCAAAACTGGGTAGTTTCTAATTAATTCTGAGCAGTTTTGCAAGTTTGGGCGATGCAGCACTTTTCACGCGACAACGCGCGGTAGCGCTTTCTGTGTGGCAGTGTGCCGTATCGCATTTAGCGCGGCAACGCGCTGTAGCGCTTTTAAGGTGACAGCACGCGGGAGCGCTTTTCGCGCGACAGCGCACTGTAGCGCTGGGGGGCGCTGCGGCACGCTGTGGCGCGCCCCAATGGTTCAACTTGCAAAAATCACTGTTTAATTAATTTATTTTTCATATTTTCCTAAGTTTTTCCAAAAATTTCCGCTGCAGCCCGCTGCAGTGCGCTACGGCCCGCTGCAGTGCACTACGGCATGCTGTAGCGGTCCATTTTGCAAAATACTGTTTAAATAGTTTAATTAATATTTCTATATATTTTGCTGAAATCCTGCTGCAGCCCACTGCAGCGCGCTACGGCGCGCTGCAGCGGTCCAGGTTGCAACTTTTGGCGCTGCAGCGCTAGACGGTGATTTTCGCATGTACGAAAACTATAAGACCTATTTTTAAGCTCAATTACTCTCAATCCAGAGCGTTCCATGAGCGGCGCTATATATCAATGGAAAGGTATTTCCGATACCTTTCCATTGACACTAAAATAGGCACAAACGGAGCATTTTAACTATACAAAAAATGGTGATGAATGCAAGGGTATGCAAAATAATGAAAACAGAGTATACATTTTTAAAGGAAATGAGCTGCATCAATGAGCCTTAATGGCTTCCATACATGTTTATGGACTCCTAAAGGTACATTCAAGCAATGTAATAATGAGAATGACAAGGAGAGGAGCAAAGGGGGTACCTTTTTGTCCTTATAATGAGAGGAAGAATAGGACCCTTGCTTTCTTCAAAACCTTGGGGATGAGCCTTCTTCTTCAGCTTAAGGATTTAGCAATGAAGGGAGAGAAGATAAAAACTTTCAGCAAGGAGAAGAAGATGGGCTGAGCTCTCCTTATAAAGGAGGAGAGGGAGAGTAGGGAGCTATCATAAGCTAGAGAGGCTAGGTGAGGGGAGAGGTAAGCTCTCTCCCATCAAGTATGGGAGGGAGAAATGGGAAGCATGGGTCAGCCAAATAAAGGGGAAGGTGGCTAGCCAACTAGGAGAGAGGGGGAGAAATTGCATATTAAGGATCAAATAATTGCTTAATTATTTTCCTTAAGTATTTAAAAATCCCTATTTTTGAAACGCACTCCAAAAATTTCCAAAATTTCACCCCTAGCTAATTTGGGGGTGAGGAATTCAACGGTAAAGTCAGAATTTGATTCCGACGATTATTTAATTATGCTAATTTTAGGGGTATTTAATTATATTAAAATATTAACGAAAAATTCGACAACTTCCAAATGCGTCCAAAACATCACCCCTGGCTAATTTGGGGGTGACGATCGCAATGATAAAGTCAGATTTTAATTTCAAGGTCAAAATAAATATCTCAATTTCTAATTAATTAATTATTAAAATACTCCAAAATATTGGATTAAACTCTGAATCACTCCAAACCTTCAGGGTTTGGTTCTAATGACTCGATGAACTTAATGGAATGATAATTATGCTATGATTATGCTAAAATTAAGCTGGGTAACAACCTTAGGTTATTACAGACTCGCCCACTTAAAAATGATGTCATCCTCGACATCATCACTAAGAAGGGAAAAGAAAACACAAAAAATTAAGAACGGAAATTTTGAATCTTAAAGGTACTTGAAGTATCAAAGAGACTTGGATATTTCTGTCGCATATCGGCCTCTTTTTCTCAAGTAGATTCTTCAACAAAGCGATTACTCCACTAAACCTTTACCATGGGAATGGAATGATTCCTTAGCTACCTTTGATCATGAGTTAAGATTCTGATAGGCTCTTCAATATAAGAAAGATCCGGCTGAAGAGATACCATTGGAAGTTAAATTAGGTGAGAAGGATTATGAGGACACCTCAGCAGAGAGGAGATATGGAACACATTATGAACTGCAGAGAAATCTTCAGGAAGTTTCAATCTATACACTGCAAAACCAATTTTCTCTATTATTTCAAATGATCCAATGCAGCGATGACTGAGTTTCTCGGCTACACCGAAGCGAAATATACCTTTCATTGGGCTAACTTTGAGATACACAAAATCTCCAATGCTGAACTCCAGAGAATGATGATGGGCATCATGATATTTACTCTAGCGATCTTGAGCTGCTTTAATTCTCTGCTGGATCAATTGCACTTTCTTATTTATTTCTTCAACTAAATCTGAACCATACAGCTGAACACCACCTGTTTCAGACCATGCTAAGGGTGTACTACATTTTTTGTCGTACAAGACTTCATACGGAGCCATGCCGATACTTGATTGGAAACTGTTGTTATAAGCAAATTGAACTAAAGGAATATGATCTTCCCAGAAACCTCCGAAATCTAAAATATAGAGATAAAGAAGATCTTCAAGAACTTGATTTACTCGCTCTATTTGACCATCTGTTTGAGGATGAAAAGTGGTGCTCATGGCTAGGGTGGTTCCCAAGTCTTGATCCAAAGCTTGCTAGAATTTAGAAGTGAATCAACTATAATGAACAGATACAATAGACCTCAGAATTCCATGAAGTCTGACGATTTTCTTGATATACAGCTTCGCCAATTTCTCTACAGAATCGATTTGACGCATTGGAATAAAATGTGCCGATTTGGTCAATCGATCGATAATGACCTCAAATTGAATCAGCACTAGATCTTGATTTAGGTAAACCCATCATGAAGTCCATAGAAATATCAAACCACTTCCATTCAGGAATTGCTAGAGGATGGAGAAGTCATCTAGGCTTCTGATGTTCAGCCATGACTAGATTACAGGCATGACACTTCGATACGAATTCAACCACACTTTTCTTCATTCCAGGCCACCAGAATGACTTCTTCAGATCTTAATACATTTTAGTACTACCAGGATGTACCTGGTAACCAGAATTGTGGCCTTCCACTAAAATCTCTTGATGCATGATTTGGGAATCCATAGGCGATCTTCTTGATAGATTACATTGCCTCGCAACTGTAGGTCGAATCGATGACCACTCTTGATTTCCCTTTTAAACTTCAAATAGTCCTCATCTTTTGTTTGGGAGATGGAGACATCACGGTGAAAGGTTGGTTCAACGGTACTTATAGATATTAGTTTGCTTAGCATAGCACCATGAACTGGCTTGATATCAAGCCTTCTGAATTCTTCCTCTAAAGGGCTTGAAGCTATTAAGGAGGAGAGTGTAGCATGATGACTGAGTGCATCCGCTACAACATTGGCCTTCCCTGGATGATATTGGATCGATAAATCATAATCGCTTATTAACTTGAGCCATCTTCGCTGACGGCAGTTGAGTTTGATGAATCCATAAATTATATCTAAAAGAAAGGGAATTTCATTCATTTCAGATCTTTATGATGCTCCTAAAATTAATTTTTTTATCTTTTTTAGGGAAAAAGCATCCAAGGGAATCCTGAGGCATTTCTGGAAACATTTAAAATTTATTAAAGAAAATCCGCTACAGTGCGCTGCGGCGGCGCGGTAGCGCGCCGTAGCGGAATTATTTAAACTTTATAAATAGGGGCTCAACTAATTGAACAGTGTTTTTTGCAAAATGAGCCGCTACAGCACGCGGTCGCATGCTGCAGCGGTCTGCAGCAGAATTATTTAAACTTTATAAATAGGAGGGCTCAATTAATTGAACAGTATTTTTTGCAAAATATTTCCCGCGGACGCGCGCTGCAGCGGTCTACAGCGAAAATATTTCCAACTTTATAAAACGGGGAAATCGATTAATTGAACAGTGTTTTTTTTTTCAAATTGAGCCGCTACAGCGGCGGTGCGCGCAGTGATCTGCAGCGGAAGTATTGTTACTTTAAAAATGAAAAGTGAAGTAATTGAACAGTAGAATTTGCAAAATAACCCACTGCAGCGCACTGCAGCGGGACATCTTCCAAAGCTCAAACGCGGTAGCGGGCGGCAGCGGGGGGACTTAGCAAATTTGCTAAGGACCATTGCACGCCGTAGCGCGCCACAGCGCTCTGCAGCGGCCTACCGCATTTTTTTTCCAGACATTATTTATTGCGGCTGGGGACATGACCTCTATCATGCATTTTGTCCCCAGCCATCATTCCCTGCAGCTGCTATATTTTATTTGAAAAAGAAGGTCTTTAGGTGATGTTTTGGGTAAATAAATGAAGATATTTGTCACCTCACCATCAATGGAGGATTTTTCCATCATGAGTTTAGAATTTTAAATGGAATGCTGGTTTTGAAATTAAGAAGAAGAAGAAGGCAGCCCCTCTCCTATAAATACCCCTCCTCTTGACTTGAGGAGGGTTCACAATTTTAGCCAAAAATCCACTAAGTAAGAAGGAGTGCCAAAGAGAAGAACTCCCTAAGGGTGGCAAAGCAAGCTCTTGCTTTAGAGGAGAAGGAAGAAGGCAACACTAGCGACTTAAGAAGGGAACATTAAGAAGGAGAAGAAGGATTATGGAGAACTTCCAAAGGAGCATTCCTAGTATCTTCTAAACTCTATTCTTATATTTTCTTTTTAGTTGATCATGAAAGGGTCTTTATCCATGTATGTGTTTTTCTTCTTTTCTTTTTTAATGAGTAGCTAAACTCCCTTGAGGACAGTTGGGGTAAAGTCCCATGTGCATGATGTAGTATTCATGTATAAATTTTTTTTTTCCTTAAGCATATTTTATTTTGTGATCTTAATGTCTTACTAAGAAATATTTTACTAATTTAGTCTTGAATGTGGAACAAGAGTAAAGAATAAAAAAGGTTCAAGAACTAATCGTCTTGTGCTCCTTAGCTCACCTTAAGTTGAATGCTAGGTTTTGAGTGCATGAAAGCTTGGAACTATATGACAAAGTTCTTGAGCTCAATGCACCTCAATCTAAGCTCAACCAAAGTGTTGACGTAAGTGATGCTAAGACCCACTAAATGAGCTCCTTAGCTCAACATAATTGAGGTAGAGGAAGGAAGTGTTGAGTGCTCATGAACTAAGTGACATTGTCGTTGAGCCCAACATATGAATCCCTCATCTCAACTATGTGAGATGCGAGTGTTACTCGTAGTGGAAATCAATGCTTATAAGATCCTAAGATTTAATAATCAAGCTCTCCTTGATCAAGAGAATAAAATTAAATTTTAAATCCAAAGAATCTTACAAGAATCTTTGTGCCGAAGTAGAACCGAATGTGAGTTCATTTTGTGCACGAGATTTGAACTTGTAAGACCTTGAGTTAAACTCAAGGAAAATAATGTGCACTTGATTTTAATTAAAATGAATGATAAAGCTTGAGAAATTAATATACATAACTATTATATCATGACATGTGGGATGGTTCTAGCTCTCCTCTTTCTCTCATCTTGCTCTTTTGCTTAGTGATCATTGTGCTAATTTTTAGACCAACTCATCCAAATACATTATAGCTTAAACATTAGTGAGAATAGATACACCTTAGTGCCAAATCAACCAATTCTCTAAGGATCAATAAATTCTCAGAAATTAACACTTTTCACTTATTACTTCAGACCACGTACACTTGCGTGTGAGCGCAGACGTGTATTTACAGTCTGTCAAGTTTTTGGCACTGTTGTCGGGGAATTGGTACTTGATTTGAATTAAGGACAATCTATAAGTAACTAGTGATTTAAGCATTTAATTTCATATATTAGTAGTTTTACTTTGTAATTATCAAAGCTAACATTTTACCTTTTAGTTATTTTATTTTTGCAAAACTATTTGATCTATATTGCTAAATCATTCTCGATAAGCGATATTATTAGTTGTAGAAGTAAAAGAGTTTGTACTGAATATCTTTTTGATCCTGAATGAGATAGAACATACTTATAAGCTAGGCGAGAACGAAACCTATCAAACCAACAAGCCATTATGGATAATTGCATAGAAAATTTAGAAGAGCCTAGGGGAAAAGCACTTAGAGACTATGCACTACCTACTGTTAGAGGAATCCCCCATGCAATTATAAGGCCAAATATTGAAGCCCACAACTTTGAAATCAAACCTTCCACACTGAGTATGGTGTAAAATAATCAGTTTGGAGGATTAGCCACTGAAGATCCTAACTCACATATTTCAATTTTCCTTGAAATATGTGATACCTTCAGATTTAACGGTGTCTCTGAAGACGTTGTTAAATTGCAGCTATTTCCTTTCTCTGAGAGATAGAGCCAAGAGTTGGCTCAGCTCTTTACCGAGTGATTCTATCCAGACTTGGGATGACTTGGCTACAAAATTCTTAGCCAAATACTTCCCTCCAGCTAAAACTGCATGGTTGAGGATTGAGATCTCCAACTTCACTCAGTTGGAAGGTGAGACTCTGTATGATAGGTGGGATCACTTTAAGGAGTACCTCAGGCATTGCCCACATCATGGGTTCCCTCTATGGATGCAAGTGCAAACCTTCTACAATGGTTTGAATGCTCCAACGAGGACACTCATTGATGCAGTCGCCGGTGGTTCCATTAGTGGAAAAACCCAAGAGGAAGCTTACTACCTCTTGGAAGAAATGACAAATAATACTCACCAATGGCCCCTCCAAAGGAATGATTACAAAGATAAAAAAGAGTGTAATTCACTAGGAAACTCACAGCAAATCCAAAAACTGCAAAATCAAATTTCCCAACTTAATAAAAAGCTAGAATTTGGATATATAAGCTCCTTTCAGGAGAATGATGTGGAATTGAGAGATGTTAATATGATCATGAATCATGGAAGGAATGGAGAAAGATTCAAAAACTCACTTAAGGAATTTATAAACTCCACTATTGAATTTATGAATAAAACTGACACCATTCTAAACAGGCATGAGCACACTCTCCTCAGACAAGAGGAGACAGTCAAAAGAATTGAACAAAAATTGAAAGACATAATGAAGTAGTTAGAACAACCTTCACTAGTGGGGGTGATCGGGGAATATGAGAATGAATCGGGGAATGCAATAACCTTAAGAAGTGGAAGGGTTACTCATGAGATTTTGAGAAAAGAAAATAGCGAAGACATCACAAAAACAAGAGAGGAAAAGGAGGAAGGAGAAACAATCAGGACGAAAAAGAGTGTGGCAAGGGAAGCCAAGAGGGAAAAGCCTAGAGATCCACCTAAAGAGACCCCTCATATACCTTATCCTTAGCGTATGGCTAAGGAGAAACTCGATGTTCAATATCAAAAATTCCTTGAGACCTTTAAAACTCTTCATATCAATATCCCATTCACAGAAGCTCTTGAATAAATTCCTAGTTATGATAAGTTTATGAAAGACATCTTATCCAAGAAAAGGAAGATTGATAAAAAAGAGATCGTGGCATTAATAGAAGAATATAGTGCAATCCTTTAAAGAAAAATTCCCACAAAAAAGAAGGATCCAGGGAGTTTCACTATCCCATGCACGATTGGATGCCAATCTTTTCAAAAAGCCCTTTGCGATCTTGGTGCATCTATTAATTTGATGCCTTTCTACCAAAATCAGAACTCCTTTGGAACAGCACCAGAATTTTGCAAGTTTGCCCGCTGCAGCGTGCTGCAGTGGATTTCTTCCAGAAATAATTAGAAACTTTCCAGAATTGTCCAGAATTTGTTGGGTAGCATTTTTCCTAAAAAGTAGGCAGAATTTGATTAAGGAAGCAGTTTCAATATAAAAATGAATGCAAAATTTCTTTTATTTAGAATATAAATTATGTATTTATCACTCGTCCGTGAGTAAGCTCAAAAAATGAATTTTTTTTATTTTATGTATTGCAAAATTCAATAGGATATGTGTGAAGTGTTTTTGCCATTCCATGTTTTACTTAAAAATGTGATTAGAAAGATTCAACTTCTGACAAATCCCATACTAATATTTCTCTTTCTCTTGACTATTTTAGTTTCCATTTTATAAATGTATGATGCTCGATTCTTAATTTCCAGGGGAGTTGGGGGATTTTTCGAATTGCTTAACTAAGATAAGCCAGATTCGTCGAGGTTCTCTGCAAAGAAGAAGGAGAAAAGTATGGTTAGGGTCAGCCCGCGACCCACACTATTCCACTGTAACTGGTCATCGGGCCCCGGCTAACCCACGTTGTCTCGCTGAGGAGCGACCCGTTGGGTGTCGGTTGACCTGACCAGCCTGAAGCCATTTAAATAGGATTAATTTTAATTGAATTTAATTTCTTATAGTTCTAACCATAGGAAAATTTCATAAAACTATGGATTGCATTATTTTGCTCAATGCATTTCAAAATGCTATGATATTATATTCCATTTTGTTAAGAAAGATGTGTAGAATAACTAACTACAATAATATTTCAATTTATGTGGTTAATTTATTAATCTAGCCCTAATCTTATTTAAGTTTGATTAGTGAATATTAAGGTGTGCAATGTTCCAAATCACATGTCTATGGTCTATGATTATTGATTATGTCTTATAAAACTCAACTGTAAGGATATATTTATTCCTTTGTGATTTATGTTCTTAATGATGTCTTAATCACCTAATTTGCATGAGTAGTGAATGTTAAAATAGTTGCTTATTTAAATGGCATGCTCTTAGTCTTTATCTCTTCATTATGTTATTTAGAACTTAATTACAATGTTAGATTTAATTTTCCATGGTTAATTTTACTAATTACTTGCTAATCACATGAAAACCTAATTTGTGAAGGTTAGACACTTCACATACTTTATTTTGATGATTTTGGCATCTATGTGATCCTTAAATAGTAAGCAACCTAGTTATATCATTACATCTCAATTTTTGCACGTTTAACTCCTAATTATGCCTAAGTAGCCTAAATTCCTAACTTGCTTTTGTTAAGCTTAGTAGTAATCTAAACTTGATTTAATTAATGACTTTGCACTCATTAAATATCAAAAATTAACTTAGCATCTTTAGATTTTGTCATTTGATCTTTGATTGGCATGTTAGATCATTAATCCTTGAAATGATTGATGTAATTTTTCATCTAAATCCTAAGGTATATCTTGTTTTGATTTTCTCTTAAATAAGAAAATCAACATGAATTGATCTTTAATAAACCAATAAAATGCATTTGATTATCAAATAATCAACTCCTAACTGTTTATGATTTATTTGATGACTTGAATGTTAAATGGTAAGATTAGAGATTTAAGAATGGGCATCCTTGATTGTTTCATTTAATTAATGTTCGAACTTATGAAATTGCATATAATTATAATTATCTTGATTTTTGTTAAATCATTAGCAATTGTAGGTTTTACATATAAGTATTAAGAGCCTTAGATATCTTAAGAGTACAGTTAAGTTTTATGTTTAAATAACACAACTTTAGCTAAGAATAACTTTGAGGTAGGAAATGCCTTATTGAATTGAGGTAGGCCCTTAGATGAACCTCTTGAACTTTAGATGATCGAATCTTATGTTCTTGTGGTAAAATAACCTAAGGAGATTTAGTTTGAGTTTATCTAAGTGTGGTAGTTAACCTAATTTGAATGATTTATATGTCACTTCCTTGGAGCTATTTGATTAGGACCTACTACAATGGAGGATATATTCAAGAATTTAAAATTCCTTGCCTGCTAAATTAGTTAGTTTAGAACTATAAGTGGCGATGATATTAGTGTTATCTTATAGAGATTGAAGTGCATATCAATAGAGCTGCGATTCAATAGGATATAAATTTGACTAGTTCACCCTGAATAGAATTATAGAGTTCTGGTCATACCTTAGGTTAATAGATAAGAATAGTTCAGGATAAACATCATAATTCCAAAGCATGTTATATGTAAGGGATTTAATAGCTTAGTTTGAGAGAATAAACTATAAAAGTATGTTTGCATCTTATCTTTGTGTGGGTGAAAATTGTAGTTAAATAAACTAAGTATTTCAAGTTACATTTCTTAGGACATACTAAATATGTATATGCATTCTTAACATGTGGTAATTTAGGAGGATATCAAAAATAAGTCTTGGATAAATATTGATTTTAGTTGAGTTAGATTTGAATTAATGTAATTCATACTTGATTAAATGTTCTGATTTATTAGGTATTTAAGGTAAATGTGCATATTAGAGAAAATAATTTAAATAGTTAGATAACTGGAAGAGATGCTTACTTTTGTTTTTTAGTTTTGATGTGTTAAAATTATTTGACCTAAATTGCATAAGCATAAAGCATCAAGATCATTTGTGAACTACAAGATGCGGCATGCATCAAGGTTGAGTAGGAATTATGGGATGCAGCCTGCATCATGATATTTTGATTCCTTTGGACGTAAAATGGCATTAAGTGCACAGATGCATTGAATACAACATAGTTCTATTTTAAGTTTATTTTATGTATACTATTTCTTTTTACTTGGTTTACCTCTAGTACTTTGTTTAGATATAGTTTCCTGCTTTCAATTTCAATGTTTAGATTTACAGTTTCAGTTTACATTAGTTTTCTACAGTTTGATTTCCATTTTATTGCTCTTTCCTTTTAATGATGGTTTGTATTAAGTTAAATTTGGATATATTTTATTTTTCTTTTATGAGATGAATATTTTTACATAGCTCTTGTGATGAATGTCTTGAATGATTTCTAAGGCTTTCGCACTCTATTATTATTACTACTTAAACTTAGTATTGTGATGTGATTGACATAAAACTCATATAAAATACTCATATATGTTGGATATATTCTTATTTTCTTAAAAGCCAATGTATATAAGTACCTTAACTAATACTTAAGATAAGAATATTGTACTTGACTTAAAAAGTAGTATTCACTAGTAGGTCAAATTAAATGAAGCTCGTCCTTCACAAGATACGCACCATTCTGCTGCCAATTATGTATTATTATTATTATTATTATTATTATTATTGTCATCTTTCTATTGCGCGCGGCAATGGGATGGGGCGTAACAGTTGGTATCAGAGAAAGAATCATAATGTCTCTGATAAGGAGAGTGTTTCTATCTACCTTATAATCCATTCTCTAGAACATTTATGATCACAACACTAAGTTTAAAGAATGTATCATTCATAATTCATCAAGTTGAATCTCAAAAATGAAAATAAGAACATCTGGAATTGATACCTTATGGTTGTGAACAAACTTAAAGGAGTAAAAGGCACTTAAGACAAGTAAGAGTAAACTCAAATTTTGATCTTTGATAAAATGACATATATGGAAAGGAGAATCATTATTATGAGTTCAATCACTACCTTAGGTTGTTCGATAACTACTAGATGGATGACTTTTAGGATGACAAGGTTTATGGTAGAACCATTAGTGGAGATCTCCCATCAGTGTAGAATTGCTCGATAAGATCCTAGTTTTCCCAACCTTCTAAGGAACCAACCTTCCAATACTTGCTTGTGAGTGGCTGAATTGTGTAACTACCACTTTAGAGAGACTGGATGTCCTAATGATTACCGCCTTTTGATCTTGGAACATTGCTCAGCGAACCAACTGAGAGATGGTGGTTCATGACGTATCAAAAACTCAAAAGAAAGCGCAAGAGAGGACAATGCATCATCACTTATGATTATTTCTATACTTCTTTCGTTGCCGAATAATGTAGTTGATTGTGATATCATTTCTTATGTTCTTATTTCATAGTATCTTGTACTCTAGCTTATCTATTTTGTGTAAATTTTCCTTTATGAATTAATTCTTGAAAAATAATATTTTTGACTCGTCTTCTGAATTGTGTTCTTAAATTGCAGTCATGAATCCTGGTTCCCCTTTAATGACTATACTAATTAAGAATACTATCTCTTCTTGCAGTGGGTTAGATGACATCAGCTCATTGGTGGGCTTGGTTAGAGCTTTAATTGAGAGTTATGCTCAACAAGCCTATGAAACTTGCAATATCCTCGCAACTCAAAAAATTCATGTGATCAACATTGCGGCCCCATCTGCCCCACACTTCTTGATAGATGGCATTTTGTATAGCTTTCTCCAGCTGAGGATGCCCACTTTTAATGGGGCTCTGAATCCCATAGACACCAGTAGCTGGATAAAGCTAGTGGAAATGAACTTGACAAGCATCAAGTGTCCTAATTTTGAGGCAATCCATTTGAACACCTATATGTTCTAAGACGAAGTACAGTATTGGTGGGAAAATGAGCAAAATACAAAGTTAGCCGATTTTGAAACCGAGGAAATCCCATGGGCATCGTTTCTTGAGGCATTCAAAGAGGTCCTCATTTCCCAGTCTACCCAAACCATTCTCGAAGACAAACTACATCAGCTCACTCAAGGAGAGAGTTTTGTCTCTGAGTATGAAATGGAATTCTATCATCTATCTCATTTCACCCCAGATTTGGTAAGATTAGAGACATCAATATGCAATTAATTTAGAAAGAACTTTCAGACTAAATCAGAGCACATTTCATTTCCTATCAGTTCAAGCATTTCTTAGAACTCATTGAAGCAGCGCTTATGCAAGTGAATTTTTAAGGTCATATGGACAAGAAGAGAAATGCTCACTTTGTTCCTACAAGAAGAGAAAACTTTAACCATCAGAAGGTAGCTAAGGTCTACCACATCAAATATAAAGAACACCCAGTAGACACCCCGATGTGGAAACATCCCCATCTTTATGGTAAATTTTGCCATTAGGGAAATGGCTATTTCACCTGCGACAGGCATGGTCACCATTTTTCAACTGCACCTTTGAGAAAACTATAAATCGAGTTGCCATTGTCTGCTTCAAAAGGGACCAAGTTTTCTACTCTCAAACTTTGAATAGCTGAGCCCCTGCTCTGGCGGTCATGTTAGCACTTACTCCTATTTTAGCTCCCAGAAGTGCACCTGCTCTTGCCCATGCCCATAATTGTTAGGGCCATGTGCATCAAAATTTTCAACCTTCTACTCCTACTAGAGTCTATATGTTGACTCCAACATCTGCCCTTGAAGACAATGAAATATTCTCTATATATTTTAAATCCTTGTTAGTTTTTGCTTGAATGTGGTAAGCAAGACTATATTATATTTGAACATAGACACTCTAAGTATAGGCAAAAAAACTTGTAATGTCTTGTAATGTCCTTTTTGACACTGAAGTAAGTCACTCATTTGTATCAGAAAGCTGGACTACAAATTTAAAGTTTCTTTTAATCACCTAGCCAAATCTTTAAACATATGATTACCTTCTGGAGCCAGTATGCAAGCTCGACAGTTTTGTAGTATAGCAATCACCATCGGTGAGCATAATTTTGAAGCTAAGCTTATAATACCGCTGATTGTAAATTTTGATATAATTCTCAAAATGAATTGGCTAAGTAAGCATGGCACCACAATCAACTGCTAGAAGAAGAAAATCACTTTAGAAAGTGGAAGTCAAGCTAAATTGTTCGTAGGAAGGTTCAATACCTAAGCTTCATCGATTAATGCTTTAAAGGTAGAAAATCCAGTCATAAAAGGAAGTGATGCCTACCTAGTTACAATGCTAAGGGAGAAGTAAGAAGATGTTCTTATTGGAAAAAAATCGTATCATTTGCAAATTTCTCGATGTCTTTCCCAAAGTCCTATCTGGTCTACTGCTAATTAGAGAAGTAGAGTTTGCGATCGAGCTTATCCTAGGAATGTAGCCTATCTCCAAAGTCTCGTATCATATGGCACCAAAGAGTTTGCAAGAACTAAATAAGCAACTTCAGGAGTTGTTGGAGAAAGGTCTCATTAGGATGTTCTCATCTCCTTGAGTAGTGCCAGTTCTTTTCATTAAGAAGAAAGATGGTTATATGCATATGTGCATAGATTATTGAGAGACCAACAAGGTGATGATGATCAAGTATCCATTACCTCAAATTGATGACCAATTCGATTAGTTATTTGGAGCTAAAGTTTTCTCAAAGACTGATTTGCAGTCAAGTTACCGCCAACTGTGGGGGTATGGAAGAAGATGACGAGAAGACGACATTCAAGACTTGTTATGGACATTATGAATTTCAGGTGATGTATTTTAGTCTAATGAATGCATGATCCATCTTTTTGAACTTGATGCAGTGCATGCTTAAGTTTTTCTTAGATAGATTCCTCATCATCTTCGTTAATGATATCCTGATTTACTTGAAGATTGAAGTGGAACATGAAAACCACTTAAGAGTCATTCTAGAAGAATTGCACAACCATCAACTCTATGCTAAGTATTCAAAGTGTGAGTTCTAGCTCAATTCAATGGCATTTTTGGGTCATGTTGTTGACTCTCAAAGTATTAGAGTTGATTAAAAGAAGGTTAGTGCAGTTCAGGATTGGTTGCAGCCAAAATCTCTAACTGTTATTCGAAGATTTTTGGGTTTAGCTTGTTATTACAGAAAATTTATTAAGGGCTTCTCTAAGATCGCTTCTTTATTAGCTAGATAAAATCAAAAAGATGTACCCTTTGTCTTTAGTTATGGCAGTGAAGAAGTAATTCAAACATTGAAAGACACTCTCAACTGCCCTAGTGCTCATTTGCCAAAAGAAGGTTTATACTATCAAGTCTACACTGATGCATTTAGAGTTGGTTTGAGATACATGTTAATGCAAAAAGGAAGAGTGATTGCATATGCTTCTCGATAGCTTAAGCCTCATGAGAAGAATTATCTAGTGTATGATCTCAAACTTGCTGCCATTATCATTGCCTTAAAAATTTGGCATCACTATCTCTTTGGCGTTCAGTGTTATATTTTCACCAATCATCAAAGCTTGAAGTAAAATTTTACTCATTGCAAACTGGACTATCGATAGAAAAGATGGTTAGAATTGATCAGTAACTATGATATGAGCATTCAGTATCATCCTGACAAAGAAAACATCATGGCTGATGCTCTTAGACATCATGATACATTATGTGCCGTAATCTTTAAAGGTCCTATCCTAAACAAATTTCATAAGCGGTGCATTGAGTCTGTCAGAGGTGATATGCTTAGTCAATTGGTATAGCTACATTCTATGGAGCTAACCTTTCATAGAGATGTCTCCATCCCTCAGACTAAAGATGAAGACTATCTTAGGTTCAAGAAAAAAGTTGAAGGTGGTTGTCACCACAATTTGCAGGTGCATGGAAATGTGATTTATCAAGGAAATTATCTTTGGATTCCTAAATCAATGCATTAAGAAGTTCTCATTGAAAGCCATAATTTTGGAAATAAGGTTCACCCTAGCAGCACAAAAATGTACCATGACTTAGTGTTTCCAGTGGCATGGTATAAAGAAGAGAGCAGAAGAATTCATTGTAAAGCTTCATGTATAGAATCTTGTTAAGGTCAAACATCAAAGGCATGGAGGACTCCTTCATCATGTGAAAATCCCTGAATGGAAGTGGTTTGATATATCGATGGATTTTGTCATGGGTTAGCCTTAGTCAAGGTTTGGAGCTAATTCAATTTGAGTCATATTCAATCGACTAACCATGTTTGCTTATATTATCCCAATTTGTTAAACTAATTCCATGGAGAAGTTGGCCAAGCTCTACATTAAATAAACCATCATACTCCATGGGATTCTTAAATTGATCAGATCTTATAGAGATAGAAGATATGCTTCCAAGTTTTGGCAAGCAGTGCATCAAGACCTGGGAACTACTCTGGCCATGAGCACCACCTTCCATCCTCAAACAAATGGACAATATGAAACTATAAATCAAGTTCTTGAAGATCTATTTTGACTATGTATCTTAGATTTTGGTGGGTTCTGGGAAGACCACATTCCTCTTGTGGAGTTTGCTTATAATAATAGTTATCAAGCATGCATCGACATGGCCCCACATGAAGCCTTGTATGGAAGAAGGTGCAATTTTCCACTTGCGTGGTCAAAAATTAGTAGTGTTCAACTTTTTGGGTTTAATCTAATTACAGAAACTAATAAAAAGGTATAGTTAATTGTATAGAAGATTTGTGCTGCTCAGTATCAGCAAAGTAAGTATCATGATGCCAGGCGTTGTCCTCTAGAGTTTAAAGTTGGTGATTTTGTGTATCTTAAGGTCATCTTGATAAAAGATATTTTTTGTTTTGGCATAGCAAGGAAGCTCAGTCCCCATTACATCGGCCCTTTCGAAGTTGCAGCTAAGGTATGTCTAGTATCCTATAGGTTAAAGCTTCTTGAATACTTCTCGGAAGTGTAAGATGTATTTCATGTATCATCATTTTTAAAATATCTTTAAAACCCTTTGCAGTTAGTTCAACTTCCAACCTGTAATTCCCCATCCCGTTGCTGCACGCAACTGAGGTAATTTAAGAAATAAACAACAATTGACTGCTAAACCTCCTTGGAAATTGCTACTTGCTGAACCACTGAGATTCAACTCCAAAGGAGAGATGAGGATAAATCCTTACGAAAAGGTAAAGTACTTATCTTAAGCATTAGATAATGCACTCATGTACATGGGATTATGAGAGGAATTTTAATAAGAATCTAAAATACATGAGTATTAGTATTTTATACATACTGATCATATCACAATACTAAGTATAAGTAGTAATAAATATAGAATATGGAAGTAAAAATCATTCATCCAAATCATTCATCACAGAAACTAATATAAGACATTCATCTCAGAGAAGAAAAAAAATACATCCAAAATTTAATTATTACAGATTATTTGCTCTAATTAAATTGACAGTAAATAGAGTCTCTCACTCAAACTGAAAGTAAAAAGCAAAAAGTAAAGGCTAAAGGCTGAACTAGCTACTGCTCCACAAACTCTCCTGGATCTCTTGTGAAGCATCCTGAGGATGCTCCACAAACTGCCCTGTATTTGGAAAATTATTGGATCCAAAAAGTATTGCGTACTAGACAATAAGTCTAACACAACTAAGGCCACTATATACATTTATAATTATCTAAAGTTTAACATTTAAAATAAATTAAACAACACTTTAGAAGAGTACTAAAATAGTTGAAAAGTATAAAACTGAGCAAAACTAATGTAAGGCAAAATAGTAACTAAAACACTAAGTACTGAAAATAGAAAACTGTAACAAGTTGAAATTAAATAATGCTAAGGTAAATATATGCATGTCATTGAATAAATATATGTATCTAAATATGCCACAGAGCTGTATGCCTCAAGTATGCATTACTCAATGCCACATGATAACCCATAAAAGCCTAAGTGAGCAAATGCTCTGCTAACAGATCCTAGGTGAGCACAATGCTTCACTAATAGAATCCTAGGTGAGCACAGTACTCTGCCAATGCTGATATGACTTATGCATTTTATGATATGCCAAGGCTTTAATAACTACATGATTTAAACCATTAAAACTAGAAATTGATTAAAACTAAGTGAAAAATCCATTTATCTTCATTGTTTGGAATTCATCTAAATGAATTCTTACTTTTATTTTAATTTTATTAGATTTATTATTCATTCTATAACTACATTCTAAATCACCACATGGGGATATTACATATACATGATGTAGCATGTCCTATGTTTAACTATACTTATCGATACACATAAAGATAAGAGGCATAATCCTTTTATAGTTTATTCTCTCAAAATAAGCTATAAGAGACATAATCCTTTTATAGTTTATTCTCTCAAAATAAGCTATAAGAGACATAATCCTTTTATAGTTTATTCTCTCAAAATAAGCTGTTCAATCCCCAACTTATAACACACTTTGAACTTGGGATGTTTATCCTAAATTGAACTGTACTTATCTAGTTACTTAAGATAAGACCGAGAACTTACAGCTCTATTCAAGGTAAATCAACTAATTCCATCTTATATTGAGTAAATCAACTCTATAGATATGCACTGTCATCTCCATCTAATAATACTACTGATTTTCATTCTAATGATTCTATTTAAAAACCAATGAGTAACAAACTAATGAATCCTTACTCCATTATGATTGGTCCTACAAAAAGGCTCCAAGGATGACTTAGAAGCCACACAACTTAGGATACCACCACAGGTTGAATAATCTCAATCTAGAATCTCTTAGGTTATTCTACCACAATGATTTAAGACCAATTAAACAAAGGTTATTAAGGATCATTTAAGCTTCTACCTCAAAATCAAATAATAAGGTATCTCCTACCTCAAAAATCTGCCTACATGAGGGTCTAACAATTTACTTACTTTAACATTAGTTTAACATTCTTAATGATCTAAGACTAAATGACACATTAATTTCAAGATAAATTCTAAGCTATGGAATTTCACTTAGACTTACCATTTTCAAATCATAAGAAATTAGATATATAAATCAAGTGAGAATTTATCTCATTATAATCTATTCCAATACTACAATTATAAGATAAAATCATGTAAACTAATGAGAATTGATTCAAAAATTCATTTCATTTTATAAATAATTTTCCGCTAATATTATTACTTAAGAGAAAATTGGGAATCTTAAGCTTAGATTCAGATAATCAATCTCATGAGTTTCTTATAAGATCTTAAATATTCTAGCTTACTGACAGACTAAAAATATACATCACGCTCACATGCAAGTGCACATGGCATAAAGTAATATGAGAATGTGAAGTCTCAGCATTTATCGTCCACTGAGAACAGTGTGCTTTGTTGCTAATGTATATTTTAATTCACTGATGTTTAAACAATGCTTTAGTTGTTGATGTTGTTTCTAATTTCAACAATCAAGGTTTTTTTGATCAAAAACTACTTGTTGAGAATGTAGGGAGAGTTGGGTTTAGCATACAATTCATTAAGATTCTTGTGTAAGCACTCTTTTTTATCAACTTTTAGTGTCAAATTATTTAGATGTTTTAATTATAATCAAGAAATATAGTCTTCTCTAGGGGGTCCCCAAATTGGACTAAGTTTTTCCTAATGCTCAGAGATGAACACAAGAAGGCTCAATCTCGGCACATAGACCCTCACGTGATCAAACTTAGCTAAATCTGATGCATATGTCTAAGTTATCAAATATATTATTTTAGTTACACATCACGTGAGATTGATTCTAGCAATAGCTCATATGCATCAGTTCTGAGTTTAGCTAAGGAATAGATTCATTGAGCTAAGTTGATTATGTCACATCACCCACAAGCACATAATGTGTCGTAGTCCTCGCACAAGCTTAGAACGAGCTATGGAGCTCAATCAGTGGCTCTTGGATCACATGCATCAACTTCTCAGCTTAGCTAAAAGAACAATGCTACTGCGCTCATAGAGCTTATCACAAGGCTCTCAGTAATTGTGCACATGTTCCAAGCATATGATAATGATGTGCAATGGAGCTCAAAGATCAATTATTGTTCCATCGCTCTATTTATCTTTTCAAACCTAAGGACTTGCATTGATCATCCTCGCACAATGAATGTTGTCACAGACATTCGTGGCAAGGTGCTCAATATGAATGCTCTTAGGCTTAAGAGACAAACTAGCTAGATGGTTTTCCTAGTTTTAAAACATTCAAATAAAAATATAATCATGACATAATATTCATCCAAGAATTATTCAAATCAATAATCAAAAGAAATGACTAAAGAAAATATTCATCAATAATTTTCAGAGTACAAACACACCATAATCCCTTAACTCTTTACATGCATATGCCAAACCCACCCCAAGGAGGGTTTAAGCTTCCATTAGAAAAGGAATACAAGGATAGCCCATAAGAACTAGGAGACTTTGCATGGCTCTTACAAAAAAGAAATTGAGAGAGATGGAGATACAATACTAGGAACTGCTTTCGTATTCGCTGGATCTTCTCTCTATCCCAGACCTCCTTCTCTCTTCTACTTGGTCATTTTCCTTCAATGCAATCCTTCTCCTTCCTTGGGCAGCCGACTCTCCTTCCTTATGCTCAATAGCTTCAAATATTCTGAATCCTTGAATATCAAAATGTGGTACCCTCTTTCAGTCTTAAAGCTATGCTTTTATAGACTTCTTCACTTAACTCTTCAGCATTTAATCTGCCATCCTTTATAATTTTGTGAGAATTGAAATATTTTAAATTATTATTCTGATATGCTCTTGGAAAGGAGAGTTTTAATGTGTTTGTAATTAATCCCTGCTGTGGGAAGAGGAGGAATCTTGACTTTTGGCTTTCCCTATGCTTCTTTTAATGCTCTTGCTTAGAAAAATTTATGGTGGACAATTCGGTGTGAGATAGCACCAGAGTCTATGTTTTTGAATATTGAACTATATCAAATGTAGGGCTATATCTTACATCCACTATAGCGTGCGATAGCGTCTGACTTTCGGTTAAGGGTCCACTAAGGCGCACGGTAGCATGGCTCTCTCTATCTTAGACCCGCTATAGCGTGCGATAGTGTTACACACTCAGTTTAATTTCTGCCACAGCGCGCTATGGCACGCCGTAGCAAGAATCTTCTAGTTCTTAGATTTTCATTTCAGATTTGAATTTAGCTCTTCCTTATCTAAAAATATCAATAACACATCAAATAAAAAGTGTTTGTTTTTATTTACTTAAATTACTATTAATCTTTGAATTATCACACCCCACACTTAGCTTCATGCTCATCCTCGAGTAAGCATAAAAAACTATTTTTTTGAATTTTTTTTTATTTGCATAATTTTAAGAATGGTAATGGAATTTTTCTTCTTATAAAATGTTGCTTAACAATGTGATCAGTGAAATATGATTTCTAAATTGTACTTAGCTCCAATATTTTATCTTCTTTTCACTATTATGTTATCCCTCCCTCTTGATGAATGGTGCTATACTATAATGTACATGGCGGGATTTCTTAGTCTTCTTTAACAGAGAGAAAACTAGATTCAATGATTTTAGAATTTTATTTGGTGCTATATGTGTTTCTTCCTGTGAATTATAATGAATATTATTTCTAGGAGAGAAATTTTTCTTCATCCTACTTTTTTAAGTTTCTTTTGGGAGAGATACTTTTCTTCATCCCTTCATTTTTTTTTTTTGCCTTTATTCCAAGGAAGAGACATTTTTCTTCATCTCTTTTTTTATTACTCATTGCATTCAGCAAGTCCCACAGAAATCTAGCACATTTTTTATTTCAAAACTTCTTGCTCCTCTCAATAAAGCTCCTCAATTTCCCACAACCATACTTAATTTTTAGCAACATAGATTTTTGAGTTGAAGGTACTATAGTGATTATAGGATACTCTTACATCAGCAAAATCACTTTAGAGTTAATAAATTTCAAAATTCACATTTTGGAAAATTTCAATATACCATAGCAGTTCAATATTTGTGCCATAAGAATTTTCTAGAAAAATTGAAATTGCAGCAGCACAAGCAAATGGGGAAATGATTTTCATAAGGATTTATCAAAAACTAAACAAAAGTACAAAGAAAAACTAAGAAAATAACCAAAAGGAAAATTACAACCTATTTATTTGTGAGTTACCTCCCACGCAATGCTTGTTTTAATGTCGTCAGCTCGACATATTTAGGCATTCTTTAAATTACATCTCCTAGAGGAATTTCTCTCCATATTCTTTGAGGTCCTGGGTGAGCACTAATAGCATTTTTAGCTGTTGTGCTTAAACTTAAGAACTCATAGTTATTTGCAGGTATTGCAATCTCAGTTATTATCTTCTTCTTCTTTTTTTCCCGTCAAATTTTCTTTTTTAGTTTTTTCTCCTTAACACTACCACCTCTAACTGAGGTGCAGCCTGTCCTTTCAGAATTTGCATCACTTAAATTATCACATGGAGTTTTAGGTTTTGGGTTAGGAGTTTTAATTACAATCTTTTTATGCCACTCAGCCTTTATAATTTCTTACTTGTATAAAATGGGCATTAGATCTATTTCTTCTTCCACACCATTCACTCTCATTGTCATCATAACCCTCTCGACATCTATAATAGCTCCTGTGCTATAAAGAAATGGTCTCCCAAAGTTGACAGTGGAATTTTTATTCCATCTGTCCCATTCACATATGATAAAATCAGTAGGGATTATGAAGTTTCCTAACACTAATGGGGACATTCCTTACCACTCTTATAAGATTCATGGAGTCTAAATCGACAAATTCAAAAACAATTGGGGTTTTTTTCCATTCCCTTTACCCCAAGTTGGGAATATATGTGAGTGGGCATGACATTGACAGATGCCCCAAGATCACACAAGGAATCTAAAAGGACTTCTCCCCTAATAACACACAGAATGTTCATTCTTTCGAGGTCTTATCTTTTAATTGCCATTTTGTTATCTTCTAAATGCCCAATATTTGTTGTTTTAGATTTCTGATTTTTAGTTTCTTCTAAGGAGTTATATTATAGGCAGTTCATTTTTACTTTATCAAAATTAATTATGCTGACCGTCTCCCCAGGGTTCACTTCAGTTGAGCTAGGAAGCCTTCCCTGCTGATGAGTAGACAGTTGTTAAGATATTTGTCAAGCTAGACTTCAATGTTTTGTAGGGACACCTCAATCCCTTAGATTGAGGTATCAGGGAGGTTTATTATTAGTTTAGTTCTTTTCATAAAATGTATGGTTTCTGCCTTCAAAGAATTAAAGGCTCCTTTTAAACCTGATTCTTAGGTTTGGTGGTTGTTGGCCTGATTATCATTACTATAATTCTACCCCTGCCTAGACTATAAAGTAAGTGATCTCGTTAAAATTTCCATTATTATTATTATTATTCCATGAAAAATTTGGATGATTTCTCCATCCAGGGTACTAGGTGTTGGAGTAGGGTTTGATTTTCCCATTATTTTGATTTACGTTATTGTTTCTTAAATAATGTGCTTGCTCAGTGCTTGAAGGTGTGAAGAGATTATTTATGTTATATTTATCACTACTATGTTTCCCTCCACATAAATTGTAGTAAATTTCCTGGGCATTGTTCATATTCATGCTCCCAATTTTTGTTAAGGCATTTATTTCATGTTGGAGAGATAAGAATTTGATTAGTCTCATTTACATTATTAATTTAATTTTTATTGGAATTAAGCCTTTTAGTAGGCCATTGGTATGCATTGTTTGCCATTTCCTTAAGGAGTTCATATGTTTTCTCCTGAGTTTTGCTGCTCAGAGAACCCCCTGCAGCTACATCAATTAGAGTTCCAGTGGATGCATTCAGTTTGTTATAGAATATTTGCACTTGCATTCACTAAGGGAATCCATGATGGGAGCAGTGCCTGAGGCACTCCTTGAAGCACTTCCCAGCTATTATATAAGTTCTCTCTCTTTATTATTGGTAAGAATTAATTCTTTCAATGCTTAACGTGGTGGTCTTTGCAGGTGGAAAACATTTGGTTAAGAATTTTCTACCCAAATCATCCCAAGTGCAAATAGAATCACCAAGTAAGGAACTGTGTTTGCTTTTAGCTCGGTCTCTTAGTGAAAACGAGAATAACCTTAGTCTAATGGCATCATCACTGGCACCCTTGAACCTAAACGTATCACAAATCTCCAAAAACTTAGAGATGTGTGAGTTGGGATCCTCTATGGCTAACTCGCTAAATTGGCTGTTTTGTAATGTTATTTGCCTCTACATTTTGTCTAACAATGGCGTGTGGGACTCCTTTTACAGTGAATAGCGCATAATCTCTTAAAGCTCTACCCCTTTGTTCTTCTAACCCTTCCACCGAATTTTCATATAAATTTTCCATCTCTAGCTATGTTTGATTTATTATTATTTGTTCTCTCCTTGCTCTCAAGTAGGTTCTATCTATTTCAGGATCAAAGAGAAAGTTTGAACAATCTCTTCTTCTCATGAAACCTAGATTTCTACTAAAAAAGAGCAGTTCATAGCAATTAACACAAGCAATAACATAAATTTAGAGAGAAAAGAGATAAAACTAAAAATACGTAAAAAAACTATTTACAAGGTAATTACAGAAAACAAGAAAATATATACAGTAAGAAAAATTTTAAATCACATATTACTAACAAATTATCTTTAGTACGAAACAATTTACCGTTTCCCGACAATGGCGCCAAAAACATGACAGACTGAAAATACACGTCTGCACTCACACGTAAGTGCACGTGATCTGTAGTAATAAGGGAATGTGAAGTCCCAAGATTCATTGTCCACTGAGAACGGTGTGTTTTTTTACTGAAGTATATTTAATTTCACTGATGTTTGAACAATGCTTTTGTTGTTGATGTTGGTTCCAATTTCAACAATTAGGGTTTCTTTAACTAGAAACTACTTATTGAGAAAGTAAGGAAAGTTGGGTTTATCAGGCAATTTGTTAAGGATTTTGTGTAAGTACTCTTCTTTATCAACTTTTAGTGTGAAATTACATAGATGTTTTAATTATAATCAAGAAACATAACTTCTCTAGGGTGTCCCCCAAATTGGACTAAATTTTTCCTAATGCTCAGAGATGAACACAAGAAGGTTTAATCTCGGCACATATACCCTCATGTGATCAAAGTTAGTTAAATTTGATGTTTACGTATAAGTTATCAAATCTATTATTTTAGTTGCGCATCACGTGAGCTTGATTCCACAAATGGCTCACATGCATCTGTTCTGAATTTAGCTAAGGAAGAGACTCATCATGCTAAGTGGGTTATGTCACATATCTCATAAGCACACAACGTATCGTAGTCCTTCCATAAGCTTTGAATCAGCTTTGGAGCTCAATCAGTGGATCTTGGCTCACACGCATCAACTTCTCAGCTTATTTAAAGAAACAATGCTACAATGCTCATAGAGCTTATCATAAGGCTCTCAGTAATTGTGCACATGTTCCTAGCATAAGCTAATGGTGAGCAGTGGAGCTTAAAAATCATGTATTGTTCCATCACTCTGTTCATCTTTTCAAACATAAGGACTTTCATTGATCATCCTCGCACATCAAATGTTGTCACAGGCATTCACGACGAGGATGCTAATTTTGCATGCCCTTGGTTCTAAAAGATAAATTTGCTTGAAAGTTTTCCTAATTTTAAAACATTCACATAAAAATGTAATTATGACACAATATTCATCCAAGCGTTCTTCACATCAATAATAAAAAAAATAGACTAAAAAAATATTTATTAATAATTTTCAGAGTACAAAAACACCTTAAGCCCTTAACTCATTACAAGGATGTGCCCAAACCTCCCCAAAGAGGGTTTAGGCTTCCATTTAAAAAGAAATACAAGGATAGCACATAAGAACTTGGAGCCTTTTCATGGATCTTACAGAAAAGAAATTGAGAGGGATGGAGATACAATACTAGGAACTACTGTCGCATTCACTGGATCTTCTCTCTATCCTAGACCTCCTTCTCTCTTCTGCTTCTTGTGCTTGATCCTTTTTCTTCAATGCAAGCCTTCTCCTTCCTTGGGCAGCGTGGACTCTCCTTACTTATTCTTAGTAGCTTTAAATATTTTGAATCCTTGAATATCTAAATGTGGAACCCTCTTTCAGTTTTAAAGCTGTGCTTTTATAGACATCTTCAGTTAACTCTTCAGCATTTAATCAGCCATCCTTTCCAATTCCTTGAGTATTGAAATCTACTAAATAATTATTCTTATATGCTCTTGGAAAGGGTCATTTTAATGGAAAGGAGGAATCTTGACTTTTGGCTTTTCCTATGTTGCTTTTAATGCTCTTGCTTGGTATAATTTACGGCGGGCGCTAAGGCGCGATAGCGTCGGAGTCTCAAGTTTGAAGGCGTCACGGCACACGGTAGCGCTATAGTTTCGATTTTAAGAGCGCTGTAGCACGCGGTAGTGCTAAAGTTTTGAATTGCTATAATATGAAGCGTCAAGTGATATTTTAATTCTGTTGTGGCGCATGGTAGCGCTAGCATTTTGGGTTTGGGAACACTGCAGCATGCGGTAATGCCAGCGTTTCAGTATTTGAACCGCTGTAGCTCGCGGTAGCGGTAGCATTTCTATATTTGGTCAGTTGCAGTGCGCAGTAGCGTGACACTTTTGAATATGAATTATGTGAAATGAAGGGCCATATCTTACATCCATTGTAGCACGCAATAGCGTCTAACTTTCAGTTAAAGGTCTGCTATGGTGCATGGTAGCATGGCAATTTCTGTCTCATGACTGCTACGGCGCGCGGTAGCGTTACACTCTCGATTTATTTTCTGCCACAGCGCGTTGTGGAGCACTGTGGCGCGCCGTGGCGTGTTGTGGCGCGCTGTGGGGCGTCGTAGCAAGATTTTTTAATTTTTTCATATTTTCATTACATATTTAAATTTAGCTCTTACTTGTCCTGAAAATAATAAAAACACATCAAAGCATACAAGTTCTAATAAAAAGTGTTTATTTTTATTAGACTTAAATTACTATAAATCTTAGATTTATCCTTTACTAATCTATAATCTATGTCAACTCTGCAAGAATTGATTAAATTCCTGCTGATTATTGAATGTTCAAATCAAGATAATAGTTAGGTTAACTTAATATTTAAGGCTTATTCCAATCAAATTAAGGTTGAACCCAAACTTGACATAGTTTGAATTATTTATGCAAGTTTGGCTTATATGATGAATATTAAGTTAATTAGTTAATTATTGAGAATCAATTGAGCATTAGTTCATTCTTTAATTTCTTAAATCACTTAATTAGGTTAATTATGGCTTAAATCTTGACTAAAGAAAATAGAAAGGTTCAAGTAATCTTGATTAAGGAAAATTGAAAGGTTCAAGTGTCCAAATCAAAACTTAGGATTTTTAACATGCATACTTTTATTTATGAAGGATATACAAATCTAATTAACCAAAATAGAGAAAACTAAATGCCAATTAAACACTAATCAAATCAAAAAGGGATTAGCACATAACTATAAAATTCATAATCTAAATTTCATGTAACTTGGTAATTAAATTCTAATTAGTCATATAAATAATTAGAGACTATAAAAGTGCACTTTGGCTAATTACAAACCCTAATATTAACTAATTATGCAAATCAAGGATTAGGTCATAACTAACAAAATATAAATAAAAAAATTATCCTACTTTGCACTTGCATTCTATAAGGGCATAAGGAATCAAATTAAACAAAAATCACAAAATTTGGCTAAGCATATGTGCTAATTTTTCTTAATCAAGCTACTGAAGTAATTAGGAAAAATCAGAAAATTCATTTATAGAATTTGAAATAATTTTGTGTATTTTCATTCCTTACATTTTTATGATTAAAATGGTATATAATTTTATATGGATTGGATAAGTATTTAAGAAGTTATTTAAGTAATACATTTTGCATTTTTCTAATTTTATTTCCATTAATCAAATAAATTTTCTTATGGATAATAATTCCTAATGTTTTATTAATTCAAATGGGCTAGCTAGTTAACTAAGAGATGAGAGTTAGCCGGGACACATGTCATGGGTCAGCCCAACCTGCACAGTTGTTGTCATCTTCGCGCTCTCCCCCGACACTGGACGATTAGGGCAAACCATAATCAGCCGATTTTCTTACTTTCTAACCACGTCGTTGCCTCCAGGTGATCACCATTCCATTACCATGACAAGGTGCATTTACTAACACCTAAAGCCCTATATGAGGTTGACCCAATCGAGAGGACCACAGATCAATTTTTCAGGCCTCTGGAGCTCACTACAGAGGATTAATTCTCCCTTCACAGGCCGCCATTCAGGCATAATAAAAACCATACACCATTCCCAGACGATGGAGAGTCTAAGCCCTCCATTGGATGGGCTCAGAAGTGGCCGAATCAATGGGTCTTTACTCAGGTCACGACGGGATTGAATTCAGTATGGGCTGACCTCTCCCGATGGTCTCGGGTTGCACCCACCATATTGATCAATCAGGGATCAATGTGGGATGCATTCATCCGGCTATTGGCAGTCCAATTGTGAGCCAACTATTGGGAGAGGATCTGGATCACCATCTTGAACGATGGCTCAACTCAGTTATGCTCTGCATTTACGAACCTTCATCACTCACAGATGGGACCAAGGCTATCACTCGGGACCCTAATTCACAGGAATCTAAATGACATTCACAGATATTAGTTACAAACTAGACATTTGGAAAATGACCCTGCGATTGGAGAGGAATTGGGAGCTAGCTGAACCTCAGGAAAACCTTAGGGGACTTGAACACTAGGTCACGCCCTCAAACTATTCCTAGCTAGACCTAGAGGAACTGGGATTATAGAATTAGACGAAAAGATGAATATTAGGGGAAGTGAAAATCCCATGCAATTCTGTGAGCAAACAACTCACTGATGCCAGGCCAAGGCTATTTATAGCCTTAGGAGGGATCATGGGAGCTTAAAGAGACTTGGCTTGGCCTGGGAGCTCGGTTCATGGCTGGTTCTCTAAATTTCTCAGAGAAAAAGCTTGGTTCGAAGAGGCCCGAATGGGATTTTTTGGCCACCTAAGGAAGGCTCTAATGGCATGCTGAGGTGGCGTGCGAGTGGGGAATAAGTCTGGCAGTTGGCATGTGGGGATCCTCCCTGTCAGGAGTGAGAGGTATCCAGGTCAAAGATCCATAGTGCAGTGCACTATGGGTTGTCTAATCTAATGATCAAAGTTACGGAATGGCTCTGATCTTCCTGTTCATAATGGCCAAATCCAGAATGATCTGGGTCGTGGGATCTGTGGGACAGATCCAATGCGCAATCTGCGTTCATGTCAGATTGAATTTGGGCCATCGAGGGATCGGGGGAGATGGTTAGATGCAGCGGGGTTCCACTATCATGTGACCTGGGCTTTGTAGTTGATCACCTGCAGTTTGCACAACGAATCCTATACGGGTAAACTTGTTAAGGATATATTTGCAAATTCAAATTATTCTAAACCCCTTTATACAATTTTCCCAATTTAAATTAAATTCAATTATGGCCTAAATGACCTCCAAAAATTCCCAAACTTATACCTCTAGCTAATTTTTGGGTGAGAAATTCAAATATATAATAAGATTTTGGATTGGAGATCAAAATATTTTGGTAAATAATTAGGATTCCTATTTTGGCAAAATTTCCAATTTGTCCTAATGAGGTACAGTTGACCCTAAGTTTTCAGGGTTAGCATCCAATGGCTAATTAGATGCATTGGTAATAAAACTAGAGTGTTATTAATCTTATGTTTAAGCTAGTAATAGCCAAGGGCTGTTATAGACTTCCCCACTTAAGAATGATGCTGTCATTGACATCATTGCTAAGAAGAGAAAGGAAAAACACAAAAATTCAAGAACTAAAATTTAGAAGGAAAAGGGTACCTGAATTTTCAAAGAGACTTGGATACTTTCATAGTTTATCGGCCTCTTTCTCCCAAGTAAATTCTTCAAGATAGCAATTCCTCAATTGAATTCTCACCACGGGGGAAGAGCAATTTCTCAGCTACTTTTGATCATGAGCTAAGGTCCTGATAGAGTCTTCAACATTTGAATGGTCCAGCTGAAGGGACACCACTGGAAGTTGTAGTAAATGCGATGGATCACAAAGACATCTTTGCAGTGACAAAATATGGAAGACGTTGTATACTGTTGAGAAATCCTTGGGAATCTTTAACTTGTACATTGCCGAACCTAATTTTGCTGCCACTTCAAAGGTCCGATGTAGCGGGGACTAAGTTTCCCAGGCCACACCAAAACAATTGACACCGTTCATTGGGCTGACCTTAAGATAAGCAAGATCTTCAACATTGAAATCCATGGGATGATGGTGGCATCGTGATATTTACATGGCGATCTTGTGCTGCTCTAATTCTTTGCTGAATTAATTACACATTTCTGTTCGTTTCTTCTACTAGTTCAAATCCATAAAGTTGAACATTGCCAATTTTAGACCATGCAAGGGGAGTGCTGCACTTCCCATCATATAGTGTTTCATATGGTGCATTGCCGATGCTTACTTGATATCTATTATTATAAGCAAACTCTATGAGAGAAATGTGGTCTTACCAGAAACCATCAAAATCCAGAATACATTATCGAAGGAGGTATTCGAAAACCTAAATAACTCGTTCTGTTTATCTATTAGTTTGAGGATGGAAGGCGGTGCTCATGGCTAGGGTAGTTTCCAGGTCTTGATGTACCGTTTGCCAGAACTTAGATGTAAATCTACTATCACTATAAGAAACTGTATTTTTTGAAGACCTAAGGAATATTAATCTGAAATAAAACAATAGATATAATGGTTAGATTTGTTAATTTAGCCTAATATTTTTCTAATATTAATTAGTGAATAAATAATTTATTAAATGCCCAAATTGCATAATTAAAGTTCTGATTACTTATGAGATAAAGGAGAATCCATATACACCCTTAAAAATATTTTAAGAGTCCTAATTTTGTTAATCACCTCCTAATCACCTTAAACTATGATTAGTTCCTAAGGACTTAAATTAATCCCTAATTTTGGTGAACCCATTTCTTAATACTTTCTTAAGTCGATTAGATTATACCCATGTGTTTAGATTGCCTTGATAAGCCCTAAATTCCTTAATCACTTTTCCTAACCTAGAAAGTGATTAGTGCTGAGTAAATTATCCTTAGACCTAAAACTTGTGTTTCTTAGTTTTACTCTCCTTATAAGACAATATTAAGCCTAATAGAACTAATTAGAATCAAATTGGATAGCTAAACCTTAAAATCCCAATTTTAGCCTTAAGAAGGATATTTTGGTCATTTTTACCAAAAGTTGGTTTAAAAGCTCCTAAACCCTAAAAATATCAATAATATGTTGTTAATCACTAATCTAATGTTTTAGAATTACTCCTTGAGCCTTTGGGTTAGTTGATTAAATACTAATAATTTAAGTTTAATTTCTTTTAAAATCTCACTTAATCATATCATTAAGATCTAAAGGTAATCTTAGGTCCTGCATTAAAACTTTTTTCATGAAGTATTAAACTTATGTAATTAGTGTTACTTATCTTATCTAAACCAACCATGATAAATTACTCCTAAATTATTACTTACGGAAAACCCTAAGTCTAAATACTAGCTGAAATTTAAGTGGTTAGATCTAAGTCTTAGATCTTACATCCTTAGTAATTATCCATTTGAATGGAATGATTTTGTCCTTGAAATTCTTAATTGATTGAATCCTTTGAAATCCTCATAGTGGGCTTAGGATGACTCAACCTATAGAACAATGAAATTATTCTATAGATTAATCTTAGATCTTAGATTCTTAGGTTCTTGTTTGATTATTTTATTTTATGACAAATATAGATTCAACCTTTATATAAGATGTTAGGACCTTGGATTCAGGTTTGAACACTAATTGGTAGTTTAAACCAATAATCCTTAATCTTAATTGGCATAATCAAGATTAGGCTGAGTTATTAAAACACAATAATTAAGTCATTGATTAATTTCTTAACCTTTGTAGTCACTTCTAATTATGAGTTTAAACTTGTTAAGTTCCAATATTAATTTTAAGGTCATGAATATGGGATTATACATGATAGTTGGATATTGGAGATCCTAAGCTTGTACTATCTCAGAATAGATAAAATAAATTAAAATAGATAACAACATATATCACATATGTTTAGTCGAGTCTCTTGCCCACTTTGATAGTTGTTGCCTAGCATACCATGTATTTTGAGCTTTATACCTTGGACATAATAGTTGAACATGGGATATTTTGATGAATATCCTAAGTTAGTTTTGAATGCATAAAACCTCATTACTTAAATAAGTAATTCAACTATTCAGTATATTTTAGTACATTCAATTTTTCTATGCTCAATATAGTGTATTCTATTTAGTTTGCCTCTTCAGTTCAATACTTTTGTAATATAACAGGCCAGGCCTAGTTATACATTTGGCTAGGATGTATTTGTTTATTTCTATAAGTTTAACCAAGTCTAGCTTTATAGTTGGCTAGGATGGTAATCATTAGACTTTTCAATTCAGTAGTTTCGCTTAGCGAGTTTCTATTATGGCAGTACTAGTTGCAATACATCTATCTTTTCTGATCTCTTGATATTTAACCAGGCCCAACTCTATGGTTGTCTAGGATGGTATTTGTTAGACTCTCTTTCAGTTTTGTGGCTTTGTCTAGCCAAGTTATATTATCGGTTAGGTATGTTTTATATATTTAGTTCATTTTCAGTTCATTTCAGTATAGTTATTTTAGTCCAGTGCTTTTCAGTTTTGTTAGTTGCATATTTTAGGGTGCTAATTTTATTTTAATTCAATTATGCTTTAGTACATAATTCTGTATGTAATCCGGATGTATCCATATGATCATGAGCATGTTAGGATGAATTTACTTTCAACACTTTCAAATATTTATATATTTACTGCTGATAGACTATTTTTGTACGTCTGTGCTCACATCGAGGTGCACGTGGTTTGAAGTAATATTTGGATGGTGAGATCCCGAGATTTATCATCCTTTGGGAATGGTTATGGTTTTGTTACTTAAGTGTACTAGAATTTACTAATATTTGAATGATGGTTTGAGTTATGTTGATAATTTGGTTCTAAATTTAACAGTCAAGGTTTCCTTGATTTGAAACTACTGTTTAAGAAGTAGGAAGAGTTGGGTTTAGCATGCAATTCACTAAGGGTTTCATGTAGGTACTCATCTTTATCAATTTTAAGTGTCAAATTACTTAGATGTTTTAATTATAATCAAGAAACATAATCTTCTCTAAGGTGTTCCCAAAACTAGACAAAGTTATGCCTAATGCTCATAGATGAACATAAGAGGTTCATTCCTAACACATAGACCCTCACATGATCAATATTAGCTAAATATGGTACTTATGTCCAAGTTATCAAATCTGCTATTTTAGCTATGCAATCACATGAGCATTGATTCCACCACTGTCTCACATGCATCTGTTCTAAGTTTAGCCAAGGAAGAGAGTCATTGGGCTTAGTGGGTTATGTCACATCACAAGCACTCAATGCGTCATCATCACAAACTTAGAATGAGCTTTGGATCTCAATTGGTGGCTCTTGGCTCATACGCATTAATGACAGATTGTAAATACACGTCTGTGCTCGCACGCAAGTGTACGTGGTTCGTAGTAATAATTGAAGGCAAGTTTTGAGATTTATCGTCCACAGGGAACTGAATGCTTTGTTACTAAGGTATATTTACTTTTAATAATGTTTAGACCAATGATATTTTCTTGTTTTCATTGGCTTCTAATTAATAATGCAAAGATCTTAATTCAAAAATATAATTTGAGAAGAAGGGAGACTTGGGTTTTATCTTGTAATTTGTTATGGGATAGGTGTAAATACTGGTATTTATCAACTTTTAATGAGACTTGTTCACATGCAAATTATAATCAAGTGATAATAGCATTCCTTAGATTGGTCCTTTAATTCTAACTATTTCTTGCCTAGTGCACAATATGATCTCATGAAGGTTTGATCTCATCACATAGACCCTTATGTGATCGATATGAGTTAAATCCAATTTCTTACGACTAATTTTAATTTCAACGATCACACAAACTTGATTCCACTTAGTTAGCATCAGGTGTTTCCCTCACATTTTAGCTAAGGAAGTGAATTATTGGGCTAAGTGGATTATGTCACATTCATCCACAAGCATACAATTTTCCTCATCCTCTTTTAACTTATGATGAGCTACAGAGCATAATTGGTGGCTCTTGGCTCACATGCATCAACCTCTCAACTGAGCTTAAAGAAAAATGCTCTTAAGCTCAAGATCTTGTCATTGAGATCTAAGCACTAATGCACATATTCCTAGATTTATGCTAATTGATGAGCTATGGAGCTCTAAAAGAGTTAAGTTACTAAATTCAACTCATCATATAAATCCTTTGGTGTTTACACTGAGAATCCTTGCATGACTAATATATATTCATGGCAAAGACCTTCATGTGTACTTCCCTAAACTTAATATGATTAGTTTGCTTGATATTGTCTTAGTTAATAACTATTTAATTTAAATATAAACATTCATCCACATGGCATTCATTCAAACAAGATTCATATCTAAACTAAGAAAATGATAAAGATTTTATTCATTGAGAATTTTAATACAAACACCATTTCATTCCATAATGATTACATAACATAGCCCAGCCCTCCCCAAGGATGGTTTAGCCTTCCATCACAATTGAAACATAGAAAATAATACAAGGAAATGAACCTTTGCATGGTTCTACAGCAAGGATATGAAGATGAGATAAAAGAAAAACACTAGGGACAGCGTTTTTGCGTTCTCCTGATTTTTGCCTTACTCGCCAACTCACTTACCTTCCTGCTCCTCAAATGTTCTTTCTACT
Source organism: Gastrodia elata (assembly GCA_016760335.1). Classification (NCBI taxonomy): domain Eukaryota; kingdom Viridiplantae; phylum Streptophyta; class Magnoliopsida; order Asparagales; family Orchidaceae; genus Gastrodia; species Gastrodia elata. The sequence goes on from CM028682.1 coordinate 33,453,190, forward strand.
TTCTTTGGATGGTCACCTTCTTCTTCCTTGGGTAGGGTTCTCCTTTCTCTCCTATGTGGCTTCAGAAGCTTTGAACTAGGACTTTCAAAGAGGGGAACAAACCTTCCAAAGTATTTCTTCTCAACTTTTATAGATACTGAGCAAAGTGTCTTGCATTATTTTAGCCAAACTTTCATCTCCTCAAGAATTTAATGAATTAAACAGAATATTCCTTTATTCCCTTGAAAATGAGGAGAATCAATTAACTTTTGAGTTAAGGGCTGCTATGGGAAGGCAAAAATAATCAAGAATTTTGGCCTTTCCTATACTGCCTTTAATGCTCATTCCTGGTTGAAATCATGTTGGGCACTGCAGCGCGTTGCAGCACTTTAGCGCGTTGCAGCACTTTTGCCTTAAAATATTGCAAAGTAAACGCACATTGCGGCACACAATAGCACAAAGCTCTCGGGTTTGTGCTTGCTACGGCGTACGATAGCGCCGAGTTCTCAGGTTTGTGCCAGCTACAGCGCATGATAGCGCCCAGCTCTCAAGTTTGTGCCGCTGCGGTGTGCAATAGTGCATTGTGTCGTGCGGTAGCAGGATGCCTTAAACTTTCTTTCATTAACTCTTGGCTTGGTTGTTCCGCTGCGGTGCTCCGTAGCACCGAGCTCTCGAGTTGTGTCTGCTGCAGCGCGCGGTAGCGCCAGAGCCTCGTGTTGAGACTGCTATGGCGTGCGGCAGTGAGGGACTTTAAGAATTTTGCTAAGTCTAGGTCTAGTGAGTTCCACTGCTGTGCGCAGGAGTGCTGAGCTCTCGGTTTGTGTTCGCTGCAGCGCATGGTAGCGCCGAGCTCTCATGTTGAGCTTGCTGCAGTGCGGGTAGTGGAATGCCTTGAATAATTTTTTTCTATCTGAGTGCAGTGAGTCCTGCTAGGGCATGCGTTAGCGCCTAGCTCTCGGGCTTGTGCTCACTACGGCAGACGATAGTGCCAAGCTCTTGGGTTGTGCATGCTTAGGTGCGTTGTGGCGTGCTTTGGTGCGATACAGCAGTTTTCTTCCAAATTTTTTGTTTTTGCCCAGATTTATCTCAGCTCCTCTTTTTTCCCTAAAATTGGTGAAAACCCACTCCAAGTTGACAATTCTAGCATAAAGATGTTTGTATTTACTCTCTTATTTACTATAAATCTTGAATTTATCAATCAACTTCTTAGCTTATCTAAAGGGACAATGCTACAATGATAATAGAGCTTGTCACAAGGTTCCTGGCAATCATGCATATGTTCCTAGTATAAGCTAATGGTGAGCAGTGGGGCTCAAGATCTAGCATTAGTTCCATCGCTCCAATTATCTTATCATGCCTAAGGATTTGCTTTGATAATCCTTGGATAGCGAATGTTGTCACCGAATTTCATGGTGAGGATGCTCTATGTGCATACCCTTAGTTCTAAGAAGCTAAACTAGCTTGATAGTATTTCTAGTTTTAAAATATTAACATAAATAAAATACATTCGTGACATATCATTCATCTAAGCATTGTTCACATTAATAATCAAGAATGAATAAGGAATTTTATTTGTTAATAATTATGGGTACAAACATGTTTTAATCCCATAAATCAGTACACATCAATGCCCAACCCACCCCAGGAGGGCTTGGGCTTCTATTAGAAAAGAAATACAAAAGCAACACAATCAAACTGAGAGCCCTTGAACGGCTCTTACAGAAAAGAAATTGAGAGAAAGACTGATATATAATACTTTGAATAACTATAATGTTCGCTTGATCTTATCTCTATCTCTGATCTCCTTCTCCTTTCTATGTCTATGTTGGATCTTCTTCCTTCAATGCAAATCTTTATTCTCCTTGGACAGGAGGGACTCTCATTCCTTTTTGCTCAACAGCCTCCAATCTTCTAAAACCTTGAATATCCAAATATGGAACTCTTCATTAGTCTTAAGCCCTTGCTTTTATAATATTTGCAAACCTTCTCAGTATTTGTGCGCCCATCCTTTCCATCTTCTTGAGAACTGAATTGTAATTAAGGTTTAATCCTTGATTCTATTGAAAATGAGGAGATTTAATTGATTTGCCATTAATTTCTATTGTGGGAAGGGGAAAAATTAAGTCTATTCCTCTTCCCATTGCTAATTTGGATGCCTATTCTAGAGCAGTTTTATGGCGAGCACTACGGTGTGGTGTAGCACCAGGCTCTCTGTCTTGAGGGTGCTATGATCTGCGATAGTGCTGAGCTTGCAAGTTGAGTCATGCTGTGGTGTAGGATATCACTGTTGTAACTCCCCGTCCCGTCACCATGCGCAACTTATTTAAGAGATAACAAATTGGCGGCTAGATGGTGCATTACTTGGGAAGAATCCAAACACAACTTCCCTGAATAACTACTAAGAAGTTAGCTACTGCATAAGGCATGCTAACACTCAATCTCAAGAGAAGATGACTGTGCACTAACCCTTAAGATAAGTGTAGAATCTTTATCTTAAGTATTAGGTAAGGTGCTCGTGTATACTGGATTAAGAATACAAGTACAATTCAAGTTACACGAATACTAGCATTTTATGAATTTCTAGATCACATCACAATACTAAGTTTAAGTGGTAAAGAGACAGAGTGCAAAATCTAAGCATACATCCAAAAATATTCATCACAGAAACTAAAATAAACAATCATCTCAGAAACAGAAAAGGAAAATATCCAGAGTTATTACAATTTTTGTCCAATTTTGGTGTCGATGGAAAGGTATCGAAAAGACCTTTCCATTGATACATGGCACTGTTCACAGAATGCTCTAGATTGAGAGTATTTAAGCTCGAAAATAGGGCTTACAATTTTTGTCCAGGCGAAAATCACCCTCTGGCGCTGCAGCGCCCAAAGTTGCAACCTGGACCGCTGCAGCGCACCGTAATGCACTGCAGCGGGCTGTAGTGGGATTTTGGTGGGATATATAAAAACATTAATTAAACTATTTGAACAGTATTTTGCAAAATGGACCGCTACAGCACGCCCTAACGTGCTGCAGCAAAAATTTTTGGAAAAACTTAGGGAAATATGAAAAATAAATTAATTGAACAGTGATTTTTGCAAGTTGAACCACTGCGGCGTGCTATATGGCGCGCCGCAACGGGCCGAAGCGCACCCCCAAGTGCTAAAAGCGCTACAGCGCACTGCTGAGCGAAAAGTGCTGCCGCGCTAAAAACGATATAGTGCGCTGCCGCGCGAAAGGCACTACCACACGCTGCCGCGCGAAAAGCGCTCCAGTGCCCAAACTTGCAAAATTCCCAGAATTATTTTAAAAACTTGCCCAGTTTTGGCTAAAATGGCCAAAACTTCACTGTTTTGCTATTTTAAGGTCCATAGGACCCTACTGGGGCTAAGTGATATCAAATTTGAATATATTTTAGCTAAAATTGAACATTGCATAAAATTCTATAGAGAAATTAGGTTTGACATTTTGTCATCTTTAAAAAGTGCTTAAAACCTACTTTGTAACTTTAGATGTATTATGCCAAATGCTAAGTAATAGAATTTTAAGTGCTTGTATCTAATAGGTTTGTCTTAACAATTAAATGGCATGAAAATTAGATCTTTTAGATTTGTGATTAAGTGCTAATCTCTTTAGCTTGATTTAGATTTTGATTAGCATTAATTACTCTCTTAATCTATGTCATTTTTATATTCATACATTTTCATAACCTTAGGGTGTATGTTAGAGAACTTTAACAATTATTTGGACTCTTAAATGTGCTTAGTGGACATTAAACTAAACTTGAACATAAGAATCTTGATAACTTGATTAAGTAGATGATACTTAATCCAAACTTAAGTTTGACATCAATAATCCACTAATAATATATTGATTTGTCATTGACCTTTAAATTAACCTTCGGTCTTAATGACAGGAAGGTTAGGGGTTAAACCCTAACTTATCTTGATTGAGATCTAAATCTTAATCTTAATTAACTTGATTGTAAGATAATTTAATTGACATTATTTGAATATTGCATATGATTTGATATTGATCTTAAACCATCAAATTAGAAGTGCTAAGAATAGTATTGAATATGTGTGATTGAATCATCTGAATCTAAACTTTAGATCTTTAATTTTCTCTTATATAAGACTACTAGCACAAGATGGATAATAAAATTGCAATGATTTATGAAATGATCTAACTATAATAAGATCTTTGATTTCATCCCATGATTGTAGAATAGGAAAGGATTAGATGGATTTTATTTATCTGATCTGATCACTTTAACCCAAACTAGTAAATAAACCTTAAATGTTCGCTTAAAAAGCAGAAAAGTGAGATCTTAAGAATTGTTATTGAAATGGTTAAAGACCTTAACTAATGATACATTGAGGTAAGAAGGACTTTTGTAACTTATTGAGGTAGAAACCTAGTTGATCCTTCATAATTTTAGAAGTTAAACTTGATACCTTGTGGTAGGAATTACCTAAAGTACTTAGAATGTGGTTCATTTCTTATGGTAGCAACCTATGTTGAGTGATCCCTTGATCACATCCTTAGAGCCTTTTATTGGATATACCTACTTAGAGTAAGGATTAATAGATTTGATAAATCCTTGTTGATTAAATAGAACCTTTTGAACTCAGTTTATTAGTTGGGTATATTAGAGTATACCCATATTACTGGATTATTTCAGTAGTATTCAGGATTGGTTGATTCACTCCAATGTAGACCTATAACCAGGTGCTATCCTGAGGGATTAGACGAATACAGTCCGTTAGAGTGAATCCTCCAAGACTAAGAGTGTTACAATTAGTGAACAAGATCCTTAGTTTGTGATGTAAACTGCAACCAGTTTCTATCTCCTATCGTAGTGCGCTTCGATAAATATAATTTAAGCAAACTAAGTAACTCAAATCACTATGCATAAGACACTAAGTATGCTTATATTTAGGTCATTTAACAGCTTAGCTTGATATGTAAACTGTGACCGGGTTCTACCTCCTATCATAGTGCGCTTTGATAAGTGCAATTTAAATAAGCTAAGGGTTAAATTCATCTTTCTTGCAAACATGCTAAATATATATATACAATCATCCCAGCTAATGATTTTTTAAGTAAACTCTCAACCTTAACCAATTATTGAATTAGAATCTAGGAGTCTGAATCCTTTCAGCAGGATTCTGCACAATGGAGACCTATAATTCATTATCAGATTTTAAAGCATTTTCTAGATTTTTGGATTTATCTCATGTAGTTTAGAAGCATGAGCATGAGCATAAGCATGAGGTGTGAGTATCAAAATGATGTATAAGTATCAATGATGATCTATGGGTTATGGAATATTGCATACATTATCTAGGGAATTTCAGGATGCATCGACATCATCAGTAAATAGTATTCCCAACTGTACTAGGAGTATGAGACTGCATGCTGGTCTCCCGAAGCAATTCTAGGCTGAAGCCATTAACACAGCTGTATATTTAATCAATAGGGGACCTTCTGTACCCTTGAATTAAGGGATCCTTAAAGAAGCTTGGAGCAAAAAGGAGGTGAAACTGAATCACCTCAAGGTCTTTGGCTGCTCATCCTATGTGCATATTAATGCAGGATCCAGGAGCAAACTTGATGCTAATGCAATCAAGTGCACATTTATTGGATATGGCACGGGCGAATTCAGATATGGATTCTAAGACAATCAAAACCAAAAAGTCATCAAAAGCAGGGATATTACTTTCAATAAAAGTGAGACGTACAAGGATTGTATGGGAGCCAAGACTGACTCCAAAGATGCTTCCAATTGTGAACCCTGACATATAGAGATTGATGACAACGTTGAGCCAGATGTTGGAGAACATGAAGAAGCTCAGGAGGGTGTCAATGTTGAACCACAAACACCCATATTAAGAAGATCCACAAGAGTGCCTAGATCGGCACAGAGGTACTCTCCTTCTTTATTCTATTTATTACTAATGGATAATGGTGAACCAAAAAGCTTAGAAGAGGCACTTTAAGTTGAAGATTCAAGCAATTGGGATGCTACCATGAATGATGAAATGGTATCACTCATGTCAAATGGGACATGGGAGTTAACACCCTTACAAGTTGGGAAGAAATCCCTTCAGAACAAGTGGGTTTACTGGGTGAAAAAAGAAGTGAATGGAAGCAAGGGCTATAAGGCGAGACTTATAGTACAGGGTTTTCAATAAAGGCATGGCGTCTATTACAATGAAATCTTTGCCCCATTTGTGAATATGACACACTCAGTTATAATTGAAGATTTGCATCTAGAGCAAATGGATGTCAAAACTGCATTCCTTCACAGAGATCTGGAAAAGGAGCTTTACATACAATAGCCAGAAGGGTACAAGGCTTAAGAGAAAAGAAAGTCTGAGCTAGTGTGCAAGCTCAAGAAGAGCCTTTATGGCTTGAAGCAGGTACCAAGACAGTGGTATAAAATATTTGACAGGTTCATGTCATAATTAGGGTACAAGAGATGCCAGGAGAAACACAGCTATTATATAAAGCAGTGTAAGTCCTCCTATATCATTCTATTGATATATGTAGATGATATATTAATCACAGGATTTATAATAACCCAAGTTATTACCTTAGTTAATTAGAACAAATCAAAGTCCTAATCTCAATTTTAAGTGCTAATTAGGTCATTAGGAGTCTTCCATCAAGGTTCATTCCAAATCAGGAGTCAAATAGATCAAATCTTGATTTTGGGAAAATCCAAAAACCCTGAAAATTGAATTATCTAAATTAACCTCAAATCAAAAATCAGACTTCGCCATTGCGATCATTGCCCCCAACTTAGTTATGGGTGAAATTTTGGTGGTAATCGGAAGTCATCAAAATTTGAAGAATATTTTAATAATATTTAAATATCCGAAAAATGAGAAAACTAAATACTCGTCGAAATCGAAATCTGACTTCATCGTTGCGTCAGTCACTCCTCAATTAGCTAGGGATAATTTATTGAGAATTTTTAGAACACCTTAACTATGAAATTTTAATTGAGAAAATTGGAGAAAAAAAAAATATTATTAAATAATAAAAAAAATATTAATCGAATTAAAACTTTATTCCTTTAATTTTCTTTTCCCAATTCTTTCCTTCGCTTAGCATGTCCTAAGCCCTAAAATCGCACGCCAAGGTCGACCCCCCCCCATTCGCACGCCTCCCCTCTCGAGCGGCCTCTCCTCCCCTTGCGCGACACCCGTCGCCTAGCCCTTGGAGTCTTCGTCATTCGCCCTCGCAAGCTCCACCCCTTTTGTAGTTAATTCGACGTCTCCAGATTTCATTCTCCCTCTCTTTTCCAACTCGGTCGAGCACCCCTCACTCATTCGGCGCAGCAAGGAGTCGCCTCTCAGCCGACCCTCTCATCGCTACTCCTTGTTAAGCGCCATCAAGCCGAGCCTATTGGGCACTTCTCCATCTCCACCGTCAGTTGCATTCGAGCGTCGATCGCGCGAACCCCAGATTCGCATCCATTGTCTGATAAGGTACCTCCCTCACCCTATCAAATGGTTCGAATGCTAGAGGATTATAGTGTTATCAATCTTCATTCGAGTCCGGTTGAACCCAATTGAAGCTTGGCTTCTCTTTTTTTTTTTAGTTTCTTATTCACCTTTTTTTCCATTTATATATTGGGATTCATATTAAGGCTCCATCTGAATTCGTGTCTTGCACGTTAAAGTAATTGGGCGATTATATTCTATCTTTGGAGTGAATAATGAAGAAATATATTCTTTTTTTCTTTCTATTTTTCAGCTCGTGCCTATGCACAGCAACTTGTATGCTTGTTCCCTTGGGAAATGACTTGAATAAGGTATTATATTGCTATGATACTGGAACTTGCATGATGATGGAGGCTAGATTTTTATTTTTGGGATTCATGGAAATTTTTGTTAAGAGAATGGTTCAGTTTGTACGTGTGATCATAAGGGTGTTATAAGCTCTAATTACTAGTGCAGAGAATATTTGAGAGTTTAGGCACACATCATGATCACAGGGATACTATATAAATCATTTTTGCCATTTGAATATTGTCATTTGTTATATTGAAGGAATCTAATCTTTGCTGAGTCCCGCATTTTTCTTTAAATCTATTAGCTTTTAAATATATTATTTGAAGAAATAAAACTATTGAAAACCAAAATAGGAGTCCAAATGAAATGCAAAATAAAGTAAGGCAAACTTTGTGAAATATTAAATCAATACCACCCCAGCTATTAAAGTTCCAATCTAAGCCAGCAACTTGATATTTTTGAGAGCTTTGAGTATAGCCTGCCGCCATAAATAACAAACTATTTTGCAGAATTTTCAACTTAAATTTCTCTTTAGGCTGTGCCTGACTTGTTTTAAAAGATTATTTCTTGCATGATGTACCATTCCTAGTGTTTGCATATTTAACACCCAGAACTTGATAAATACAAAGCTATCATATAAGCATAGAATTCTTACACTTGCGATGATTGGAAGGGGCTAAGCGGGATGGTAATTTTGGTATAAATGAGAATTTATGTGATATGTTCTTAAAATTTACTAGTTTAGTGTTTGATATATATAAATAAAAAAAAGAAGAAGAGATTTTAGTGCTGTGAATGCTGTGAAGAACTTTTGATTCATTGCATTCGGCAAACTGAAATTCAGTGTACTTCGAATCATTTTACTTATGCAACACCGAAACCCTTATAATTTTTATATCTAGGATGAAAGGTTTGCTATTTATAACAGTCATTTGCTGCATTCAATTTTATTCGAATTAAATAAAGTTGCTGCTCATTATTTATGTTCATATCTATATGGGTGACGCTAATTGTAGGTTCATTTACAAAAATTTAACTATAATATATGCGAGAGATACTCTTAATAAGCATTTTGCTGTTGTTTTTCTTAGTTAAAGGCAGCAGAATATTGCCAATTTATTTGAGTTTCCTTCATTAATGATTTACTTGCGTCATTTTCAATCGGGAATAAAACACTCTTGTATTAGAATTCCATTATGTTATCTTTACTCAACATAATTTATTTCGATGCAACATCATTTATTAAGTAGAGTGTGCTAGATGTAATGTCTTATTATGAAACTATATATGCTGAAATTATGAAAATAGTTAAGATCATTCTACTCCAACTAATTCTAGTATTCTCAAGCAGCTCTATTAAATAGAAATTTATTGAATTAAGCTGCTTAAAGAGCATGTATTAATTTCATTACGATTTCAAATGAAAGATTCTTGAGTAAGCAAAATTTTATTATTTTCTTTTACAAACCTACAAATATGCTTTGCGTGAAAGAGGTATGCATAAGATTATACTCGTTTGAGGAATAATTTTAGATATGCAAGAGGATCATTATTCATTATATGAAATGATTCAATATCGTATGATAAACTTTTGTTTTTCTTGAATTATGGGAATAATCGAGTCTCTTACCAATACTTGGATTTAGATTTATATGCTCCTTTCATTGTTTATAGAATTAATTGAGCTTGTGAATTATATTAAGCCTTTGGAGAAATTGTAAGTATCTCTCTTTTCAAAATTTTATTCCTTATTCCATTCACTTATGAAAGTTTCGCATATGAGTTGATTTTGTTTTAAGTATCTTCATAAGTTAATGCATTACTATACACCGACATTTAGATCAAGTGAACTAACTTGATTATTTCCCTCTATTTTGATAAAGAAAACATCACTTAAAAATAAGGAAGAATATTGCCGCCATATATTTTAACTCTAGCTGCTATGTTAAATAAAGCACTTATTCAATGATATATATATTTATCTGCTTGCAATAGATATTTGATGCCGCTCATTATTCTAACAACCTTTTTCTTCAGCTGAATGTTTTGCTTGAAAGTTATATCGCTCACTATCTTGTTCTTAGTTTGAATACGAATGCAAGAATATAAAGTCTATTTCTGAAATATCTCGTAAATATACAAAATGAACCTGCTTTATATATGTTATATATTCAAGTACCAAAGAAAATGAAATGCGATACAAGGCACAATTATTGATGTTTAATTATGATTTTGAACGCATGCTGTGTATTGCAAAATAAGTAGTTGCATAATGTCAAGTTTTACGCTCTAAATTGGAAATCCGTTAGTTAAAAATGCTTATGACTTTGAAGTTAAGGAATATTTATGTTTGATATTAAATCGTTCTTCTTGTAATAGCATGTTACAATTTGGATGGCTTATGATTAGGCGACCATTATAATTGTGCGTAAAATATTTCTACTGTTTTATTGTTTCATAAAGATAGTATTTCAAATCAAATTGTTGTTGTTGGCCATAAATGTTGTAACTTTTTTTACTCTACTTACTATAGAAGTTGTGTTGAAACAGTCTTTAAATGCCTAAAAATAGCAGATTAAATAGTAAAAAACAAAATGAATAGCAATAGGATTATGAGTTGAATTGCATCTTTTCTTTTTATGCAAAATAATTAAGTAATAAGTTTCATGATGTGAGATTCATCTCACATCATGCCTTCCTTAAAATCTTCTAATCATTCAATTAAGCTTCTAATTAAGATTAGTTAAGGTTAGTGCTTGAGTGTTCACCTTTGTTTCTTTAGGATTTCCCCTTTAAGGATAAGGACTAGAAAATTAGGTTAAACTTCACTCATTGGGTAAATGGATTATCCAATGAGTGAAATCTTGATTTTTATTAGTTTCTAATTTTTCGCATTTTAGAGAGGCTAGTTTGCTTTTAGCTTCTAATTTAGACCATCTTAATTCATTAATTAGGATAATTGATTATCTATTTAATCTAAGTAGGCATTATTGATTAAATTTACTTTACCTTATAGGACCGTACTGCTGAGATTATACTGGATAGTAGGATATTGGAGATCCTAAGCTTGTATAATCTCAGACAGTTAGAACTAATTAAATTAGAGTACAAATGATATCATAGAGTCTGTATAGTGTTATTCATATTATATTTTGCATACTTTACTATCCTAATTGCTGAATTTTACTTATTGTGCCACATTAGATAATTTAGAATAACATTACTTTGCCACATTAGATGATTTAGAATAACATTATTTTGCCACATTAAATAATTTAGAATAACATTACTTTGCCACATTAGATGATTTAGAATAATATTACTTTGCCACATTAGATGATTTAGAATAACATTACTTTGTCACATTAGATGATTTAGAATAACATTACTTTGCCACATTAGATGATTTAGAATAACATTACTTTGTCACACTTGATAATGTAGAATAACTTTATTTACTCTGTCACATTTTATAATGTGTCTCAATTATTCTACCATCACAATGTTACTGCCTATATTATGTATGCTTGATAACATGGGGAATGTCCCACAGATTATTATATCATGTATATTTAGGGAATATCCCCTAGATGATCTCTATTCAGTATTTATTATAATCTAGGAAATGTCTCCTAGATGCAGGAAGTCTGCATTTATTATATTCTGGGAAATGTCTCCTAATATTATCCCTAGTATTCCTGTTAATCTAGGAAATGACTCATAGATGTAGGAAATATGTATTTATTATACTATGGGAAATGTCTCCTAGTAGTATCCTTCTGGTATTTCTATCGCTCTGGGAAATATCTCCTAGATGCTTCTGTACTTGATTTTGGACTTTACCTTCAGTATTACTTTAGTATTTCACAAAGTTTTTTTTTCTTTAAAATTGTTTATTTCAGTCTTTTTCCTTATATGTTTCAGTAGTACTTTTATACTATTAGTTTTTATTTCTGCAGCATCTATTTACCTTCCATGTTTTGTAGAATCTTGATTTTTCGTATGTATATGAGCATATTATAATGCTAGATTTACTTCAGTATTGTTCTTTCACATTTTATTTCATAAAATATATATATATAAGTAAGTTTGATTATATTTGCTTAAAGTGTCATAATATCATTAAATATATGAACTTAATCAGCTTAAAATATAATTAGACGATTCTCTAACCAGATTTTTCTTTTTTTGGCTAGGGCCCTGGCATTGTGAAACCGACAATATCAGTTCTTGAGCAATCAGAGGATCTAGTACATGTGGTACAGCCACTTCAGAAAGAGCATCAGTCTAGAGTGGAAGAACTTTAGCATAAGTTGTATTTTTTGAAGTAAGGATGAGTGATATTCTCTTTTATTTAAAGTTATATAAAATTGATGTAATAATTCAGATATTATATGTATTTTCTTATACTTTACTATTTTATTTTGAGTTGTATGTCAGATTATGATGGAAGTGGATGTGCTATGTTATCTTTCTTGCTTTCGCACTCTGAAATGTTATATATTTAGTGATTAGATCTATTACACATATTCTTGGTATATTTTTTCCTTATAAGTGGATTATGGATTATACATAATCTAATGATAAATGAGGGATTTTCCAGAGTGGCACACCACCCCTTATGTCTAATCTTATGGATTAGTGGGCGGGGCACCACTGGATGAGACATGGAGGAGATAAAGATGCTAAAAAACTTATGTTAATGGAGTTTAACATGAAGGACTTGGGGCCAGCCAAGTAGATTCTTGGAATAAGAAATAATATGGAGAGAAGAGCAAAAATTTTGAAGTTGTCATAGAAGGAATATGTTGAAAAGGTGCTGAAAAGATTCAACATGAATGAAGCAAAACCAGTGTGCACTCCCCTAGTAAGTCACTTCAGCTTAACAAAAGAACAGATGCTAAAGACTGAATAGGAGAAGGAGAATATGATGAAGGTTCCTTATGCTTCAACAGTTGGGAGCTTGATGTACGTGATGATCTGCACTAGACCGGACATTGCCCTTGCAGTGGGAGTGGTCAGCAGGTTCATGGGAAACCTAAGAAAGCACCATTGGGACATGGTCAGGTGGATCCTAAGGTATCTGAAAGGTACAGCAGGTGATAAATGGAAATACACGTCTATATTTGCACGCAAGTGTACGTGGTCTGAAGTAATAAGTGGAAAGTTTAATTTCCTGGATTTATCGATCCTCAAGGAATGGGTGTTCTGATACCAAGTTGTACTTTCTTTCACTAATGTTTAAATGACAAATTTGGTCGATTTTGTTGGTTTCTAATTAGCGATACAAAGACCTTATGTAAAGATACTAGTTTGATTAAAAGGAGAGAGTTGAGATTTCATTGTAATAGCTGCAAGGGTTGGTGAGATGACTTTATTATTGAGTGTATACCTTCAATTTATTTGCTTTATTAAATCAAGTGAACACCATTGGGTCAAGTTTAGTGCTTGAGGAGAACTCTATTGGGTTCTTCCTTAGCAGAAAAACTCTCATGAGATCAAGTTTTATTAATTAAAATTTTTACGTCCTACATCTAAGTTACCGAAAGATATATTATATTTTAGAAGATCTCTTAAGCAAGATTTTCATTTACCATGCATCATGCACTTCACACGTAGTTTAGCTTGATGGGAGGATGCATTGGGTCAATGGATTATGTCACATCATCCATAGAAGTTCCCAATGTCCTCTCATCCCTTCTACTTTACTAAGCAGCAGAGCAAGGTTAATGGAGAACTTGGTTCTCAAGCATCAATCTCTTGGGAGAGCTATTAAGGAAGACTGCATGTGAGCTTTGAGAATTTTGTCACATAATTCTCCGATCTACTTGCACTACCTTCCTTGCTCTTACCCAATAGATGAGCATTGGAACAGAAGCTCTTTTAAATAATATAATTTAGAATTTTGTTCATCCAAGTATTCAATTTAATATTAAATAAAAATGATAAAAATGATTTTTTAGTACATTTAAACAATGTCATCATACACCATTTATCCATTATATATTTTTACAACTACATCTCAACCCTCTCCAAGGGGATTTTAGCCTTCCCTTACTAAGTAGAAAGAGCATGCATACAAAGAAAATTGAACATCGCCATCAGTTCACGACAAGAAATAAATCAAGGGAGTTTAGGAGAAATACAATGAATCACCCGGAGGTTTTTTAGGGTTCTATTGACACTTCCTGAGCTGTCCTCTTGAAGATCCACCCTTCGCTCTTTGCTGTCTTCTCTTTCTTCTTGTTCTTGGTCCTCTTCTCCCCTTGGAGAGTTCTCCCTCTTTCTCCTCTTGCAGCCTTTCTTTTTTACAATAAAAGTTGCAACCCTTTCTCAATCTTCAAGTCTCCCTTTTATAGACTTCCTTTCCTATTTAAAATCTAATTCAGCAAATAAATCCCATTTAGAAATTTATGCTTTGATTAAATGATAATTCATTTATTTCCTTGGTAATAAAGAGATTTAGGTTGTTTTTATTTATGTTTTATTGAGTAAAATAATTAAACCAACATCTTGCTCTTCCTCATGATGGCTTAAATATGTGCCTTTTAAAATAATATTTATAATAAAGATTCCTCAATCTTTATTATATCCAACCCTTTCATCTTCCTCATATCTTTAATTTATTCTTTATGAATTATTTCTTGAGAATGAGAAGTTTTAAATTAATTTGATATTAATTTCATCTGTGCAAAGGGGAAGAATTCTATTCTTTGGCATTCCCAATGCTGCCTTGAATGCATATTTTTGGCAAAAACTGTGTCGGGTGCTGCAGCGCGCTGGGGCGAGCAGCAGCAGCAGTGTTCCAAACACTGTTCCGCTGCGGCGCGCAGCAGCAACAGCACTCCAAACACTATTCCTGCGTAAAAATTATTATCTTTTCTTCGGTCACTGCAGCATCCGCTGTGACGCACTACGGCATGCTACAGCGAATAAACTTTATTATTCACTGTCAATTAGTTCATCTATAGTTTTATAAAATGAAAATTTACCCGCTACGGCGTGCTGCAGCGAAGAAAGTTTCGTAATACTGTTCAATTTCTTATTTATAAAGTTTTAATAATTCCTCAAGAAATGAAGTTGTGGCGCGTCACGGAAGTTTTCTCCCAAAATTGAATATTTAAGCCAAAATTTTATTAAAAGTGCTTACTTTTATTAACTTATTTTACTATAAATCTTAGAGTTATCACACCCCCACACTTAAATTCTTGCTTGTCCTCGAGTAAGCTCAAAATAAATTTTTTTGATTTTAAATATTACAAATTTCAATTGGATATGTGTGAAGTATTTTTCCCATTTTATCCATTACTTGACAAGGGTGATTAGAAGTATTCAAATTCTAACAAGTCTCATACTAGTGTTTTCTTTTCTTTTGACTAATTGAGTTTCCAATTTTTAAATGTATGATACTCAACTCATAATTCATGGGGGATTTCTAGGATTGCTTACTTAGAAAGTTTGATTCAATATGTAAGAATCTCATACCATTTTCGCTTCTTCTTCTAAATCGTGATGAAATTTTTTTTTTTTAAGAGATATATTTTTCTTTATCTTGTTTTTCTCAATTTTTACTTTGGGAGAGATATTTCTCTTTATCCCTAGATTTTCTTTTGCATTCAATTCAAGAGAGAGACATTTTTCTTCATCCCCATCAATTTTTCATTACGTTCAGTAAGTCCTACAGAACCCTAGCACATTCTTATTTCACCGTTTCTCACATCTCTAAATTAAGTTCCTTGACCCCACCCCCACACTTAGATTTAGAGTATCATACATTTCTAATGTTGGAGACTTATAGTAAAAAGAGTGTAAAATAATTTAGCATGAAAAATCTTAGAATTGCACATTTTGGTTGATAACCTCTCGTTAAGAAAATTAAAATAAAGAAAATTTTCATATGCTCATTATAATTGAATTCAGCCCATTGAACTATTTAGAAAACCTCCCTAGTTAATGATATTCTATTAACACAAAAATTAAGGGATAATAATTCACTAAGATTTATTTTAAAAAAAATAAAAAGCACAAAATTGAAAGCAAAATGAACATACGTTACTAAGAGTAAGAAGTAATGAAACAACTTGATATAAATAATGACAAATTGTCATTGCTGTGATCATGCTTAAGATTCCTCTTGATCCCTTATTAATACCCACAAATACTAAGAATCTGAAATAGATAGAAAACATAAAATTATTTGTTGGGTTTCCTCCTAACCAGCGCTTAGTTTAAGATCTTCTGCCTGACCAAAAAGAGTTTATATCCTTTCAAAAAAAAATTCCAAATTTTCATTAACTCCTTAGGATGAGTACGAGCTAGTTTAATAATTGAATCATTATGAATGATAGTTCTACCATCTTTTTCTTTCCAATCCCAACTTGTGTCTTCTAACTTATAATATGTCTTCTCTTTATTCTTCTTTTTATTCTTCCTATAACTTGCCTTATATTTATCATCAAATTCATCATTTCAATTTCAATTTATAAAAAGGTAAGAAATTCAATTTTCTTAGGAGTAAAATCAAATTATTTCTCAACAAATTCAAATTGCACATAATAATCATCAATATTGCTAAGAGGTTTGTTGAGGTTTGAGATATCAGAGATATTAAATTCTTTACTTTCACTATCCTGAGATTCACTTAGTTTATTGGTCCTCCTATTATTTTCAATTAGTTCATCTTGGTTGTTTTTGCATGGTGGGTCACATATTGATGAGCATTCAGTTGAAAGCACTTGAGGTGTGTATGGGACATAAATTTATAATTGCTCTTGGTCAATTTTTTCAGTTTGAAACTCTTGTTGCATTTTCAAATTGTCCAATTCAAGTTAATACTCCACCTCTCTCTCATTTTTACTGTTTGTTTGAGTTAAAGTTTCTTCCTTACAAGTCAACACTTCTTCAGCTTGTTCCTTTATTTGCTCAATTATAATAATTTCTTGGATGGGGTTAGCTAATTGTTGCAATATAAATTCTAACTTAGCCTCAATTGATTTACATAGATGCTTATGATATTCTAGATTAAATTCATTCCTAACCAAGGTTTGTTAAGTTTCCTACAGATTATTGATCTCATTGCTACTATAATTGTTCACTAATTCTTCTAAGTAAGAATGCTCACACACCCAATTTATGTTATTAACGTTCATATCAGAGTGAGTGTCGTAGTGTTGCAAATCATTATCATACTTAATGTCAATGATCAGTTTTGTATTTGAAGGTTCAAATGGGTTGTTTATATTATAATTAGAACTTAAATGTGTTCCCCCGCACCGCATACAACAATTTTGATTATTGTAATACATGTCCATGATATTCTAGTACCCCATTTAGCCAATCAAAACCATCCTAAGATATAAGCAATTACAACAGTATATCAGACAATATCTTATAAAATTCAGCAAGCTAAATTCACAAATAGTAAAGACAGTTGGCAATAACTTTCACCAACAAATTGCCAGCAAATTCAAATTTCAATAATGAAAATATGCAATAACTTTCAACACAAATATTTTTTTTCAAAATTTTCTAATTTTTCTCAAAAGTAAATAAAGAAATTAATTACAGCTATGTAAGAAAATATGCACAAATTAATTAGTTCCAAATCACTAGTTACTCGAAAATTATACTTGATACAAAATAAAGCCGTTCTTCGGCAATGCCGCCAAACACTTGTCAAACGAAGATACACATCTACGTTTGCACACAAGTGTACATAGTCTGAAGTAATAAGTGGAAAGTTTAATTTCCAGGATTTCTCGATCCCTGGGGAACAGATGTTCTGATACCAAGTTGTATTTTCTTTCACTAATATTTAGATGACAAATTTGGTTGATTTTTTAGCGATACAAAAGACCTTAAGTAAAGATACCAGTTTGATTAAAAGGAGAGAGTTGAGATTTCATTGTGATAGCTCCAAGGGTTGGTGAGATAACTTTATTGTTGAGTGTATACCTTCGACTTATTTGTTTTATTAAATCAAGTGAACACCATTGGAATTGGAGTACCCTCCAATTTCATTAGGTTCAAGTTTAGTGCTTGAGGAGAATTCTTTTGGGTTCTTCCTTAGTACATAAACTCTCATGAGATTAAGTTTCATTTATTAAAATTTTGACTTCCTATATCTAGGTTACCAAAAGATATATCATATTTTAGATGATCTCTTAAGCAAGATTTCTATTTATCATGCATCATGTGCTTCACACGCAGTTTAGCTAGATGGGAGGATGCATTGGGTCAATGGATTATGTCACATCATCCATTGAAGTTCCCAATGTCCTCTCATCCCTTCTACTATGCTGAGCAGTATAGCAAGGTTAATGGAGAACTTGGTTCTCAAGTCTCAATTTCTTGGGATAGCTATTAAGAAAGAGTGCAAGTGAGCTTTGAGATTTTGTCACATAATTCTCTGCTCTAGTTGCACTACCTTTCTTGCTCTTATCCAATAGATGAGCATTGGAACACAAGTTTTTTTAAATAATATAATTTTGAATTTTGTTCATCCAAGTATTCATTTTAACACAGAATAAAAATGATAAAAATGATTTTTTTTTATATTCAAACAATGTCATCATACACCATTTATCCCTTATATATTTTCATAACTACATCTCAACCCTCTTCATGGGGTTTTTAGCCTTCCTTTTCTAAGTAAGAAAGAGCATACATACAAAGAAAAGTGAACATCGCCATCAGTTCACGGCAAAAAATAAATTAAGGGAGTTTAGGAGAAATACAAGGAATCACCCAGAGGTTTTCTGGGGCTCTCTTGACTGTTCCTGCGCTGTCCTCTTGAAGTTCCACCCTCTGTTCTTTACTGTCTTCTCTTTCTTCTTGTTCTTGATCCTCTTTTCTCCTTGGAGATTTATCCATCTTTCTCCTCCTACAGCCTTTTTTTTAGATCTTTGAATAACAAAAGTTGGAACCCTTTCTCAATCTTCAAGTCTCCCTTTTATGAACTTCTTTTCCTATTTAAAATTTAATTCAGCAAATAAATCCCAATTACAAATTTGTGCTTTGATTAAATGATAATTCATTTATTTCCTTGGTAATGAAGGGATTTAGGCTATTTGTATTTATGTTTTATTGAGTAAAATAATTAAACCAATCTCTTGCTCTTCCTCATGATGGCTTAAATATGTGCCTTTTATAATAATATTTATATTAAAGATTCCTCAATTTTTATTGTATATACTCCTTCCATCTTCCTCATATCTTTAATTTATTTCTTCATGAATTATTTCTTAAGAATGAGAAGGTTTAAATTAATTTGATATTAATTTCAGCTGTGGTAAGGGGAAGAATTCAATTCTTTAGCCTTCCCTATGCTGCCTTGAATGCATATTTTTAGCAAAAATTGCATCGGGTGCTGCGGTACACTGTAGCGTGCTCCAGCAGCAGCGTTCCAAACACTATTTTGCTGCGGCATGCTACGGCAACAGCACTCCAAACATTCTTCCTGCATAAAAATTATTATCTTTTCTTCGATCACCGCAGCGTCCGCTGTGGCGCACTGCGGGTGCTACAGCAGATAAACTTTCGGATTCACTATTCAATTAGTTCATCTATAGTTTTATAAAATGAAATTTTACCCGCTGCGGTGTGCTGCAGCGGTGAAAGTTTCGTAATACCGTTCAATTTCTCATTTTTAAAGTTTTAATAATTCTTCGAGAAATGACGTTGTGGCGCACCGCGGCGGTTTTCTCCCAAAATTGCATATTTAAGCCAAATTTTAATTTACTCAACTTTTATCTTGAAAAGCAGCGAAATCACATCAAAATATATAATTTTAATTAAAAAGTGCTTACTTTTATTAATGTATTTTATTATAAATCTTGGAGTTATCAGCAGACAGAGCATTATGCTTTGGAAGATTTGACATAATTTTATAGGGATATGTAGATTCAGATCTTGTAAAAAATGTTGATAGCAGGAGAAGCACTACAGGCTACATGTATACATTGGGAAGTACAATAGTGAGCTAAATCTCTAGGCTATAAAACATCATATCACTATCTACCATGGAGGTGGAATATGTTGCCATTATAGAGGTAGGTAAGGAGATGATTTCGATGAAGGGGCTCATGGCAGAATTGGGCAAAGAGCAGAAGGATGTGAGGCTCTACATCGATAGTATGAGCATAATTCACCTAGCTAATAATGCCACTTTTCATACCAATACAAAGCACATTCAACTTCATTACTATTTCATCCGGACACTATTGGAAAAAGGATAGCATGGATTCGAGAAGATCCATACTTCAAAGAATCCAGCAGATATGCTTACTAAAATAGTAACAGTGGAGAAACTGAAGCTATGTGCAGCTTAAGTTGGCCTCGGCACATGAAGAGAAAGTGGTGGTGAGCCACACCACAATCTTTGACAGACACACAAAAAGATAGTGAAGGTTAATAAAGAAAAGGAGGGAAGATTTGCTAAAGGTCTCCAAGTGGATGATTATTGTGTTATGGAGACTTTAGTGCCTAGGAACAGCACAGGCGCTGCAGCATGCCCAGGCAGTTCCAAACCCAAGGTGGAGGCACTGTCGTGCGCCTCAGCAGTCAGAAACAGAGAAGGCAGGGCTGCAGTTCACCGCAGTGGAAATCGTTGCTCCAATGCGTTGCAGCAGAAATTGCTGCTACAACGCACCACAGCAGAATAAAACGTAGGCGGTACCATGGGCCGCAGTGGGTGCCATCCCAAGAACTCGATGCTACCGTGCACCACAATGGGTGCCATCCCAAGAGCTCAGCGCTACCGCGCATCGCAGTGGGTGCCATCCCAAGAGCTCGGTGCTATCGCGTGCCGCAGCGGGGGCCATCCCAAAAGCTTAATGCTATTGGGCGCCACAGCGGGGGCAATCCCAAGAGCTCGGTGCTACCACGTGCTGCAGCGGGTGCCATTCCAAGAGCTTGGCGCTACCGCGCGCCGCAGCGGGTATCATCCCAAGAGCTCGGTGCCACCGCATGCCACAGTGGGTGCCATCCTAAGAGCTCCGCACTACCGTGCACCGCAGTGGGTGCCATCCTAAGAGCTCGCTGCTACCGTTCACCACAGCGAGTGCCATCCTGAGAGCTCCATTATACCGTGTACCACAACGAGTCTCATCCCAAGAGCTCGGTGCTACCGCACATCGCAGCGGGTCTCTTCCTGAGAGCTCGGTGCTACTGCGCACCGCAGTGGGTCTTATTCCAAGAGCTTGGCTCTACCGTGCACTGCTGTGGGTGTCAAGCCGAGAGCTTAGCACTACTGTGCGCCGCTGCGGGTGTCAACCCGAGAGCTTGTCATTACCGTGCACTGCTGCGGGTGTCAACCCGAGAGCATGGCGAAGTTCTGCTTTCGTTCGAAGTTTCGCTTTAAGCAGATCTAGGGGTATTTTGGACTTTTGGGGTTCGAAATAGAGCTGACTACCTAAGCCTAAGTGTTGGAAGAAAATCTATGTTGTTGGCATATTAGATTTGGAGGCTATGGTTGCTTGAAAGGAGAAGAACCCTAAGCTAAACCCTTGGGAGCTAATGTGTAAGAAATAACTTGCAGGTTGGAGGACAAACTCCAGTAGGTATCTACTTCTTCCTTTCTCTATTGTAAAAGTAGAGCTACAGCTTATGTGCTGAGGTGATATAGTTCTTATAACTCTGTAAACTTCAAGTTATTTTTTAGTGGATTTTCTCATTTGTGTGACTCCATAGTTTTTCCCATTCTTTGATTTTGTAATTTTTAGACTTGCTTATTAACCATCAATGCATTCCCTGATCCTTAAAGGCTTAGGAAATTTATAGAGATATTGTTCTCAACACTAATTAGATATTATATGCTAAGGTAACACTCCAATGTTGGATTAAATCTTTTATCTGATATTGGGGTCGTTACAGTTGGTATCAAAGACAAGGTTGAGAGCATTAAGTTAAAATGAGATATCCACTCATCCAAGATAATCAACACAGAAATGAAAACAAATTAAAGAACGTCACCTTAGGAAAGTGAATGAACTTCCATTTCAATAATTGAATTAATTATAACTTCAATATAATAACTGACTCTTAGATGGAGAATCAAGAGTCAGAACTTAAGCAATGCTCTAGAGCATTTTATCAATTTTGGAAAAGTGACCATTGGTTCGGTATGATATATGAACATCTCTACTATGGAGTCTTAGTACCTGGAAGTGAAGTATTAGATAAAATCTTGAAGTATTATGTGTTCAGGGGTGATTGCATCCCTTAATTAGTAAGAGAGTGGTTCTCAAGGGTCTACAATACCTTTACAGCCATACAATGCCTTGATCACATATGCTTCCAAATGTTGGAAGAGTTTTTTGACAACTATTCCAAAGATTGGTGGGTTTATGCCCACAGTGTTCTCATTCGAGCTAGTAGACGTCTACATCATGTTCCCCTTTATACTAATTTTGAGTTTATGTTTTACAATAATTTCCTTAAATGAGCTTCTAGTTTCCCTTTTATATAGTAACTTATATATAGTAACTTCTATTTTCCTTCTGCTTTCATGTACTTTTCATATTGTATCTTAATTCTGATGAGTATTAATGAGAAGTTTTTCTTTTCTACTAGCTCTGAGTTTCTTTTTCTTAATATTCTTAGAATGGATCCTGATCAAAACAACCCCATTTCTTTTGTAGTTAAGGAGGCAAAATTTGTAGTTCCATCTCCTATAGAGGAGATGAGGCAGATTATGAGTATATTTAAAATAATGATAGAAGTACAAACTATAGTTGCTGAGAGAATGGCTTCCATAAGTACCCCCTCTCACCCATCTCCAATTCTTATACCATCTTCTCTTATTCTACAACAATCATCACAAGTTCCATTTCAAATTCCCCCAATCCCACTTGAATTTCTTGCCCCAACTCCAAAGGTAGCTACTTTTATACCACAACCTACTTCAGGTCCTGTTGTGGATGCCTTTCTCCTAGCTTTCCTTCATTTATGCCCCCCCCCCCCCCCCCCCACTTTCAATGGCTCTAATTCACCCATGGAAGCAGGCAATTGTTTTAAATCAGTGGAGAAACTCTTGGCAAGCATAAAATGTCCAAAGAGCGAGTGTATCCATTTGGCTACTCATCTTTTTCATGAGGAAGTAGAATACTGGTGGGACAGCGAGCTCAATACCTACTTTTCTGACACATGCGTGGAAGATAATCCTTGGGAATAATTTGAGCATGTATACCATCTTAATTCATCCCTACTTATGCAAGGAAAACATTATGTACATGACTATGAGATGAAATTCAGAAAACTATCTCACTTCGCACCTGATCTAGTTCGCACAGAAGCGGCTAGATGCAGTAGGTTTCTAAAAGGCCTAAGGAATTCTATTAAAAATTATTTGATGTCCTTACATCATGATGATTTCCCTAAGTTATTGGAAGGTGCTAAAATTATAGAGCACCATCAAGTTGAATTTGAGACGCAAAAGTTCCCTCATTTCCAACCTTCCAGATGTGAGCCCTTTAAAAGGAATTATCCTCAAGGCCCAAGAGTTTTCAATATTGCACAAAATAAAAGTCAATAAGGTGGACTAGCTGCCAAATGTAATAGGCCACACCCATACAAGAAGTGTTACCACACTGGTAACCGGTGTTATATTTGTGATAGGGTCAACCACTGCTACCAAGAATACTGTGCTAATTGGATAGTCGACATAATAAAGATCAATCATAGATCATCAGTCTAGAATCCTACTCCTTATACATCACAAGAATCACTTCCTGCGCTTATGCCTCCTTCATCTAGTGGGAATGCTCGTGATCAGAAAAGAGCACCCTCACATGCACAAAGCTAAGGGCAAAGAGGATGTACTGACAAAGGCAAGGAAATTTCACAATCTCAAGCCATACCCAGAGTGTATGCACTTTCTACTTCTACTGCTAAGGAAGAAAGCAATGTCGTAACTGGTACGTCTTATAGTTGATTTATCTTTACTTCAACTTTTCAATTTCAGTGCATTTATTTTCTAAGTTACTTGCTTTAAACTTCATAAACTATACTTAAAATCATTTTCCTTTCTTTCCTACTATAGGAACATTAAGAATTAAGAATCAATTATGCGACACACTCTTTGATATGGGTGCTAGTCAATTCTTCATATCAGAGAATTGTGCGTCTTCCTTGAATTTTCAATATTTTAGCCTAGGTAATGCCTTGAGAGTGCAAATTCTATCAGGTGCTGAAATGTGACAACCCCAACATTGGGTAGAATATTAACCCAACATTGATGCGTCACCACAACATCTAATACTTGATTAGAAGGAAGCTAATCCAAGTCATTAGATGTTGCATTTGGACAAGGATTTAGAAGAGGGTCTTAAGTTAAGATGGGAAAATATTTATAGAAAAGATAATGCATGAGATATATATGATGAATATGAATTCAAATATATATAATTACAATAATTACAATTATAAGTATGAAGATGATGATGATATGCACATACAATATGAGTATACATTATGATATGTATGTACAGTTCAATTCATTCATGTGATCTTTCCTAAGCAATTTTATAATAGAAGGAATTCAACATGGAGCATTAAATATTTACATTCATCACATTTATGGATATGTAAGATCTAACATCCAATTCAAAATTATATGTGAGAAAATCATATAAAACAATTTTCTATCCTAGGATTCACACATCCTAAATCAAACATAATTTGAAAATAAGGAATTAACATCTTTCTTAAATTAAGTATGCAGCTAAATTCTAGTTAGGTATGCATTTAAATTCCAGTTAGGTATACAACTAAATTTCATTCAAGTATGCAACTAAATTTTATTTAAGTATGCAACTAAATATCATTTAAGTATCCAACTAAATTTCCTTTAAGTATCCATTCATCCAAACCAAGCATTTAAGTAAGTTCTAATTCTAGCATAAGAATAGTAAAGACAAAATAATTAACTTTAATTATTACATGCCAAATAAATTAAATAATAAGAAGGTAAAGAAAGTAAAACTCTCTCTCACTTTTAAATGAAAGCAAGTAAGTCTAATTTAAGAGAAAGCAAAATATAATCTCTTAGCTTAAGCACTTGGTCCAGCTCCACTAGCCTCCAAATGTACATGATATATCATATTTTGGCATTTAAATATGATAGGCAAAGTCAATAAAAAGAAAAGTGTAGTTAGACTAAACAGTCTAAGCATAATTTAAGATTAGGCTAAATACTTTATTGATCATTTTAGATATCACAACTAGTAATAATAAGTAAAAGCAGTGGAGAAAAAATGAAAGCATATAAGTGTCGAAGGGAATTAAGCAACTGCAAAGAAGAATAAATGAAGTAAATGAGTGAGTAAGAATACTCACAAGAGACATTCTAGCCTTCAATAAAGTAAGGGTAAAGCATCCTAAATAGGCTAGAAAATATTAAAGCATGCATTGAAAGTAAATAAGATGAAACATGTATATATTTAATGGAGTTATGCTAAGAAAGAAAAGTAAACAGTGAAGCATTTAAATGAAATTATAAAAATATTCACTGTAATATAAATGAATTGTAAATAAGTAATATATAGTACTAATAAACAAAGAAAGTACAAAGCATAGTAAATGAAGAAAATCTTAGATTATCAATCTAAGATGCTCATAGTCTAGAACTCTGAAAAGTAACATTGCAAAAAGCTATGATGAGTCCCCAAAATCAATAAGATTATGGAAGATCTCATAATTAATTAATTGGAGCTGTTTTATGAAATTATTCATTCTGCGGGCAAATACAAAATGAAGCGGGGAGTTAAATATGTTTATTTAACAAGTAAAGGAAAGTGGGGTCAAAACAAATAACACTCATATTCACCCTCTAAGAATGTGAGATCTCCTTATTACGCCTAATTAGCCTGCCCTTAGCTTAACCAACAATGTAAATCCCTATAGTTTTAAATGTGAAAGTTTTATTTATGCATAATATCTTATATGAATGTGTGAAATAAAATAGGCTCAAAGCTAAGCAAGCATTCAAGGAAAATTTAATAATTGTAACTGTGTAATATCCAAAGTTATCTAATTTTAATGATCTCCTTAATGATTGGAGCTAATTGAGCTCCCAATTAACTTTGAGATATTGATCTCAAGTTAATTATAAGTAATAGTAGTAATTGGGGTTTTGAAAATAATAGTTTCTTATCATTCTATGAGATGACAAAATAATTTATATGTATAACAATACAAATAGAAACTAGTTCTATTATTATCCTGAACCATAAGATTTAAATATGATAACTAAAGTCCAAGCTTAAGAAACTAGTTAGGAAAGATAGGTTTAAGTAAACACTACAATTAAGGAATTTAAGAGTTAAAGTTCTATTCACTAAACTCATCAAACTAGATTGAATTAGAAGGATCTTATTTAAAATCAACTACTAAGCTAGCTAGGTTAATATAAAAGGAAAGGTTTAAATGCATAGGAAAGAAGGATTTATAATTATAAATTCTATATTACCTATAAGTTGAAAGTTAAGAAAATCAATAGGATTCTTAAACTATTCTAAATGAATTTAGGACTCCTATTACAAGTTCTTAAAGGGCTTAAGTGAAGAGTTAAGAACTAAGGTGAAGCGAACTAGAATGTAATCTAGTTACTTAAGGCTAGTCATAATTAATTCATAACATATACTACATAAGCATTTAGGGTAACTACACTTAATGGATGTAATAAATAGCTCTAAGGATCATCTATAAATCAAGTTATAAATCAATCCAATAGCTTTTATCTTAAGGTGGAAAGATAAATCAAGCAATTTGCTAATGATTCAAGCAATTGATTTAAGAGAACTATGCTCATAACATGCAATTGAAATTGATATAAAAAGTAATAAATATGATATGTTTGCTATCCTAAGGTTTTAAATATATAAAATTTGTAATTTAAGAAACTAGAAATTATCAGAATAATACTAATTTAAGGAGCCAAAAACCTAAAATCAACAATTATTGTCCAATGAAAATGATATACATAAATGTGGAATCCTTATAGTATAAGGAGAAGAATGACACTAACTAGGTCATAATCAGACAACATTGGAAAATTAGGATTTTTGGGACTCCTAATTAGGGTTAAAAAGTGATTAAGAAAATTATAGTTCCAATGTTAAATTTGATTTCATATTATTATACTTCACATTTTTTAGAGTGAAATGAACTATTTGATCATTTAATTTGGACATTAAATGCTCAAGTTACAATGTAAACAATATGTAATGAAATAACTAATTTAATTTATCATTTAAGAAAAAATGATAATTAAATTTATTAATTAAATTATAATTTTGATATTATAAAATTGATCTTCTTATTCTTCTGAATACAATGGTATAAAATTTTATACCATTTTAATACCAAAATTATAACTATTCAATTAATAATAATCTGAATTTTTTGTTAAGTAATTTAAATTAAATTAGTTAAGTAATTATAATTAATTTATTCCATTTAGAGGATTTTTTTAATGGCTCGGTCCAATAATTTGGAGTGAACCGGATGCAGAGATACACACGCAAGAACCCAGTCCAGACCAGCGCTCGCAGTCGTCTTCCCCGATTAGGCGATGAATGGGGTTCTAGGGCATCAAGGGAAAGGCATTTCAAAGCTTCTCATGGCACAATAATTTTCTTAAAAGGAAGATCGCCATACAGCCTTCAATCCAGACCTAAATAGTTCACCTATAAGTAATCAAGAAGTATGCGAGAAGGAAACCTTAAAAAAATTTTAAATCTATTGCAGACTGAATTGCAAGGTAACATAAAAATTTTGAAATAGCACCTCTCTTAATCACATCTGAAAAATTGCAACTTAGTTGATTAATTCCAAGCATATTTTTTTGAGATACGATATATGATAAGGTTAAAGAGAGTGGATTGAAGTTCATCAAAATCTACTAGAGCTTAATTCTCTATCTTATTTCATTCTGCGTGAGACATTCTAAAGGAATATTGAATGTTCACATAATCAAAATAGCTAAAATAAAAGAAGACAATAGAAATTTGAAAGTAAGAACAATAAGAAAATTTTGCTGCATCCAAAATTATCCAAACGAAACTTGAAGGTTTTACTCTATCGAATATGATGAAATTAATTAAGAAATGGGAAGTCCAATATTATATCAATTTAACGGAATAAAAAAATGAAGGTAGATTGAATTAAATAGAAAATGAAGGGTATGGGAGACCAAATCCCCATTCCGGGATTAATTTTTGCTTTGATATCACTTGGTTGAAGCGTTGTTCTGCTTCAACTGAAGTAAATCTTTTCTTGTTATATGCCCCACCAACTATGGGGGCAGTGGTTCCCTTGCTTGCTGTTGACTTCTTCCCAGATGACATTCTCTTTTAAGGATTGAAAGAATGAGAGATTTGAAAGGAATGAGAATTTGTTTGTAGCAGCGATGAAATAAGGCTGAGGTGTTTGAATTCTCTAGAGGTGCAGCCTCACCCTCCCTTCCCACAACTTTAAATAGCAAATGGCAGAAAAATTTTTGGAAGCTTAAATAAACTAATCGCACTTATGGCACTTGAATTCATGGTCATAGCTAGTCTCAATTCATTTCATAAGTGTGATTCAAGTTTCAGTCAAAAAGGTGGAAAAATACAGCTTTTCCAGCACTTAATTTTTAGTTTTGGACTCCCTAGGCGCGCTGTAGCATCTTTGACTACCTTGGGAATCCAATGCAGTGAACTTCAACTTCAGCTGGACACCTTGCGCTGTAGCACACTATAGCATGCCACGGCACACAGTGGCACCTTGGGACAAATTTTGTGCTGTGTAAGATGTCCGCTAAAATGTGTGGTAGCAGAGAAATCCGTTATGGCACGCTGCGGCGGACTTCTGAGCAGAAATTTTTCTAGCATTTAAATTTCATTCAGAAAAAATTATATATATATATATATATATAATAAAGTTTTGTGTTATTTATTAATTTTAAAATAATGCTAAGTGCAAAAGTCAAATAAATAGAAATTTGGGTTGCCTCCCAAAAAGTCAAAACGTGCTTGGTTTAATGTCATCGGTCAGACACATTAGATTCATTCTAAGAAGATTCTTTAATTGGGAGTTTTCTTTTTCACACCTTAGAATTACATGAGTGAGCACTAGCACTGGTTGTGCTCCAACTCATAGACTCACTAGTTTCCTTCCCATCTCCCCCATTCTCAACATTTTGATTAGGAATTCCCTTATTTTTCATTTTTCCTCTCCTAGTCTTTTTCTTTCTTTTAGTCACTTTTTCCTCAGTCTCCCCTTAAGATGGGGAGCTCATACCATTCTCAGAATTTTTCTCACTCAAGACCAGACTTTTAAGATGCAACACTTTGCACATGCCTTCTTCACTTAAATTCCTTTTCCAAGAAACTTCAATCATTTTCCATTTAAATAGGGTGGGTTTTAGATTGATGATAGCAGCCTTACCCTTGACCTTGATGCTCATTATACCCTTGACTACATCGATTATAGCATTAGTGCTAGCTAGGAAAATTCATCCAAATATGATAGTAGAATTTTCATTCCACGTATCTCATTCACAAATAGTAAAATCAGTGGGAATGATAAACTTTCCTAAACCAACGGGTACATTTCTAATCATTCTTAAAAGAGTTCTTGTAATAACCCTAGTTGTTATCCTAGATAAATTTAGGTTATTTAAGCTAAACCAAGTTCTAATTTTGATTCTATTAGACTCAATGTGTTATTTAAACCTAACTCTAGAACTTTGAGATCAATTAGAGCTAAATTGAGAATTTTGGTATTTTTGCCTATTTTTGGAGCCTAAAAAATATCTAAATTAATTTGATCTCCAAATTAAAATTTGAGTTCATTTTTGAATTCCTCATGTATTAATTAGCTAATGGTGAATTTTTTAGAATTTTTGGAGCTCATTTAGTCCTAAATTAGATTTAATATTTTAAGGAATTTAATTTAATTAAATAATAAGATTTAAGTAATTAAAATTATAAATTAAATTAATTTATTAAAGGGGGATTCGCTGTCGGTACCGCGGCGGATCCGCTGCGGGTCCCGACAGCGGGACAGCATATCTACCATATGGATGCTTTAGCATGCATCCTAGTGCACATAATCCTGCTGCTCGTATCACCCACACCGAGAACTAATCCTATATGCTTAATTGGCATCTTTCATCCAATGCTCGAGATCTCATCCATGTTTCTATTATCCAAGAGCTGCATCAGACTGTTTATAGCCAACGGTCTCATGATCAGACGATGAAGACGGACCCCGTCGCGGTGGATCATCATCTTCGCTCGATCGCATGCCCACAGGGAAGATGAGCTCGTACAAGCCACATCGACCCGGTCTGCCACTCCCTTGGCCACATCCTCCAGACCATTAGACCTTCCTAGTTTTGGTAAGGCAAAGCTCGTCAGGTCATTGGAGCCTGCTAGCTTCAATTATGGTGTCTTGAGGTTTCGTCCTTGCCCAAGCCTGAACCATGGCTTCCAACCATGGTATCCACCCTTGGAACTCCACCTCGCCTATATATACCTTTAGAGCATCACAGTGAATCCCTTTGTACACTGAGATCCATTAAGCTCTCAGCTGAAGCATTTGGAGCTCTCGGCAAATCCCGACATCTCGTAGCTGCGAACCACTAATTGAGGGGTGCGGTCAAGCATTTATACCCCCTTACGTAGTCCTTGCATCTGCCTAGAGAACTCCGAGCTCCTCCCTTCATCTCAATCGCACCATTCCCAAGTTCGAGGTACAGCCGATGATCCCTCTTTCTATCGAGCATGTTTTAGCTCGACTCATGGCTCTTCTACTCTAGATGCTGTGATAGGGCCTTACCATAGCTTCCCAATATGCACTTAGGACTCCTAGTAGGGGTTGGTGGTTAATAAGATGATGTAATTCCATCTGAGTGCACACTGGTATTCGGTCTTTAAGTCTAGGATTGCATAACTTTCCTGAGGCGCGTCTCCGATGGGGGTTCATAGTTCATTCGACGTATCTTGGGTCCGTGATGGTGTGGCCATCGCGAGAAGGACACTGCATGCCTTCAGCGTGGAGAATTTAGCGATGGAAGCTAAACTTAGGGATCCCCAGCATCGGGGGAGTGCCTGCGAAGAAGATCCACAATGTCGGGTCCGATCAGACCCCGACTCGCGCGATTTTGAATTCAGGCCGTCGATTAATTAAGGAATTAAGTAATTATATTCCTTCTAATAAATGGATAAATAATCAATATAAATGATTTCCCTATGATTTGGATTTAAATAAAAATACAGAATGAATAATTTAAATAACTTTAGTTATATTCCACCAAATTGTATGATCCAATATATCATTTTAATCAGAAAAATGCAAGGAGCAATAATATAAAATAAAATCAAGGATCTAATGACTAGATTTAAAATAATTGCTTAATCTTTATCTATTCTTATTTAAATCATAATAAATTCAATTATTGTCCAAAAATGTTGATTAACATCTCTGATTACTCATGAGACCATAAGGAACCTAAGTAACCCATTATAAGTAATTTAAGATCTTTAATTTTGTTAATCACTCCTTAATTACCCTAATATAAGATTAGTAAATTAAGCTTTAGATTAGTCTCTAATTTTGGTGAATCTAGTTCTTAAAACCTTATTAAGTATAGTAGAACCTATAAATATAATTGGATCACCCTAGAATGCCCTAATTTCCTTAATCACCTTAATTGACCTCTTAATGTGATTAATGCTAATTAAGCTAAATTAAAAATCCAAACCCCAAAATAAGTGCTTAACCTACTTCACTAATCAATATGAGACTCATTAAAATAAACTTGAGTCAAATTAGATAATTAAATCTTAAAATCTCATGTTTAGCCTTAAGAGAAGTATTTTGGTCATTTTAATCAAAATAGGCTTAAGCACCCCTTAAGCCTTGAAATTTCAGTATAATGTCTCTAGTTAATACCTTATCATCTTTCTGAAATCTTATGTTAGTACTTTTGAGTTAAGTGAAAAAACTTAAATTATTTCTCATTAAGATCCTAAGATCTTAAGAGTATTCAAAACCACTTCCTTAAGGGAGCAAACTTAATTAGCTTTATCACTAAATCTTCAGTTTAATCACCTTATTAAGTTGATTTATAAGCTAGAAATCCTAAAAGAAATATCCTTGTAAAATCCTAAGTCTAATTTTTAGTCTAGATCTAAAGTGATCAGATCTTAGATCTTAGACTTTAGATTATCTAATTAAATTGAATCATCTTCTTTAGAATTCCTTAAGTGATTAATTGTTTAATCCTTTTAAAACCTTCTTGTGGGTATAGGATTGATTCAATCTATAGAATAATGTAATTATTCTAAATATTAAATATAGATTTCAGATTCTTAATTCTTAAATAATTATTTTATCTTATGATACTAGAATAACCTTTCATTAAGATCTTACTTCTAAATCCTTCAGCTTATATGATTTTACACTTCTAAACTATGTTTGAGTGTGAACCCTAGATGCTCATTAGGATATTACCCTTGATATAGGAAATTGAACCTCATATGTTGAGTTTGGATCCAGAATCCTTAATCTTGATTTACTTAATCAAGATTTGGATTAAATGAGTATAATAATAATAATTAGGCCATTGATTTATATACTTTAAACCTTTATAGTCATCAATTGATTTTAAATTAGAACTTGTTAAGTTTTAATGTTAACATTCAGGTCATAAATTTGAGACTATACTCAATAGCTGGATATTGGAGATCCTAAACCTATATCTTCTCAGAATAGTTAGATTTGGAAAATTTAGATAATAACAGATATCGCATAAGTCTAATTGAGTCTCTTGCTTACTTTGACTTTGATTGCTCTGCACACTTTGGATATTGAGCCTTGTTCCTTGAGCATAATATGTGAACTTAGGGTATGGAAGATACATCCTAAGTTAGTATTTGCAAATCATAACATTCACTTAGTTCTTTCAGTACATTCAGTCCAGTAGGGTATGTCCTAGCTTAGTCTACCTCCTCAGTTCTAGTTTTGTTATAGAATAGACTCAGACCTAGCCCAATGCTTGGCTAGGATGGATACATGTCTTATTCTATGAGTTTAACTCGGACCTAGCTCTGATGATGCCTAAGATGGACACATGTTGTACTTTCTATTCAGAGGCTCAGTAAGGCCTATTTTTGATATGACAGTACTATGTTTTACGATTACTTTTACTTCAGTTCAGTTTCAGTGCTTTATTTTTTTTTGCCACATGCTTTAGTGGCCTTACTTTTAGTGCTTTGTTTTGCTTTGTCACATGTCTCAATGGCTTTACCTTTTAGCTTATTTATGCTCTTAGCTTGCTTTTGCCACATGCTTTAGTGGCCCTTTTATATATTAAATATGCATGCTTGTATATATATTTCTATTGAGTAGTATTAGATATTGGCATGTGTAGGATGCTAGTTTCATATGTTCATTTCTGCACTATTCAGTACAGTTTACTTTTACAAACTCAACATGTCTTTATATGATCATAAGCATGTTAGGATCATTTCATTTCAGTACTTGCAGTTATTTTTACTCTTTAGGCTCACCTTGTTTAGTTTCATATTTTTATACATACTTGTTGTTCAGTTATAAATGAATAGTTAGAGTTATCCTTCTCTTTGTAGCTTGATGCCCCTTATAATGCCTACATGTTTAAGTTAATTAAATGTGATATCTTTAAATATTCAGTTCACTTAAATAGCCTAAAATGTACTTAAGCAATTTGTCTAATTATAACCTTTTTCTTTTGTTGGCTGGGGCCCTGGCATTTGCGATACTGATAAATGTCAGATTTGGAGCTATTCGTTGGTGGTTCCGCGGCAGGAGGATCTTCCTACTACTATTTAGTTAGATCTTTCCTTTTTCTTGCAATGAGATTAAGAGATATTTTCTTTCTTTTAATTCAGCCTGTAATAATTAAATTCTAAATGTATTTACTTCTCTACATTTAATCTGAGTTACTATTTCTTTTACTCCTTTATACTATGCTGTGATGTGGATGTTATACTGTTTTCTGCTTCTGCCACTTTGATTTTTATTGATGTATGTTTACAGTTCCAGGTGATAAGTCCTTGGCTTAAGGAGAGTTGGGTCTTACCTAGCTCTACTTGAGTTGGGGATTTGCCACAGTTGGAGCACCGCACTCCTTATTTTTATGCTAATATCAGTATTAGCATGGCCGCGTAGGGTATCGGGCCCCACAGTTGGTATCAAAGAACACCATAAGGTGTTAGAATGGGATATATGATTCCTTTCTACCTAATGGACCATTCTTCTGAAGTGCAAACATCAAGATATAATATCCATAACATAGTACTATTGATAACTCTCTAAAAAATGTAGAATGAAAATACTCATATCCTATAAATCTAATCATCTCTAGTTGACAAAAGCTAGTACATTTTGCTATTAGGATCAAATGAATCATTGAGGGTATGATTTGGACTATTAACTGCATGCTTTCCAGTTTGCTTGAAGCCATAGTTTCAATAGAGACAACAGAGCAATGGCAAATCAAAGGAGTTTCAGTAAAATGAACCCTAGTATTGGACAAACTTCTACATTAAATGGCATACCGAGGGCTTGACTTTCCTATCTATGCACAGGAGTGGTTGAGCTGAGTAGAGTTAGTCCCTAGGCACATAGAGTGTTTAGAGTCCCTCTAGGTTGACATAGTAATGAATCAGATGCTGGACTATGTGGTAGTCTGGTGGTACGATACCATCAAGAAACTCGAACAGAAATGCAAGAGAAAGCGTCAGAAAGTGACCTTTAAAGATTTTTGTGTTGCATTTAGGACTGAATATATTAAGGGCATCTGAGTGCTAGTTAGAGTAATTGTCATTTCTTGATTTTAGTAGTGCTATGATTTTTGGTATTTTCTAAATCTTATGTAATCCCTCATTTCAAAAGTAATGAGAATTTTTGGCATCTATTAGAAATTTAATTGCTGTATTCCTTAGAAGGATTCTGAAATTTAGATTTGTACCACTCAATTAGAATGAATTCTGGATCACCTCCTGCTGCTACCCCTATTAAGAATAATGTCACTTCAAGCAGTTCTTCTGATGAAGTAGCTCATCTGCAAGCAATGGTGGCAACCTTATTGGAGAACCAGGCTCAACAAGCACTTGCAATGCAGAAGATAATGTCTGATCGTTCAGTACCAGCCATTACTGCTGCTCCTGCTATTCCCATTCTGCGACATCCTTTTCCTTCCCATCACTCCATGGATAGTCTTCTCCATAACTTTTTAAGACTAAGGCCTTCTACCTTCAGTGGAAACTTATCACCAATGGATACAGTCAACTAGCTAAAAGCAGTCGAGAAGAATTTAATTAGTCTGAAGATCCCAAATTCAGAAGTCGTCCATCTCATGACACATCTGTTTCATGCTGAAGCAAAATACTGGTGGGATGATATTCGGAATAAAAAATTTGTTTATTATGAACTGGAAGACATCCCTTGGGATGAATATGTAGAAGCATTCAAGGCTGAATTCATTCCCCCGTCTGCACAAAATATCATAACAGACATGATTTTGAGATTAACACAAGGCAGTCATTTTGTCACCAACTATGAAAGAGAATTTCGTAGATTAATTTGTTTTCCCCAGAGATGATCCAATCTGAATCGGCTAAGTGCCATCACTTTCTCAATGGACTACGAGATTCACTGAAAGATCTGATTGTTCCACTTCGTCTGACTAGCTTCTTTGAGCTAGTGGAAACAGCCAAGGTGCTTGAGCAACATCACTCAGAAAGAGATCTCAAATGAAAGATGCAGTCAACTCCTCACCAACATGAAGCCTTCAAAAGGAATAGATCTCACTCTACAAAGGTCTATCAGATCAAAGCTACACCCACTATTGAACCAATTCAAGGTTGTAATAGGCCTCATCCAAATGGCAAGTGTTACTACTTTGGCCATAAATACTACCCTTGTGGGTGTCTAGGCCACCTGTTCTATCACTGCACCTACACAGAGATAGTGGATGGAGTCCATATTAAGCAGTATTAAAAGAACCAAGTATTCAGAGAAACTCAGCTGAATAGGAGAGAACCAGGTTTGGCAATAATGCCAGCCCCTGCATCTGAAGTTTCCCCAAAACAACCCTTCGCTCTTAAATCCCAGAACAGTTCCAGGAAGCAAGTAAACAACCGTCCTACTGGTCCTGCGCGAGTGTATGCTTTAATGCCTCTGGAAGCAACAATAAACAATAATCTGGTTTCAGGTACTCATTTCTGAACCACTTCTTTGAAATTGCATTTCTGTATCTTAATCCTTGCAATTTGTTAAGGCACACTATATTTTAATGACCATCCCTATAATGTATTATTCGACACTAGTGCTAGTCACTCGTTTATTTCTAAATATTTTGCCAACATTCTTAAACTACACTCGTACAACTTAGCAAAATCATTAAGTGTTGGACTTCCATCTGGAGCCCAACTCAGTGCTCATAGGTTTTGTAAGGTCAAATCCTAATAAATGGTCAAGAGTTTGACTCCAAATTAATCATCCTACCATTAGCGAACCTTGATATCATCCTAGAAATGAATTGGTTCAATGACAATAATGCTGTGATAAATTATCTTAAGAAGAAAGTCACTCTTCATTCCCAAGGCAAGTCTGAAACCTTTATAGGAAAAGTCAGTACACAACTATCGTTAATCAATGCTATTAAGGCTAACCAAATGATCAGTAACGTTTGTGGTGCTTTTCTAGTCACTATGATGTGTGAAGCAAAGTAAAGTATCCCTCTCTCTGATTGCAAAGTAGTTATGGAGTTCACCGATGTATTCCTAGAAGATTTGCCTGGTGTACCTTCTCCCAGAGAAGTTGAGTTCTCTATTGAATTAATTCTGAGTACCTAGACTATATCTAAAGCTCCGTACATAATGGCGCCTAAGGAACTTCAAGAACTCATCAAATAGTTATAAGAGCTCTTGAATATAGGCTTTATTAGGCCAAGTATGTCTCATTGGGGAGCACCCATTCTGTTTGTAAAGAAGAAAGATAGATCTATGTGAATGTGCATAGATTATCATGAACTAAATAAAATCACCATAAAGAATAAATATCTATTGCATATAATTGATGATTTGTTTGACCAGTTATCTGGAACTGTCATATTCTCTAAGATTGACTTAAGGTCTGGCTATCATCAATTGCGAGTAAAAGAGGATAATGTAGGAAATGCCGCTTTCCGTACTCGTTATGGTCATTTTGAATTCTTAGCGATATCTTTTGGACTCACTAATGCGCCATCAATCTTCATGGATTTGATGCAGCGAGTTCTTAATCCATACTTAAACAAATTTGTAATAGTCTTTATCAACGATATTCTCATCTATTCGTGAACCTTAAAAGATCATGAAGATCATCTGAGATTAGTATTAGAAGCTCTGCGTAAACATCAACTATATGCCAAGTTCTCCAAATGTGAATTTTGGCTTAAATCTATTGCATTCTTGGGACATGTAGTCGATGCCCATGGTATTCATGTAGATCAAAATAAAGTAAGCGCTATTCAGGACTGGGTTAGCCTAAGTTAATCATTGATATTAGCAGCTTCTTGAGATTAGCTGGATATTTCATAAAGTTTGTTAAAGGTTTTTCCCAGATCGCCTCACCTTTGACTAAGTTAACTCAAAAATCCATTCTGTTCATTTGGGGTCCTGAATGCGACAAATCATTTTAAACCCAGAAGGACGCACAATCTGCCACTCTAGTACTTGTTCTGCCCAAGGAAGGCTTGAACTACCAGGTGTACACCGATGCCTCTAGAATTGGTCTAGGTTGTGTATTAATGCAAGAGGGTAAGGTAATCGCTCACGCCTCTCGTTAGTTAAGACCCCGTGAGAAAAATTATCTTGTTCATGATCTTGAACTTGCCGCCGTAATCTTTGCTCTAAAAATTTGGCGTCACTATTTATATGGAGTTCAGTGTTCAATTTTCATTGATCATGAAAGTCTGAAGTATATCTTCACTCAAAGAGAACTAATTTATCATCAGAGGAGATGGTTGAAACTCATCAGTGATTATGATCTGAGCATTCAGTATCATCCAAGGAAAGCAAATGTAGTGGCCGATGCTCTTAGCCATCATGCTACTTTATCTTCCATGATTGCCTCTAGTTCCTTAGAATAAGAATTTCATAAGCTAGAGATTTCTCCAGTCAGTGGTAATTGTGTTGGGTTCTGTTCTAGCAAATATCAATGTGGAACTAACATCCCACAGAGATGTCTATATCTCGCAGACTGATGAATCCATAAATCATATCTAAATTAAAAGGAAATTTCATTCATTTCTGATCTTAAACTTCTCCCTTAATTAAATTTTGTCTATCTTTTAAGGAAAATGCATATCCAATGAATTCTGAGCCATTGGTGCAATTTCCCATTTTCTTTCAAAGGAGACCGCTGTCGCGCACTACAACGCACTGCAGCGGGTCATTTGGCAAAATCAGGCGCTAACGCGCACTGCAGCGGATCTGTTTACGAACCACGGGAGCGATCGTGCACTGCAGCGGTTCAGTTTGCAAAATTACGAGCACGATCACGCGCTGCAGCAGTTCAGTTTGTGAACCGCAGGCACGATTGCGCACTGCCGCGGGTCATCTTGCAAATCGCGGGCGCGATCGCGCGCTACAGCGGGTCATCTTGCGAACCACGGGAACGATCGCACGCTGCAGCAGAGCTTTTTTTTGAAATACTGCCGCTCCAGTGCGCTGCAACGGTGCAATTTTCAAATTATGGCACTACCGCGCACTGCAGCGGAGCATTTAGCAAAATGCTACCGCTACAACGCGCTGCAGCGGTGTGATTTGCAAAATGATAGTGCAACAACGCGCTACAGCAGGTCACTTTGCGAAAAAGGGATGTGGTAGCGCGCGACAGCGGGACACTTAGTGGAATTAGCTTGCGCCATTGCACGCCGTAGCGCGCCATAGCGCACTGCCGCGGCCCACCGCAATTTTCTCTGGCAGAAGCATTTAATACGGTTGGGACAAGACCCCTAGCCAACATCTTGTCTTCAGCCATCATTCCCTCTGTAGTTGCTATGTTTTTAATTGGAAAAATGGATTTTGATGTGATGACAAGGATAAAAGAATATAAGCTATTGGTCACCTCACCCTCAATTTGCATTTGCCATCATTACTCAGAATTTTTGTTAGAAATGGCTGGTTTGAATCTCAAATGGGAAGAAGGTAGCCCCCTTCCGATAAATATCTCCTCTTGACTAGAGGAGGGTTCCAATTTTTGCTCACTTCACTGAGTAAAGGAAGAGGGGTTGCAGTGTGGAAAGGAGGAACTCCCCAAGGGTGGAAGAGCTCATTTTGCCAAGGAGAAGGAGAAAAAAGGCAGCACTAGCGACCTAAGAGAGGAACTTCAAGCATGGAGAAGAAGAGTCTGGCAAACTTCCAAGGAATGTTCCTAGTGTCTTCTAAACCCTTATTTTATAATTTTTTTCTTAGTTGATCATGAAAGGGTCTTTATCCATGTATGCATTCATTTTCATCTCCTTTGTAATGGAGAGCTAAATCTCCCTTGGAGAGGGTTGGGGTAATCCCATATGTTTGACAGTTACTTTTATTTGTATGAAGCTTTCCTCAAGCATTAATAAAAGTGATGAACTCATTGCCTAGCTCAAGAAATGCTTAATATTATTATAGTATTGATTGTGAATTAAAAGAAAAATGGACTAATGAACTCAAGAACTAAAGTATCTTGTGCTCCATAGCTCACCTTGAGTTAGATGCTAGATCTATGAGTGCATGAGAGCTTAGAACTATGTGAGAAAGTTCTTGAGCTTAGTGCACCTTAATCTAAGCTCAACTAAAGTGTTGATGCATGTGATGCTAAGACTCACTAATTGAGCCCCTTAGCTCCACATAATTGAGGGAGGGAAAGAAATAGTTGTGTGCTCATGAACGAGATGACATAGTCATTGAGCCCAATATATTAAATCCCTCATTTCAACTCTGCACAATATGAGTGATACTCTTAGTGGATTCAATACTTATAAGATCTTAAAAATTTAATAATCCTCATCTCCTTGATCAAGAGATAATATAAAAATTACAAACCTAAAATCTTATAGAATCTTTGTGTCGAAATAGAACTGACTGTGTTTTCATTTCATGCACAAGATTCGAACTTGTGAATCCTTGAGATAAAACCCAAGGAAGAACAATGTGCACTTGATTTAAACTTAAGTAAATAAAAGATAAATGCTTGAGGAATCATCATGCATAAGTGACCTATCATGACATGTGGGATGAACCCAACTCTCCTATTCCTTTTATCTGACTTATTTTCTACTTAGTAATTGTTGTGCTTGATCTAGAACCAACTAAAACCAAATACTCATAGCTTAAACATTAGTGAGAATAGATACACCTTAGTAACAAAATATCCAATTCTCTGTGGTTCGATAAATCTCGGAAACTCACACTTTCCACTTATTACTTCAGACCACGTACACCTACGTGCAAGCACAGACATGTAATTACAGTCTGTCACAAACCAAGGATGATGAATATCTTAAATTCAAAGCAGATATCAAAGGTGGTTGTCGTCATGATTTGCAATTGCATAATAGTGTAATTCATCAAGGAAATCGTTTGTGAATTCCTAAATCCATGCACCATGAAGTTTTGATTAAAGGCCATAATTCTGGGTATCACATTCACCCAGGCAGTATTAAGATGTACCAAGATCTAAAGTAATCATTTTGGTAGCCCAATATGAAGAAGGACGTAGCCATTTTTGTGGCTAAGTGTCATGCCTACAATTTGGTAAAGGTCGAGCACCAAAGACCTAGTGATCTTTCGCATCCATTAGAAATTCCTGAATTGAAATGATTCCATATAACTATGGATTTTGTCATGGTATTGCCTCGAGCAAAATCTGGTGCTTATGCAATCTAGGTTATGGCAGACCGTTTAACTAAATCAGCGCACTTCTTTCCTATCCATCAGACTGGCTCTATTGAGAAGTTAGCAAAGCTTTATAACAAAGAAATTGTCAAGCTGCATGGTATTCCAAAATCAATCGTATCCGACAGAGATAGCAGATTTACTTCTAAGTTTTAGCAAGCTGTGCACCAAGATCTGGGTACTACTCTAGCTATGAGTACAGCTTTTCATCCTCAAATGGATGGTCAGACTGAAAGAGTGAATCAAGTTTTGGAGGATTTGCTTAGGCTTTGTGTTCTTGATTTTGTCAGTTCATAGGAAGATCATATTCTGTTAGTGGAGTTTGCCTACAATAACAATTTCTAAGCTAGTTTTAAAATGACTCCTTATGAAGCATTGTATGGTAAAAAATGCAATACTCCATTAGCTTGGTTAGAAACAAGAAGCGTTCAGCTTTTTGGTTCAGAGTTAGTTAAGGAAACTAATAAGAAGATTCATTTAATTCAGTAGAGAATTCGTTCAGCTCAAGATCATCAGAGTAAGTATCATGATGCTCATCACCATCTCCTAGAATTTAATGTTGGAGGTTCTACTTATTTAAAAGTCAGTTCAATGAAGGGTATCCACAGATTGGGCATAGCATGGAAACTCAGTCCCCTTTATGTTGAACCTTTTGAGATTTTAGCCAAAGTTGGATCATCTGCCTATAGGTTGAATCTTCCTGATGACTTTGTAGCCATCCACAATGTGTTCCATGTATCGTCTTTAAAATGATGTCTCAGAGACCCTTCTCATCTCGTTCAGCTTCCAATAGTCGAAATTCAA
Organism: Gastrodia elata; assembly: GCA_016760335.1. Classification (NCBI taxonomy): domain Eukaryota; kingdom Viridiplantae; phylum Streptophyta; class Magnoliopsida; order Asparagales; family Orchidaceae; genus Gastrodia; species Gastrodia elata. Next base: position 33,494,729 of record CM028682.1, read on the forward strand.
CCTAACCATTCTTATGCCGAAGAACCAATCAAAGTCTTAGCTCGTGATCAGAAGCAGCTAAGAAATTGTTCCATTCCTATGGTAAAAGTCCAGTGGAAGAATTGATCTTTGGAAGAATTTACTTGAGAAAAAGAAGTGAATATGTGCAATAAATATCTACAGCTCTTTGCAAGCCCAGGTACAATTCCCTCCCTTCCTTTTTGTTCCATTTAAATTTTTAGTCCTTGTAGTACCTTCTTCACTAAGTGATGTTGGGGATGATATTGTTCTTAAGTAGGGGAGTCTATAATAACCCTAGCTATTAACTTAGCTAAATGTAAGTTATTTAAGCTAAACCAAGTTCTAATTTTGATTCTATTAGACTCAATGGGTCATTTAAACCTAGCTCTAGAAGTTTGAGATCAATCGGAGCTAAATTGAGAATTTTAGTATTTTTGCCTATTTTTGGATCCTGAAAAATACCTAAATTAATTTAATCTGCAAATTAAAATCTGAGTTCATTTTTGAATTTCTCATACCTCAATTAGCTAAGGGTAAATTTTTGAGAATTTTTGAAGCCCATTTAGTCCAAATTTTAAGGAATTTAATTTAATTAGATAATAAGATTTAAGTAATTAAAATTATAAATTAAATTAATTTATTAAAGGGGGATTCACTGTCTGAACCACGGTGGATCAGCCGTGAGGTCTCGACATCATGACAGCATATCAGCCGTATGGATGCTTTAGCATGCATCCTAATTCACCTAATCCTACGGCTCGTATTACCCGCACCGAGATCTTATCCTATCCACTCGATCGACATCATTCATGCAACGCTCGAGATCTAATCCACGTTTCTGTTATCTAAGAGTTGCATCAGACCATCTATCGCCAACGGTCTCACGATCAAACGATGGAGACAGACCCGATCGCTGTGGATCGTCGTCTTTGCTCGATCGCAATCCCGATTGGGAAGATGCACTCGTACAAGCCACATCAACCCGGTCTGCCACTCCCTTGACCACGTCCTCCATACCATTATACCTTCTCGGTTCTGGTGTGGTCTAGCATTCAGACCCCCTTACGTAGTCTCTGCATCTGCCTAGAGAACTCTAAGCTCCTCCCTTCATCTCAATCGCAGCCATTCCCTAGTTCGAGGTACTACCGATGATCCCTCTTTCTGTCGAGCTGGTTTCAGCTCAACTCATGGCTTTTCTACCCTAGATGCTGAGATAAGACCCTACCTTAGCTCCCAGTAGGCACTTAAGACTCCTAGTAGGGGCTGGTAGTGGACCAGACGATGTAATTCCGTCTGAGTGCGCACTGGTAGTTGGTCCTTAAGTCTAGGATCGCAGCATTTTCATGAGGCATTAAATCCTCTCACTACAATCCAAATCCCTTCTGAAGTGATTACAATCCCGTAGCAATCACTAGGCTCGATCTGGTCGATCGATTCGTCTAGAATGGATCGACTCAATGCGAGCTTGCACCGGTAAAATGCCGCGAGTAGCACCCCAGTGATCCCTCCATTTTCAGGATCAAATAAGTTTCTCAGTCGATGCCCCTTCAATCCCTGAATGTGTAGGTCTAGAACCCAGCTTGCATCGTTAGCTCTATGAGGAGAATTCAATCCTCACAGGTGCCCCTTAGTAGTCGAGTAGCACCCCAATGTTCCGGTGCATCTCCGATGGGGGTTCATAGTTCATTCAACGCATCTTGGGTCCCTGATGGTGTGGCTGTCGAGAGAAGGGCATGACATGGCTTGAGCGTAGAGAATTTGATGATGGAAGCTAAACCTAGAGATCCCCAGTGTCGAAGGAGTGCCTGTGAAGAAGATCCACAGTGCCGAGCCGGGTCAGACCCCGCCCCACACAGTTTTTTAGGTCATCGATTAATTAAGGAATTAAGGAATTATATTCCTTCTAACAAATGGAGGAATAATCAATATAAATGATTTCCTTATGATTTGGATTTAAATAAAAATACATAATGAATTATTTAAATAACTTTAGTTATATTCAACCAAATTGTATGATCTAATATACCATTTTAATTAAAAAAATGTAAGGAACAATAATAGAAAATAAAATTAAGGATCTAATGACTAGATTTAAAATAATTAGCTAATCTTTCTCTATTCTTATTTAAATTATAATAAATTCATTTATTGTCCAAAAATATTGATTATGGTCTCTGATTACTCATGAGACCATAAGGAACATAACTAACCCATTATAATTAATGTAAGATCTATAATATTGTTAATCACTCATTAATTACCCTAATATAAGATTAGTAAATTAAGCTTTAGATTAGTCTCTAATTTTGGTGAATCTAATTCCTAATACCTTATTAATTATAGTAAAACCTATAAATGTAATTGGATCACCTTAGAATGCCCAAATTTTTTTAATTACCTTAATTGGCCTCTTAATATGATTAATGCTAATTAAGCTAAATTAAATATCCAAACTCCAAGATAACTGTTTAACCTACTTCACTAATTAATATGAGACTTATTAAAATAGACTTGAGTCAAATTAGATGATTAAATCTATAAATCCCATTTTTAGCCTTAAGAGGGGTATTTTGGTCATTTTGACCAAAATAGGCTTAAGCACCCCTTAAGCTTTGAAATTTCAGTATAATGTCTCTAGTTAATACCTTATCACCTTTCTGAAATCTTATGTTAGTAATTTTGAGTTAAGTGAAGAACACTTAAATTAGTTCTTATTAAGATCCTAAGATCTTAAGAGTATTCAAAACCACTTCCTTAAAGGAGCAAACTTAATTAGTTTTAACACTAAATCTTCAGTTTAATCACCTTATTAAGTTGATTCATAAGCTAGAAATCCTAAAAGAAATATCCTTGTAAAATCCTAAGTCTAATTTTTAACCTAGATCTAAAGTGATCATATCTTAGATTTTAGACTTCAGATCATCTAATTGAATTGAATCATCTTCTTTAGAATTCCTTAAGTGATTAATTGTTTAATCCTTTTGAAACCTTCTTGTGGGTGTAGGATTGATTCAATCTATAGGATAATATAATTATCCTAAAGATTGAATATAGATCTTAGATTCTTAGTTCTTAAATAATAGTTTTATCTTATAATACTAGAATAACCTTTCATTAAGATCTTAGCTTCTAAATCCTTCAGCTTATATGATTTTGCACCTCTAAACTATGTTTGAGTGTGAACCCTAGATCCTCATTAGGATATTACCTTGGATTCAGGAAATTGAACCTCATATATGGAGTTTGGATCCAGAATCCTTAATCTTGATTGTCCTAATCAAGATTTGGGTTAAGTGAGTATAATAATAATAATTAGGCTGCTGATTTATTTACTTTAAACCTTTAAAGTCATCAATTGATTTTGAATTAGAACTTGTTAAGTTCTAATGTTAACATTCAGGTCATAAATCTGAGACTATACTCGATAGCTAGATATTGGAGATCATAAACTTGTATTTTCTCAAAATAGTTAGATTTGGATAATTTAGATAACAACAGATATCACATAAGTATAGTTGAGTCCCTTGCTTACTTTGACTTTGATTGCTCTGTACACCTTGGATATTGAGCCTTATTTCTTGAGCATAATAGGTGAATTTAGGGTATGGAATATACATCCTAAGTTAGTATTTATAAAGCATAACATTCACTCAGTTCCTTCAGTGCATTCAGTCCAGTAAAGTATATCCTAGCTTAGTCTGCCTCCTCAATTCTAGTTTTGTTGTAGAATAGACTTGGACCTAGACCAGTACTTGGCTAGGATGGATACATGTTTTATTCTATGAGTTCAACTCGGACCTAGCTCTACTGATGCTTAGGATGGACACATGTTGAACTTTGTGTTCAGAGGCTCAGTAAAGCTTATTTCTGATATGATAATACTACATTTAAAGCTTACTTTTACTTCAATTCAGTTTTAGTGCTTTGTTTTATTTTGCCACATGCTTCAGTGGCCTTATTTTTAGTGCTTTGTTTTGCTTTGTCACATGTCTCAATGGCTTTACCTTTTAGCTTATTTATGCTCTTAGCTTGCTTTTGCCACATGCTTCAGTGGCCCTTTTATATATTAAATCTGTATGCTTATATATTTGTTTCTATTGAGTAGTATTAGATATTGGCATTTGTAGGATGCTAGTTTCATATGTTCATTTCAGTACTTTTCAGTACAATTTACTTTTACAAACTCAGCATATCTTCATGTGATCATAAGCATGTTAGGACTAGTTCATTTCAGTACTTGCAATTATTTTTACTCTTTAGCCATACCTTGCTTAGTTTTATATTTTTATATATACTTGTTGCTCAGTTATAAATGAATAGTTATAGCTATTCTTCTCTTTGTAGCTTAATGCCCCTTATAATGCCTGCATGTTTAAAGTAATTAGATGTGATATCTTTAAATATTTAGTTCACTTAAATAGCCTAAAATGTACTTAAACAATTTGTCTAACTATAACCTTTTTTTTTTATTAGCTGGGGCCCTGGCATTTGTGATATTGACAAATGTCAGATTTAGAGCTGTTCGTTGGTGGTTCTACATGAGAGGAGCCAGTGCATGATGAGGATCTTCCTACTGCCGTTTAGTTAGATCTTTTTTTTCTTGCAGTGAGATTGAGAGATATTTTTTTTATTTTAATTCAGTCTGTAATAATTAAATTCTCGATTTAATTACTTCTCTGCATTTGATCTGAGTTACTATTTCTTTTACTCATTTATAATATGCTGTGATGTTGATGTTATATTGTTTTCTACTTCCGCCACTTTGATTTGTATTGATGTATGTTTAGAGTTCCAGGTGACAAGTCCTTGGCTTAAGGCAAGTTAGGGATTTGCCACAATTGGAGCACCGCACTCCTCGTGTTTATGCTAATATTAGTATTAGCATGGCCGCGGAGGTTACGGGGCCCCACAGTTCTTAAATCAAGGTTCGCAAATTCTAAGATCATTGAGGTAGTCTCTATCCCTCCTAATTTCAATTCGTTGTATATATGCTAAGGCATAATATTGACTGAGGCTCCAAGGTCACATAAAGGATCTAGAAGAGCCTCGTCACCTATCACGCAAGGGATATTCAACCATCTAGGATCCTCCTTCTTTTCTGCCACTAATCCATCAATTTTACTATTCCACGGTTCACTTTCTAACGCCCATTTAGATTTATTTTCTTCTATTTTGATATTTAGGCAGTCCTCTTTAGTTTCATCTAAATGAATGACACTCACTGTTTCCCTTGGATTAATTTTAGTCGAGCTTGGCAAAGTTCCCTGTCGTCGAGTGGATAAGGGATATATGCCTCATGCCTATTGAGTGTTACTTTTGTTCTTCTCATAAACTGAAGGGTTTCCGCCTTAAAGGAATTAAAGGATCCCTCAAGGTTGGCTATTGGGTTAGATTGTTGTTAGCGTGTACCCAAGTTTATTTGTATTATTTCCTGTGTTAAAATTTCCATTGCTGTTGTTATTGTTATTCCAAGAAAAGTTAGGATATTGCCTCCATCCAGGGCTGTAGGTATTGGAGTATGGATTGTGTGCATTATTGTGTCTAGCATTATTATTTCTTAAGTAATTAACTTGTTCAGTGTTAGAGAGTACAAAAGGGTTATTCAGATTGTAGTTTTTGCTCATCTGTTTCCCTCCATATAGCTTACAGTAGGCTTCTTGAATATAGTTAACAGTCATACTCTCTATCTTGTTGTTCAGGTCATTGATCTCATTTTAAAGTGCTAAGATTTGATTAGTTTTATTAACTTGGTTAGTTTCTGTAACAACCTGAGTTGTTACCTTAGTCAATTAGGACTAATCTTAGTCTTAATCTTGATCCTAAATATTATTTAAGTTATTAGGAGTCAACTCCTAAGATCTAGTCCAAATTAGGAGTCAAATAGATCGAATCCTGATTTTTGGAAAATCCAAAAATCCTAGAATTAACCTTTCTAAACAGACCTCAGATCAAAAAACGGACTTCGCCACTGCGCTCATTGCCCCTAAATTAGCTAGGGGTGATGTTTTCGGGTCAATCGGGAGTTGTCAAAATTTTGACGAAAAATTTAATAATATTTAAATACCCCGAAAATTGAGAAATTAAAATACTCGTCGAATCGAAAATCCAACCTCGCCATTGCGTTCCTCACCCCTTAATTAACTAGAGGTGGATACTTTGAAATTTTTGGAAGCTGATTTATAGATTATAATTTATTTAAAATTTAATTTAATTTATTCATTTTTATTTTATTATTTTTCTCAAACGGCGCCGTCAGAACTGTTCCTGCACCGTCCCTTTGCACGCACACCGTCTGCATGCGCCATATGATCCTTCGGATCATCGGGGCCGTTCGATCAGGAGGATCGAACGGCTCGGGGCCTTCGTCCTAGTGGCCTCCGCGATCCCTCCACGCGGCGGTCGTGCCGAGGTCGCTGTCAACCGGCTTACAGCCGGCCTCGTCCTCTCCTTCCTTGACCTCGCTAGAGGCCCCCCTCAACACTCGGGGTCACTCACTGACTGAGCCCATAGCAATCGCCGCAAGCCCGAGCCCTAGGATCCCTCGCCGTCCATTTCCAGGTACCCGATCGACCCCCCCTTCGTTAATGCATTCTATATTTGAATGATTGTATCTTTATTCTGCACGCATGATTGCTGATCGACCAATTTCGATCATCCAAAGATGCGATCGATCGAGACAATTTCTCGATCGATCCACAGTAGTTTCGGTTAGAGCCCACCGTCCGCGACCGTAGACTTAGGGTTAGACCTAGCGAGCGCCATAGACCACCTCGCTCGCTGATTCGACCGGCTACGTCTAGCCCTCGGCGAGATCTACCGGAATTCATGCGGAGCATCGCCGGACACCGCCTGAGCCGTCGGCATTGTCGTGCCCTAGCCGGTGCGCTTCAGGAACTCGAGGAGGAAGACGAGAAGGCGCGGCCCAAGGCAGGTCAGCCCGACCCGCCCGTTATTCGCACCGGGCCGCCACGCGTCAGCTGCTTGTGCGCCGGGTGGGGCCCACATTCCGCGAAAAGTTAAGTTTCGCAGGGCCCCCGTCTGCGGAGCAGCGTCAGCTGCGGAGTAGCGTCAGCTGCGGGTCCCACTGCAGTGCCCGTTCTTCGCATCGGGCCGCCACAGGTCCTGGCGGGCCCCGCCAAGAGCTGCTGCACCAATCGAAGCGCCCAACGTGGCAATGGGCCTCACCGCCATAATAACCTGAAGAAATGTATTAATAAAAGTAAACTAAAATTATATATATATATATATATATATAATTAACATATATATATATATATAGTTTTATATAAATAAAAAGTTTAGTTTAATTAAATTAATGTTAATTATAGTTAAGGGTTAATTAAGTTGGTTAATTAACTGTGATTAGTGCTAAATAGATAGGTTATTATTATTAATTAATTAAATCCTAGTTAAATATCATTAGTTATTTAATAAATAGAATTAAGATAAAATTAGATTTAATTAATATTATTAATTAATACTTAATCTAATTAATTTGGATTATTAAATAACAATAATTATTATAATTGCAATATATGTTAAGTAATATTGACTAGTAGTTATAAGTGTAATTATAATTATTTAAGTGAGAATTCTAATTAATTATTAATTATATATATGTTCTGTTATTTTAGTTAATTAACCTAATGATGAATAGATTTACTTAAATAAGTCGATAATTAATTAACTAGCTTAATAGTTTATAATAACTAATTGTATTTAATTAAATTAATAGTCAAACAATAAAGTAATATTTAAAGTATACTTATAAATGAATTAATTAAATTAAGTGCACATAAATTAAACTTAATTAAGTAATTAAATAATAGATTAATTAATTATGAAATATTAAGTAAATAATAAATAAGTACTGTGAACTTATTTTTAAATATAGGTGTGAATAGTAATTTAATTCAAACTAAATAAATAAATGATAATAACTTATTTAATTATTTAATTCAAATTCCTTAAATATTTAATAATTTTTGTATGATGATCCAAACATAGTCAATATAGATCTCATTTTACTCAGAAAAATAAAAGGAATCAAATGGCGTAATGCAAAAATTAGTTTCGGGGTATGTATAACATAGTGATATTTTAAGACTTAATTAAACCTTCATAACTTTTATCCAAATATAGACAATATGAGTCTTAAAATACTCAGAAAAATAGCCCCAACAATATAGGAGTATTAGTTTTTTCATTTGAATATCAGGATGAAAAGTCAACATTTTAACCCCACAGTTGACTTTAGAAAAAATGATCAAAATGCTATATAATTCAATTGATCATAACTTAGTCAATTTAACTCTAAATTCAGAAATTCAAGGTGCTAACTAGCTTAGAATTTTAAAGTCATCAATAAACTAAAATAATATTTAAGATTTGAACCCTAAAAAATTAGAAAATAACCAAAATACCCCTAACCTTAGTTAGGTCATAACTTGATTATTTGAGATACAAATTAGGTCTACTCCTTATCAACACACTCAGTATATTATATGGAAGCTATAGAAACTAAGTTTACTAAAATTGGACTTCAAACAAAAAAATTCAATTTTTGTCACCGTTGACTGACCAAAAATTACTAAATTGCCCTTATAAATTAAATAGCCATAACTTAGTCATCTGACCTCAGAATGCAGTGTTCTTGAACTCTATGGAATCTTTGAATAGTAACCAATAGTAAACTATATAAAAATATAGATTCCATTAGGTGTAAATTACAAGTTTGCCCTTTAGGACAAAAACCTTAGTTTGGACCTATATAACCCATTTCTTGTCCAAATTGGGCATACTTATTGTCTATCTTCAAGTTAGACAACAAGAAATCATTTGATAGTAAGAAGCTTCAATTTGGACTCTTAAATCAAAAGTTAACTTTTTAGACCCTTAAGTAGGGGCAAAATGGTCATTTTGCCCAAAATTTAGGTTAAGTGTACTTAACCTCTAAATTGTCTTTTAAAGCACTAAAACTAGTATTAAAACTATAATAAAATCATTCTAAGTGTTAAAATCATCAGTTAGGTCAAAATGATAAAATCCCTAAAAATATATCTAAGTCATTTTTCCTTAAGATCTTTCACCTTACATTAGAACTATTCCTGAGATTAAGAATAGATCATAAGTTAGATTTTATTCATTAAAAAATAGGGTTTTTTCAATGAATGAATATTTAATTTAATTAGTTTCTAGACTTTTCAACTTATTTTGATTATTTTGTCTTTCAATCCTAGATTTAGGATAAGAGATTTATCCTATTAAGTTTAATTTGCTTAATAAGATTTGCCTTAATCAATATATCACTTTTAGAATAAAACCTAGATCTTATGACTTATCCTTTTGAATTATGTGATTAAGCCTAATTTGGTGGTATTTAATCCAAAATGTATAGCTTAGTAGATCTTGATCACATTTTAGATAGAACATCTAAATTCATAAAACTAAGATGTATGATTCATTGATTGAACTTGTAGTCGTATTTGATTGAACTAGATTAGAACCTGATCAGTTCTAATCCTTTTAACTTATAAAGGTTGTACTTCTAAGTTACACTCGATAGTAAGAATTAGACATCCTGAATTTGTATAACTTAGAATAATTAGAATGTTTAAATTAGATTACAAATGATATCATCATATTTAGTAGAGTCCCTTGCTTACTATTTGACTTTGTGCTATACATTCCTTGAGTTTTGTGCTTAATTCCTTGGACATATCATATAAGAAAACTTTATGCATGAAATAAAAATTTAGAATATTTGAAAAACATCTGCAGTTGGGTTCAGTTTATGGTAGATTATGGTGCACATTTACTCCAATGGACAGAGGTAAGGTGAGATCAAGATACTTAACATCACTTATTGAGCAGAGTGTGTTAAGTTTGTGACCCATTTAGTCTTGCAGATGTGTTTGACTCCTCAGTTATTTTTGAAATTGTCCACAGAAACAAAAGTAAAATAACTAAAATATATTTGTATAGTATTATTTGCCTCTTCAGTCATACAGTCTTATATAGTGATATGTTTGCCCTAGCCCATAAAGGCTATAGGAACGAATATATATATATATATTAGGTCAGATTGGTCAATTTTTCTGATATGGCAGTTATACGTTCATTTACAGTTTTTCGGCTTACTGTTTATTATGTTATTAATGCATGCTATTTCAGTCAACTATGGTGGTATTGTTTTACATGCTCACTTGTATAGATATATATATATAGGATGCTAAACTTTACTACTAATATTATATGTACCATTTACAGATTTATATTTTAAATTAGCATATGTCATATGATCATCAGCATGTTTAGGTTTAGATTTTTCTTTCAGCACCTTTACTTAATGTATTATATATGTATGTCCTACCTTGTTTAGTTTACTTGATGTGTGCTTTTGCCTCACTTATCGTTTAGTTATAAATGCTTTGTTTATAACTTATCACATTCTCCTTGTATGCTTACTGCTCCCATGCTAGATAAATGTTTTACTGGATATAGAGTATAAATGGTGATATTAACAAATGCTTAATAAAATACTTACCTATAATGTACTTAGACAATTATCTAATAAGAATTTTCTTTTATTGGCTGGGGCCTTGGCATTGTGAAACTGATAATGTCAAATCTTGAGCAGTTTGAGGATCCTGTAGCTGAGGAGGAGCCATACATAGAGGGGGTGCAGTAGCTTGGGCAAGAGGACATTTAGCTACTTTCTTATTTCATAGTGAGGACGAGAGTATTTATTTCATTTTTAGTAACTTTAATTAAAATATTATAATAATACTTTCTCTTAAAAGGTACTGTGACTGTGATTTACTTTCTGTACTTTATTATTTCTGAGCTATACCTTATTTCTACTTCTTATGTGATGCATTGTGAATGAATGTACTACTTATTTCATTTAGCTTCCGCACTCTGTCTATATGTAGATGTAGTGATTGAATTTATATATTATTATGTGTACATCCTTACCCCAACAGCGGATTGTGGATCTCAACAAATCCAATATTGAATGAGGGATCTGCACGAGTGACACTCCACTCCTTAGCCAAATCATTACGGGTTTGGGGAGCGGGGCGCCACAGTTTCCCTCTTGTTAGGGCTAAGTCTCTCAGTGGGCCATTGGTAAGCATTATTGGTTATCTCTTTTAAGAGATCATAGGCTTCTTCCTAGGTCTTGCAACTGAGTGACCCTCCGATAGCTACATCAATGAGTGTCCTCGTTGGTGCATTCAAACCATCGTAAATGGTTTGAACCTGCATCCATTGAAGAAACCTATAATGTGGGCATCGCCTCAAGCACTCCTTAAATCTTTCCCAGTTGTCATACAAAGTCTCCCCTTAAATTGGTTGAAATTGGTTATCTCAATTCTCAATCTGGCTAGTTTTGTAGGAGAGAAATATTTGGCTAGGAATTTCCTAGCCAAATCATCCCAAGTGCGAATAGAATCTCCCAGAAGTGAACTGAGCGAACTCTTGGCTCTATCTCTAAGTGAAAATAGGAAAAGCCAGAGTTTAACGGCATCTTCAGAAACATCGTTAAATTTGAATGTGTCACAAATCTCAAGGAAGTTGGAGATGTGTGAATTAGGATCCTCCGTGGCTAATCCACCGAATTTGTTATTTTGAACTATGCTAAGCATTGAGGGTTTAATTTCAAAGTATTTTGACAAAGTTTCATGCAGACATTCATTCACAGTAATAATAATAAATTGTAAAAAGGTAATCAATTTTATTCATTAAAATAACTCCATTCCAACACCATTATAGACTTACATTGTCCTACAATTACTTCCCAACCTTCTCCAAAGAGATTTAGCTTTCCATTAAATAATGAATCAAAGCACACATATAAAAAGAAGTAAATCTTGACATAGATTTATATCAGAGAAAAAAAAATAAGTATAAGTTCAGGGATAGTAGTAGGAAATACCTAGAGGTTTTATATGGTTCTTTCCTTTGCTTCTACTTGAATTTTTTGATTCTTTTATTACTTTCTTCTCTCTATTCTTCATAGTCCACCTCTTGCTCCTTGAAGAGTTCTCCTCTTTTCTCCTCCTGCAGCCTCCCTTTTTAGGTCTTTTGAATGTTGAAATTAGGAATCCTTTATTGGTCTGAAAGTGGACCTTAAATAAGAGAGTTTTTAGCCCCCATGCATTAATCACAAGTGATCTTTTATCTCCTTTTACTTCAATGCAAGCATTTTAAATTTTACTCTGTTTATTCACTTGAGATTCATTAGAATTAATGTTTAATTTAAGTTTCAAGAGGCAGGGGAAGGCCAAAGATCTGAAATTATGGCCTTCCCTATGCTGTATTCAATGCAAATTCTAAAGCTTTTCTGTAGCAGGCATTGTGGTGCACCGTAGTGCACTGTGGCATGCTGCAAGGATTACATTTGATTATGTTGAATTTAGCTCCAGATGGGTTGTTTTACTGGAGATCCGCTGCGATGCGCTGGAGCGACTTCGATTCAAACACTATTCCACTGTGGTGCATTGCGGCAGCTAAAGCTCAAATGTTGTATATCTTTATAGGGCATAGCACGCTGTGGCATGCTTGGAGTGCATTGCAGCGGTTAATCTTTCGTGGAAGCGGATTTGGCACTGTTCAATTAGTTCATATAAAATGTTAATATTGCTCCCGAGAATGACATTGCGGCCCACTATGGCGCACCGGGGTGCGCTGTAGCAATCTTCTTTCCAGGCATTCAGGTATGTTTCAGGTGAAGTAATTTAGTGGACCGCCATGGCGCGTCAGCGCGCCACAATGATTTTCTTCTAGAATTTTCCAATTTATCTCTAGCTTGCCCATTTCTTCATTTTTTTCTAAAAATGCATAAATTCCACTCAAAGTGTGCTAGGTTGTATGATGTTCTAAATATTTTTTAACACTTTATTTTACTATAAATTTTGGATATATCAGTTCACTCAAAGATCACATTGTTCCACTTCACGTTACTAATTCACCGAGCTTGTGGAAACTGCAAGAGTGGTGTAGCACCACCAATCAAAAAGGATTCTTAAGCAAAAGATTCAGGCAGTTCCAAACCATCTCGAAGCCTTCAAGAGGCACAAGACTCAATCTGCTAAGGTCTATCAACTTGAAGCTGCACCTCCTGATGAACCTATTCAAGTCTATAATTGGCCTCATTCCTATGGTAAGTGTTACCACTTTTACCATAAATGATACACTTGTGGTCATCCAAGCCATCTGTTCTACCACTGCATGCACATGGAAACTATGGTTGTTATCCAAATAAACAATTCACAAAGAAACCAAGTCTTTAGATCAATACCTTTGAACAAGAAAGATCCATGTTGGGTAATAATGTCAGCCCTTACTTCTAAACCAACACGAGAGCAACATGCCGCTCCTAAGTTCAAGAATCAGTTCAAAAAGTAGGTGAATAATCGTCCTGCTGGTTCTGCACTGGTATATGCATTAGCACCTCTTGAAGCTGCAGAGGATAAAAATGCAGTTTCAAGTACACATTTTTGAACATCTTTGAATTAAATTCTTTGCACTTTAAATATTGCGATTAGTTAATGCAATTTGTATAAATAATTTTAGGCACGCTTTATTTTAATGACCAACCATGCAATATGTTATTCGACACTGGGGCTAATCATTCGTTCATCTCTAAGTATTTTATCAATATTCTTAATCTGCCTACCTATATATTAGCTGTGAGAATGAGTGTCTCTTTTTTTTTTCTTTAAATTCAGTCTATAATAATTTCATATTTTGGATGTATTTATTTTCTGCACTGTTATATTGAGCTGAGTTGTTATTTTACATTCCTTACTGTGCTGTGTTGTGGATGTTGTATTACCTTTCTGCTTCTGCTACTTTGATATTTTGATGCATGATTTTCAGTCTCAAGTGACAAGTCTTCTAATTAAGGCAGGTTAAATTTTTATCTGACTCGATTATAATTAGGAGAATTGTCATAGTTGGAGACCGTATTCTTTGTAATCTAGCTCAGAAACCGTCAACGCACCTCAATCCTCAAAGGCTTTAGACTTTGGTTTGTTTGTGTGCATTACAAGTGGTATTCTGCATTACTTGTCGTGCTATCCCACAACAAGTGGTATCAGAGCGATAGGTTCTTTGCCTTATTGTTAAAGAGGGTTTTCTTGTTTGAGTGGGAGCAATGGCTGAAGAAATGAGACACAATATTGAGAAGTTCAGCGGGACAAACTTTGCATTATAGAAAATGCAAATGGAGGATTTGCTATACTAGAAGAAGTTGTGTATTCCATTAAAAGGAGCTGACAAGAACCTGGAACTATGATTGATGAAGAATGAGAGGTTCTTGATAGAACTGCTTTGGGTTTGATTCGCTTATCGTTGTCTTCTTCTGTTGCTTTTAATATTGTTAATGAGAAAACTACTGTAGATCTCATGAATGCTCTGACGAGAATGTATGAGAAGCCATCAGCTTCAAATAAGATTTTCTTGATGAAGAGACTATTCAGTATGAGGATGATGGATGGCCATTCAGTGACTGAACACCTTAATGGGTTCAACACCGTGACGAGCCAGTTGAGTTCGATGGGTATCAGTTTTGATGATGAGTTTTGAGATCTGTTGTTCCTATCTTAGTTGTCAGACAATTGGGATGGGCTGATTATAACCATAAGTAATTCATCATGGAATGCATCATTGAAGTTTCATAATATCATTGGGCTTGTGCTGAATGAGGAGGTGTAGCGCCCCGCTCATCGCCGCGTGCAAAGAGGTAAAATCATAATTCGGCGGCAGAGCGGCGAGCCACTCGGGGAGGAATAACTCGTCTCCCCGAATAGCTGAATACCAAACCCATCTGAAGGGCTGCTGACTCAACCTCAAGGAGGGTTAAGAGTAAATACTTAAGATAAGAGTAGTATTATTATCCTAAGTATTAGACCAATACATATATTGGATATAAAACACATGAGAAATATAATATATGTATAAGATATCAGTATTTTTAGTATACTGATCACATCACAATACTAAGTATAAGTAGTATATAAATAGAGTGCGGAAGCTAAAGCAAACATCCAGAAACATTCATCACAGAAGCTGTATAAAAATATTTGTCTCAGAAAAGAAAAGAAAATACATTCAGAATTATTATATAATGTTTACTAAAATGCAGACATAAAAGCTAAGTACTGAACTGAAATAAATTAAGCAGAAAAGTAATACAGCTGGGAGAGAGTTCACTGGTGCTCCACGAGCTCTTCCTGAATCTCCTGGTGTCCTCCTGACCTGGCTCAATATACTGCTCAAGATTTAGCAAATTGTCGGATCCCAAAAGTACCCCGTGTTTGGCAATAAGTCTAATATATCGAAACTAATCTAAACAGTTCTAGTTATTCATTTAACATTTATATAATATAAGTAAATCTGCAGAAAAATTGTAAATGTAACTGAAAGTATAAAACTGAATAAAACTGTACAAAATTGAAGTAAAATAATGTAAAACTAAACTATAAACTGAATACTGAAAGTAAACCAAAAATAGTAATAGGTATAAAACTGAGTAATAGCATGCAAAACTATGTTGTATACCACTAAAAATGTACATCTGAATATCCCACAATATTGTATGCTACTGATATGCAACCAAAATATCACTGAACAGCTATGAGTCATACGGTCCAATGTATACATACATCCAGTTGGGAATTACGATGTCGATGCATCCTGAAATTCCCCAATCAATGTATGCAATATTCCGTAACTCATACATCATCACTGATACTTATACATCATTACTAATACTCAACATCATGCTTATAGTCATGCTCATGCTTCTAAGCTACATGAGATAAATCCAGAAATCTAGAAAATGCTTTGAAATCCAATAATGAATTTAAGGTCTCTATTGTGCAGAATCCTACTAAAATGGTTCTAACTCCTAGATTTCAATCCTGATAATTGGTTAAAGTTGAGAGTTTATTTAAAAATTTTTAGATGGGATGATTGTATACACATATTTATCACATTTGCAAGAAATGCAGTTCTTAACACTTAGTTTGATTAAGTCACCCTAACAAAACGATCTTCGATAGGAGGCATCACTCGATGGCGATTTGTATCTCAAGCTAAGTCATTAAGATGCCCAACTCATAATCACACTTAGTGTCTTAAAGAAGGTGACTCGAATTACTTAGTTTGTTTAAGCCACACCTATTGAAGCGACCTTCGTTAGGAGGCATCACCCGATGGAAATTTGTATTTTAATCAAACTAAGGAATGAGTCCCTATTTATAACACTCTTAGTCTTGGAAGATTTACTCTAACAAGATTGTATTCATTTAATCCCTCGGGATAGCACCTGGTCATAAGTCCATATTAGAGCGAATTAACCAATACTGAATACTACTGAAATAATCCAGTACTATGGGTATACCCTACTATACCCAACCAATAATTTGGGTTCAGAAGATTCTATTTAATCAACAAGAATTTATCAAAGTTATTAATCCTTACTTTAAATGGGTGAGTCCTACACAAGGCTCCAAGGATGTGATCAAAGGATCACTAAATATTGATTTCTACCGCGATGTTTCCATTCTAACTGCTTTAGGTGATTTCTACCACAATGTATCAAGTTCAACTTCTAAGGTTATGAAGGATCATCTAAGTTCCTACCTAAATAAGTTATAAAAGTTCTTCCTACCTCAATATATCAATAATTAAAGATTTTTATGCATTTCAAGAATGACCCTATAGCAAGACCTTTGAGATTTCACATTTCTATTTCAAGGACGACCATATAATGACCATACTCAATAGACTTGGATTAAAGTAATCAGATCAGATGATTAAGATTTATCTGATCCTTTTCTATGCTACAATCATGGGATGAAATCAAATATTTTATTATAGTTAGGTCATTTCATAAATTATTACAATTTTATTATCCATCTTATGCTAATAGTCTTATATAAGAAAAAATTAAATATCTAAAGTTTAAATTCAGATGGTTCAATCAATCAAATTTAATATTAATCTTAGTACTTCTAATTCAATAATTTAAGATCAATGTCAAATTATATGCATTATTGGAATCATGTTGATTGAATTATCCTTCAATCAAAGTTACTTGGTTTAGCTTAATCAAGATAAATTAGGGTTTAACCCCTAACCTTTCTACCATTAAGACCAAAAATTAATTTAAAGGTCAATGACAAATTAATGTATTATTAGTATATTATTGATGGTAATTTCATGTTTAGATTAAGTATCATCAACTTAATTAAGTTATCAATATTTTTATGTTTAATTATAGTTTAATGTCAACTTAAGCATATTTAGGTGTCCAATCAAATATTAACATTCTCTAATATACACCTTAATATCATGAAAGCGTGTAAATGTAAAGATGACATAAAATAGAAGGTAATTAAAATTCAAAATCAAACCAAATGAGTTAACACTTGATTATAAATTCTAAAAGACTTAAGTTTCATGCCATTAGTTTTTAAGATACACCTATTCAATACAAGCATTCAAAGATCCTGTAATTTAGTATTTGACACAATATACTTAAGGGCATATAGGGGGTCTTTGTACATACCATAAAAGGGCAAATTTTTAAGTTAAGTATTACACTAACTTTTATGCAATACTCAATTTTAACTAAACTAGGTTCAAATTTGATATAATTCAGTCCCATTAGGGTCATAGGGACCTTAAAATGCGAAAACTGTGAAGTTTCGGCCATTTCGGCTATTTTTGGGAAATTCTGAAATTTTCTGGTCGCTATGACACGCTGTAGCGCATTCTTTTCGAAAGTCAGGCGCTACGGCACACTATGACGCGCTATAGCGTGCTGTAGCGCTTTTGGGCACTGCGACACGCTACAGCTGGTTTCAACGCTGTGGCGCGCTGCAGCGCTTTCAGACACTGCGGGGCGCTACGGCAGGTTCCAACACTGATTTTCAAAAGGCGATCGTTACGGCGCGCTATGGCGCGCAGTAGCGCGCTACAACGAATTTACTTTGTTTTTATCAGATTATATTTTTATACATCACAAGATTTTTAAGACACTGCGGCGTGTGGTAGCACACTACGACGCGCTATGGCGGATCAGTTTCTACAGACGGTGATTTTGCCAGTGCAAAACTTAGAGATGACCTACTTTTGAGCTCAAATACTCTCAATCCAGAGCATTATATGAGCAGTGACATATATCAACAGAAAAGTATTTTTGATACCTTTCCATTGACACCAAAATCGGTATGAACGAATCATCCTAACTATACAAAAAATGGTGATAAAGGTCAGGGTGTGCAGAATGGACGAAAAGCAGAGCAATTTTTCTTCAAGAAAATGTGATGCTTTAAAGAATCTTAACTGCTCCCATACATGATTATGGATTTCTAAAGCTACAATCAAGCATAATAGCAACATGAAATAGGTAAGGAAGAGGAGCAAATATGTACCTTAGCCTTAAAAGAGGAAGAAGGAACCTTTATTTTTTTCAAGACCTGGAGAGCTTCTTCTTCAAGGTGTAGTAATGGAGGAAGGAGAGAGAGAGCTTCAGCTTTTCCAGCAAGCATAAGAAGGAGAGATGTGCTCCTTCTTTAAAGGAGGAGAGTGACAGGGAGGCTCTATCATGAGCTCTCCCATCAAGCATGGAGGAGATGAGGGAAGGAGTGGGCAGCCTCAACTACTTGCGCATGGGGAGAAATGGGGGAATTGTCAGCTGAATAGGAAATTAGAAAAAAGGAAAAATTGTAATTTAAGGACTAAATAATTACTTATTTATTTTTTTTAATTATTTAAAAATTCAGATTTTTGAAACACACTCTAAAAATTCTCAAAAATTCACCCCTAGCTAATTTGGGGGTGAGGAATTCAACGACGAAGTCGGAATTCGATTCCGACGATTATTTAATTATTCTATTTTCTAATGCATTTAATTATATTAAAGCATTCGCAAAAATCCGATACTTCCAAACGCGTCGAAAACATCACCCCTAGCTAATTTGGGGGTGACGATCGCAACGGCAAAGTCGGATTTCAATTTTAAGGTCAAATTAAATACATCAATTTCCTAATTAATTAAATATTAAAATAATCCAAAGTATTCGATTTATCTCTAAATCGCGCCAAATCTTTGGGGTTTGGGTCTAATGATTGGATGAACTTGATTAAGATACAATTAAGATAAAAATTAAGCTGGGTAATAACTTTGGGTTATTACAGGAGATGTGGAAGAAAGCTCATAGAGAGGCATCTATCTTAACACTGAACACTGAGAGCTGAGGAAGACATATTATGAGGAGACATACCAAAAATAGGTCTATGTCTCGGTGAGGTAAATCAAGACTCGAAAATGCAAAGCCAGATTACTAGAATTGTGGAATGGCAAATCACTTCAAGAAGGACTGCCTTACTCTGAAGAAGCTAAGTGGTGGTGGTAAGATGATGAACCACATTATGAATATTTCAGCTGAGGAGGATCATGACGCTTTGATCCTCTCACTAGACAACACGGAGCCGGGGTTGTGGACTCGGGTGCCTCTTTTAATGCGACTCCATCGAGGAGTTCCTTCAAGAACTACACCAAGGGTGACTTGGGGAAAGTGTATCTTGGAGATGATAAAGCATGTGATATCATAGACAGAGGTGATGTAGATGTGAAGTTGCTAAGTGACACTGTTTGGAAGCTTAAGGATATTAAAAATGTGCCATGTCTAAGGAGAAACTTGATCTCAGTGAACCAATTAGCAAGAGAAAGCTACAACACTTGTTTCATAGAAGACTCATGGAGGGTCATTAAAGGTGCACTCATTATTGCACGAGATAATATGGAAGGTACACTTTACTTGATCAATAAAGTGTAAGATACTATTGCAGCTGCAGAGGAGATAGATGTAGATCTACAGCACCAAAGACTTGGCCATATGAGTGAAAGGGGGTTGAAATCCCTACAGTCAAAGGGGAAGCTCTAAGGGTTGAAATCAGTGGATTTGGATTTTTGTGAAGACTGTGTGCTAAGCAAGCTGAAGAAAGTTTCATTTTCCAAGGTTGGAAGGGAGCTCAAAAGTAAGAAATTGGAGTTGGTGCATACATATGTGTGGGGACCAGCTCGTACATCTTTCATAGGTGGAGCAACATACTTCGTCACCTTCATTAATGATCATATAAAAAATATATGGGATTACTTTCTAAAGTACAAATCTGATGTGTTTGGAAAGTGGCTACCTTAGGTAGAGAACGAGACAAGTTTAAAGCTAAAATGCTTAAAGTGTGACAATGGCATTATAAGGAGTTCAAGGAGTTATGTGCTTTGAAAGGAATCAAGAGGTAGTTCACAGTCCCTAGAATACCATAACAAAATGGTGTTGCAGAACGAATGAACCGAACAATTACAGAGAGAGCTGGAAGCATGGGATTGCATGCAAGTCTCCCAAGGTAGTTTTGGGCGGAAGCTATCAACACGGCTGTATATTTAATTAATAGGGGACCTTCCGTACCCTTGAATGAAAGAAATCCCTGAAGAAGATTGGAGTAGAAATGAGGTGAAACTGAATCACCTCAAGGTATTTGGCTGCTCATCCTATGTGCATATAGATGCATGATCCAAGAGAAAACCTGATGCTAAAGCAATCAAGTGCACATTTGTTGGATATGGCGTGGGCGAGTTCAGATACATATTGTAGGACAATTAGAACCTAAAAATCATCAGAAGCAGGGATGTCATTTTCAATGAAAGTGAGATGTACAAGAATTGTATGGGAGTCAAGGATGATTTCAAAGATGCTTCAGATGGAGAACCCTTGCACATAGAGATTGATGACATTATTGATCCAGGTATTAGAGAAACTCAAGAGGGTGTCAATGTTGAACCACAGACACCCATGTTAAGAAGATCCACAAGAGTATCTAAACCGCCACAAAGTTACTCTCATTCTCTATTTTATTTATTGCTAATAGATGGTAGTGAACCAGAAAGCTTGGAAGAGGCGCTTCAGGTTGAAGATTCAATCAAGTGAGAGGCTGCCATGAATGATGAAATGACATCACTCATGTTAAATGGGACATGGGAGTTGGCATCCTTACTCGCTGAGAATAAAGCTTTTCAGACAAGTGGGTTTACTGGGTGAAGGAAGAGATGAATGGAAGCAAACGCTACAATGTGAGACTTGTAGTAAAATGTTTTTCAGTAAAGACACGGGATCGACTACAGTGAGATCTTTGCCCTAGTTGTGAAGATGACAACCATCGGGGTTGTGCTGAACATTGTTGTTATTGAAAATTTGCATCTGGAGCAAAGGGATGTTAAAATTGCATTCCTTCACAGAGAATTGGAAGAAGAGCTTTATATGCAACATCCTGAAGGGTACAAAAATCAAGGGAAAGAGAAGTCTAAGCTAGCGTGCAAGCTCAAAAAGAGCCTCTATGGCTTGGAATAGGTGCCAAGACAGTGGTACAAATAATTTGAGAGGTTCATGTCATAATTATGGTACAAGAGATGCCTGGCAGAGCACTGCTGTTACATAAAGCAATGTAAGTCCTCTTATATCATTCTATTATTGTATGTAGATGATATATTCATCACAGGATCAGATATGGAGGAGATAAAGATGCTGAAAGAATAGATAGTAAGGGAGTTTGACATGAAGGACTTGGGGCCGGCCAAGCTGATTCTTGGAATGAGAATACATAGGGAGAGAAGTGTAGGAATTCCGAAGTTGTTGCATAATGAATATGTTGAAAAGGTGCTGAAACTATTCAACATGAATGAAGCGAAGCCAGTGGGCACTCCCCTAGCAAGTCATTTCAATTTATCGAAGGAACATATGCCAAAATCTGAAGAAGAAAAGGAGCACATGATGAAGGTGCCTCATGCTTCAGTAGTTGGGAGCTTGATGTACGCAATGATCTGCACAAGATCAGATATTGCCCATGCAGTGGGTTTGGTCAGCAGATTTATGGGAAACCTATGAAAGCACCATTGGGATGCAGTCAACTGAATTCTAAGATATTTGAAAGGTACAGCGGACAAAGCTCTATGCTTTGAGAGATTTGATATTGTTTTAAAGAGATATGTAGACTCAGATCTTGTAGGAGATGTTGATAGAAGGAAAAGCACTACAGGCTATGTCTATACATTGGGTAGTGCCGTGATAAGCTGGATCTCCAGGCTATAGAATATTGTATCACTATCTACAATGGAAGCAGAGTATGTTGCCATTACGGAGGAAAGCAAGAAAATGATTTGGTTAAAGGGTTTCATAGTTGAATTAGGCAAGGAATAGAGGGACATGAGGCTCTACAGTGATAATATGAGTGCCATTCACCTAGCTAAGAATACTATTTTTCATACCAGGACAAAACACATTCAACTTCATTACTATTTAATCCGAACGCTGTTAGAAGAAGGACAACTTGGATTGGAAAAGATCCATACTTCTAAGAATCTAGCTGATTTGCTTATGAAAGCAGTAATAGTGGAGAAACTGAAGCTATGTGCAGTTTCAGTTGGCCTCGGTACGTGAAGGGAGAGCGGTGGTGAGCCACACAACAATCCTTGACAGACACAAAAGAAGACGAAAAAAGGTCAGTGGAGGAAGCAAGGGGAAGATTGCCTAAGAGTTTCCAAGTGGGAAATTATTGTGTTGTGGAGACTTTATTGTCCAAGAACAGCACAGGCGTTGCAGCGTGCCGTGGCAGTTCCAAGCCCGAAGTTGAGGTGTTACGATGCACTTCAGCGGTCAGCAATCGAGCAGCAGGTGTTGTAGCGTGCCGCAACAGAAATTGTTGCTGCAGCGCGCTGCAGCGAAAAGCGGCGCCATAGCGCACCGCGATGGAATTTCAGCAGATCATTTTTTGGATCATAGTCCAAATTAATATGACGCCGCAACGCGCCCCAGCGTGCCGAAGCGCCCGACAGATATTTGCTTTGTTACAGGTCTCAATCTAAAGAAATTTTGGGGCATTTTGGACATTTAAGATTTTGAAATAGACCTAAGTACTTAAGGCTAAGTGCTGAGAAGAAACCTAAGGCTTTAGCAATTAGTTTGGAGGCTTTAGTGGCTGTGCAAAGGAGAACCCTAGAAGGAACCCTAAAGGAGTTACTGTCCAAGGCAAGTCTTGCAAGGTGGAGAAATAACTCCAAGTGACAGCTTCTAATCCTCCTCTCCATTTAAGAGTAAGAGCTTAAGCGATTTGTGATAATGTGATACCTCTATGTAAACTCTGTAAATCTTGTAGTTTTTATTTGGATGATTGTATGTGCTGTGTCATTCTTTTGTGATTTTGTGATTTTGTGATTTCTAAGCTAATTCGGTAATCGTCAACGCATCCCGATCCTCAAAAACTTTGAACTTTGATTTGTTATTATGCATTACAAGTGGTTTTCCACATTACTTGTCGTGCTATCCCACAACACTTTTTTCCTACCCAAAATGCCTAGGAGATAATTAACTCATTATTTTTCACCCACTCTCCATACTTCCTCATCCGTAACAGTAATAACATTAAAAGTCAAAGTCACGTATGCTTAATATATGATTTCTTCTACGCAGAAAATCTTACTTAGAGGAGTTTGAGGGAGGGAGAACTAGAATACCAGCGAGGAGGAAGAGGTGCTAGGTTGTGGCGCCTGTGAGATGGACGTCGCAGGACGAAGAAAACTAAAGCGCCCTGGAGTAAACCTCGCAGGACAAAGAAAATCCTAGTGACCATAGAATATGCTATGCTAATTCAACTTTGATCATTTCAAGTATCTTATCCAGTTTTTTATTGTGTTTTCATTATTTAATTTGCATTAAATTTCTTTTGCTGTGGCTGTCAAGTCACTGTTCGCCTTCGCCCTTTTGCCAAGGTCACTTCTGTTCTCTGCCTGCCCGTTCATGCTCAAGCCGCCACCATAAAAAAAACCTACTGGCTTCCACTACTTCTTTCTCAAATGAATACTCAATCCCTCTCTGCGCTCCCATGGTACGCAACCATTCCCAACACTTCTTCTCTCAGATCCCTCTTCTTCGGCTTTCGCTCCCGTCTCCATGTGAGGGACTTCCGCTATCTCGGCTTCTCGATTCCACCCTCGCGACACTTTGTCGCTTACGTGAGGCCTCTAATTTACCACAGACCTGTCTTCATCCGATACTCTGGCTACCGGTTAAGCGCTCGTTCGTCCTCGGAGCCCCGTGGGAAGAGCACTAAAGGGATCGCAGGCTCCCATGATGGGAAGCTCAGGTCACTCCGAGAGCTCTTCGCAAGGCCGGGCATAGGGATCGACGCCTACATTGTTCCTACTCAGGACGCCCACCAGGTTAAAGATTCTTATGCGATTGGATTAGGATGAGTTTGTGAACTGGATTTTGTTTGGAGCTTTTTGAGCATTATTTAGTGTGTGCGCTGTTGGATGTTATGCTATTTACTCAATAATCTCTAAATTTATTGTATTCTTGACGCTTCTTTATTTTGAAAGAAGAAGATCCTCATAAGAAGTGAATGCGCGGCTGATAGTATTTTTCAGATATTCTAGATTTTTTTAGATATCCTAATCACTGAATTCAACACCATTCGTATATTATAGATTTTTAGATATAACTTCTATTTGAAAATTTACTTCCTAATTAACATTAAATTTTCATATTTTAAAAATCACTATCCTAATAATTCTAAATTCACCAAAGCTATATCTATTTTAATCATTAGATGGGGTGAAATTTTATACATGAGTACAATTTATAAATTCGAAGTTTATGTGCTAGTTAGGCTAGAAATATTTTGTAAACTTTTGAAGTTTTGTAATGGAATGCCTTCATTTTTCATATGAATCAATAGCCTCACTGCTTTTATCTACTGGATCTTTATTTGGGATAGCTTCCTGGTGTGTGTTGTATTTAAAGTTTCGTTTTGGCTACATTATATAAGGTCTCCTCCTATAAGAATCTTTTAAAATGCAATTTTCAAAGTTTGAGTTAACTGTTTTTCACTGTTTAGCATAGAAATATTTTTTTTTTCACTTGTTCTTTATAACATTCAATGACCATCTATTCGCTGACAATCTGCACTATCACTATGATTTCACTGAACAACGTTAGCCATTATTGATGTAACGACCCGTATCATTACGAAATCCATTTGAACCTAACTAGATTATTTAAGGACCTAATGCTTTTGTCAAAATCACTCCTTGGGATTTTTCAATTATTTTAATTATTTTTATTAATTAAATAAATGAGAAATAAGGATTGCAAAAATAATAGTATTTTGAATTCATCACCCCTAAATTAGCTAGGAAAAATGCGCAAAATACGAATTGAATAATTCAAAATTTGAATTTATTAAAATTTCTATTAAATTTTAATTCGGCGCCCGATTAGCTGCGAGGACCGGGGCACCAAACGACGTGCAACGCCTTTGTGGCCATTGGATCGGCCCATCCAATGACCCATGATCTGCCTGATCAAACAATGGGGATCCCGTGTAGTGGGCGAATTCCGTTTGATGGAATGACTTGATTTGAGCCATCCAATCCATTTTTAATAGAATTAGATGACCCGTTTTTAATCCGATCAGCGGAAACGAATCAAGCCGTTGGAGCGCCGGATCTGACAGCCCAAATGAGTCCCCGCAGTGGCATCGTCCCCGTAAGCACGCGACCCCATCGTGTCGCCATTCGCGCCATAGAAATGACTCATCAGGGCTTGGCATGTCCGTGCAAGCTTGGCAGGCCTGGGCGCTCAAGTGCGTTTTGACACTCCTGGGCAGGGCACTTAATGCCTAGGCTTAACCTAGCCCTAGCTGTCGAGGCCCGTCACCTCAGCGGTCGAGGCTAGCAGGGGCAGGGCTATAAATGCCCCACGAACCCCCAACAAACTCTCACACCTCTCTGAGCTCCCTCTCAACCTCCCCGGCTCTCTCCCTCTTCCTCTCGGTGCCACCTCCAGCAGCTGTCGTAGTGCCACTGCCGGTTGTTCTCCGGTCTTGGCGAGGCCACAACACCGAACTGAGGTCAGAGGAACCCTCAGCATCCCGAGCCAATGCCGGGAACCTCCTCCCCATGCCCCTACTAGAGAACTTTCCTCCTCCCCTTCTGCCGCCACCGCCGGCAGTGACGACGATCCCCGGAGCTGCCCCAACTGCCAGTACACTCTCTATTGACCAAGGAACCTGCTAAGGTGAGTCACTTCCCCTCAAACCCAGTAAATCTCAAGTTGGCTCAATTGGCTAGCTCGAGCCTAAGTTTGGGCTAACCCACTTGGGGTCGACTCGACCCCACCTAATGAACCAGTAGAGTCCATTGGGGAAAATAAGCACCAAGGTAGTGCAAGGTAGCCCGAGTTCCACCACAGTTGACTTGGTCAACCCAGGGTCCCACCAGCCCCATTTTTTACTCAATAAGGTCATTCGAGTTATAAGAGCGCAAAAGCAAGCCCCCATGACCCCATTATGCTTGAAACCAATTTTAGCTGGACTCGGGCTAGCTCAAGCTAGCCCGAGCCCAAGCCAAGCCATGTTGACCCAGTTCACTCCTATGGATGCACTCACCCTCACTATCCCCACATTAAGCCAATAAGTGACCATAGGGGTCCAAACCTCACTTATTTTGCAGTTTGACCCAATTGGGCTAGCTCGGGCTAGTCCAAGTAAGATACTGGTTCGACTAGTCCAATACCTTGTATATGGGTAGTTAGGTCAAGATCTGATTCAATGAATTTAAATGATCATTTTTGAGTGCCAAATGCGACCCTAGAACCTTAAAAGTTCAAAGGTTCATTTGAACCCACTTGAGCTAGCCCAAGTTAGCTTAAGTAGGCACAAGCCAAAACCAGCCTGGATACCCCCTTATGGGGATGGTCCAGGCCAATATTACTCATTATAAGTCTATTAAGCTATTAAAAGGTCAATCATCCTCCTTAAAACTTCTGGACCCAAAAAGATCAGATTGGGTTAGCTCAAGACCAAACCATAACCCTAAATTGCCAAATTTCTCATGTTTGAGCCATAAGTCAACCCAAGGGCACAAATCACTTTCAAATACCACAAGAAGAAGCCTAAAATTGATTTTTGGGACTATAACTTATCAAAACCCATTAAGACCATTTGGGCTAGCTCAAGCTAGCCCAACTTGACCCAAATTAAGGTTAACTTGATAACTTAGCCAAAATGATTCGAATAAACCTTATAAGTGATAATAAGATCATATTCACACATAGAAATCATAAAATCAGGATTTGATCCATATAAGAATCACTTGGCCAATTGAGCCAGACTTGGCTAGCCCAAAAGTGACCTATGGATCTCCAAATTTGATTTTGATCAAAGCAACATTCTTTATTTAGTGTCACAATAATTTCAACACTGTACATTTGCACTTTAATCCCTGAAATCAAAAGTTGACCAATTGGGCTAGCCCAAGCTAGCCCAATCTAAGCACTTAGCCAAGATTGGTCAAAGTCTTTGCAAGTGGCTAAAATCACTTCCAAATCACCAAGGATCACACATTTAACCTTTAAAGCACTTTGAGACCTATAAAAATCCAAACTAGGGTTTTTGGCTCTTTAAAACTTATTAGTTTGATATAAGCTATAAGATTTAAAACCATTTGATCACTTTAAACCTTCCTTAAATTAAAAATTATATCATATGTATTAAATCATATAATTTTATGCTGAAAATATTTGATCAAGCACCAAAACTAGCTTTTTGAACTTTTTTGACTACTAAGGTACCATGTCTTTCTTTACTTCTATTTTTGCAGACTTTTATGCTCATTTTTGCACAACTTTGAGAAAACTGTTTTAATGTCACATTAAATGATGTATGAAAAAGTTTGGATAGCTGTGTTGCACGGGTTCATTGTTGATCTGTTTTTTAGTTTGATCAGAAAATTGTTAGTACGGGGCTACCTGATATTGATAGTTATAAGGAGTATATACTATTAAGTTATTGAGGGGACAAATATAGAAGGAAGATGGAATTGTTATGTAACACTAAATATGAACCCACATTTTTCTCGATTTTGTACTTGCCCAACGAAATCACATGTTCATATCAGATATCAAACATGAAAATTCTATAATTTTTTTTTGACAATAATTCTTTTATGCTTATGTTTAATTGCAACTAAATTAGGTTTTGCAAGGATAAATTATAAAGTTCTTTATTTTTCATGTCAAAAGTGTTTTCTTTGCATTTGCTTATTAAACGACTGTAAATATTATCATTATACGATGCTTAGTCTCACGACTACCGGTATTCAAATGTCGGTACTTTCGAAACATGCCCAGATCAGGAGCTCATCGGAATCCTAGAATGAAGACCGTAAAGTTAAAGACTGCTGCTACTGTTGCATGGTGCTAATTATTATTTTCACGCTTTTCATCTTTATTTATTTACTATGTAAAATTTAAGGCCTTTTTGGTCAAAACAATTTTTTTTTTCTTTTAATGATGATGTAATTTCATGTATGAATTATTAAGTTTGATGATTATATATTATTTCTCTTAAATCACTCAATATGATCATGCGGCTAGGGGAATACTTATGATGTTGGTTTAGCAATCTTAGCAGCTTTACACAGTGGCAATCACCTTAAATAGGCTAAACTTATTGTGTGACATCAAAACCTACATGCTTTAGCAAGCTAACTTAGCTCTGCCAACCTTGACGAGGCTGCCCCTCCAAATCTCTGATCATTGTTAATAGTCTTAGAAGAACATAATTGCCTGACATGTTGGGCATTTTTAGGCGTTATTTGAGTGTCAACATCAATGACATTTTGCATAATTATTAGTAAAGTTAGATAACGTGACATGGCTATATCAAATGACTTTTTGTTGTTGTTGGAGATAACATAGAATAACATTAGTATGCTTGTGAACCAAACTTCTTATGAACACTGGCTTGTTATCATAAGAAAGATGGTGTAGTCATTCGAGGCATAGGAAAAATTAACAATTAAAGTAATGTCGATATACTTGTTTTCTTAAAAAATCCATAGTTAATAATAAATTTCATCATTGATTTTTTTGATATATATATATATATTTATGAAATTTAATTTCTTCTTTTGAATTTTTGTTTTTGAACACGTATTATCTCAATATCAACAACATATACCCTAATGTGTAAAAAACTCTATACATCTTTATTTCTAATAAATATAAAAATAGGAAATTAATTATTTTTCTTCCAATGCAAAATTTGCCTAAATAACCTGTTGGCTATTTTACATTGATCTATATTATCCATACTATTTATTTTTCTCAATCTAGGGGTTGCTTGGTTAAGATTAAGTTTATTTTAAGCTTGATAAATTGAATTTCTAAGCTAAAATAGTTTGACAGTTAAACTGATTTAAGTTGATTAAAATTAGTTATGCTGTAAATTGTTTAGTTTAGGATTACACAAACTATATAAATATATAACCAAAAAACAATTCCAATAGTCATTTACCGATCCATTGAACAACGAAACATAATGGTTATCACTCTTAAAGGCCATGATCTCCCAATAAACATTTTAGCTCCAATGTTATAATACCTAAACAATGCATACCTTGTCTAGCCAAGGACCATTCAGCACATCATCAACGAATTTTCAATTGACAAGTGATATCACAATTTAGAATTTTACTTTATTAACAAAAGGGATTTTTTTCTAGCTTCTTGGCATTTTTTTGCAGTTTCAAAAGCATACTAGCAACTAAGTTTTCTGTGTTTAAGGAGATGCAAATATTCAGTGTACTTTTTCGTCATTCCGAGTAAAACTGCATTCCAATCACCAGGAAATTCTAAAAGTACATACATTAGCAGTGTAACTTGATATACTATAACAAGTGTCAAAGTTCACGAACTTATAAAGACTAACCAAATTGTAATTAAAGCAATATATAATACAAACATGAGAATAATTCCTAATAGATGTATGCTTATTTAATAATTGAACCAATATCTGCCTTTTTTGTGTTGGCTCTTTATATATGCTGTTTGATTTTGATAAAATTATTTTTTTTATAATTTCATTCTACTATATTACTTCCAGCAAACTCTTTCAAATCACAATGGATCTTGGGAAAGAGGGCATTAGAAGACGTGAGCTATATGCTATATTTTGGTCATAAAATTGACATGATTTGCAAGTATTAAATTTGATTTAAGCTATCATATGGTTTGAGAGCTTGGGAAATACTAAGTGTTGGATTTAAGGATGAAGCCTGTAATGAAATTATTGTACAACTCTAGAACTCAAGATGGATCCAGGGGATGAAGATGAAGAATTCAAGCTCAAGATTTAATTAGTGTTTTTATATTATGTATATTCTTATGCTTATGTGTTCATATAATTAGTGAAATGTTAGTTATTTAAAAATAAAAATTTAGCATTATTTTGAGGATTTATTATAATTGCCCAAGAGGCACGCCCAAGTGTGTTAATGGGCATGCCTTGATATGCTATCCTGAGCAATGTGTTCATGTGCATGGGGCAACACCCCAAACATGTGATCAACAATTTGGATCAATTACAAGAATCTTACGAAATTAAATGAATTATGAACTCTTAAATATGCTCAGACGTAAAAAGTGTGTCCAAATGTAAAAAAGTGCAACCGTTAGCTTTGTTTGCCAGGGACCTTCAGCGGGTGAGAGCCTTGAAGGCTTGATACCAGAAGAGGGGGGATGACTTCACAGTGATGAGAGCAGGTTCAGTTGTACGGAGGATCATCTGCATGGGATGGCCGATTGTATTGAGATCAGATGGAGCAGGATTTGCTGCAGTAGCAGTTCGATAACTTCATTGAGAGCTTCACTTAGGAGGTTAGTAGTGGGAGTTCAATGCACTTTGGGAACTCTAGCTCGGTTAGAGGGAGGCCTATTTTATGTGGAGTTTTTCAAAGATGCCATCCCAATAAGCTGTTGGTTACATAGGAGAGGACTAGCATAGTCTCTCATGTGTGTCTAGGGTTGCCATGCTGAGGAGGACAGAGAGTACTTTGCTGTTCATTGTAGCCACTGCAGAACCATATTAGAGATCTTTGTCAACTGGGGACTTCTGCCTGCTGCGCTGTCCTTCTGGGATCAGCTTGCCTCAATATTTTTTAGCGGCCACCTCGTGATGTTGCTGTAGGTTCACTAACCAGATTGTTGCACACTGTAACAACCTTAAGTTGTTACCATGGCTAATATGGACTAAACCAAGTTCTAAACATTGTTCCACTAAATTCTAATTATCACAAGGACCTAACCCTAAAAATTTAGGACATCGGAGCTTGATTGGACCAATTGGCTATTTTGCTTATTTATTGACCTAGAAAATTAGTTAAATTAAATTGATTTCAAATCAAAATATGTTTTCATTTTTACATTCCTTATCCCCAAATTAGCTAAAGGTGAATTTTTGAGAATTTTTGGAGATTATTTGAACTTAAATTAGATTAATTTTCAATTAAGGTTAATAAATTAAATTAAATTAAATTAAATTAAATTAAATTAAATTAAATTAAATTAAATTAAATTAATAAATCCTAATTAGCCTAACGTTCGGCAGATCCCTTCAAATCCCGACCGTTCAGTGATTTGTAACCTTGGATCGGACGACCCATGTTTAATCTTCGCGTGATCTCATCTTGCTGTCAGATCACAGTCGCGATACAATGACTGCGATCTGACCCGCGTTCATCCGTTACATAAGATCACATTAGAGCCATCCTATTAACTAGGTTGATGGATCAGATGGCCAACGAAACTCCAAGCGCTGTAGAGCTTCATCCCTGTCGAGCCCGTTGAGCTAATCCAGCTCAATGCTCGCCAATTAATTCTTGTTGTGATGCTTTAGGATTACCTTAGAATCAGTGCCAATGGTTTTGGCTTCAGCTAGGGTCCGAACTCGCCTGGAAGGGGCTGTCGGCCTCAATTGGGTGACTAATTGCTCGTAGTAGCATTTCGTATTGATCTATATCGATTGATATGACTTGGTGCACTCAAACCAGCTTAATCATCCCTGTCTCACTTGGGCCACAACAACACTCAACAGTACTGATGCCCGAGTGAGGTCCCGCTGTTCTTTTCTCTCCCACGTCAAGCTAGGTTAGGGCTCCTCTCCGTCATGACATACTGATCATGTTGGGTGAAAGAGGCAGACATGGCACAGCCTTCGTGGGAAGAATTTACTCCCCACATTAAACCCTAGGATTAGGGCTCGGTTGAGTAGGGTCCCGGCATCTCTGACCACCCCGTTGAGGGCTTCTTAATGTAATCGGCGCGTCTTGATGTAAGGATGGTTTTGCGTTTTAAATCAGGGCGTGAGATGGTCTGGTTGTTGAGGATTTCGTTCCTAAACCTCACCTTAAGGCAGCTACTTGGGGATTCCTAAGCGTGGAAAACAAACGGGCCGGGCCGAATCCTGACCCATGTGGTTTAGAATCGGGTTATCTAAATAACCGATTAATTGGAATAAAAATCCTTCTATTTATTCCTTCTGAAAATTGAAACCTTATGATTATTAAATGAAAAATAACATTTTAATTATCCATATAATTTGATCAATTCAAATCCAATTATAATGATTCAATATACTATTTTAATAAGAAAGATGTGTAGAATATTAATTTGCAAAAATATTTAGATTTTTGTGTGTAATTTTCTTAATTAAGCCCTAATTATCCTAAAAAAAGATTAATGAATCTTAAGTTTAATCCTGAGCCAAAATTTAAGATTAAGGTCTCTAATTCTTCATTAGACATAGAAGAACATGATTATGAAGATAAATATATTTTTCTGCACTTAATTTTGTTAATCACTTACTAATCCCTCCAAATTATAATTAGTTAATATTTAGTTCATTAGTGTTTGATTTTGATGTTTGAGGTATCTAATAACTCATTAGACAGAGTATAACTTATTTTTAACTTAAGATTTTAAGTTCCATAAGTTAAATGGCTAATCACTCCTTAATGAGCTTAAACCCTAATTAGTGTTCATTAAGTTCAATTCTTAACCAATTCTAGTGTTTAATGTGTCAATCTTCTCCTTAGACAGTAAGAAACTATTTTGCTTGAAGTAAATTCAGTTTGGAACCCTTGAACATCAAGTTAACTTTTAGATCTTTAATGAAGAGCATTTTGATAATTTTGATCAAATCTTGTTTAAAGTGAAAATATAACTTCATAACCTGTCCATTACCTTTAAATTCAACAAATTAAGAGTTTAGAGCTTGGTGGAGGTTTATTTGACTCATGGTTTAGTCCTAATAGCATAACCTTGGTTTTTAGCCCTAAATAGCTTAAGTTAATTCTAGGATGATTAAATGTGGATTTAGAATCCACATTTCCTCTCTTAATGTTTAATTATGACTTAATAAAGTTCATATAATCAACTTAGATTGGTTTGGACTCATAACTCTTCCTCAGGTTAAAACCTTAAATAATGGTTGAAGGAATTTCGTAAGTGTTCTAATGAAGGAAAGTTCAAATTTCTTCCCTAGGTCTTTGCTCACTATTCTTGTAGTTTAATTCTATTGAGTAATGAAATTACTCAATAGATTGTGCTCTAGGATGATTAAATGTGGATTTATAATCCACATTTCCTCTCTTAATATTTAATTATGACTTAATAAAGTTCATATAATCAACTTAGATTGGTTTGGACTCATAACTCTTCCTCAGGTTAAAACCTTAAATAATGGTTGAAGGAACTTCATAAGTATTCTAATGAAGGAAAGTTCCAATTTCTTCTCTAGGTCTTTGCTCACTATTCTTGTAGTTTAATTTTATTGAGTAATGGAATTACTCAATAGATTGTGCTCTGGTTTATAAGATAGAGAGTTCACTTTAAGCTTTAGCCCTTAGAACTAAAACTTGATTATTTTATCTTTTGATCTTTAGCTAGTTGTCCATTTGAGTAAGGTGAGTATTTATTGTCTTATTGAGTTTGATTATACTCAATAAGATTTCCTTAACTTAAAGTATTAGAGAGTTAATTTGAGAGAATCTAGACCTTAGATGTTAGTACTTTGGGTTAAGAGATTTAAACACCATTTGTTGGAGTTCAACTCTTAACCTCTGAATCTTATTCATTTAATCAAGATTGGTTTGGGATAATAAATACATCAATTAGGGTGATCGATTTGTTTATTTAACTTATGTAGGAAATACTGTATGATTTTTGGATTAGAACTTTATTAGTTCTAATGTTGGACTTTATAGGACCGTGACTCCGAGATTATACTAGATAGTAGAATATCGAAGATCTTGAACTTGTATATTCTTAGAATAATTTGAACGAATAAAGTAAAAAATAAAAGATATCACAGATCTTGTTTAGATTACTTATTAAAATTCATTATTTGAATGCTCTGCTTTATATTGTTGTTTGAGCTTTATTACCTTGTGCACTTTTGGTGGAGATATGTAGTATTTGATGAATATTCTAGATTAGTTTTTGTAAAACACATCATTATTGCATTAGTTAAAGTAAAATTCAGTAAATCATATAATAGTTCAGTGGAGTGTGTCCTAGTTAGTCTGCCTACTCAGTTCTTGTTATTGTAGAATTAATTCGGATGCAGTCATGAGTGGTCTAAATGATACATGTACGATTCTATAGTCTGGCTCGGATCTAGCCATGAGTGGTCTAGATGATACATGTGCGAGTTTCTGTTTAGTGGCTATGTTTAACGAGTTACTATTATGGCAGGCTAGTCTAGGCATACGTCCAATTAAATAATGATGATTTC
This sequence comes from Gastrodia elata, assembly GCA_016760335.1. Taxonomy (NCBI): domain Eukaryota; kingdom Viridiplantae; phylum Streptophyta; class Magnoliopsida; order Asparagales; family Orchidaceae; genus Gastrodia; species Gastrodia elata. The sequence goes on from CM028682.1 coordinate 33,529,436, forward strand.
TGTTCAGTTCAATTATAGTTTTTCAGTACTTTCTGCATTTGCATATTTTCAGCAGATTTTTTGGCTTTATATATATATATATATACATGTTGAGAGTGACTGCTATGGAGCTTTAACGTAGACTTCATTAGACTTGAGATCTGGAAGGACTGCCAGGTTATTAGCATGACAAGGTATCATTTGTTAGTTAGCACGCCAAACGAGTTTGTGCAGTTTCATGATATTTGCACGTTTTAATTTAGTATATCAAAGCAAAGACAGAACCTCCAATATTTCATTCGCTAAAATTGTTTAAGCAGTTATTTTTAAAGTTGAATTAAGTTTGGCAAATGTTATAGTAGATGGGTTACTCATGCATTGTGTTCTTTGTTCTGTGTAGTACCAATACATAGCCTCTTGTTTTTTTTTGGCATTGATATTGGCATATATTAGTGCTGATCTATTTCATTTCTGTTTTTTTCCCATCACATTTTGATTGACACATCTTGTATGTGCTGCTACACATTAAAATCATGTTTTCTTACATAATAATTTTGGGTTACCTTGATTTAAGCATTTTAGTATAATTTGTTTATTAAATATGAAATCTACTTCATACTTAAGATATTCTTTTACTCTAACGTTTATATTTATGATTGTTCTTTCTTGTTTAGAGTGAAATTATTCCAGAATGCTTTATGAGAAGAGCCTACCTAACAGGATTTGATGGTAGTGCTGGAACTGCTGTAGTAACCAAAGACAAGGCTGCCCTATGGACTGATGGCCGATATTTTCTTCAGGTAATTATCTGGTATAACACATGTTGCAATCAACCATGAGCTACCTTGATGTCAATTGAGTCATATGTACTAATGAGACTTGGCATTGTAAATTGTAATGCATATGTTGTTTTCCAAATTAACGTAGTATTTATTTGCATGTTGAATAGGCTGAAAAACAATTAGGACATGATTGGGTCCTCATGAGAAGTGGAAATCCTGGTGTTCCAACAACTTGCGAGTGGTTGAATGAAGTATTGCCACCTAGTTGCAGAATTGGTGTTGACCCTGTCTGTTTCCTTTACCTTCATATTTTACCAAACATATGTTGTAGGCATATACCCAAGTATTATTGTCTTTCTGAATTTCTTTAATAAAAATAACTTTCTATGATTTAATTGTTCTTTGTTTTTCATTGCCATTTACTTTAGATATATTAGTGACAATGGATTGAAGATTTCAGTTTTTTGATCATTGAGATAGGTTTTTGCTATAAAGGTTCTAAAGTACAATTTACCTACGGTGTTCTTTTATTATAAAACAAGTATGATTGCTTCTATGAACATTTTTACATTAGGTTGATGTAAACTGAGCTTAAGATTAACAATGGATTCATGGTTAGTTCAGTAATACTTGTTTGCTAAATAATGACTTTTAAAGTGCACTCTCTATGCTTAACATTGTTTACAAAGAAGTACGAACAACAAAAAAATAGACGTACAGCTGTATTTTAAAGAAAGTGTATGTGATGAACCGTTGAATTCTAACTCTTGAATATCAATCGTAGTGTTATTAACTAGGTTTACACTATAATTTGTATCATAATTTATGTTTGCTTAGTTGTATTTAAGCTAATTCTTAGTACTTGAAGTATCATTTGCTTATTAATCAGGCATAGTCTATTTTCTTTTTATCTATCCAAGGCTAAGTTTGACTTTTTGAATAAGGCCTGATGTTATAAATAATGCCTTGTGTTGTGTAATTTAACTGATGAATGAGTATTTTTTTATGTTTCTAGTGGGTTTATCTATTTATTTATTTTCTTGCATTGCTTGCGAATCTGCACCTATTTCCTGGTTTTACAAGTTTCTTTGAGGATTTGATATTCATTATGAGAACTCGATATATATAACAATGTTTGCTACACTTGCTATATCAAAATTTTGTTTGTCCTTACCTTCTTTTTTCTATTGTATTTTTTCTCCATTTAAATTGCGCTATTTCTTTCGATTGCATTATACAGTACAAGTACAAGTGAACGTGCACGATTTCCACATGTTCTCTCTCCAGCACCTTTTTTCTCTCTCTTCGACACCCTATATTAAACTTGTATAATTATATTCTAATTTTTCAACCAATTTATCAGATTTGTGGTTAAATTTGATGAATTCTAGAATTAGTTTGAAGGAATGAAAGAATATTTTTATTGCTATTTCATTGCTGGAATAACAACTTTATATAGATAGTTTATAGAAATAATAAAGAATATTCAATAACTAAAAGTAATGTACCATCTCCTTATCTATATAGCCACACTTTGAAAGACTTATTGCTTTAAGTGATCTGTTTGACTGTCTGGGATCTTTCGCCTTGTTTAGTTAACCATATAAAAAATGCTCTATGAGAAGTACAACATAGCAAATAGTAAATACATATTTGCAAAGAATGAAAGGATAGTGAGGAATTGTCCATTTCTAATCAGGAATCAACAACCTTTTAACACAAAATATAGCTTTCTATAGCCATGCAGTAAGAATAATTAGAAAATCCAATATGCATTAGGCATGACAATAAGGGTATTTTATTAAAATGTTGTCCAATGAACATAACTATAAGGATTTTTTAGTAATATGCTACATAATAGAGTTTAGGCGCTAAAGTGGGCCAATGATCTAATCTTCTTCATTGTTAAATCCAAGGCTCTACTGGTGCTGTTGATGTTCGACAATAACAAGCTATTGAAGCTTGACAATCCTAAGAATTGAAGTTAGTTGAGAGAGGTTGCTTGGTAACAGTTGGCCAAACAGAGTTACTGAGCGGCTAGTCTAGTTCTATTTTTTTGATCATGCGCCTTCCTGTTGGAAATTGAAAGTCGCTTCCATGAATTAGGTTGAACTTTTGAAATTACATGGTAGCCTTTCTTGTTATATGCTACTTGGCTTTGCTCAATGATTCTCTATACAATTTGGTAAGTTTTTTTTTAACATAGTGAGAGTTGTCTGATTTCTATTAACTCTTAAGGCTTTCTTATCTTAGCAACTGTATGCCCATAGGCAACAAAGTCTTCTTTAACTCTTCGTTTAACATTGATGGTTTACGATTTTTGATATTCATGACTGAATACATTTGCATGTAGGTTGGGAGTTTTAACTAGTATGGATTATTGCCAGTCCCTTTTAGACTTTAGAATGCTTGGTATTTTATCATTTTAGTTTTCTCTGCTCTATTGAGTTCATCCTTAGATATTCGAAGTCATTAGATAGTTTACCTCAATCGTGTTGATCTTGTCTCGCTTTGTTCCACAATTAGGATTCTCTTAGTTGCTCTTCTACCATTAAGTTGATTTTCTTGATTCATTCAAAGAATTTCTGTGCTTAATTGAAGTCTTTTAGTGATCTATTCTCAATAGGGCCTTGGCTAATAGTTGTAATTTAAATGGAGTCTATGGTAGTAGATAGCCAGATAAACTTTAAAAGGAGTTGTAGATATAAATTTATTAGATTTCAAACAATCATCATACTACTGAAGAACCAAAAGAACTTAAGCAAATTATAATCACTTAGCAAAGCCAACTAGTATACAACAAAAAGGCTAACAAGTAATTTTCTGAGTTACATGTAATTTATAATAGTGAGTTTCAACTTCTGGCCGAGAGGTACATGGCCAAGGGATTAGAACTAGACTAGCTACTAATCAACTCTATGTCGAGTCAACCATTACCAGGTAACCTCACTCGGCCAAGCTTCGATACCTTAGGATTGTCAAGCTTCAATAGCTTGTCATTGTTAATTTAAATGTATTGATTTGCTTGAACAACCCCAATTGCTCAAATATAGCCTTGAACATAACCCTAGAGGAGATTAGATTATCTGCCTTCCTTTTAGGGCATGGACCTTTTAGGGATGGAGTTTAAGCAAAATCAAGTTTTGAAGGATTACTTTAGAATTTAAACGGTTCCAACTTAGTACAGTTAAAACAATTATATGGAGTGCAAATATGATAGTAATGGAAACCATCCGAGGACACAATTTTTGAGGACCATATGATAAGAATATGAGAGGTATTCAAACTAGTGGTGAAATAGAGAGCAATGTGGTTAATAGGATCTAAATTGACTAGATGAAATGGAGGAGCGCTTCTGGAGTGTTTGCGATCAGAATAATCCCACACAATATTAAAGGAAAATCTATAAAGCATTTATATGACCACCGATGCTTTATTGAGCTGAATGTTGGCCAACAAAGAAGAAACTTATCTATAAAATAAGTTTTACAAAGATGAGGATGCTAACGTGGATGAGTGGGTATGCTCAAAAGAATAGAATGAGAAATGAGTTCAATCGTAGCTAAGTTAGTGTGGCTTCAATAGTGGATCTAATCTTGAGCATATACTGTTTGTTGTTGTTGTAAAAAAATTGTGTATATAAATTTTTCCCTTGTTGAAAGAGGAAGATCAAAAGAGATAAGGGAAGAAATCTTTAGAAAAGACCTTTTCATTTTGAAGCGAAGGGAGGCATTTCTATTTGATTGCACATAATGTAAATAAAGGATTCATGTGGTTGACCCCGCCTAATGGGACTAAGACTTGGTGTTATTTTTATTGTTATTCTTTGTATGGTTATGGAAATCATGGTTAACTATCCCTTTGATTTAGAAATTTACCTTCTTTCCTTTGGAATGCCATTATATGTAGGTTGATCCATTTCAGATTTGCTCATAACTTCATCTTTATAGTAGCTTTTTGTCACTTCATGGTCTCTGAGCCATCAAATTGGGCATCATTTTCGTTGTATTTAGAGGTTACTTTCTATAATTGATCTTTTGTTTTGCATCAATCCCAGCATCGTCATCATCTATATTGTGAGTAATGGCATTTGTTCTTTAAAACTTCTGTGTGGCAATGACATCTCGGTTTTCTTTTGTTGACTTTTCTTACTGAATAGATTAAAGGCAATGGATTATTCTCTTTGAGTTCTATAATCATCTAATGTCAACACTATGCATAAAATCTCCTTCTACAAACTTAACACTTCTGCCCTGTTCAGCTGACTGGATCGACAAACTTTGTTTTTGCTGTTGTGGATTTAGTGCATTACAACAAAGAATAAGTAGGGCATTACAAAGAACGAAAGGATATAATTAGATAATATATTATCTCAAAAATAACAATATTGGCATTTTAGTAATATGCTATCAGACAAACATACATGTAAGGCTATTCTAGTAATCTACTGCATAATAGAGTAAGGCCCCAAAAAGCACACCAAGTACCTAATCTGCTCCCAAATACATGGGGCTTGGGAAATTTATAGCTTAAGATTAGCAATGCCATGTTACTGAAGCTTTAGCAATCCCAAGCTACTAGAACTTGACTGCATGGCTGATAAAGGTGGTTGACAAAGGGTTTCTTGTCAAATGTCAAAAGGTTGCTCGGTTGTTGGTTGTGTTCTGATCCCTGTTCAAGTTTGTGTACTGTGTTCTTAGTGTTGTAAGCTCCTCAAAAACCTATTGACTTTGGAATATTAACATCATTAAACTGAACCTTGACATGCACAATTTTCTTAATAAGTTTTGGGAAACTCGTTCATGTTCACATTTTATCAGTTGTCTGTGATGCCATTCATTATTTTCTTACCTGTCCTATTCTCCAAATTTGTTTATCCATCAAAATGAACAATGTAATATCGAAAGCATTTTTTTTCATGTAGCAACTATTTGAATCATTGCATTTAAATACAAAGCACGGGATTCATTTTCATAGCAGTACTAGCTTTTCCGAATTTGTATTTTTTCTTAGATACTGTTAACTATCTATGCTTTTTGAAAGGTCATAATTTAATGCTAAGCTGCCATGTGCTTACATTTTATATTATGATTTATGATGCTAATTTGTCTTTGACTTTTGAAGGAAGCAGTTTTTGTTCTCTTACGACGCAGCTGAAGAAATGAAAGAAGAACTGTCCTATAAAAATCACGAGCTTGTCTTTTTATATGATTTCAATCTTGTGGATGAGATATGGGGAGAGTTAAAACCAAAGACTCCTTTTAAAAAAATTAGATTGCATGATATCAAATATGCTGGTGAAGATGTTACTTCAAAACTGTCTAATTTACGATTAAAGCTTACAGAAGCTAGCTGTACTGCTATTGTTATATCGATGCTTGATGAAGTTGCTTGGCTATTGAACTTGGTAATTCTCTCTCCTTCTTGTGTTCATTAATTTTGATTGGTTATTATTATTCATAAAGGCTACTTACTGTTAATATTGGAAACACATTGTATTTGAAGGCCAATTTGCACATTCTCAATTGAACATATGCCTGCCTTGGAATTACAGAAAAAGACCTTAAAAACATAAGATTAGTTCTTGTGCCTTATTTCTTATGATTTTCTAGTATTTTTGACAATTTAAAATTTTCAATTCCAGAAAATATGATGCATTTTTTGTTTTCAGAGAATTTCTATTTTAGTAAAATTCTATTAAAGTATTTAGTCTTGGCACGATTTAAAGTTTTTGGTAGCTTTCATCCATCTGGGCTATATTTTTGTTGGTTTCTGAATGTTCGATTCAATTAAGTTGCTTTATCGTATCATGATGACAAATTATACACTTTAATTAACAACTATTACGATCAGCTCATCAAATGGCCTAATGGCTAATGGTGTCGTGTGATAATCATCTTTAGCAGAGATTAATTGATCAATGAAATGCATTGTTGAGGAGCATTAAAAAAGATTGTTACTAGTTGCATCATATTCCTTATCAAAATTACTGATGCTTGAAATAAGAACATCTAAACTTGTATTAATATCACAAAGTTCTATCAATAAGTTTTATTACCGTAAGTTCTTTTGAACATTTATTGGATATATTAATAAACCATGCCTTTGCGGCTGCATTGTTGAAACTATCTAATTAGGACACTTTATGCTCTATTTGATTTCTATCCATTGGCAATTAATTCAACATGCCGCAATATATTCTTTATTATAATAACGCCGTATATTTGTTCCAACGTAAAAACAGGATTCACATTAAAATTCTTCCAGATTCACATCAATAAGGAAACTTTGCATGCACACAACTTTTGAACTGAAACTCTTTATTGATCAGACATCATCCATACATTCATCTCATTGAAATAGCCCAACAGAACTGATCACATCGAAGTCTGACATCATTTGAAGAATATTAAGCAATTAATTTCTTAGTTAAAATATTTATACTTAATTTATTTAAATAAAAAATCATGATTTGATATTCAATCGATGATTAGATGTTGCCCATAATGTTTGAGCCATCAAAATGATTGATTATTTTTTTTCTAAAGTGGGCATTTTTTGATATTGGAATCAAGTGTATCATTTATTAAATAATTTGAACCAATAAATTTGAAGCCCTAAACCTTTGCTAACATAAACGTCTCCTAAAACATAAACCTAAAGTAGTGGACCCATTTTCTCATTTAACACTCTCTTGATTGTGTGCATTTCTTCTTTCCACTTTTGAATCTTTCCTCTCTATGTTCTTACTCTCTATATCTCTTTCTTATGGAACTCAAAACATTCTGCCTCTACCCAACTGAAGCCCGCCTTGCCATAATTTATACGTCTTCTTCTTTTGGACATCCATGTGCCATCAGCCATCTGCAAAAATGTCGTAGGCCTCTTGTGAAAACTCTGTCGGCCCTCTCCCTCTCTTTCTAAGCCTTCTCACTTTCTCTCTCTTCTAAATTGTTGCCATCGACATGCTACACCATTGTCAATTCTCTCCTATCCTATCTCCACCAACATCAAGCTCAAACATAGCTAGCTCCCTTTTCTACAGTCATCAAGCTTCATTTGCCTAAGCAAGTACACCCTCAGACCCAATTAGGTACATCTCTAGTCCTATCAATTGCCATCAATAACCCTTCTCTCTCTCTCACCCATCTCACGACCAATCACCACTCCACAGTGATGATTAAAAACAACCAAACAGATCCCAAGCATTCAATAATACTTGGACTCATCAAGATCGCAAGCTAATAATAACCCAGTTTTACATACACATGTAATACACTCAATTCAATTAATAAAAAATACTATCTCTGAGATTCTTATTGTACTGCTCAATTCTCGACTCTTCTCTTCTTACTTGATTTTTTCAATGATCTCAATACCTCAAAGGCCATTTGATTTATATTATGTTGTTGACAAACCCTCCCTTGTCACGAGTCTTCACTGAATTACTTCTCTTTTTTTCATTATCTTTATTTTCATAATAGCAAACCTTTCACAAGCCACCATCTCTTTTTTAATCTAAAGCTCTTAGCCAACTTCTTTCTTCCAAAGTCATCTTAGGAGGAAGGTCCTTTCCATTTTTAATGTCAATTCCAATGCACTAAAGTTTCTCTTACACATTACAATGCATTAGCACATTTTTTTTTGTTATGAAATGACTCTTACCCATGCCATCAAACACATTTACTTGTTGGATTATTTTTATACATGCTTCTAGTGCATTTACTTGAGTGGTGGGATGATCATTTCAATTCATGATGACTCATGCATCACACTTAAATCATGTTTGTTTTTATATCATACTTGCCAACATTAAATGGATGTGAAAATGTTTTAAATATTTGTTGAATTTAAAGTTAAAATAGTAGTAAAATCATTATAAGGTGAATTATAAATAATTGATAGTTAGAAAAAAATGAAAAATAAAAAAGCGTGGATGTGAATAAAAAGGAAAAGGAAAATAAAACTTCATGTAAAGCAATACATTGCTTTGAACATAAGGACATTTGAAATATACGCATGCCAAACAAATGAATCTATAATAATTGATATGAATAATAACCAGATTGCTAACAAGTGTGAAATTAAACTCATGAACTACAAAATTCAAAGATTGAGTCTTAAGTGGATTTCATAAAATCAATTGAACAATATATTATACTTAGATACTCAATTGCGCCAAGAAGAATCATACGCCTAAAGTCTATAGAAAATCATATCTTGCTGGAAGGCTCAATTGTGATAGGAAGCATATGCATGCATTGATGAAGTACAAATATGACATATGGTGTATAAACATATCAAGGTATGTGTTGACTTTTTGAAATCAAACAACACTATCAATAAGGGATGAATTGGTTACTAATTAAGAGAAATTTGAACTTTGAAAAACTTTACTTAATTTATGTGTAAGTTTGAGATAATTTAATTAATCTAAAGAAAAACAAACAAACAAACAAAAAAGCAAAACTATACTAAAAAAACAAGTACAAAATTCTCAAAAAGTTATAGTGTGTAATGACCAAAAGTCGTTACTTTGCGATTTAGGTTAAATCCCGCCTCAGAAATTAGGATCCCGGGGAATTCGAATTAGGGCAAACGAAAATACCATTAGATAAGAATAATTTTAAGATCAAAGTGCCTTAGTTTGGGAGAAATCCAAATAACGGAAACTCCCGCTATATTTTCTAAATTATTTAAATTCTAAAAATCAAGAACATTGTAATACATGTATGAATTCAACATTTTCAGTGTCGTTGTGTTAAGTATATTATTTAAAGGTTGCTCGAAAAGTTTCATCAAATTCTGAGCGCCGGTTTGATTATAGTTAATTTTTGAAGTTTTAAACCTCAAAAAAATAATAAAAAATAAAATATTGTTCCGAATCGAAAGTTTTTGGCGCGAGGGTGTTTGTTATGTCATAACGCACCTCGGTGTTAAGTTTCGTTGTATTTGGACGCCAAACGACGAAAAAATTTGAAGAATTTAAATTTAAGTAATTTTTTTCCCATTTCCTCTGTTTTTCCTCTATTCCCACCCCCACCATTCGCCCGATCCCCGATTTTTCCTGCGATCGTAGGCTTTGTCTTGCGACAGAGCCTGCAGCGGAAGCTTCCACCTGCCTGCGCTATTTTTGGCGCAGGCTGTCAGCTAAGTGGGCCGACCCCCTCCCCCTCCCTCTCGCTTATTTAGCCCCTTCCCCTTCCCTCCTTCTCACCCTCACAACAACAGCCTCCCTTCTCCCCTTCCTCTCCCACAGCCAACCCTCTTCTCCCCTTCCTCTCCTATGTTGTGAACACCAGCGATACACAAGATACCAATGCGGAATGACACTTGTAATGCAAACAACAAACCAAAGTCCAAAGACTTTGAGGATTGGGGTGCGTTGACGGTTATCGAGCTAGCTTAGAAATCACAAAATTACAACAAGAAAAATCGCAGCACATACAAATCATCAAAACACAAGCATATACGTGGAAAATCCAAAGATTGGGAAAAATTACGGAGCCACATCAACGAGAAAATCCACTATGAAAAAGTTTCAAGGTTTACAGAGTTATAAGAGCTATATCACCTTTCAAACGCATCAATGAAGGTGACAAAGTATGTTGCTCCACCTATGGAAGATGTAGGAGCTGCCCCTCATATATCTGTATGTACCAACTCCAATTTCTTGCTTTTTAGCTCCCTTCCAACTTTGGAGAAAGAAACTTTCTTCAATTTGCCTAGTACATAATCTTCATAGAAATCCAAATCCACTGATTTTAGTCATTGGAGCTTCCCCTTTGACTGTAGAGATTTCAGTCCCCTCTCACTCATATGGCCAAGCCTCCGGTTCATAGATCTGCATCTATTTCTTCTGCAGCTGCAATAGGGTCAGACACTTTATTGATCAAGTAAAGTGTACCTTCCATACTGCCCCGTGCAATAATGAGTGCACCCTTGGTGACCTTCCATGAGTCTTTTGTGAAGTTGTAGCCTTCTCTGGCTAACTGGCTCACTGAGATCAAGTTTCTTCTTAGACATGGCACATGTCTAATATCCTTAATTTTCCAAACAGCGCTGCTTGGTAGCTTCACATCCACATCACCTCTGTCGATGATATCACACGCCTTATCATCTCCAAGATAAACTTTTCCCAAGTCACCCTTAGTGTAGTTCTTGAAGGCACTCCTCGACGGAGTCGCATGAAAAGAGGCGCTAGAGTCCACAACCCAGGACTCTGTGTTAACTAGTGAGAGGATCAAAGCATCATGATCCTCCTCAGCGGAAACATTTACAGTGGGGTTCAATATTTTACCACCATGACTTGGCTTCTTTAGAGTAGGACAATCTTTTTTGAAGTGACCCGCCTTCCCACAATTCCAGCAATCCAACTTTACTTTTCTGGGGCTTGATTTGCCTTACCAAGATATAGACCTATTCCTGGTATGTCTCCTTTCAGCATGTCTTCCCCTGCTCTCAGCATTCAGTGCTGAGGTAGATGCTTCTCCATGAGATCTCGTCCGCACCTCCTCATTTAGCGCTAGCCCAACGATGTCGTCGAATTTCAACGACGCATTTCCAGATGAATTGCTGATGGCTGTGACCAGCCCATCCCAACTGTCCGGCAACGAAGAGAGGAACAACAGGGCTCGGACCTCGTCATCAAAACTGATGCCAACCGAGCTCAGCTGGCTCGTCACATTGTTGAACCCATTGAGGTGTTCAGCCACCGAATACTCATCCATCATCTTCATATTAAACAGTCTCTTTATTAGGAAAACCTTATTCGAAGCAGACGACTTCTCATACATCCTCGTTAAAGTATTCATGATATATACAATAGTTTTCTTATTAATAATATTGAGAGCAACAGAAGAAGACAAGTGATAAGCGTATCAAACCCAATGCGGTTTTCTCAAGAACCTCCCATTCTTTAACAGTCATAGTTCTAGGTTTTTTGTCGGCTCCTTTCAATAGAAGATACAACTTCTTCTGGTAGAGCAAATCTCTATTTGCATTTTCCAGAACGCAAAATTTGTCCCGCTGAACTTCACAATATTGTGTCTCATTTCTTCAGCCATAACTCCCCTCAAACAAGCAAACCCTATTTAGCAATAAGGCAAAGAACCTAACTCTCTGATACCACTTGTTGTGAACACTAGCGATACACAATATACCAATGCGTAATGCAAACAACAAACCAAGGTCCAAAGACTTTAAGGATTGGGGTGCGTTGACGGTTATCGAGCTATCTTAGAAATCACAAAATCACAACAAGAAAAATCGCAGCACATACAAATCATCAAAACACAAGCATATACGTGGAAAACCCAAAGATTGAGAAAAATCACGGAGCCACATCAACGAGAAAATCCACTATGAAAAAGCTTCAAGGTTTACAGAGTTATAAGAGCTATATCACCTTAGCATACAACAGCTGTAGCTCTACTCTTAGAATGGAGAAGGGAAGAAGCTGCTATCTCTTGAATTTTCTTTTTCAAACAACAAGCCTTCTCTTGCTCAGCAGCTCTCTAGGCTTTCTTCTAGGGTTCTCTTTTCCACAGCCTCCAAAGCCGCCAAATTGATTGCAAAAGCCTTAGGTTTTCCTCCAGTACTTTGGCTTAAGTAGCTAACTCCATTTCGGACCCAAAAAGTCCAAAATATCCCTCAAATTTCTTCAGATTGAGACCTGGAATGAGGCAGAACTCCGTCGGCCGCTATAGCGCGCAACGACGCGCGTAGCGGTCGACTTTCAAATTTGCATCCGCTGTAGCGCGCTACGGCGCGGGGGTAGCGCTCGCATTTGATTCTGCTGTGGCGCGCTGCAGCGCCCGCTTCTCGATTGCTGACCGCTGAGGCGCGCCGTAGCACCTCAGTTTCGGGCTTGGTTCCGCTGTGGCGCGCTGCGGCGCGCTGCGGCGCACTGTAGCGCCTGTGCTGTTTTTGGACAATGAAGTCTCCACAACACAACAATCTCCCACTTGGAGACTTCCAGGCAACCTTCCCCAGCTTCCTCTAATGAACCTTCGCTGTCTTCTTTTGTGTCTGTCAAGGATTGTGGTGTGGCTCACCACCGATCTCCCTTTACGTACCGAGGCCAATTGAAGTTGCATATAGTTTCAGTTTCTCCACTGTTACTGCTTTGGTAAGCAGTCGACTGGATTCTTAGAAGTATAAATCTTCTCCAATCCAAGCTGCCCCTCTTCTAACAGCGTTCGGATGAAATGGTAACGGAGTTGAATGTGCTTTTTTCTGGCGTGTTAGCGCCCGCATTTGATTCCGCTGTGGCGCGCCGTAGTGCCTGTGCTGTTTTTGGACAATGAAGTCTCCGCAACACAACATCCCATAGCCAAGCCTCCTGCCAGCAACCCTCCTTCCCTTCACAGTCAGTCCCTCTCCCTGCCAGCCCCTCCTCTTCAGCACCGCCAGCCAGCCACCCTGCCGTCGGCCAGTTCCCTTCTCCGGCCAGCCGAAAGTAGCCAACCCAGCCACCCTGCCGGCCATCTGCGTCCTTCGACCGGCCAACAGCAGCCCAGCCTCCTCCAGCCTCCGGCCACCCCGCTCTGGCCTCCCTCCGTTTTTTTTTTGGCGATCCTAATCCTAAAGGTGAGAGGAGTTGGAAAGGAGGAAATTGAAGGGAAAATTTTGCTAATCTTGTTACTTTATACTTATTAAGTCATTGCTATAAAATTTATATTTAGTCATTCACATTTTATCATTCTCCTTAATTAATAATGTGAACTATATACAAATGTTATAAAAATGATTATAATTTCTATTTTTGTCAATTTTAATTCAGTCATTTTTATTCTGACTTTTTTTTTCGTACATTATTATTATCATAATAATAACGCTATAATGAATATTACTGCTATTGCAGTATCTTAAAAAAATCGGACTTCAATCATAATTAGAAAGCGAAAGAAGAACATAATTGAAATGAAAATAAATATTATTCCTAAGAACATTGGCTAAAAGCTAATTTAAAATGTCCAAATCTAAATGCAGATCCAAAAGTCGAACTGTCAAACTTGAATCTTAAAGAACAAAGGTACCTAGTATATGACATGTATTACATTTTTGCACTTTTACTGATGCTTAGCTTTGTTTATTTGCTTTGAGACAAATTTATTTGAATCTTGGTTGGTTGTTCGGAACCAACGTGATGACATTCGTTTGTCACTGAAAAATGACATTAGTAACATTAATGCTTGGTTGGTTATTATAAACCAACATCTTTTTCATTCGGGATTGTTAATGGAAAATGCTATCAATAATATTAATGCTTGGTTGGTTGTTAGAAACCAATATCCTTTTTATTTGTGAGTTGCTGAAAAAATGACATCAACAATATTCATGGGTCACTGGAAAAATGACATCAGTGACATTCATGGTGGGTACTGCAAAAATGACATCAATTATCTACATTTTATGATAATACTTGTTGCAGGAAACTTTTATTCATTTTGCGCTATTACCTTACTTTTTCTGCATTTTTTTTATATCTGCTAATCGCATTTTTGCTTTTGTAAAAATGTAATATATTTTGTTTACTGTGATACTTAGAGTATTCTCTAATTACTGGGAATTTCAAACCCGATATTGTTTTCTGAACAATACCGGTCAGGTACTTCTGGAGGAGCTCGAAGAAAACTTTAAAATCATAAATTATCAAACTGCCGATGGATCTACGATGACGCTACTTTAACTTTTATTTATTTTTTTATTTTCTCTTTATTTCTATAAAGTTGATCAATGTTCGTTATGTACGATGAAGATATTTTTTGTAATATGAAATTTTAAAATGAATGGAAAATATCTTTGCCTTTTGTATGTATATTTTCTCTTCTCTCCAATTGCTCAATATGATCCTGCGGTATGTGACCACCCGAATATTGGGCCATCACATAGTGATTCTGGTCTTTTTGATTTTAGTTCCATCCTTTGGGAGTGTGTCTCATTCAACAATCAATTCAAACAATGAGCTGCTTTTCCATTGATATTACGACAAGAAAAGAAGCCCATGCAAGTACTCATTTAGACGTTTTGATCGCGGAGCTGCGAAATTCCCATCATTCTCAAAGCCGTTATGAGCCCAAGAGTCCCTTGATCCGTCACGCCCTTTGGCTGCAGAGCTATGGAACTTCCTTCCCAAAGCAATTTTGAGGGAGCTTCTTGATCTTTTTTTCAGGAACCTTGCTTGATGGAGCTGCCAAAGTTGGCTTGCACAATTGCAATACTAAGGTTAGGAAATAAAAGCAACTTACAAAAATAAAAATAACTTAAAAGATTTGAAATGAAGTCTCCATATTCAGAGCTTCCTATACTTTTAGAGAGTTCTCTATTTTAGAGATCCTTAGATCTCATTTGGATTGCTTACAAGAGTTTTTTCTAGCCGCTAGAGGTGTCGAATAAGGCTGGCTAAGAGGGTCTATATATAGGTGAAGTTATTATTGATGGGTGGGTTGACGCATCTGGGCGCTTGGCTTTAATGATGATATGTGGCCTGATCTTTTCTTAATGGGCTTGCTTAGATGTGGGACGAAACCCAATTGATTGCGTGTTGGCGGGATATTTTAACAACATTCCGCTGTCCCACAAATCGTGTCATGATAATCACGACGTGCCTGGCCGCACCACGCTTGGATGCCAATCAACTTAGCGTCTAAGCACATTGCTTCTGGGCGCGAGTGCTGGCTAAAAAAATTGCATAATACGGTTAGTAGCTCTCTAAATGTGTTTTTTCTCAAATTTTAGTAAATTACGTCACAAATAAAACACAAAATACATTGCATCAAAATTACAGCTCAATTACAAAACTCAAAGTTGAAGCAATGTTTTCTATGCTGGTGTATCGGATTGGCTCACTTAAACAACTTGAGTTGACCTAATATGTTTTCTAGACAAAATAATCAGTGTATAAGCAAAATTCAAAATATAAACGAATAGATAGAGGCAACACTCAAATTTTAGAGTAAACAATATTATATTTTGCGGTCATCAAAACCAAACTATAAGATAAATTGGATTCAAACCCTAGAGTCAACAAAATTATACTTTGCAATCATTAAACCAAACTAAGTGAAAGATTAGAATTAAAACTTAGAGTCAACAATCTCTTTGTTGATGATTGCATTAGGTAATTTTATTTTTGCTAAAATAAACAAAGTTATAATTTTATCCTTTCTCTTTGTAAGCATTACAAAGCAAAGTGAGATAGAAGTACTAAGCAACTCAAAAAAGAGGATCATGTGTTGCAATCATCTAATGATTTGGCGGAGTAAAGGTCATATCTCTTAATTTGCAATCATCTAATGATCTGATAGAGTAAAGATCAACTTGAAATGACAATCCAGAGGAAGGGAACATTCGTGCAGTGGAAGGTGCTTTTTATGTCCACACTTCATTATTTGATAGAACTTTTGGAAATTGTTAAATGAAAATTTTGTGCAACTTGTAGATTTCTATGTTTTGATAATGATTGAAGAAGTCTATATTCCATTCATTACCCCATATGGACAATGAACAAATAGAAATTTAGAGATGCACAATTAGGTACAAATAGTCTTGCTTGTTTTCAGTGTGCACTAAAGAAGACTATTACCTAGTTATACGTGCAAAACCTAAAAGCCAGGTTCAACCAAGCCGTATTCGGGTCAACTCGAACATCAGGTTATGTTCTAGCTCACAATGTTGACCTATTTCTGCAAATGGGTCAGGTTCAGGCCGATATTATTTAGGTTTGTTTACTTTTGGGCCAGCCTTGGACCCAATTTGTTAGTATGTTTTGAAAAGTTTTATTTCCAACCCTACTCTTGCAAGATGTGCAAGAGAAATTTTGGTAGCTCTGCCAGGCACAGTTTGTGATGGAGGAATCGAGGAAGCTCTGCTTTAGTATTGCTTTAGGAAAGAGGGACATATATACAACTCTACGGCTAAAGAGTGTGAAGGAGGGACTGAGAAGACTTCATATCTGGAAAACTTTGAAAAGAAGGGTACTTCCACAATTCAATTGTCAAAGCGTCTAAAGGAGTGCTTGTACGTGCTTCTTCGCCTACTGTGCTATTAACGAAGTAGCGACTCAGGTGTTGATTAGCTTTTGGAAGAGATGAACTTCTGAAGAGTTCATGTAGGCTCAGGAATACCCAAACCACTATAAATATTTGAGTATTTTTATTTACTTATTTTTTAGTTAAGTTTTTTTAGTGCGGTTGCACGCTTTTCCTTAGATTTATAAATTTTTTTTCAAATCATTCTTAAGTTAAGTTAATTTAAAAAAAAAACTCATGCTTAAGCTAGTAAACAATTCACTCCCACTTGATAGCGCCATTTGGGCTACAAAAACCAACATTATGCACTCTTATCATAGAGAAGGGGGTTTCAAGAATTATGTAGCACATTGAAAGACATGCATCGATAATATGCAAAGTGGCATGGTGTTGCAGGCAATTCAATGCACTAAGTAGTGTGTATGTGTAATGAGGATCATGAATATATCAAATAACATATACATTATATGCTCTGCATATGTATCAAGAAATATACAAGGGTGTCGAGAAACATGCCAGAACATTAGGCATGCTAATAGGCACAATGATAGACATGCAAAGCATTACATTGAAAAGCGTGTTATTGTTTTAAAAGCATCAACTCATGATAAAAAATGCATATCAATGTGTATGCATATATTTTTTGGGGTGTACAAGCCCTCTAAATTCTACATCAAGTATTTTGTTCGCTAAACAAAGCATGCAATTGCATTAAAAGGTGTGTAAGTGCATTATTATGCAGGCATATGTATAAAGACATATGTATACAGGCATATATATAAAGAGAATAATAGAAGAGACTTGCAAAATGTGCTGACCCATCAATAGGACCAACACATAGAGTGTCTGTATATAAAATTATCTCAGTTGCCACTGAAGTTGTAAGACTCGTATATAGTTTAACAAAGTATGTATGTGCAAAATGAACAGTACAAGCATGCAAGGGGAAGCATATGAGTTCATGGAGGACATTCGCTTTATAAATTGTGAAAACACAATTTAAAACTCTCTCAAAATTCAGTGTTTGATTCTCTACAAGGATATGTAGAGTTGACTTGGATTGAAGTGAAATATTTTGTAAAATGCTTTTCTTGTTTGCCAAGCATTAACAATACAAGATAGACAAGCCATCAAAGCGATTGAAGAAGCATATGATTGGATGAAGACATCATCTTAGCTTAGTAGCCATTACAAATTATTTTTTCCTTGATAAATTTAACTTAACATCATAACTAGTGGGGTTTCATCATTTAAAGTTCGTAAAAAAAAAAGCTCTTGGTCTTCTTCAAGTATGTATTGGAGTTGAAGTTTCATTCCTTGTGATGGGCAAATTTATTGAACATCATATTTGGAAGGAATCTTAAATAAAAGAATCCTTCAATAGAAACTATGGGGATGTTTGGTTTATGATATAAGGAATGCTGGAGTAGAATGTAGCATAATGTGTTCTTAGGTAAATAATCACATGTAATAACTCTTTTGAGGGAATCTTAAATAAAAGAATACCCCAATAAAAACTTAGGGGTTGTTTGGCTTATGATAAAAAGAAAAAAAATAGCATAAAGTTATCAGGTAAAATAATTACTTGTAATAACTCTTTTGATGTTTGGAAATTTTATAATATATTAATATTTTTAATATTTGTTTGGGTGAAGAAAATATAAATAAAAAAATGAAAAAAGGACATTAAATTGGCCGGCTGAAGGCCAATGGCCGTTAGGGCCATTGGCGGGCATGCATATTGAGCACAACCTTTTTCGTTTCTCTTTTTTGTATGAAGTGACGCACAATACAAACCTGCTAGAATCATGCATAATCCTATTACCTAAAAAATTGCTTATGTGGGGGATTAAAATCCTTTGAAATTTTACCAGAGTTTAAAAAACCTTAAAACAAATGCAAATATTTTCAAAATATGAGGATTATGATTACTTTACACCCATAATTTTGTTAAACAGATAGCTTCTAAATAAATTGTTGGGCTTCTATTTAATCAATGTAATTTTCAGAATAGAAATCATGTGTATATATATATATATTTTTTTTTTTTACACAAATATATAACTTAATAATTTTTTTTTGCTTCATTTCACTTAAGGCAATATTTTTTATATCTACTAAGGCTTATACAAAGCTTATGTCATGTTAGGTGTCTCATTGACCACACTAAATATTTTACCCAGCAAGGACATGACATGTGCCATTTCACTAGATGGTAGTCTTGATCCATGATAAAAAAGATCACATCTAAAGTTGTGGGATACGAGGTCTAAATGCTTCTACTAACTAAGGTTGATCTAAAATTGGCCGCTTTGGAAAAAATTACCTTTAGTTTATGAATTTTTTTTGAATGTTGTAATCCTCAGTTGTTGATTTAGTTCTTCATAGTTAGTTAGGAGAGCTTTAATTTAATTGATTACTTTAATTGACTCAATGGACTAGGCTCTACGGCTATCAATGATGAGGAAGTTATGTTAAGAGAGCTTTAGTTAAAGTTTTCCTTACTGTATTTGAAGTTCAAGATATCCATATCTACAAACTTTAGTCGAAAGCCATAAAGATTTTCCCACTTAAAGGTACTTCCCACTTTTAATCTCTTACTCCACAAATTGCAGCTTAAGTTATTATTAGCCTACTATTGATGAGAGATTCCTTAATGTTATGCATAGTATTCCACAAATTATTCAAATATCTAGTGCTCCACTTGTGATTGATAAGCCTATCACTTCTAAATATACACATGCCAGTGAGTCTTTTTTATATTTGATGTGATAGATAGTTTTGCTTACAAAACTTGAACTACTTATTCTTCCTCATTTATAAAGTAGGTGATAATATTATGGCATTTATTTCGTTAAAGCCAGTCTCTCATGTAAGTAGCATATGGGTTTGTCTTATGACAATAAACACTTTCATATTTTTGTCAATGATTGATGCAGTTTTAGATGTTATAATTTTAATTATTTTGAGTTATGCAGATTTGATATAACAAGCGCAAGGGCATACATGAGTTGCTTTTCCATGGTTAAACATTTCCATAGTTTCCATTAGGTATTTGGATAATAATCTTATGGTAGAACTTTTTGTGCCTCCAAGGAATTAATGTTACACAGCATCAAAACTATTTCTTTAGTACTATACAACACTACTATTGCACTACATCTAGGGCCTTAATTTAAAAATTTGAGAGTTCAAAATTTTAGAAAATTTAAATTTCAAATTAAGTGCGAGTGCTTATTTATTTTTTAAGTGGATTAAGGTGTCATAATATCACGAGGATTAAGTTGAAATTACATTAATTCCTACTCTTTTATAATAGGAGTTATTAATAAACAAAAACACCACCACCGCCAAGCCTTAATCCCACTTGGTGGGGTTGGCTACATTAATCATTTGTTTCTCTGTTAGGTATAATTTTTATTATTTTGAGTTATGCGGATTTGATATAATGAGTGCAAGGGCATGCATGAGTTGCTTCTTCGTGGTTAACCTTCTCCATAGTTCCCATTAGGTACTTGGATAATAACCTTATGGTAGAACATTTTGTGTAACGACCCAATGTCGTTACTTTGCAAATTTGGTCAGATCCCGCCTCAGAAATCAGAATCCTAGGAAACTTTAATTTATGGCAAACAAAAATACCAATAGATATAAATAACTTTTAGATCAAAATGCCATAGTTTGGGAGAAATCCTGATAGCAGAAACTCCTACTTTAATTTCTGAATTGTTTAAATTCAATAAATTGAGAAAATTAAATATGTGTTCGAATTCATCAATTTTTGTGTCATTGTGTTAAGTATACTATTTAAAGGCTGCTCAAAAAGTTTCATCGATTTTGGAACGCCGATTTAATCTCAATTAGTTTTTGAAGTTTCGTACTTCAGAAATTAATTAAAAATAAAATATTGCTCCAAATTGAAAATTATTGATGCAAGGGTGTTTTTTACATCATAACACACCTTAGCGTCAAGTTTCGTTATTTTTGAAAGTCAAACGGCAGAAAAATGCGAAAAATTTAACTAATTAATTATTCAAAATTTTCCTCTATATTTTTACTCTCTATTACCCCCCCCCCCCCGATCGAACCGCAGGCTCTGTCGCACGACAGAGCCTGCAGGCGGAGGCTTCCATGCTTGGAAGAGCTCCCTGCGCCATTTTGGCACATGTTGGTGGCCCACCTGGCCGACCACAGGACCCCTTCCTCTACTTTTGAAACTTAAAAAAAAAATGTACCAGATGTCTTTTATTATTCTTATTTAAATATATTTTCTTGCTCAACATCGCACAAATTGATAAATGTGCTTTTACAAGTCACATAAAATGATATATGAAAAAGTTTGGATAACTGAGTAGCAAGGGTTCCATATTGATATATTTTTAGTCTAATCAGACAACTGCTAGGACGGGGCTATCTGTCATCAGGAGTCATAAGGAGCTTATACTGATAAGCCTTTGAGGGGACAGTTATAGAGGGAATTTGAAATATATAACACAAAATGAACCCCCTTTTCCTCGATTTTGTACTTACCCAATAAAATTATATTTTGCGCCAGATATCAAACGCTAAAATACTATATTTATTTTTGTGATAGCAATTATTTTTATGCTTAAGTTTCAGTGCAATTAAAACAGGTTTGCAGGGATAAATTTATACAACTTTTATTTTCTGTCAAACTATTGATTATTTTGCTTATTATTTAACAATTGTAAAGTTGACTTCTATCAGTACTTAGTTTCACAACTAATTGGTATGTAAATGCCCGCACTTTTGAAACTTGCTCAGATTAGGAGTTCATCTTTGAGAAAATGTGCTAAGAACCAAGCAATGTTGATACTACTACCTGCTGATTTGTTGCTTTTTGACTCTTTTTAAAGTTTGGTACTTTTGTTTTATTTTGATCTTTGTAATTAAAAACTTGTGATTTATGAATAAATGAGTTATGTTTGATGTCTATATATTTTTCTTTTAAACCACTCAATATGATCATGCGATTAGAGGACTTATACAACACTACTATTGCACTACATCTAGGGCCTTCTTAAATTTATAAAATTGAGAGTTCAAAATTTTAGAAGATTTGAATCTCAAATTAAGTACGTATGCTTATTTATTTTATAAGTGGATTCAGATATCATAATATCATGAGGATTAATTTGAAACCACATTAATTTTCTCTCTTTTATCATAGGAGTTACTAATCAACAACACCACCACCACTACCAAGCCTTAATCCCACTTGGTGTGGTCGACTACATTTATTTATTTTATAAGTGGATTAATGGTCTCTTCTCATGTCCTTTATAGCCTAGCTTTTCCTCTTTTAATATGGGTAAAGCTCATAAACTCAATTTTTCTAACAAGGGCATTGAATTGTCTATGCTTAATATGCTCAAACTATCTTAGTCTGCATTTTCTAATGTTATTCATTACTGGGGTCACTCCAACTTTGCTACGGATAAGCTTATTTTTTATTCTATTCGTTTGAGTTTACCATCCACGTAAGCATCCTCATTTCTGTAATACCTGTTTTATCAATAAGTTTATTCTTTGTTGGCCAACATTCAGCCCCATATAACAATTTTGGGCGTCTATTTGCTATATAAAATTTTCCTTTAATTTTGAGTGGGATTCTCCGGTTGCACAACACTCCTGAAGTGTTCCTCCATTTCATCCTACTAGCTTTGATCATATTAGGCACATTGTTGTCTATTTCGCTATTATTTTGAATAAATGAACCAAGGTATTAGTGCTTGATCACATGATTCTCAATAGTTATGTCCTTCATAAATTGTATACAATCACTCTTTCAAAATTTCAATGTATTATGACTCATTAATTTGTTTTATCTGTAATTTTGCAGTCTTAGCATTGTCTTTAGTCTTGTAAATGGCACATGCTGCTAATCAACTGAATTTAATTAAATTCAAATTAATTTAAATTTTCTTGGTGTTTTGAATGAAGAGATTTATTCTGGATTCAAATTTGATTGCCATCTAATTCCCTTTCCTTTTTCTTTGAGAGTTTCAAAACTAAAATTTTTGTGATATTCTATATGTATGTTTGAAATTTTTGTTGGAAATGAAAAAACTTTACAGCTTAAATCTTGAGAATTATATGCTCTCATACTTCTTCCCCTTGTTGATTTGCTTAACTGGTTTGCCTTGACTTATGTTGCTTCGATGATTTTCCCTTTCCAATCCCATAGTCATATTCCCCACTTTACTACACCACCTGTTTTCTAAGGAAATTGTTTTGTTCTAACCTTCTTAGACAACTTTTCCTGTAGTTTACTATGGCTTTGAAAAATCACCGCTTACAAGTGTAGATACTGCAGCTTTGGCATTCCTTTCCTCTTAACTTTTACAAGAAGCAGCTCTGTTACATGAGCTTGCCGCCTTGAGAGATGCCACCATGCTTTTGATTTTTCCATCAGATTTGCTTTTTCAAAACCTGTATGTTGTTGACTATTTTTCTGCATTTGATTTCCATCATGCTTATTGACTGTGTTCATTAGTATTAAATGCATGAACACATTGAAATTTTAGGATTGCTGGATATATTGAAAGGATTGACAGAATCTGTCAATAGTAAAAAGGCAATCCTAAATTACCCCTAATTTGTAGATTTAGATTTTACTGTGACTGATTTTACAATGTTACTTGCAGCCTTAAAGTGTGAATTTAAGTCCTGTGATTGCTACTTTTATAAAGTTCATATGCTATTGGCTAATTTCAAGCCAAATTAACAAACGATTGTTTATATATTTGTCAAATTTAATAAATTAATCAGTACTAAGGTATTTATGGATGGTTCGATATACTATTTTCAGTTCCTCATTTGTCATTAATTATTCTTTTCTGGATTGCAATTTATGATTTATTTATCTAATTATTTAATTTGGTTAGAGAGGAAATGATGTCCCCCATTCACCTGTCTTCTATTCATACTTGATTGTGAGTAATGCTAGTGCCTCTTTATTTGTTGATACAAATAAGATCACTAAGGATGTAATGATACATTTGTCAAAAGCTGGAGTACAATTGAGACGATATGAAGACATTCTTTCTGAGATAGAGAGGTATTCCTGTAACTTGACTAACAGTTTTATCTTAACAAATCTTCATTTAGGACAGATAGCAGCCATCAATTCAGTATGTGTTTTTGATAATAATATTGTTGATAACTTGCTTGATTATCTGAAAAATATCCTTCTTTCTTCAGTTTCTTCTATATAATTTGTTGATAACTTTTTTCTGCAGATGTTATGTAAATTTAAATTTAGTTTGCTGGAAAACAAGTAGCTAATTTATTGATTTTAGAGGGTGTGTCTTTTCATTTCCACAGTTCTTGTTCATGTTTTCATTTTCAAATATGAAAACTTTTTTTTTCTAATATTATTTGCTTCAAGATTTTTGTGAACGATGGAGAGGCGGGGGAGGAACATGTGCTCAACATTCAGCATCATGTGTTCACCACTTGGATCGAAAAAAAGTATTTGCTTCATTAAAATTTTCCTTTGTTCGGCCATCAATAGTTATATTTTAGTACTTGTCATTAATCTCTATTTGTAAAATAGGGCTATATGATGTGACAAATAATTTTTGAATCTTAATCTAATGAGTTATTTCTTAAAATGGTGCCCAAAATAGCTCCCCAACTCTTATTTAAATGTCAAAATTAGTTCCAATTTGATTGTTTTGTTTCTCATTGTCCTTTGCCGTTAGCCTTTAGGGATAAAATTTGAAAAGTATTTATTTTGGCGTGTGTACAAGATAAAGAAAAGTAACATTGCATATATACTCTAACGAAGGAATACCCTATCTTTTGAAGGTTACCATCTCAGTGTTTAACTCATCTCCAATTTTTCTTTCCTTTTTAGACTTCATTATAAATTGGTTGCATTTTTTTTTTCCTTTGCGATCTACAACAACTTCATTAACAATTTTTTATTTTGTTGTGAAATTGTTTCCTTACAATCCATACAAACATCAATTCTCCACGATCTTCTCAGCTGACTGCTATCTACTCAGTGATCTTCTACATCAACTATTCGAATTTGTCGAATGCCCTTTCATGTGATGCTATCATCTCTCTATTCGATTGCTTCGTCTCACACCACTAACAAAGAAGTCAACGCTTCTTCACGCGCTGCAGGCCTCTCACTGTTGGAGCGCTTCAATTCATGCCAATAACAAGGAAAAAGGTCTTATAAGATTGAGGCTATGCAGATATAAATATTATGATTTTGTGAGTGAATATGTTTTGTATTTTGTTTTTAATAAGTAATAATCTCTTTGTAGATTTTCATACTTATGGATCTAATGAGAAATGACCAGGATTTTATTCGACTACCTTTCAATGAAACTGACTCATATGAGCACTTGACAATGTTGTTACACTCTCGCTAAGAGTTTATGAATTTTAAATATATGTTTATTTATGTTATGCGTCTAATTATTTATTTAACTATTTTATGAAAGTTGGAAAATAATGATCAAACTAGCAGTATGCATGGTAGAGTACAAATTGCTTGATGATAGAAATTTTACAATTCTTGATGCTAATAATGAAAATTATGATCATAATTCTGATGATATTAGTGAAAATTTATTGAGAGTGATTATGAGGTAAGAGTGAGTGATTATATAGATTAGGTTGGTGATGAAAATGCAGAAATTCAAGAGAAATGCAAGGAAAAAATGTATGATCCATTAAGTGTTATTGACTACTTCATATAATAAAAATTTATGAAGTTGATTGCATGAAGTCCAACGATGATGTTAGTATTGTTGGAATGTTACACACGCACGTTAGAAGAAGAGGCAGAAATGTTTTCGTGTGTTTCATTAAGAGAAATGCTCGGTCTTAAATAGACATGGTGAGGTACAAGTAATTACACTGAATAAAAACAGATATTCGTGGAAGGGTGAAACAATCATTTGCATAGGTTGTTATTACTCCCCAACAAGCTCAGCATTGGTGATGCAATGAGCTTGGTGGTGATTCGATGAGAGGTAGCGGATAGAGGCTTGGTCAGAAGGTCGCTAGTCGATCTTCGGTTGGAATGTGCTGAATTGCAAGTTTCTTTGTTTTGACCAAATCATGAACAAAATGGTAGTACACCTCAACGTGCTTCATGTGAGTGTGGAGTATTGGTTTGGCTGTAAGGAATGTAGAGCTCTAGTTGTTAAGGAGAGACCGTGTTCAATGAAAAGAGATACAATCCATGTAACTTTATTGGCTGTATTCACAATGGCCTTGTGTTTTGCTTCCGTACTAGAGTAGGTCACGATTGACTGTTTTTTGGACGACCAAGAGATAAGATTTGGGCCAAGGAAGATGTAGTAGCCCGATGTGGACTTGCGGTCTTTCGGGTTTCTGGCCCAATTTGGCATCACAGTAGGTCGAAATAGTGAGCTAGGACAGTGGTTGTAGGCGAATACTATAGTGAGGTGTATACTTGAGGTATCAGAGAATACGCTTGACAGCTTGCCAAACAGAGGTGGTTGGTTGATGCACGGATTGATAGACTTTATTATCACTAAAGGTGATATCCAGTCTGGTGTGTTGGAGATACTGAAGAGCACCAACGACACTGGGAAAAAGCGTGGAATACAGAAAGGTTTTTTCAGAAAGTTCTTTTGGTTTAGTCTGCACGACCATTGGAATAGGTCAGGATTGGAGTGTTGGAAACCAACACTATGCATAATATCTTGAATATACCGCTCTTGAGTCAAGACAAGGTGATCTGAATCTGGCGTGATATAATATTGAGAATGGTGTAAGATTGATCCCATGTCTTTGAGGGGAAATCGAGCTGCGAGGAAGGTGTTAAGTTACTAGATGAGTGAGTCATTGTGTCTGTGAGGAGAACATTATCTACATACACAAGGCGCACCACGAGATCAATACCATGACGGTAGATGAACATAGAAGTGTCATTGATCGCATTGTGAAATTTGAGAGATTCAAGAGCAGTGCATAGTTTGTGATGCCATGCTCTAGGGGATTTCTTTAACCCATAGAGTGCATGATGAAGATGGCAAATGTAGTCTTGGTGGATGGTTGAGCCGAAACCGGGAGGCTGTTCCATGTAGATGTCATGAAGATCACCATTGAGAATTGAATTATTAAAATCAAGTTTTCAGACATGCCACTTGAAGGTGAATGCAAGCGTAAGAACAGTTCAGATGGTTGATCAATTTGACATTCAGACTAAAAGTTTCAGGGTAATCCACGCATTCTTTCTGAGTGATTCCTTGGGCAACTAACTGTGCCTTGTGACGAGTAATGGAGCCATCGCTGTTGTATTTGAGTTTGAAGCAACATTGGCATTTGATGGATGGGGAACTAGAATCCACTTGCTATTTTTGTGAAGGGTGGACAATTAATCATTCATGGCTTGAATAGTGAGGATCTTTCATTGCTTGCCGGTATGTAGAGGGAACAGGTGGTAAGGGAGGAGCAGCCACCGAGAATATTCTGGGCTGTAGGTGACTAGGTAAGCATTGGATGAACATTGGTGCATGGAGGAGCTTGTTGGGCAGAAGACAATGGCTGCTGTCACTATGTTCAAACGATGATGGTGTGGCTGAGAGGGTGGTCTAGTGGAGGATGAAGCAGGGTCCCTGAGATTGACAACGGGCGGCTGTTGTCTCCCCTGCTGTCGACGGTTGCAATGGTAGTGGTATCCGGATTGTCCCACATTGAGAGTGGGACTGTGAGGGTTGTTCCTGTGTTGTGGCGTAATGATGGGTTTGGCAGTGGTAGTTGCTGATTATATGGAAAGACACATTTATTGAAGGTAACATGTTGGGATATGTAATACTTCTTGGAAGGAGCATGATACCAAATGTAAGGCTTTGTGTTGCTCACTATAGCCTAGAAAGACATGATAAAGAGTGTGGCTCCAATTTATTTGTTGCATAAGTTTTTAACCACGGAAAATAGAGGCACCCAAAGACTTATAGGAATTTGTAATCTTGAGGGCGGTGGAAGAGGAATTCATATGGGGATTTGTGGTGAAGTTGAGGAGACGGGAGGCGATTGATGACATATGTGGCTGTTTGGAAAGCATGAATCTATAATGTGTTAGGGAGGTGAGCGTGTAGAAGTAATGCTCGGCCTGTATCCACAATATGACGATGTTTACGTTCAGCTTTGCTGTTTTGTTCAAAATTATACAGAGCAAAGAATTGGCGGTGTATGCTGAGGGATGCAAGCGTGGTAGTAAATCTGCTGTATTCTTCACCTTCCTCAGACTGAAAAGTGACAATTCCATAAGAGAGGTTCTTAGCCATGTTTAAAAATTTGAGGAAAGTATCGAAAGTTTCAGATTTTTTGTTTAAAAGATATATCCAAGTAAAATTTGAAAAATCATCAAAAAAAATAATATAATATTTGTTACCATACAGTGACTCAATAGGAGCCAGTCTTCAAATATTAGAAAATATGACCTTCAAATATTAGAAAATATGAGATGCAATGGTTGTTAAGACATTGAAGTAATGACATTAAAATGCAATCTATGCTGTTTTGAATTATGACAAGAGATGCAAGTAGAAACAGATTTAATTTTTATTTGTAGTGCATTGGTGAGGTGGTAAAGTTTGTCTGGTCCTGAATGTCCAAGAAGAATGCCAGAGAATTGAGGATTCAACGTGGCTGAAATTGGAGGATTGACTGAATGGGAGCGAGAGAGTGTAGAAGCCGTTAATGAGCGTGCCCCGTTGGAGTTTTTGTTTTGTAGTTGAATTCTTAACAACTTAAAATGAGGGGTGAAATTCAATAAAAATATTGTTATCAAGAGTGAATTGACTAATTGATAGAAGCTTTTTGGAAATATTAGGGATGTGTAAGACTTGATTTAAGTGAAAAATGTTTGAAGGAAGGAGATTGTAACTGAACCTGTGTGGGTTATGGGTAGGGATGTGCTGTCACTGACCTGCAAGCTCTCAGTCCCATTGTAGCATTGCGGGTTTTGCAAATTGGCCATGGATAGTTTCACATGTTGAGTGGCTCCCGAATCAATAAACCACTGATCAGTGGAGGTTGAAGCATAGTACGAGGGGGTAGTGGCGATATAACGGTAGATTGGTTGCTTGGGTACATGGTGAAATGCTGCCGATGGTAGGAATTTACGGTTGTGTGACTGAGTTCGTTGCAGAGTTGGCACTGTACAGTCGTTCTTTCTTTGCCATTGCCACCCCCTTGACCATGGAATGGGGTAGATATAACGGTAGATTGGTCGTCCTCGCCCATGAAAGGGGGCAACTGCATGCTGAATATGAGCAGTGTTGGCGAAAACTGGAGTCGAGATCATCTCGATAGATTGGTCCGCATACATTAGTTCATGGTTCAGTAAGATATCAGTGAGTTCATCAAGTTTGATAGGGGTCATGCATGCGGTAATGGTAGCAGTGATAGAGGAAAAACTGGGTCATAGACTTGTTAAAATGTTGAGAAGGAGCTGTTGCTCGGTTACTGATGATCCTGTGTTCGTGAGCTGGTGTGCCAAATCTTTGGTTTGCTGGATGAATTCGGCCATCTTCAGAGGTTTTTTTTTTAGGCTTCTTAGTTGGAGCTTCAGCTGCTGGAGTTGAACTTGGGAGGGAGAAGTGTAGATTGCTGTAAGCGCCAATCACATTGTCGCTGTTGAGTCGCAGGAAATGACTTGGGAAAAAACTTTTTCAGTGGGGGAGGAGATCAACTATCTCAAAATCAGTGGATCTTGTTTGTACCAAGGATTGGAGTCATCTCCACTGATCAGTAGAGGCGGAGAGCAAGGACCATCTACGTACCGCATGAGACTGCGAGATCGGAAGGTGGGGAGAAATTGCGATCTCCATTTAGTGTAATTTGTATCTTCGAGCTTAATCGGAAGGTGATGATGGATGGCGGTTAGGGTTGGATGGAATGGTTCTGTGGTCGCAGTTGATGATTACGATGGATTGGTTGTCGATGTCGACAATTGTGTTGCTGAGTTCGTCGTCATCTTGCGAGGTGAGAGACCAAATCAGCGCAGAGGAAGAACGGGATTTGGATCGTCCATCTTTGATACCATGTTGGATTGTTATGTACGCACGGTAAAAGAAGAGATTCGGAATGTTTTCACGTGTAAGGGTGAAACAGTCATTTGCTCCAGTTGTTATTAAGTATTCATGTTAGTGATGATGAGAACTAAATTAGGTGATCACACCCCTCAATCAACATATAAAATATTGAATTTCAAAGGATAACACTAAAGAATATTTTGTGAGTAGCAACAAGGGAAATCAGAACAAATCAGTTTGCAACTATGATCAAGGGATCTTGTTTGCACCAAGAAATGACGTCAGGATTGGAGTCATCTCCACTGATCAGTAGAGGAGGAGAGCAAGGACCATCTATGTACCGCATGAGACCGTGAGATCGGAAGATGGAGAGAAATTGTGATCTCCATTTCGTGTAATTTGTATCTTCGAGCTTAATCGGAAGGTGATGATGGATGGCGGTTAGGGTTGGATGTAATGGTTCTGTTGTTGCAGTCGATGATTACGATGGATGGGTTGTCGATGTCGACAATCTTGCCGAGTTCATCGTCATCTTGCGAGGTGAGAGGCCAAATCAGCGCAGGGGAAGAACGGGATTTGGATCGTCCTTCTTTGATACCATGTTGGAATGTTATGTACGCATGGTAAAAGAAGAGAGGCGGAAATGTTTTCACGTGTAAGGGTGAAATAGTCATTTGCTCTAGTTGTTATTAAGTATTCATGTTAGTGATGAGGAGAACTAAATTAGGTGATCACTTTTGAACCCCTCAATCAACATATAAAATATTGAATTTCAAAGGATAACACTAAAGAATATTTTGTGAGTAGCAACAAGGGAAATCAGAACAAATCAGTTTGCAACTATGATCAAGGGATCTTGTTTGTACCAAGAAATGGCGTCAGGATTGGAGTCATCTCCATTGTTCAGTAGAGGCGGAGAGCAAGGACCATCTACGTACCGCATGAGACTGCGAGATCGGAAGATGGGGAGAAATTGCGATCTCCATTTTGTGTAATTTGTATCTTCGAGCTTAATCGGAAGGTGATGATGGATGGCGGTTAGGGTTGGATGGAATGGTTCTGTGGTTGCAGTCGATGATTATGATGGATGGGTTGTCGAAGTCGACAATCTTGTCGAGTTCATCGTCATCTTGCGAGGTGAGAGGCCAAATCAGTGCAGAGGAAGAACGGGATTTGGATCGTCCTTCTTTGATACTATGTTGGAATGTTATGTACGCACGGTAAAAGAAGAGAGGCGGAAATGTTTTCACGTGTAAGGGTGAAACAGTCATTTGCTCCCGTTGTTATTCAGTATTCATGTTAGTGATGAGGAGAACTAAATTAGGTGATCACTTTTTAACCCCTCAATCAACATATAAAATATTGAATTTCAAAGGATAACACTAAAGAATATTTTGTGAGTAGCATCAAGGGAAATCAGAACAAATCAGTTTGCAACTATGATCAAGGGGTTAAAAGACATGGATGTAAATGCTTTCCAATGATTTAATTGTCAACTGGCTGATTTGCCCAGTTCTCATTTTATTTTTGCTTGTAAGTGTGATACTCTGCTTAACAATTTGTAAATATTTTAACGCTTTTATCTTTTGATGCTAGAGATTTTTCTATTATATCTATGTTTGATAGCATTAGATCTTTAATGTTGATTAGATACAAGAAAGCATGGACAGAGTGAAGAAGTAGAATAAGCTGTTTTGTTCTCATATTGGAGAGATATTGAGAAAATATATACATGATGCTAGTGCATGCATTGACATTAAAGCGGATGACAGTAACTACCAAATTGCTACTCTGTAGGAGTTCAATTTTTTGTGGATTTGAAGAATAGCTCATGTAGGTGTAGGAAATGGGGGTTGATAAAAATCCCTTGGCTCATGCATGTGCTACAATTTTTATGGAAAGGAAGGATTGTGAAAATTATGTGCACATGTATTAACATAAGTGTTGTGATCATGCCTATTAATGGCTCTGATGAGTGGCCAATTAGTGATAAACAACCATTGATACCTTCGTAATGCTGCAAATGAAAAAGAGAAAGGTCGAACAAGATGGGGAGAAGAGCTCTAAATTAAGTGATTTGTGAAACACAGTGAAAAACTAAGCAGACAAACAATCACACTTGATTTACAAAATTGCAAGGCTCATGGTTACTGCATCAATCCTTGAGGAAAATGAAAAGGAAGGATACATTATATGACATGCAAATGCCAATTTCTAGGAATGAAATTCTACATTAAAATTTAAACATTCACTTGTGCATGCATGTGCTGAAATTTTTATGGAAATTAAGAATTGTAAAAATTATGTGCGCATGTGTTAATGTAAGTGCTGTGATCATGCCTATTAATGGCTCTGACAAGTGGCCAGTTAGTGAGAACAACCATTTTACCTTTGTAATACTGAAAATGAAAAAGAGAAAAGCTGACCAAGATGAGGAGAGTTCCAGATTAAGTGATTTATAAAACACAGTAAAAGACTAAGCAGACAAACAGTTACACTATATTTTCTAAATGCAAGGCTCATGGTTACAATATCAATCCTTGTGGAAAAATGAAAAGGAAGGATACATTATCTGATATGCAATTGCAAATTTTTGGAATGAAATTCTACATAAAAGTTTAAACATTCACTTGTGCTCATGCATGTGCTACAATTTTTATGGAAATGAAGGATTGTGAAAATTATGTGCACATGTGTAAACGTAAGTGCTGTGATCATGCCTATTAATGGCTCTGATGAGTAGTCAATTAGTAATAAACAGCCATTTTTACCTCCGTAATACTGCAAATGAAAAAGAAAAGGCCGACCAAGATGAGGAGAGCTCCAGATTAAGTGATTTATGGAACACAGTAAAAAACTAAGCAGACAAATAGTTGCACCTCAATTTTAAAATGCAAGGCTCATGGTTACAATATCAATCCTTGTGGCAAAATGAAAAAGAAGTATACATTATCCGATATGCAAATGCAAATATTTAGGAATGAATTTCTACATAAAAATTCAAACTTTCATCTATAATTATTTGTTAAATGAATACTAGATTTTTTATTAATATACCATAATGTTTTTTTTGGAGATTAGCTAATTTTTTATGAAAGTGAGAGTAATTCTATAAGATTATATATTTGTGTATTGCATATTTTATGGTTCATAATTTAATTACAAAATAATAAATTGCATAATTAATGGTTCATAATATAACATCATGCAACATTTAAAATCAATTTGAAACTTGCAAAAATTGTAGTATAAAAATCAGATAATCATAAGCCAATATATAGACAATCAATATGATTGTATTAAAAGTTATATTGTTTTTTAAATTCCAATTTGGTGGTTGTTTAAAGGCTGATCCTAAGCTGAGAACGTCTTTCTATTTGAGCAGATTTAATGGCTATTTCTGGGCTCAAATCTTTTTCTTATACGAGTAGAATGGGGTTAGTTATTTACTGAAGTTGAAGATAAGCAATGGGTGTTTTGGTGGCTGCATTTCAAGGCTGTTGGAGATTCTGTTTGGGAGGTACAATGATCAGAATTTGGGTTATTTGAGCAGTTGTCCAAAGGTTTCTCTGAGTAGCTATATGAGTGAATGCTATGGCTGCTGTCTAGTGTTATAAATCTTTTGTTCGGGGGCTGTTCTAAGCAGCCATTTGGGGAAAATATAAGGACAGTTTGACTCCCAAATTGGTGGCTATTTGGAGGCTGATATTGTGCTGAAAATGCCCTCTAGTTTGAGCAGATTTATGAGCCATTTCTGGGTATAAACCTCTCTATTTTTGAGTAAAATAGGGTTATTCATGTGCTAAAATAGGAACTGAATCTGAGATTGTTCTTGGAGTTGTCTTTAAGTCTTTAACATGGACGAAAAACAATGTATTGAAAAGTATATACTTTAATATCCCAAGAGAACTTTTGAAGGTTGATTTAGAACTTGATTTTACTAGAGATGGAGTCAATCAAATAGATCGATTATAAAAGATAATCACTGATTTTTAATCAAGCTGTTAGTTGTAGGATTTTAGAGTATGAGTGTGATTTTTCTTATCACTTGTAAGAAATATATGTATTAGAAGTTATATTGAGCATTGGTGTTTTATTTTTTATCTAATGCATTT
The DNA here is from genome assembly GCA_016760335.1 of Gastrodia elata. NCBI lineage: Eukaryota > Viridiplantae > Streptophyta > Magnoliopsida > Asparagales > Orchidaceae > Gastrodia > Gastrodia elata. The sequence continues at coordinate 33,563,401 of CM028682.1, forward strand.
TTTCAACAGTTTATCTGGCAATGAAACAAAAATTTTGTTGGATTCCTCAACTATAAATGCAGCAATTGCTAGTATATTCAATTCTGCTTCTAGCGGGTATCTTCAAATGTCAGAAAAAGCGAAGCGAAACTTTGGTCAAGGAACTCATTTCGACAGTACAACACATGAAGATAAACAAACTCAAGATAAGGGGAGCAACACTTTGTTTCAGATTTCTCCGGTCTCTCTGGCCAAAGCCGTTAAAAATGACGCAGAAATCGTAGGGATGCAGAATGCACATCTGAGGTATCTGAATCTGGATTGCATGGTGTCTTTCATTTACTGGACCTTATCTTTCAAGTAACATTTTCCCTGTTGACCTTAATACACACACATATATATATATATATATATATACACACACACACACACGTATATGCACATGCTAGATGTGTCTAAATAGCTGTTCTCATAATGAAAAAATCATTTTACTGTTACAATTATTTTGACTTGACATCTTATAGGTATCTCTGTCTACTGTTTATTCTTCCTCAGGTTATCCTTTTTCAGTTTGCTCTATACTAATCATGCTAATATGCAGATTTTTATAAAAACGATAAAATGATGTATTTGTAATGGGAGTTTCATGCTTTAGCTCTTTTCGTTTAGTGTTCACAACATTTACCTGAGAGAATAGCTAGTGTAGTTTAATGATTTCTATGAAACTCTAAATTTCATATTTAGAGGGTCACCCATCTTTTGAAAAGACCAACTTTTGCATCAAAAATAAACTTTTTTTGTTAATGCTGTAAAGAAATGTGATATGTTTATGAAAACGCATACTAGGCATCTTTTTGTGGATATTAAAACAATGCGTTATAGTGCTAAATTTTGTTATCCTATCATCTGGGGATTTTTCAAATCTGTAATCTCTAACATGTTTCTTATGTGATGTGTGGATACTTGTACAAACAAGAGATGGGTTAATGTATAATTCTAACAAAAAATATTCTATTGATCTCTTCAGTAATCAATAAAATAAAAGTACATAGATATTGGAATAGAGAGCTATTCACCACAGTTTTGAAAAGAGAGAGAGAGAGAGCCCATTGAGGGTCTGAATAGTTTTGGTGGAGCGGACTTACATGAATGACAGAACTTTGTTGTCATACTTACTGTTGGAATTATTTCTCTTAATTTACTTTACTTGAGTTTCAGTTGACCCCATCAATGCATAACATATGAAATATGCAACATTTTATGACCTGTTGAGTTTGATCTATATTTGAAACTTTTGGAGTTTACGTCGATTGAATGGTTTACGGAGGTTTGCATCAAATAATCAAAATCACTTGTTTTAAAAAGAGATTATATGAATCACCAAGAAGGGATAACTGGTATGATCTTTTAATGATAGGTGGTCTACTGTTGAAAGCGCAAATAGTACTTTTGTCTTCTAGAAAATCCTGGAAAATTCTCATTCCAAATGCACCCTTACTCTCTGCGGTTCCTATTATCTTGCATTATATTGTCATCAACATATTTTTCTTAACATTCTCAGAATCTCAAATAATAGGATGCAACCCTTGATATTTTCTCAAGCCATCGTCGTCTCTAAACCTTCAAGCTGCGTTAGATTTGGCTTTGCTACTTGCCATCAGGGCAATTAAATTTAAGGGGAGAATCTCAATCCAATTTTTGATTATGGGGTTTGCATTTCAAAATTAAAGAAAGATGAATCGTTTGATTTTCTTATGTTAAGGCGGTTTTAATTGATTAGTGGGATGCTTTTTCTTCCAATATTCTTAGCTCCAATGCCTTTTTTAAAATAACTTGCAAAGCTTGCTTTTTTGACATGCAGCATTTCATCTTGATCTGTCATAAAACTATCTGTTAATTTAACCTGACTTTTGTAAGTTTATAGAATGATGTGTTTATTAAGTTTACTTTATTTTGCTGAGCAAATTTAAAGGTTTTCTTAAAGCACACCCCATTCATAGTAGTGAAGTTTCGTGACAGAAATTTTCTGTGACAGAGATGCTGCTGCATTAGCCGAGTTTTGGTCTTGGTTGGAAGATGAAGTTCAAAACAATATGAAGCTTACAGAAGTCGAAGTTGCACAAAAATTACTTGAGTTTCGCAGAAAACAGATTGGCTTTATTGAATTGAGCTTTGAAACTATCAGCGGTATATTTTATGGATTTAGTTTTAAAAACAGTTCCTTCTCTTTCTGTAGGATTCACCCGTTGAAGTTTCTTTGTGAGTTTTTCATTTAGTAGCCGAAAATAAAAAAGATTAAATCAACTAGATTATATATGAGTGAATTACACTGTAAAGTTTTTTGTTATGAAGGAAGGTAATTGGGTGGTGGCTGAATGACTTGTTTAACAAATTATTAATGAGATTGTTAATCCTTGTTAATTCATTGCAAAAAGTAATGTTTGGATAATTCTCACATGACACTCAAGTCTTGGCTATTTTTTATATCCAACACAAAGTTAAATATTTGCTAAATTGCTGTGCAACTTTACCCTTGCGTGGAATTTGATTTTCTTTACATATTTAGAATGTACTAAATGTGATGGTGCTTTTGGTGTAATGAAAAGTTGTTTTGGTGGCAGTAAGTGATTAATGAATTTTGAGTGTTAGATATGTATTTAACTATGTTTTGAGTGGTGTATGAACTTTCTTCTTTAACAATAAGAAGCAAAATTCTAAACAGTTTCGGCTGAATTTGAATTTTGAGTGGATTGCCCCACACTTTTTTTGTACTCTTCTCAAGCTTCACACTTTTGTGGTTCCACCATTTTTTCCTTTGCTAGTTGCTATCATTCAATATCGAGTTACTAATGATGGGAACTTCTGAGGCCGGTATGTAATATGGTGGCAAGGACTAATATTTCACTTCATAATTAAAAGAGCTAGAACCACAAAAATAACATTCAACTAAATCCAAGATGAAGTGCCAAGAATTATCAATAATTTCATTGATAAAAGCAATAATAATGCTTTAAATATATGAAATAAATGATAATAAAAAGCATCTATACCGGCACAACGAAAAGAAGATACAGTTGAGTAACAAGAAATAGGAAAATCACAAAGCACCGATCTAGATGTACGTGACGATGTGTGTAGGTTTGGACGATCTAGAGCTATGGTATAATTTTTGAATTATACCTTAAAGGTATTATTAAGGAATGTTAGAATGGATAATTACTATCCCATCAAATAATTATGATAATGAAAATAAAAACTAGGTTTGTTCTAAAATAATAAATGCAATGTCAATAAACAACAAATAGACTAATAATTGTAAAATATAATAACACATAAGTAATATCATCCATGTATTTACATATCTACTATTGCTAGACTACTTAGGCCTATATATATATGTACTACCTTACCATGTAAACTTATTGAATGAGATCATTTTCCTCTTTCATTTCTACATTTTCTTTGTTTCTTTTAGCTTCTACATGGCATCAGAGCAATACCCCCTTCTAACCTCAATCTCCATCAAAAACATTAAAGAATCACCTCTCAGCTCAAGAACTCTCTTCAAGAGCCCTCCAACCTCTCTGTCTACAGCCTTTAATCTGTCATCAACACAAGAATCACTCCCTGTCAGCCAACCAGCTTAGCCAATCTATCTCTATCATCATCATCACCATCTCCATCTTGTTCACGCATCTCAAGAGCCTAACTGAACTCTAAAAGCATCCACTGTTCTCAACCTTGTTCTCAGGCAATCAACCTTTCCCAAAGACCCTCAACTTTCTCCTCCTTATTACTTCAAGAACCACCAAGAACCCCTCAAACACCTTCAAAAATCTTCTCAGCAGCCAATCCCATCCTCACCCCTCAATCCCACAGCCCTTGGCTCCCGTACTCCACCCCATCTGATCTAGCAAGCACGACGCCATCTTCTTGCACCGACTTCAGCCCATGAACCACTCAAACAACCTCAGCATCTTTCTTTAAATATTTCATTACACCCTAAAGAGTCTCCCTCACCCCGCCAATCGAGAAATTCAAGAAACCCAGCAAATCATCTATTCTCGCACCCTCCCGTTATAAATACAATAATGCAGCCCCCAACCGAGTCTTCTCCACACAGTGAAAATTTCAGCACTTATCAAAGCAGCTCCACCAACTCGTCAGACATTAAAACCTCAAATTCTTGATATCAAATATCAAGAACATCATCAACAATCCTCTTACCTCTAAAAATTACCCCATTTGGCGTGCTCAAATTATCCAAAATTTCAAAGCAAACAGCCTATATCACCACCTTAATGCAACCAAATCTGCATCTCCTGCTGAAAACCCAAATCATCATTGCTGGTTCTCCACCAATCGCCACCTAAAAGCTGCGCTATACTCAACCATATCACCCTCCATACTTCCTTACATCATTGAAGCTAATTCATGCACAACAATTTGGCTCACTTTGGAAAAACGCCTTCAATCCACAAATCGATCCAAAGTTATCCAACTCAAAAATGAGCTATATAACATATCTCTTAAAGATAGATCAATTTCAGAATATCTACCTGACATCAAATTCTTGGTGGACAGGATAGCAGTAGCGGGCTCCAAAATCGACAACAAGGACATCATTTTATATACTTTTAACGGCCTTCCATTAACATATCAAGATTTCAAGATAACTATCTGTACAAACCTCTGATGCAACACGAAGCGATCAATGTGCGTATAATCCTGAAGAGATCAAGGTGTGCATAATCTTGATCAAACATATTTTTCTTTTACTACTTTTTTTTTTCATTTTCTTGTTGTTCAAGCTGTCATCTTTCATCTCTATTTTATTTCGCCAAAATTCACTTTCGTTTCTCCCATCAAACATCTATTCAACGAAACCTACGCAAACCTCGACTCCCTCACACTTCGCTGCCCATAGCCCCCTCGAATATCCTCCAAAAGTTTCGTCCAACTCCGACATCATTTGACCCACCAAACAACTTTCGAAAGTTGAACAGTTGCTTACGCACGCGTAATCGTCTTTCTTCAACTTTGCGCCACCATTTTTGATATCAAAGTTGGTTTACAAATGTGGCGCACAAGGAAATATTGCTATACTCATTAAGAGCTTTCTACCGTAATTTGTTTTTAAAATTTTGAATTTTTTTATTTCCTAAAGACTCTCCCTACCGGCCATCAACCCAGATCTGCGTTTTTAAGTAACCCATCGAGCTCCTCACTTAAAAAGAAGCAAAAAAAAAATCAAGAAAAAATGAAAAGAAAAAAAAGAGTAAAGAGAGATTGTAGACGTAGAAACATCTTTAGCATCTCCACAACTTACAATAGGATTGCATGTAAACTTGTGATAGATGGAGGAAGCGTTATGAATATAGTTTCTATACAAACTATAACAAAGCCTAGACTCCAAGTTGAGTGGCACCCAAGTTCATTTAGTGTAAGTTGGGTGAATCACACAACTCTTCCTATCACACAAAGGTGTTTAGTACCAATCAAACTTGAGAGTTATAAGAGTAAAATCTGGTGTGATGTCTTACCCATGGACATAGCACATATATTACTGGTAGGCGTTAGCTTTTTGACATGAACATCATATACACTATGGTCGAGAAAATACTTGCACATTTAAGTACAACAAGAAGACCATAAAGCTCTATCCCACCAAACCCCATCCTAAGACACATTCTACGCCTTCTAGTGCTGATTTAGGAATACTGCCCTCATCCATTTTTGTTCCATTCACATCATCACATCCACCAAAGTTAATGAAAGGAAATAAACTTCAGTTGATTACAATTACTACATCTTCAGTTGAAACACCATCTACGCATATCCTACCCAGGGAACTTGAGATTTCTATGCCTATGCCCATTATAGATTTGGTAGGATACCGTACCTTGCAGAAAGAGTTCGAAGTTTTGAAGGAGTTCAAATATTACATGTCAAAGAAGTTACCCCTGATAATGAGGAAGTTGAAGTTCCTTCTCCAGTTGCGGATTTCCTTGAGGATTTTCTAGAGACCTCTCTTGAGTATTTCCCAAATGAATTTCCACTCCTACGTGAGATTCAACATACTATCAATTTAGTTCCCGGTTCCTAACTTCCGAACTTGCCACACTATCGTCTTAATCTTGTGGAGCAATCTGAGCTCCAATGACAAGTGGCCTTGCTCTAGAAATGCTTTTTAAGGGAGTGTTTGAGTCTATGTGTTGTACCAACACTCTTATCTCCAAAAAAGACGGCATATGATGGATGTGTGTTGATAGTCGTTGTGAGAGCCCGATGCCGGTTCGGTAGAAACCGTTCTGGCATTGGGTAACTACTCATCGCAGGATCATTTCAAGCAATTTGAGAGAAAAAGAATGCGCATATAAAAGTGAATGATATTTTTCATTTAACAAAAGTTCTTATTGAAAGTTAAGGTTCTTGTTTAACCTCTTCCAGGAGCACCTGACCTGGTATTGTACAGAAAATAATACCGGGATTTGAATTCCCAGTAATTAGAGAATACTCTAAGTACAGCAGTATATAATAACAATTTAATTTCTAAAGGTGCGATTAGCGGAAGTAAGGTGGAAATAACATGCAAGATGGTTAAGGCAACTGCGCAAAATAAGTAAGCAAAATTCTGCAATAAGTAGTTATCACAAATAACGGTTACTGATGTCATTTTTCAGTAACTAACCCCGAATGTTACTGATGTCATTTTTCCAGTAACAACTCCGAATGTTGTTGATGTCAATTTTCAATAACAACCCCGAATGTTGCTGATGTCATTTTTCCAGCAACAACTCCGAATGTTACTGATGTCATTTTCCAGTAACAACCCCTAATGATACAGATGTCATTTTCCGGTAACAACCCCGAATGATATTACGTTGATTCCGGACAACCAACCAAGCTTCAAAATGAAATTTGGCTTAAAGCAAATATACGAGGCAAAACAGTAAAAAAAATGCAAAATGTAATACATGTCATATACTGGGTACCTTTTGTCTTTAAGTTCAGAAGTTCAACAGCTCGTATGAGTGACAGTTCGCTCAATCTGCATTTTAAGTCCCCGATATTTTTAAGTTAGCTTTTTAATCAAATGATTTAAGAGTTTAATTTCCTCTTTTATTCCGTTCTTCTTCCGCTTTTGAAGTTCGATTGATTTTAAGTTTAGAATTAAAGCAGTTATAATTATTAAAGTGTCTTAAGATTATGATTGAAAAAGTCCGAATAAAATGACTGAATTGGCAAAAAGAAATAATAGTTATTTATAACAATTTGAATCGTTCTCATTATTCATAAATGAGAATAATTCTATTGTGAATGATTAGTTATAACTTGATAGTTATAAGGAGAGTAACAAGCTTTAGAGAAAACGAATGTTTTCTTCTAATTTCCTCCTCTTACCTTAGATTTAGGATCGCCGGAGTACGAAGAGAGTTGGAACGGGTTGGTCGAAGGATGGCCGAGGGTTGCTGGAGCCGCTGCGGGGGCTGCCGGGCTGTCGGAAGGTACTGCCGGGGGCTGCTGGAAGCTGCGGGAAGTGGCTGTCGGGGGCTGCCGGGCTGCCGAAAGGTGGCTGGAAGGGGCTGTCGGGGCTGCCGGAAGGAGGAAGGGTTGGCTGAATTGGGGAAAGGAGAGGGAAGAGGCTGCTGGAAGCTGTGGGGAGAAGAGGGGAGGGGATGGGGGTCTTATAGGCGCGGGAGGGGGGGCGCCACAACGTGCGCCAAATGGCGCCTAGCGCGCGCCAGGGATCTCTGGCGTGGCTTCTCCCGCCAGAAGGCGGGAGTGGGGTAGGGGGGAAGTGGTCGGCCTATGGGCCGACAGCCTGCGCCAAAAACGGCGCAGACAGGCGCCGTATGTGCACCAGACTTCCGCCTGGCGCGGGAGAAAGGCCGCATGCGAAGTAAGGGAAACAAAGGAAAAAAAAAAAAAAACTAAAAATTAAAAATCTTCTCAAATTTTCGTCGTTCGCCATCCGAATACAACGAAATTTGACACCGAGGTGTGTTACAACATGACGAACACCCTCGCGCTAAAAATTTTCGATTCGGAGCAAAATTTTATTTTATTTTAATTTTAGGGGTTTAAAACTTCGAAAGTTTGCCACGATCAAATCGACGCTCAGATTTTGAGGAAACTTTTCGAGCAATTTTTAAATAATATACTTAATACGTCGACACTAAAAACGACGAATTCGGACACGTATTTCAATGTTTTGATTTTTAGAATTTAGAAATTTCAAAGGTAGAACGGGAGTTTCCGTCTTTTGAATTTTTTCCCGAATTATGGCTCTTTGATCTTTAAAGCTGTTTTCACCTATTAGTAGTTTTGTTTGCCTTAAAGTAAAATTTCCCGGGATCCTGATTTCTAAGGCGGGATTTTGACCTAATTTGCAAAACGACTTTGGGTTGTTACAAACTCCCCTACTTAAAAATGATGTCGTCCTTGACATCTAAAGAACAAAATGAAGATTTAAGGGAAGTTCTAGGTTACCTCAACTAGAAAATAGCTCTGGATACTTTCTTCGCATAATATCCTCTTTTTCCCACGTAGCTTCTTTTACAGTATGATTGTGCCACTGTACTTTAACCATTGGGATCGTTCTGCTTCTTAGTTTTCGGCGATCTCTTTCAATGATTTGAAGTGGCTTTTTGACACAAGTTAGATCAGGTTGAATTTCAACTATTGAATCAGAAATTTGCTGAAAGGGTTCCTGGAGGCATTTGCGAAGAGCAGAAACATGAAAAACGTTGTGTATGGCGGAAAATCTTTCAGGAAGTATGAGTCTGTAAGCCGAGCTTCCAATTCTTGCGGTTACTTCGAATGGTCCAACATATCTGGGGCTCAACTTACCTGTAACTCCAAAGCGATGAATACCTTTCATTGGGCTAACCTTTATATAGGCACGATCACCAATGCAAAATTCTAGCATCCGGTGCCTAGCGTCGTGATACTTCTTTTGTCGGTCCTGGGCTGCTGCAATTCGACTCTTGATTTGCTTTATCTTTTTATTTGTTTCTTCAATCAAATCTGAACCGTAGATTTGAACGTCTCCCACTTATGTCTAGGCTAGTGGAGTGCTGCACTTTCTTCCATAAAGGGCTTCATAAGGGGCCATTCCAATACTTGCTTGGTGGCTATTATTATACGCGAATTCGATTAATGGTATATGCTTTTCCCAACTACCACCAAAATCAAGAATACTCAACCGCAGTAGATCTTCGAGCATTTGATTAACTCTTTCGGTTTGCCCGTCTGTCTGCGGGTGGAAGGCGGTGCTTAGATTTAGAGCGGTTCCTAGATCGCGATGTACCGCTTGCCAAAATCAGGATGTAAATCTGCTATCTCGATCTGAGACTATGACTTTTGGAATCCCGTGTAGTTTGATTATTTTTTTAATATAGAGTTTGGCTAATCTTTCAATGGTGTCAGTTTGCTTGATAGGAATAAAATGGGCTGATTTGGTCAATCGGTCTACGATTACCCAAATTGTATCTGCTCCTGAACGACTTCGGGGTAATCCCATGACAAAGTCCATAGAAATGTCTGACCATTTCCATTCCGGGATTTCTAAAGGATGCAAGAGTCCACCTGGCTTCTGATGCTCAGCTTTTACTAAGCAGCACACATGACCCTAGCAATAAACTCAGCCACACTTCTTTTAAGTCCTGGCCACCAGAACACTTTTTAAAATTTGATACATCTTATTATTTCCGGGATGAACTGAATATCCTGAATTGTGAGCTTTACTTAGTATCTGGCTTCGAATGGGTATGATATTAGGGACCCACACTCTTTTTCCGTGATAAATATAATTCCCTTGCTGAAGTTGTAAGTCTGATCGGCATCCCTTTTCTATGTCCTCCTTTAGCTTTGAATACATTGGGTCTTGACCTTGAGCGATAAATATTTGTTGTAGGAGCGTAGGTTCGGTAGTACTTAACTGAAGTAGATCGTTTAATTGCTTGCTGGAAGCAGGCATTATCTCAAGCTTCAGAAATTTTTCCATCAAGGGACTTTTTGTGATTAATTCATTTAGAGATACCTTCCTGCTGAGGACGTCAGCAACAATATTGGCTTTACCGGGGTGATATGAGATGCTAAGATCATAATCACAAATTAATTCAAGCCATCTTCTTTGCCTACAGTTTAGATGTTTCTGGGTAAAAATATATTTTAGGCTTTGGTGGTCGGTAAAGATTTCGCATTTTACCCCATACAAGTAGTGTCTCCATATTTTTAAGGCAAAAACAACTGATGCTAACTCTAGATCGTGAACTGGGTAATTCTTTTCATACTTTTTTAATTGCCTTGAGGCGTAGGCAATCACTTTTCCTTCTTGCATTAGGACGCATCCTAAGCCAATGCTGGACGCATCAATGTATACTTGAAAATTAATCCCTTCTTGAGGTAAGATCAGGACTGGTGCGGTGGTCAATAATTCCTTCAACTTCTGGAATGCCTGCTCGCAATCTTGACTCCACACAAAGGGTACCGCCTTTTGAGTTAACCTCGAAAGAGGTGAGGCTAATAGTGAAAACCTCTTAACAAATTTTCGATAATAGCCTGCTAGACCCAAAAAGCTATGAATCTCAGTCACCGAAGAGGGTTGCGGCCAATCCTGAATGGCACTTATCTTATTCTGATCAACTTGTATCCCTTCAACATTGATCACATGGCCAAGAAAGGCAACTGATTTAAGCCAAAATTCATATTTTGTGTATTTTGCAAACAATTGATGCTCCCTTAATATGCTTAACACAAGTCTTAAGTGATTTTCATGATCTTCTTCACTTTTCGAGAAAATAAGAATGTCGTCGATAAATACGATCACAAATTTGTCCAGGAACGGTCTGAGAACTCGTTGCATTAGGTCCATGAAAACTGAGGGAGCATTGGTTAGTCCAAACGACATCACCAGAAACTCGAAATGCCCGTAACAAGTTATGAATGCAGTTTTCGGAACATCTTCCTCTCGTATTCTAACTTGGTGATAACCTGATCGTAAGTCTATTTTTGAGAAGACTTCAGCCCCGGCGAGTTGATCGAATAGATCATCGATTCGAGGAAGCGGATACTTATTTTTTATGGTTATTTTGTTCAATTCCCGGTAGTCGATGCACATTCGCATTGACCCATCCTTTTTCTTTATAAAAAGAACTGGAGCTCCCCATGGTGACGTGCTGGGCTTAATAAGACCTTTTTCAATTAGGTCCTGTAATTGCTCGTGAAGTTCTTGCAGTTCTTTTGGGGCTAGACGGTAAGGTGCTTTAGACAGAGGCTGCGACCCAGGTACTAATTCCATAGGAAAATCTACTTCCCTTATTGGAGGTAGATCAGGTAGTTCATCGGGGAAAACATCAGGAAAATCTTTTACAACATTGGTTTCTGATAAAGAGATGTCTTCTCCCGGCTTATTTATCAAAGAGACTAGGTAGGCCTCGCACCCCTTGTGGATTAACTTCTCGGCCTTAAGTGCGCTGAATAGTTACTGTTCAATTACTTCCCATATAGTTCTCACAAATATTTTTGAATGTCACCGCGGCCCGACGTAGCGCGCTGGGGCACTCTACAGCTAATTTCTTCCAGGTCTATAGCTTTTGCTTCTTGTGCCTAGGCGTGCTGGAGGCGCTCTGCGGTTGTTAAACTTTCGTGAAAACGGAAAATTACTGTTCAATTAGTTCTTCTAATGTTTAATTTATTTCTTCCGAAAAATGACGTCGTAGCCCGCTGCAGCGGTCCTCCTTCCAGGCTTGCGGGTATGTTCCAGGAGAGCCTATTCGGTAGTCCTCCATGGCCCGCTGTGGCACGCCACAACGATTTTTTTCCAGATTTCACCTTTTTGCTTCAGATTTCATTTCTTTAGCTTTTCTCCTGAAATACATTAAATTTATTTCAAAGTATGCTTGTTCAAGTGATGTTTTGTATGTTTTACATCCTTTATTTTGTTATAAATCTTGGATTTATCAGTCAACACCCCAAAACATTACATGGGTTGATGGATTCATTTTTCAAGATGTAGTTTTCATGATTTAGGAGTGTAGTCACTACATTGGAGGTGAAGGAATATATATGATGTTCAATGTAGTCTCTGGAAGACTCAAAAACGCCTTTTTTATTGTTCTTATTTGTCGGAAAATTAGAGAAGTTGTGAATGCCCCAATTCAGAGACCTATTTTTTGGGATACTGATATTGTTGATTTCTTGGGATAAGTTTGTAGAATTTTAGGGCGTGGTTGTACTTATCATTGATATATAAAATGTGGAAACAAAATTTGGTAGTGATATCTGTGGTAGGACCTTAATATTGTATGAAATGCAATGACTTCTTTTGAAAGGTAAATTTCAGCTTGTGTCAATACACTTCATATTATTGATGGCTTGAAGAGTGTTTAAGGCATCATTTATTCAATTTTGGTTTAGGGTTTTATAAGTTGGTAAGACTAGATGTATGATGATTGATATAGTTAAAACTTATCAGATATAGGAGACAATGAAGAGGATGGCTAGAGGTGACATATCTTAGGGAAATTATGAAATTCTGGTAGTAGTTGTGGTTTTTGGAAGAAGAATAGCATTTTTGGGCATGTAAGTATACATGGAGCACTATTTTTTCTTTAGGTCAACGAGTTGTTTCACTTATCCAGCCATGGGGATTGGAGACATTTTAGTAGGTGTTTTCTACTTAATTGTAACAGTTTAAATTTTTAAGCACCAATGTATTATTCGCTTTAGCCTGAAAGACATCACAGTTTTGTCTTTAGAAGATAATTTCCCAGCAGGTCACCCATCCTATTAGTGCTCCCACCTGAGCACGCTTACCTTTGGAGTTCTTATCAGGAACTCCACCGTTATCTGATAAGGTGCCTCGATGTTTAAGAGTTTTCCGTAATACTACTTAAGTGTGTCTTTACAATCTTTCCAACTTAAGTAACTGATGTCCTTGTCAGTAATCACACAGATTCAAGAACTATCCATTGGGTAGATGGGACTAGAGGTTGCCCCTTCATGCTCTAGAGGTACCCACAAATTAACTATCATGAGTTTAAGAGGGTGCTCAAATGAAGTGGTACTTTACCTTATATGACACTTAGATCCTATCTGACACCCTATGTCCTGTTCTAATACCCTTTATAACACCCCCAAATCTTAAGCACCAAGTTATTGTCCGATTTATCCATAAATACATCACAGTTTTTTTCTCAGAAGATAACTTACCAGCAGGTCACCCATCCTAGGAGTGCTCCCAGATGAGCACGCTTAACTTTGAAGTTCTTATCAAGAACTCTACTGTTATCTGAAAAGGCACCTCAATATTTAAGAGTTTCACTTAATATTACTTAAGATCCACATTAATGATTAGGACTAGTTAGGCACAAGATGACAGTGACCTATTAGATATGGTGGGGTGAGGTCCAATGCTAGATCATGATTGAAAATTTTTGCCCATAAGCTTGAAAGTAGTCCTGCATACTTTATAGCAGAAAATTATGTGTTTGTTTGCATGCATTATGCCAATTTATTTGTGAATTTGCATTGCTTTGATAACTGTTTTTGGTTCTCATTGTTTACTAATGATTTTTAACTTTTAGGCTATGGTGCAAATGGAGCTATTATACATTACCAACCAAATCCTGAGAATTGCAGTATTGTTGGTGACAAAAATCTCTTTCTCTTAGATAGTGGCGGTCAATATATTGATGGCACTACAGACATTTCACGAACGGTGCATTTTGGTGTTCCTACTTCTAGGCAGAAGGAATGCTTCACTAGAGTTTTACAGGTGAACTTTTTTTTTTTTTGTTACCATTTGTATTTTTAAAGTTATGATTCTATATTCCAAGTTTTAAATACTGTTGTTTTGCAACATTTTAGTCCTTTCCAGTACTAAAACCTTCCCTTTCAACTTAACATGTGACATTTTAATCTTTTTGTTAGACCATTTGCAAACTGTTAATTCATTTTAATTAGGAATTTATGACCAATGAACTTATGAAAGATCTCAGTCACCCAATATTTTTGGTTTATTATCTAGAAGAGGCTTATTTGACTGACCTACTAAAAATGTTTCCTGTAGGAATATTATTATTACTACCAGTATGATGAAAGAAGGAAAAGCACTCCCTACCCCCAACAATAACAAATAATGTGTTTGGTGATTTTTTCTAGTACCTTAATCAAGTAGTAGAATTAAAAACAAAGTGCAAGGGTTCAACATGTAATTAAGAGTTGAGACTATTGCTCTTCTATTTGGGTAAAATGATAATTTCAGCAATTGATAAAGTCAAACAATGATAAAATAAAACTTTTGGAGAAGTTGAAGGATACTTTAAAATATATCTCTAATTTGGTTATCATGACAATTTTGGTTTCTTTAGAGTAACGTTATGGTATTTTTTTGTGTGTTTTTAGGGTCATATAGCCTTGGATCAAGCAATATTCCCAGAACGAACTCCTGGTTTTGTGCTAGACGTGCTAGCACGATCTCCACTATGGAAAATTGGACTTGACTATCGACATGGTAATTTAATTCACGTTTTCAACCTGTAATTAGGAGCGCCTATACAACCTGTTACTTACGTATTTTATATTGTACAGCTATGCAATCTGTTAAACATATTGTCTAATGTTTCATCATTCTTATTTAGGAACTGGTCATGGTGTAGGAGCTGCATTAAATGTTCATGAAGGCCCTCAACGTATAAGCTATCGATATGGAAATATGATTGCTTTGCAGAGGGGCATGATTATCAGCAATGAACCTGGTTATTATGAGGACCATTCCTTTGGCATCCGAATTGAGGTAATTTGGACGATTCCCAAACTTCTTACCTCTTTTATAGCTGCACGCAAATTCTAGTCAGGCTAGTGATACTTGTGCCATATTACTGTTGAATGTTGCGGATTTTTTCAATGGTTAGTTATTTTTGCCTAAATAATGGACAAACAAAGTGATATTCTCAATTAAAGTGATATAGTCAATAAAGTGATTGATGAAGCTAACACCTGAAAACTGGTTGTTTAAAGCTATTGTCGTTGAAGCAGTGATATTGTTTGTGATACAAGCTATAATTTGCTACGCAATAACTAAATTGCCTAGCCCATAATTTCTTATTAATTTAAAAAAATTATAAAATCTGTATATCTGCACACAAAGTGGCTTCTGGTGCTGGAGCTTTCTGACATTGCTGAAATTGATGCATGAGTTCATCGTCTTGATGGTATACGAGTGGCACAGGTTTGCTTCCATCAAGAATGATGCCGACTGTGGCTGCATAGGGTGCAAGTGTTCCTGTTCTAAGGATGCAGGAAGCTAAGGCGTTTTACTGCGAGTTCTGAATGTTAAAGTTGCGAACTCAGGAGAAGTTGCCAGTGCGGGGCTTGAAGCCTTGACTTGGAAAATTAAGTTGTGCTCTAGTTCCTTTTCCATTTATATCTTTACTACAGGATATGAAGCTGTGCCACGCTTAATCAAGCATGGCTTAGAAGATTTCAGCTTTTAAGTTATCTTTTGCATGGTTATATGAAATTCATTTGTCCAAACAACATTTATATATTCCCTGCTACGCAACAGCTACATTGCTGCCCCGAAACACCCTTAAACTTCATTATTTTGTATCTTATAAGTGGAGGATGGAATGGAAAAGAAAAGTTGGAAGTTTTGAGACAAGGCATTATGTCTTCTTGAGAGATTTTGTGAAAGAATTACACAATGCTCATAAAATAAAAACATTTTACTTCTCTACTTGTAGCGATTATTGACCAAATGTAGTGCATCACAGTAATGGTTGGCTTTGGTTAAATCAAGATGAGTTCAGTTAGAGAGAAGATTCTCTGCTTTGTTTTTGCGTTATTCTAACAAGTGTAATGCTGTAGAGAATAAAGGAAAAACGTACACTCAGAAAAGCCCAAGAAATTCATTGTGGTTCATCATCATGATTTTCACATCCTCATCAAACTGTATAATATTTCACTATATTGGTATATAATAAGTACAGAGTATTTAACTCTGTTGTTACAATGAAATTATAATTATATACTCTAGAAAGAAATAGAAGTTCTTTCCCTCCTTGCTAAAGAGGTATTTATAGCGTTTTAGTAATATCATGCATGCTAAATTTGATTTGTACGTTAATTTGATAAAGAACTACTCATTTTTAGTTGAGGGGTTGTATTGTTCCATGAGATGATTGTCAAATGGCCAAGTGAGTCTTTGCAATAAGTCAGGAACGAACATCAATTAATCTTAAAGTACTGATCTTCAACCTTGCCAAGTTATATTGTCGATTGATAAACTAGTCATGTAAAACGTAGCAATGAGTTAATGCTGTTAACAGGCTAACAATGAAGTTTTTGGCTCAATGCATCATTAAAAAAACGCCCTTCTCCTAATGAGGTATATGAACATTCAAGATTGCTTACAAAAATGCCTATAACATTCTTCTCCAAACTTAAGGAACTTTTGAATTAGGGCTTGAGCTTTCTTTTTCTTCTTTACTATTGCTTCTCATTGTTTGCACTTTTGTGTTTCAGAAGTACATACCGCCTAAAATTATAATTTTTTTTGTGTATGACTTGATTTACGATTTCTTTGATGTGAATGATGATAACCCCATCAAACCTTAGTCAATGATTAAGGAATTTTTTAGCTTCTCTTAAGTTTAATTTTGATAATTATAATTAATAATTTTATTCTTCAATATTTTACTAATTTATTGAAATTTGTTTTTTATAATTTATAGCAAGTCAATGCCAAGTATTAGCTAATCTTGGTTGAATTTTAGCCATTAGGGAAGATCTGAGAAGATTGAAGATTTGGATGTTCCCTTCATAAACACCTTTAGGGCTAGCATTTTCTTATTTAATTCTTTTAGTATGGTCATTAGGGTTAGATTAAGTTATTCAATCAATTAAAATTAAAAAACGAGAGCTTAAGTATAAAATAAAATCATTATTTTTATTGTAGATTTATAAAATGAATATTGTAGATTCATATTAGGAAGGCTTCACATTACAATTCGTATGAAACTTTTTTTATGAATAATAATTTAATTATTTTTCAAAATTATCATAATACAAACCCTGCACGTGCATTTTACAAATGACCACATCGTTTTGCAAAACTCTATTTTTTTGACATGTATTCATTAAAGCAAAATATATGTCATGATACAAATTGAAATGTTTCATTTTGATACCAATTTTTTGTATAGTAGCTGCTAGATTTGCTCGGACCTCTCCGGTACAAAAGGTTCGTTTTATGATTGTATAATTGTGTATAAATGCTATAATTTGAATAGATTTTGAGTCTATAAATACTCTTCATTTGGAGTATTTAAGAATTCATTGGTACCCTAATACAACTCCTAAAACTCTCATACCTTAATTTTTAAGAGCATAAAATCTTAAATCAACATTTAAATCAAGAAATCTTGAAGGTATCATCTTGAGATTGCGTGATCAATTATTTTGGTCTTCTTGCATGTTCAAGCCAACACTTGTGGGTTATGCAAGCAAAGTTCGTGCAAACTCCACCAGCTAAAGCATTGAAAATGAGGGTATCTCACGCTGCTCCATCATAAAAACTTTGTCAAGGAGGGTGCATATAAGCTTCTTTGCATGTAGTGACTACAAATGAGTCTTACTTAATGTGAGTGGATTTTTGGAGATAGAATCTCCAAAGTGTTAAGAAAATTCAAACAACTATTATTTGGTTTGAATTTTTTTTCTTTTAGTCTACAATTTTTTTTTCTATGAATTGCATGTTCACTTCCAAATTTTCCAAATATTGTACTTATTCCCTTAAAATGCTGTAAAATCATAATCCAATTCATACACCCTTGGGTTGTGTTTTATTGATTATCTTGGCTAATAATGGTATCAATGTGTGCCTTTATTTATCATTGATCTAATAGTCATGAGAAATAAAGCTTCATAATTGGTGCAATTTATTGGAAGTAATGTAATTTCTATATATAGAAGGGAGCTTTTTATGCTGGTCTATCATGATTCAATGGTATTTGTATTGGTTTCTAGAATATGAGAATGAGAAGCTTCTTGCAATCAACATACTTTTGAATGCGGATGCTAATCGAGGACGTCCTTGTGGGTTGGGGGACACTAATTGAGTTTTCTTGTTTTTGGTCATGGGTAACTTAAACAACTCATTTGCTATTTGGTAATAACTATGCGGGTTGGTCCTAATCCTACATCATTTAAACATAGTTTTCCCTCGAGGAAACCATGTCTTTGCTGATCATGATCATCACTCGCTTCGTTGGAAACTTGACCTTATGTAGAGTGGAGACATCCTGTTGCATCTTGTAGTAAATGCTTGTATTATTACAAATGTTTCTTACCAATAATTGGTCACCCATGTTACCTTTATAATATTGTTTTCGGCCGGGGTATATGCTTCTCTAATGAACTTGGTTAATTGTTGAATCTTTGGTTGCAAGTTTTGGATAGGGATATCAAGTTGATGAATAATACGCAATCTAATGAAATTGACTTACTGCTGATTTTAATCAACCGTCGGGAGACCGTTGGCCTAGCTATTGTTGGACCATGTTTTTCATGAAATTGATTTACAACGGCGACCCTCAACCATGTTGGGATCTTGACATATAGAAAACTCCTTTGTCTAATTCTTTTTTGATTCGTTCTTTCTGTTTCTTGATTCACACTTCCAATAATGGCTAGGGAGGAGTCCTCTATAATATAGTTTCCAGTAAGGGATTTTGGGATGCTAACGGATAACTCAATAACCATATTAACATTATTGGTGGTGGATGGAGGAGGCAACCTTTGTTTCTCACACTTCGGTCATTTTTGCAATTTTTTAATGTTTTGGCAGAGGTTCTAGAGTGTTTCCTTATTTCTCCTTGATAAATTCTCTTAGCTTCCTTTCTTTAACATCATATCAAGAATTCTTACAGGGTACAATAAATGAGGCAATGTCTCAACATTAAGGTTTATCTAAATTTAAAGCAATATTGCTTAGCTTTTTTTCTTTATTATGCTAGAGTTGATAGAATGGCTTATCTTTGAGCTCTCCAACAAGCTCAAAAAGGCTTCAAGTAAGAGTCAGCATTGTCCATGCGGTGTAGACCTCAAAATTTAACAAATGTTCTCCATTTAGCATAGGTGGAGCGTCGTTTACTTGCAAAATTTGTTGGCTGATTAGCACATGCAAGTTCATGTGAACTCCAAAT
Source organism: Gastrodia elata (assembly GCA_016760335.1). NCBI lineage: Eukaryota > Viridiplantae > Streptophyta > Magnoliopsida > Asparagales > Orchidaceae > Gastrodia > Gastrodia elata. The sequence continues at coordinate 33,582,594 of CM028682.1, forward strand.
AGTAAATTGTTCTTGCAAGTATTAGACGCTTTGATTTGCAAAACACTTATTCTTAAATTTTTATCCAAATTATCAAAAGATATGGTTTTCATAAACTTAAAATTGCAAAATGAAGAAATTAAATAAAAATAAAACCCAGGGTTTTTGGTAAATTTTCATTTACTTGCATTTATTTTTATTATTAAAATTTAGTTTTAAAACTTTATCTTAGTCAACAAGATATTCCAAAATCATTATATCTATCTCAAATATCTCATAACTCATATTCAAATGCTTATCATATCTCTATGTACAATTGTTTGAACAGCAATGATGAATAGCACCCGATTATTACATACAAAATTGGGCATATCTCTAAAATAACAAATCATACCAACATTTGTCAAATAATTGAAAGCATTAAAAGCAAAAAAAAATTAAACATGCTATTCCATTACTCATAGAAACTTCATATGCACACTTTCTGGTAAAACCATATGTGTTTTCTTCTTCCAGCGATAAAATTCCTTTCCTTTACTGATGTGGTGATTCCTATTTAGAGACTCTTGGTTCCTCCCTAGAATTTCTTTAGGTTTTGTTCTCTGCCTTGTGTTTATCTCCTTGTTAGCCTTAAGAATTTGCCTCTCTGGCAACCTTTATACTTTCCATGCAGGCAGTGATTCCTCTTCTTTTACTGGCTGTTGCTCTCAAAAATATGCCCTGCAATTTTCAAGAAATTGGCTTGAAAAATTGAGAAATCTGCATGCAACTGCTCCATAGCATGTAACTGCCCCCTTTTCTGTGTAACTGCACCGGAACTTGTCCCGTGCAGTTATTTATCCAAAATGAGCTTTCTCCTCAAAATATAACTACCTTGAGCTTTCCTTGTGTGTCTAACCTAACTGTCCAAAAAGAGCTTACCTCAATGAAACAAAATTAAACAAAAATATTTGAAATGAGCTTCAAATTACTAATTAATCAACACATTCCTGACGTTATAAATATTTACATGCTTGAACTCTAATTTTCAATCTTTACAAAAACTTTGCACCAATATAAGTGCTGATTGTAAATAATAAAAACGAAAGTATTTTAATTATTTAAGTATAAATATTTTCAATTGTACACCAAGATATATCTCTTAATTAAAGCAACCTTTTACATAAATGTTAAATTTAAGATCCCAATTTTTGAATAATTCATTATCAACAACTTGTACCTTTAAATTTTATATTTTTTCATCTTTGATTGTTTTTCATAAATTAGTCAAACCTTTAGCATTTCATCATAAACCCTCTTTTCATTATTCTTATGGTGGCTAATCACCTTTTCAAAGTTTATGTACTTCATGACCCTTTCTATTAAGGCAGTCATTGTTGCATGCAGGTGGTTTCACCACACGTTGAATTGAAATTGAGAGTTATGGATGTTGGTTTCTTCACAAATTGATGTGTGGTTTCTTCACACACATTTTTCTTGTATTCTTTGGTATTTAACCTAGGTGTGTGTCAAGCTAGAAAAAGCTTGGTTCAGTTTTGTACCACTCACTTGCATGACAGGAACACTCAGTTTGAATTGTTCGACCGATCTAGGTTGCAGATGACTGATTTGGATCTTCAATGGAGAAAGGTCACCTAGCTAGCAAAAGACTATAGCTTCATATGTGAATCGACAGTTGGTTGGCTCTTAGTCGATCAATATAACTAATCTCCTAATAACAACTTCATTTATAACAATAATTTTCAATCAAGCATTACCGTGACACTTTATACGACATTAAATGGAAGAAGATGCAAAAATCTATTGTCCAACATTATTTCTTAGAATTGTATGTTAATACTTGTTATTAACATGGATTAGATAAATGATCATGATTTTATATTAAATTAGTATTAATGTGAAATATTTTAAAAAATAATAAAGTTTTTCTGTTAACGATGCTAATAAATATTAAATGTTGTTATAATAATAATAATTATTATTTAATATTTTTATTCATTCTAATTTATTTTATGTATTATTTTTACTAATATTAAGCAATATTTGAAAACCATTTAAAGAAACAATAATGATTTTTGTTTAACTTTAAATAACTAAATGATTTATTAGGTATTAAAATCTGTTCTAAACTTCATATAATGGTGTATTAAAAATTAGTATTAATACAAATGGCATTTAATATTTAAATGTGATATTTTTAATAAAGAATTATTTTTTAATATATATTATTTAGTATTAATGTTATCCAATAATAGTTAATAATATTATGATTAATATATATATATATTAAATGCATTTAGTGTTCTCACTTATTAATTATTTTTATAATCATTAAATTATTATGCAATTAATTAAAAAATATTATTGATAGCATAGTAAAGTTTAATTAGTATTGATTATTAGGTTATTTCTAATTACTAAATGAAACACTTATTAAACATTATTTATTAAATATTGAGTATTTTTTGTGAGATAAATAACGTACATGTTGTTAATGTCTAAAGATTGTTGATTTTGTCTTATCACTTTATCATGCCTCTAAAATAAATGGATTAAAACAAATTAATAATTAAAGGAGTCAATGCTGTGAATATCTAAAATATAGATACACAAATTATTTATGATATTGCATGTGCTTATATAGTGTATGTGTTAAAAACTTATGCATGTATAACTTTTGAGTTATCTATCTGACAGACTGTAAATACACGTCTGCGCTCACACGCAAGTGTACGTGGTCTGAAGTAATAAGTGGAAAGTGTTAATTTTCGGGAATTTATCGATCCTCAGAGAATTGGTTGATTTGGCATTAAGGTGCATCTATTGTTACTAATGTTTAAGCTACAATATAATGGATGAGTTGGTTTTAATTCAGCACAATAATCACTAAGTAGAAATAGCAAGATAAGAGAAAGAGGAGAGTTGGGACCATCCCACATGTCATGATATAATATTTATGCGTATTAGTTTCTCAAGCTTTATCTTTCATTTTAACTTAAAATCAAGTGCACATTATTTTTCCTTGAGTTTTACTCAAGGTCTTACACGTTCAAATCTCGTGCACAAAATGAACTCACATTTGGTTCTATTCAGCACAAAGACTCTTATAAGATTCTTTGGATTTTATTTTTTTTATCTTATTATCTTGATCAAGGAGAGTTTGATTATTAAATCTTAAGATCTTACAAGCATTGATTTCCACTTCGAGCATCACTCGCATCTCACATAGTTGAGATGAGGGATTCATATGTTGGGCTCAATGACTATGTCACTTAGTTTATGAGCTCGCAACAATTCCTTCCTCTACCTCAATTATGTTGAGCTAAGGAGCTCATTTAGTGGGTCTTAGTATCACTTGCATCAACTCTTTGGTTGAGCTTAGATTGAGGTGCATTGAGCTCAAGACCTTTGTCACATAGTTCCAAGCTTCATGCACTCATAACTTAGCATCCAACCTAAGGTGAGCTAAGGAGCACAAGACAATTTAGTTCTTGAGCCTTTTTAGTTCTTTTCTCTTAATCCACATTCAAGACTAAATTAAATAAAATATTTCTTAGCAAGGCATTAAGATCACAAATATATTATGCTTGAGAAAACAAAATTTTATACATTAATATTACATCATGCACATGGGACTTCACCCCAACCCTCCCCAAGGGAGATTAGCTACTCATCACAAACGAAAAGAAGAAAAACACATAAATGGATAAAGACCCTTTCATGATCAACTAAAAAGAAATGCAAGAGTAGATGTTAGAAGATATTAGGAACGCTCCTTGGAAGTTCTCCGGAATCCTTCTTCTCCTTTTCAATGCTTCCTTCTTAGGTCGCTAGTGCTGCCTTCTTCCTTCTCTTCCAATGCAAGAGCTTGCTTTGCCACCCTTGGGGAGTTCCTCTCTTCCTTGGCACTCCTCCTTACTTAGTGGATTTTTGGCTAAAATTGTGAACCCTCCTCTAGTCAAGAGGAGCGGTAGAGGGGCTGCCTTTCATCTTCCTTCATTTCAAAACCAACAATGCCATTTAAAATTATGAACTCATGATGGCAAAATCCTCCATTGATGATGAGGTGACAAATATCTTCATTTGTTAACCAAAATATCACCTCAAGGTCTTCTTTTTCAAATAAAAACGTAGCAGCCGCAGGGAATGATGGCTGGGGACAAAATGCAGGATAGAGGTCATGTCCCCAGCCGCAATAAATGCTGTCTGGAAAAAAATGCGGCGGGCCGCTGCAACGCGCTGCGGCGTGCAATGATCCTTAGCAAATTCGCCAAGTCCCCCGTTGTCACGCGCTACCGCGTTTGAGCTTTGGAAGATGGCCCGCTGTAGCGCGCTGCAGCGGGGCATTTTGCAAATCTAATGTTCAATTACTTCACTTTTCATTTTTAAAGTAAAAATATTTCCGCTGCAGACCGCTGCTGCGCGCGATCGTGCGCTGTAGCAGCTCGTTTTGTAAAAAACACTGTTCAATTAATCGACTTTCCCCGTTTTATAAAGTTGGCAAAATTTTTGCTGTAGACCGCTGCAGCGCGCGACCGCGCGCTGTAGCGGCTCATTTTGCAAAAAATACTGTTCAATTAATCGACTTTCCCCGTTTTATAAAGTTGGAAATATTTCCGCTGTAGACCGCTGCAGCGCCCGACCGCGCGCTGTAGCGGCTCATTTTGCAAAAAGCACTGTTCAATTAGTGAGCATCCTATTTATAAAGTTTAAATAATTCCGCTGCAGCCCGCTGCGGCGCGCTGTAGCGGATTCCTTTAATAAATTTTGAAATTTTTGTAGATATGCCTCAGAACTCCTTTTGGATGCTATTTCCCTGAAAAAGATAAAAAATATTGATTTAGGAGCAGCTTAAAGATCTTAAGTGAATGAAATATCCCTTTATTTTAGATATAATTTATGGATTCATCATTATCTCCTTTAGCATTGGATGGGGTTAAAATCATGAGCCATTTGTAGAGAGTTCACTCAATATTTAAGGGTATATTCCATCATGGATAATTGATAACAAAATTAAAGTTAAATGATAATAAATAAAACTGAACAACTTATGTTAGACTTGTAGATCTATTCTTTGTGTCTATTTTTTCTATTTAAATGTTTGTCTTAAATTGATAGATATTTATATTGATTACTTTAACCATATGAAGCTTGTTTTTGCATTTTTAAATTATGCATGTTGTTTCTTCATTTTTAAAAATTATTTGATGAAATATTATTATGAACTATAAAATATTATTTCTTAAGTTCTTATAGAGTAGTTAAAACAAAACTAAATGGCAATTAAAAGAGCTGATTAGGCCTATAATTGTTTCTACATAAATTTAGATCAATACTACTCTTAGAATCTCTTTTGATTTGGATATGAAATTATCAATGTAATTATTGGGTCGTCATATTATTTTTTTAATAATTTCTTTTTGTTTTATAGCTATTTTATGTGTTAAACAAAGAATGATCCTCTGCCATCAGACTGCATTACTACATCGAAATTTTTTATTGGGATTTTCAATCTCACTGGGATGTCATGACATCCTCTTTTCCTTGTTTTATCAATAGTAGAATTTAAGAAAATTTAGGAGTCTTCCATCTGTTACAAAGTGACTAACAAAAGAGTTGACAAGTTGGGTGAAACTTAATAAGATGACTAAGCCCACATGAGATTAACCTAAGCCGTTAATCGCATTCTTGATATGTGGATGTGATCAATTGCTTCTATTTAATATTAGACTCCCTATTTAAAGAGAGCTGCACCTCTTGTAAAGTTAGTGTCAAAACATTTAATAATTCCAAATTTCAACGGTCTCTCAGTTCTTCACATGGTATCAGAGAGAGGTTCTCAGCCTTCAAGAACTCATATAATCTTTCAGCTCCCTCTTCACTGACCCAAGAACTCATCCAAGCTTCAAACCGAAAGCTATCAGCCCACCACAACCAAGAATCGACCGCTCTAGTTGTGATCAAGAAATTGTAGCCAAGAATTTTGCAGCCACTCTAGAAACCTGCAGCTATGATCAAGAAACCTGCAGCCACTCTAGCCGTGATCAAGAAGATCCGCCATCAAGTATTGACGCCTTTAAAGACATTAAGAATCCATCAGTAGCTCTAGCTGCGATCAAGAAGACCTACCATCAAGTATCGATGCCTTTAAATACATCAAGAATCGGTCGCTGTTTTCACTGTATTTCGCTATGCTTGTCTTCGTCGACGATCCCTATTTTGAAGACGTCAAGAATCGATGCCTTTAAAGACGTAAAGAATTGACGTTAACCATCTGAAGAAGATTCTTCTTTGTTTTTAGTGATGGCTTCTCTAGTCGATCTTCTTCCCACCCCACAATCAGAGAGTCCAGCCGATGGAATATCACACCCTCCCAATATTTTCGCTACCACTACCATCCGCTTCGGTGATGCTACGCACCTTGGTAATGTTCAACAGTAAATTGGACAGCCAACTACACTCTGTGGAGGTTTCAATTCATCCCTCTATTTCGAGCTCATCGATTCCTAGATTCCATTGATGGCACTCTAGCACCTCCATCGCAATTCTCCGCTAATGGCGAACTAAGTCTTGAATATTCAAGATGGCTCACCACGATCAACTCATTCTCAGCTGGATCATTTCTTCACTAATGGAATTTGTTAATGCTCAAGTTCTTGGGCATGATTTTGCTTATTCCATAGGGAAAGCTCTCTCCGAAATTTATGCCTCTACTTCTCAAATTCATCTACAACAACTTGAGTATCAACTACGTTCTCTTCGGAAAGGTACTACCCCCATGAATGACTACCGTAAGTCTACAACTCTTTACCTCTCGCAATCCCAATACATTTCAACATTACTTCAACAAACTAATATGGAGAATTCGAAGCCACGTGAAAGTCCCATGCGCTCTTCATCGGCTACACCGTTATCTAATACAGAAGCAAAGGATTTCTGAAGCATCTGACGCTCTACATTATCTTCTCCTCATGCAGCCGAATATTTCGTTTAGTGTCAATCGCATATGTCAATTTATGCATTCTCCCAATACTGAACATATGCAAGTGCTCAAGCGTATTCTTCGCTACCTAAAAGGCACAATTAGTCATTATTATGCTACTCATCCAGCTCCTTATTGATACATTCATGTATATACCGATGCCGATTGGGCTAGATGCAAAATTGATAGGAAATCTACTGGTGGACACTTCATCATTCTTGGACCCACGCTTATCTCCTGGTCTTCCAAAAAACAATCCACTATTGCTCGCTCCAGTATTGAAGCAGAATATAAAGCTTCAACCAATACATCCAGTGAAGTTCTTCGGCTAGTTCATCTTCTACAAGAAATTGGGGAAGAAATTTTAGTGATTTAGATTGTTAGTTTACTTGCATCCACTCCAAAGTTCTTTTTTTTTTTTCAATATATAGTCTTCTCTTCTGGTTACAATAGAGAATCATTCCTTGTGAGGTTTGTGCCTTAAATTTGTTATAAGATATAATTATACTAATGTTTACAATGTAGTAAATTCATTTCCTATGTGATTTGACTGATTGATTGTTGCAGGAATGAAATCCTTGGATGAAAACTCTTTGCGAGCCAGAGTGTTGATCTAACTTGGTAAGAGCAGGATGTTGTTGAGATAGTTAGAAATGCACACTAGATAATTAGAGTGCTCAAAGATGTCTTGAGAGCCAAAATGATATTGCTGTGAAGAGATACAGCGTTAGTTTAGATATTCTCATCTGAATGTTGCTTAATGCAGCTTTTTACATCTTAGTAGTACTCTAGAACTTTGGTACTCTCACAATAGTTAAGCTTTTGATCTAAGAAGACTTCAAATTTTGATTTGCATGATTTGGAGTAGATATAAAGAGCACATTTGCTGCTTACTAGTTTCTTAGTAGTTCATTATTTTCTTGGTTAAATAAAAGTCAACTTCAATTTCTCATCTATTATGGAAGCATAATATATCGAAATTTTTGTTGCATTGCTTTTCGATCATAAAAACTATACGGTGGCTTCATCATAGAGATGGACACAATTTTAGAAAAGCTACTTGAACCAGTTTGATTGGAGATTTCATTTCAAGATCAAAAGTGGGTGAGCACTTGAGTAAGAGCATAATGAATCTTCAATATTAATGATTGATCGAGAGTAACATTGAGTTTAATCTTTTCTATTGGAGACTTTGATAAGGTTTAGGGTTTAGGGTGCTATACATTTTATTGTCAACTACATTATCTTGTAAACTCTTGTACATGATATTTTCATGCCACTTTTATGACAATTCTTGCATATGTACTATAGTTTAAAGGTTAGATCATCAATTTCTTTTGCTTTATCTTGCAACAATCATTTTTTGCATACACAATATTTATTCTCTTGTTAAACATACTATCTACTAAATCATATACTTTGTTAGCAATAGTGTCAATATTCCAATTTTTTATTCTTAGTTTAGTGTCTTGAAATGGCTTTTTAACCTCATTTGTCCATAATGTGGGAACCCTCGCTTATTTAATTACTACTAGGTATTGATGCATCAAACCTTTCACACTTTTCTTAACATTCAAACAATGCTGCATGTTTCTAGGAGAAAACCTAACTCTAGTTTATTTCTTAATGTGATTCAAAATTATAAAAGACTTGATGAAGATTTATGTTAGTTGTTGATTATCTAGTGCAACCCTCTTTTTTTATCAGAGACTTGGGTCTCTCTAGCACTTTTTCTAAAAAAAAGAAGAATTAAATGTATACAATGTTTCAAATTTTGAAAGCAGATGTGCATGTGAATACACATAACCATGATTTTTGATTTAATCTCTAATTTATAGTTTTTATTTTTAATTTTTGTGAGTAGACAAATTCTTAGTTTTTCTTGGTTTGTATGCAAAATTTGTCTCATTGTTGCCAAAGGGCATTGTCTTTTTGTGTTAAGCGTGTAAATTATTTGAACTACGGTGTTATGTTTTTTTTATTTTTGAGGCTCTATATATAGAACAAGGCTTTCTGAAATATCCTTTATTTATTTAGTATGTCTCATTTAATCTCTATTTATCTCACTGTTGTATTTTGCAGAATCTTCTATACGTTAAAGATGCCTATGTACCAAATCATTTTGGAGACGTTAGGTATCTGGGTTTTGAAAGGCTTACTTTTGTGCCAATCCAGGTATGTTAATGTTTCTTCATTTCACATTTCAACTACTCAGTATGCTTATTGAACTGCATGGACGTCCGAAACTTTGTTTTGGATGGTTTTCATTTGTTTTTCTAGATTATTTTCTCTGAGAATAGTAAGACAAAATACTTCTTGATCTAATTTCCAAATTGTGTTAAATGTTTTATAAAATTAGCTCAATCATGGCCGAGAGCAGATAAAGTGAGCAACTGTGTAGCTGCAAAATTGTCCAAACAAATATCATTTTTTCATATCATTTAGGGTACTTTTTTGATGGTTTTATTTAGATGAGTTAGGCCACATTTTTGTTGTCAGAAATTTTGTAATATTCAAATCCTTTTCATTGTTGATCGCATTGTAGTGCAGCAACTAGTGTATTTTTGGCATAGCTTTTAAAATGTAAATTATAAATACATAAAACGTGTTGCTATGATCTTGCATGGCTTTACAAGCTATCTTCATTTGTTGATCAATATATTTCTTATTATCTTGTGTTGTTTATGATAATTTCTAAATTTTTTAAATTTTGGGTTCTTAATTATAAATAATGAGGAATTATATTCTTGTAAATCACAACAATGCTTAGATTTAGTCTCACTAGGTGGAGGTAAACCCTTATTTTTATTATGCATGATCAAATAAAAGTCTTTCCCTAAATTTCAAATAGAGAAGATTTTTGTAATGGTTCCTTCCCATGTCTTTTGGGTGTCTTTTGGGTCTTTCTCTTTTAACATGGGAATAAATTCATATATTGAATTTTTTTAGCAAGGGAATCAAACGGTTTGCCTTAGTATGCCTAAACCATCTTTGATGGCATTCCTTAAACTTATCCACTATTGGAGTTACTCCAACATTGCTACGAATAAACTCATTTTTCTTCTATCCTTTCAAATAAACTCGTTTATTCACCTTAGCATCCTTATCAAACATTTATTTATCATTAAGGTTCTTTTTGTTGGCCAACATTTAGCTCGATATAACATACCTAATTGCATAACTACTCTGTAAAATTTATTTTAATTTTTTGTGGAATATTTTAATCCCACAACATCACAGAGGCATAATTCCCTTTCTTCCTATTAATCTTTATTTCACCATTATTTTGAATCATTGAGCCAATGTATTTAAATCTTTCACTCTTCTGGATCACATGGTTCTCAAGATTAAGTGTTCTATCATGATTAAATATACACTCCATATACTCTATTTTATATATATTAAGACTAAAATCTTTAGATTCTAAGGTAGATTTCACAACTTGAGAGTTTTGCTCTAACTCCATTTTTAATCTTTTCAATTAATATAATGTCTCCTGCAAATAACATGCAACAAAGAACCGCCTCTTAATTGTGTTTAATAAGAACATTCATAATTTAAGCAAAAAAGAAATAGGCTAAGAGAAGAGCCTTGATGTAATCCAATTGTATTAGAAAATTTTTTAGCCAATGTATCCACGACTGAACACATGTTACAGTTACATTATATGCATCTTTAAAAATATCAATATATGCCACGTAAATTCTTTCTCTCTGAAACTCTTCAAAGAACTTCTTTTAGTACTCTATTATAAGCCTTTTCAAGTTCAATAAAAAAATAATGTAGATATTTTTTCAAGGTTCAAATAGCTCCAATAGTAGATAAGATTAGAGAATGTCATCTTTCGATGGTTTTGCATATTAAGTGCAATCTATTCAAAGCCCTTGTTAGAAAATTGAGTGTGGATTATCCTTGTTAATAGAGGATGAGGAAGACAAAATGAGATGGATTGAAATTATTAGAAAATATTATCACTTTTTGGAGTTTTGGAGAGGCTTCTGTATGATTGTGCACAATGAAAATAATATATTCATGTAGATGACCTCATTTAGTGGGGCTAAGACTTTGTATTATAGTGATTTATGAAAATATAATTCTTCATTTTATTAAATAAGGTTACTTTTGACTATCTATTATTGGACATCATTTAATAAAGTTCAAAATTTAATTTTAACAACATGGTACGAGAGATCGGCTCTATTTTTAGCCTAATTTGCATGTGCTTGTCTAGCTCCCTATAAAGTTGTAAGCTAAAAATAATTTGATTGCTAAGTTTATTAGTTCATTTAAGCTAGCAATAGTGAAAACTATTTCTTAAGTTTAAATTGATTTTTCAAGCATGTAAACTAAATATTTAAATAATCAATCATTTATTTAATTTACTTATTGTTTTTAATTATAATTAAACCTTACTTTTTGAGTAGTTATAAGTAAGCAACATAATTACCTAAGGCTTCACACAACAAACTTTGAACCAAATTACCTAAGGCTTTGCACAACAGCCATTGCCTATAATCATCTCGATGTTGCTCCTGAGGACTTTGTGTAGTAGCTAATTTGCTCGAAACTTCCTAGCAGCTACCCAAGACTTCACTTATTCTGGTTGATGTCGTTGAAAACCGCTTGACAACAACCTTTGTAATTGCTTGCTCAAGCCGCCTTCCGCTCTTTATAAATAGTAATCAAACTCCCCCTTTTTGGGACACACATTAAGCAAGCAAAAAGCACAATGTAAGAGCCAAGCCAATTGGGCAAGAGAGAAAATAAAGCTATATATACCTAAGAGATGTTTAGGTTTGTATGTATGCTGTGCGTGCTGGAGGTTGTGCTTGAGAGCTTGTGGTTGTCGATCTATTAGGGTTTTTGAGTGTTGTGAGGAAGAAATTGAGTGGGATGGGAAACACTGTGCTTTTGAAGAGAGTGAGATATCTCTTGTATATTCTGCTTGAGTCATAGTGAAATTTTTCATTGTGTGGTTCCATGATTTTTCTCCTATTCTTGGGGTTCTCACTTAAAAATCTCTATATGGTTTTCTAGATGCAATGATCTTTTCTTTTGGTTTGTTGTGTCTTTGATCTTATTTCCCATGGTGTTAAAGCTGGAGATCTTTCGGTGTTTTCGTTGTGACATCCTCACCCGTGCTTGATGAGGTGAACTCAACACTGTGGTGAAATAACCACGATTACTTGTATCAGAGAGATCAAGCTTTGTTCAAGTGGGAGCAATGGTGGACAAGACAAAGTACAATATGGAGAAGCTTATTATAGCAAATTTCACCTTTTGGAGGATGTAGATTGAAGATCTGTTGTACGAGGACAGCCTTAGGGTTGTTACAAATGTTCCCGACTTCACCTGTGGCGTTCAACATTGTGAACGAAAGAACCATCGTGGACTTGATATTTGTCTTGAATAGGATGTGCGGAAAGCTCTTTGCGTCTAACAATGTGTTCTTAGTGAAGAGGCTGTTTAATAAGAAGATGGCGGACTGTGGCTCGGTGACGGAGTATGTGAATTGCTTCAACATCATCATGAGCTAGCTGAGCTTGGTGAATGTCTGGTTTGATGACAAAGTCATAGCGCTATTGATGTTGTCTTCATTGTTGTAAGGCTAGGACAAGTTTGTAGTGGCAGTGAACAACTCAACTAGAGTTGAAACTTTGAAGTTGGACGATAGGCAGGGCTTATTCTAAATGAAAAGGCAAGGAGATCTAGTGGCGAGGCGCCTACATGTAGAGCCTTGAATGTTGAAAACAAAGGAAGGATCTCGGAGCAAATCTTGGAAAGTCGGAGTAACTTGAGACAGGGAAGTCGATGATCTGAGCCAAATACTGGAACTGCAGTGAAGAGGGCCATCTTTGGCAAGTAGCGGCAAAAAGCTGGTGCTGCAAATTGGGAAAGAGGTGGACCAACGAGCATAATAGCAGTAGATCTCGAAGGTGCACTATTCCTGTCTCTTTACAAGGAGATGCCTTGGGTGGTGGATTTAAGGTTGTCGTATCATGCGACGCCTAGTGAAGCAGAGTTCAGCAACTCCACCACGGGCGAGCTAGGGTGCATGAATACCACATGCGGCATCATGGGGAGAGGAGACGTAGATACTAGACTGTCGAACATTGCGATATCACGGCTAAAGGATGTTTGGATGTTGTCCCGCTAGCATGAGCTGGGTTTGCAACCAATTTCTCAAATACTCCTGAAAGGTGATTACACGAGGGAGCAAACTAAGGGAACATTAGTGGCTTCGTGACGGAGCAAAGTTGGGTCACTATATGTGATAAGCCAGACTCCAATGCTGGCACCTCGATTTGAAGAGCAAGAGGGAGATGGTCCATATCACCCCTCTAAATTGAAGATATGAACATGCGATGTAGAGCCAAATTTTCAGTAACATTCGTGGTTAGTTACTGAAAAAATGATATTAGTAATATTTGTGATTGGTTACTGGAAAAATGACATAAGTAACCAACATCTTGTGATAATACTTGTTGCAGTAAATTATTTATCCTGTTTGCGCTATTGGCTTATTTTTTCTGCATTTTATTACATCCTTATTTCCGCTAATCGCATCTCTGCTATTATAAAATTTAATATTTTATTGTTTACTGCGGTACTTAGATCATTCTCTAATTACTGGGAATTCCAATCCCGATATTGTTTTTCTTTACATTACCAGGTCAGGTGTTTTTGTGAGAATTCGCGCAAGAACCCTAATTTTTAAATTTTCAAATCTGCTGATGGATCTACGGTGCTACTTTACTTTTATTTTTATTTTACTTTTGTTTCAGTTCATCTTTTGTTCTTAGAAGATGAACTTTGTAAGATGTGTACATTGGAGATTTTGTATTATGAAATTTTAATGGATGAGAAATATCCTTTGGCCTTTATATTTATGTACCCCTTTTCTTTTAAATTATTCAATAGGATCCTACGGTATGTGAATACCTGATGTTTGGACAGTTCTCGCTGAACTGGTATCGGGCTCTCACATATGTGATTAGTAAATATCTAGCGGGTTGGATGAAATGGAACGCTTTTAAAGTGCTATGTGATAGAAATATTCCACTCAAAATTATAGGAAAATTTTATTAAGCAGCTATATAGCCAATTATGTTAGATAGTGTTGAATGTTGGCCAACAAAGAAGAAGCAAAGAGTTAAAATAAATATTATATAGATGATGATGCTAATGCATATGACTGGGTATACTTGAAATAACATGGTGCAAAATGGGTTCATTCATAGTAAAGTTGGAGTGGCCCCGAGTAGACAAGGCCATCATAAATAGTTTAGGTATATTAGGTGTAGACCGTTCCTTTCTTCTGTTAGAAAAACTAAGTATATGGATTTGCTAGTGCTAAAAGAGGAAGAGGATGATGAAGACCAAAAAGAAAGGAAACAACCATTATAAAAGATTTTCTCTATTTGGAACTTAGGGAGGAGCGTCTATTTGATCTTGCACAATGGAAACAAAGGATTATGTGGCCGACCCAACATAGTGGATTAAGGCTTGGTATTGTGTGCTGCTATTGTATATTTTGATTATTTAAATATGCTTAGTGCCATTCACTCCTATTGGACCCATCGGTTAAGCTCCCCTGCCTATGCTCTTGAGTTTGTTCATAAACTTAGCGCTCTCTCCTTTAGGCTTAAGCTGTAGAATTCTAATTTCTCCCAAGGCTTAAGTTGGTTTGCCAAATGTTATTCTTATTTTCACTTGATAAAATGAAGATTCTGCAGTTTGTTCATAACTATTTTGAATTAATTTTAGGAATTCGTAATAAACATTCAAGAGGAGGTGCTTATGAAGAATTATGCTTGAGTTTAAAGGATTCAGCTTTAATAGATCCAAAATAAAATTTAAGGAGGGTAAAAACTATAATATCATGGATAAAGCAATTGAAGAAGATGTTAGGAAGAAAAGTGAGAGCTTTATATATCTTTTGGTGCAATTATACATGTTACTGGAAAAAAGGGCTATGTAAGTAGCAAGATCCAAATTGGTTGGATGATATGGAGTGTACTTCTGAGGTGTTGTGCAATTGAAAAACCACAATCGAATTTAAAGAGAAGTTTGTAGAACTGCATATAGGCTAGCAATGTTATATGGGATAGTTGTGGAGATCAGTATCTAAAGTGGGTGAGATGAACATGAAACTATGCGATGGGAAATGAGTTATTTACAAGGTTAGAGTAGCCCAATTGAGAGATGGTTTGAGTATTCTAAGTGTGTTGATTATTTGATGACTCATTTAATTTTATAACTTTTTCTCATATAAAATATAAACAAAACTAAAAAAGACATGTCTAAAAACTATTAGGGATAATCTCATATGCTTGGACCTTAGATTTGATCATGCAAAATGAAGACAATTCGTATAGCTGCTCAGGTTTGTGGGACTATTGCTTGCTCTTGTTGTTATCCAAGACAGATCAAATAATTCAATTTTCAACTTTTGTTCTCTTTAATATTTTTGTTTATTTAGTATTAGCTATGATGTTTTCATCAAATTACTTGATTATGGTGTCTTAATAACTTTGCTAATCATTTTTTTTCATCAGACTAAACTAGTCGATTGCTCATTGTTATCTTCTGTGGAAATTAATTGGTATAATGAGTACCATTCAGAAATTTGGGAAAAGGTTAGTATGACTGCTATCTTATTTAATTATTTCATAAAATACTCGAGATTTTTTATGAGACTTCCCAAGTCTTTTTTTTTGGATGCTGTATGGTAACTCTGCAATTATGCACCCAAAACTGATTTTCTTTGGCTATGAGTAGTCTGGTATTTTACAAAATGTCAAAGCACTTCCTTTATCAATGAATGCGGCTGTTTGTGAAAACGAAAAACGGACTGTAGGTAGCCTGCAAAAACATTTAATTGCCTGTATTGTATAAGCAAAATACGTATATCTTATAGGGATATTCTCTATGAACATTTCCTCAAAATATAAAGATTGTATTGAAGGTTAGGAAGGCTGAACATTCATCAGCCTTCACATCATTTTGATGGTATCAACTCTGTAATTCTCTTTTACTGCTTAGCTTTTTCTTGAAAATGGTACGCATAGAATTGAATTAAAATCTGTCTGTCAATATTTTTGAATCTAATTAGTGTTCATCCTATTTTACAAAACAGAGAGTTAAACCTAATCTAAGTAGACTAAAATAGATTCTTCCCTGGTTGGATTTACTAGTTGAGGAAACTCTCTTGTTTCTCCTAGGCAAGCAGGACCAATGTTCATAACCTTGGAGGAATCTAACCGATATTCATCAAACTCTAATTTTGTACACTTCTTTTTATTAATGCAACTTTATTTGTATTTGATATATCTATATATACACATATATATATATATACACATATATATACATATATATACACATTTGTATATATATATATATTTATATTTGTATTTTATAAAAGGTTGTCTAATTTTATTGAAAACATTAAGAAAATATAGAGGGGGCAGAAAGGTTACAAGATCTGAGCAACATAATATCTTAAAGCTAATATAAAAAAATAGAGTCCCAGATATAATCTAAAAGGATCCAATCAAAATGAAAAACAACCGGACAATAAATTAATAGGAAATACAAACTAAAAACAAACAAGAAAAGAAATGACAGCTCCATCCTCCTGAATTCATTCGGATCAAACCTCCAAACCTGTAAGGCAAACCTGGAAGACACAGACCAAACCTCCAAAAAATACTTTTCAATATGAAATTTACAGCACAATGCCAAACAGATCACAAATAGAAAAACAGCAGGCATTTACCCGACCAGCCGCGCCAAAGATCTAAATAAACACAATCTGAACTAAGGATACAGGAAAGCCCAATGCACCTTGCTGCAGCCTGCAAACATGCAAGCCAGCAAGAAGGAAAACCCGCAGCCTCTAAACACCAGACAACAGTGAATAACAGAAATTGCCGCACAAACATCAGATGAGAAAAGAAACAAACAGCAGCACAATCAGGACCCATTAGACCACAATACCCAAAGTCACAACACTGAAGGAGGAACCAGGAGCCTTCGACTGAGGAGACAGAAAAAGCACCTCCCTGTAGGCAACCCAGCACCAGCAGAGCACCCAAAGACAAACCATACCAATCTACCATCGAACAGAAATAAAACATCCGAGATACCTACAGAAATTAAAAGACGGACAACCACAATATAGCCAAATCATTTGTGCTAGCGCAAACAGCAACCAAATTCTGCAAATAAGCCAGAAGCGAAGAGACCAAAAACATTCCAACCACAACAAGCGGCAGAATCTGGAGCAGGGAATCATAAACAAAAACAACCGAAAATTAACAAACCACAAGGATTAGGAAGAGGCATTGATAATTTGATTGAGTTTAGCCTTATCAACAACACCCCATTTAAAAATTCTCATTTCAGCAAAAATTCTCGTTAAAGCTCTCTTGGTGTTATAAGGCGTATTGTAATACTTGCAATTATTCCTGGTACACCAAATTTCTCATATACACATAGCATCAATAAGATTGACAGTATGAATTTTGTTCTTCTTAGACTTGTTAATAGGATTCCATCTATCAAGATACATAAGCAGGTTGCTGCCATTAGAGCAGTGAGTTTGAACGTTGCGGAGAGTTCAAAGAGAAGCGGCAAATTTACTTTCCCAAAAAATGTGGTAATGAATTCAATTTGAGAGTAGCAACCACATTTCGAAGCAAGTTGGAAATCCCTCAGCTGCATGGTCTTATCAGCACCTCACCAAACCATTGTAAAGATGCTAAATAAAGTTGCTAATGTGAGTGGGAATGATAGGATTACAGAACCAAGGATTGGACATAGGATAATTATTGGTTCTCACAAAGTACCAAGCAAACTTTAGATTAAACTTATCCATGACAACGAAATAAGAGGAAGAGATTGCCTTATGATCAAAAGTTGGGGATATGAAATTAATTTTACTCTTAATCTGGCTGGATTGGATCTGCTGATGATATTCTAGTTCCAACTAGAATCAGGCTCAAAGCAAATACTAATTCTCAGCTTAGGGTCATTCAAAATCAAAACCAAGAATCCCAAGGTTAGACTAATTGTCATACCAGTAAGAGGAATCAATGGAAGCTTTATCCGAGATATAATGAAATGTTCCATGAATCCCTACGGCTTGTAATTCTTTTCCATAATAGAGAGTTAGGTGGTTTCTAATTGACACGATTGGGGTGTTTTGTGCACAGTATTTGTCTTTCATAATTTAACCCCAAATGAGATCACCATAACGGAAATGCTACCAAAGCTTAAGGGTCAAAGCATCATGAACATCTTCTAACTTCCTGATGCCTAAACCTCCTTCAAGAAGAGGCTTGGCAATAGTGTTCCAACTAGCCCAAATGATCTTAGAACTCCCTTGCTTAACCCAAAGAAATTTAGTGATTAAAGTTTGATTTCTTTTCCATCTAACCAATAGATATGAATAGAATTAAGAACATAATTGATTAGAATTAGTCTATCACCCGGGGAAAGATAGTGAGTTTCCCACCCTTCAATTTTATTCATAGCTTTTCAATCAGAGGAGAGAAATAATCATTCTTCACATGACTTTTAAAAATCGGAATACCAATGTGAAACAGAGGCTACTTAACTTTTATAAAATTGAATTTGTTAATAATTTTATTCAAAATGTGAGGTTTAGTTATCACACTATTAAAGAACACAGATTTGTTCTTATGAATGCTTAAACTAGTAGAGCTTTCAAGAAAATTTAAGGTTCTAGCAATGGTTTTGATTGATTTGTGGGCTTCATTTTTCATTAGTAAAAATTATAAGATCATCAGCATAAGCAAGATGAGTAATAATAATTTTTTCACTAGTCTTATACTTGAGGGATTGATCTAGATTTATGAGTTGATTGAGCTTTTTCGACCAGTGATCAAGAACCATGACAAATAGGATGGGAGATTAGGGACCACCTTGGCGAAGACCTCTTTGAGATTTGAAGAAACCCTTAAGAGAGCCATTAAGTAAGATCGAGTACTAAATATTATCAATGAGATTTCTAACGAAGTGAATGCAACTGTGATTGAAACTCATATCAGCAAGAGTAGACTCCACCAAATTTTGGTTAACTTTGTCATAAACTTTTTCTTAATCAATTTTAAGGATAAAGTTATTCCCTCTAGTTTTTCTCTAAAACTATGAAACAACTCTTGGGTGGCAATAATATTGTCTTTAATGTTTTTAGTAGGGATGAAAGCACATTGATTTTTTTCAATAAGATCTGGAATATTTAACTTAAATCTATTTGCCATAATTTTAGAGATGATTTTATTAAAACAAGAGCAAAGGCTAATAGGTCTAAATTTAGACCACTAGTTACTATTTTTTTCTTTGGGAATGAGGGTAAGAGCAGTGTGGGTGAAGAATTTGGGAAGGGGAACCAAACAAAAGAATTCAGCAATAGCATCACATACATCCTTTTTAATGATAGACCAAAAATGTTTATAGAACTCCATAGGAAAACCATCTGGTCTCGAGGCCAAGTTGTCTTTAAGATTAGTAATGATAGACTAGAATTCTTTTTCATTAGGAGCATTGGAGATATTAGAATTGATTTCTTCATTCACCACTTGCTGCCAAGAAGAATGACAAACATTATTGGTATTTCCCTCATTACAATTAAACAAGTCAGAGAAGTAAGATATGGTAGGGGTAGCCATTTCCTCATGATCGGAAATACAACTACCATCTGGCGGCGTAATGATATCAATTTTGTTGATTTTTCTTCTTTTAACCTAAGAGTGGTAGAATTTTGTATTTTTTTCTCCCTTCAACTTCCATCTAAAGTTACATTTTTGTTTCTAGAAAGATTCAATGTCATTATGCCCTTGGATAAGGTGAGCTTTAGCAAGATGAAGCTCAATGCGATTAGAGACCGAAGGATCAACCTCATAAAGAGTTTCAAGAGAGTTCACTTTGTTTTCTCTAAGATAGTGGTGTTATTAAAGATATTACCAATTTTGTTTCTATTCCAAATGGATAAGGCCTTTCTAAGTCTCTTGAGCTTTTGCACTAATCTATACATGCCATAGTCTTTTTGGCAATCCTCATTCTAATAATTGGCAATAATGCTAGAGCAATCCTTTTTATTAAGCCAAAATAATTGGAATCTGAAAGATTTAGGGGTTTTAACTAAATCCATCCAAGATTTGAAAATCAGAGGTATATGATTAGAGTTTGTGGAGTTTAGAGAGGAGTTAGATAAATTTTGAAAAGTATCAATCCACAAACTGTTGAAGAGAAATTTATCAATTTTGGCAAAGTTGCTGCTATCGGACCACCCGAAGTGAGATCCAGAGTAACATAAATCCTTCAGACCACAATCAAGTAAAGCAGAGTTAAAATCAGTTGTGGATCTATTATAATTACATGCTTAACCTTTATAATCAGAGGCATTTAAAACAACATTGAAATCTCCCCCAACAATCCAAGGAAGATTAAAAGTATTACAATTTCTTATAAAATTTCAAAGGATTTCTCTATCACTCCTAAGATTTTTACCATGGACAAAAGTTAAAGTCACATTTAAGTTATCTTTATGAGCTTTAAGATGAATAGTTTGATTGCATTCATCTAGAACCTTTATATCCCAACCATTTTTTCAAAAAATCCAAATGTTACTAATTTGAGATGAAAAAATGTTCTCAAAATTGACCAACTGACCAATCCTATCACTAGGATTGATTTTTGATTCTATGATGGCAACAATATCAATTTTATGTTCCTAAGAAATGTGTTTAAATCTATATTCTTTGAGGATCTATTCCCCAAACCTCAAATATTCCAATCTAGGATGTTAATCATTTAAAGAAACACCTTTGAGGGTAAAGTATTGTATTTGGATCTAGTAAATCTCTTTGGTTCCGCATCTAGCAAAGCAAATTTATTACCTTTTTTATTGGAGATGCACCACAAACAATTTCTCTAAATGATTTAGTAATACTTGACCTCAGGGACGGAATAGGGGGCCCAAAATGTTGATCAAATCTTTTATCTTATAGGAGCAGACCTTTTTTATATTTTTATTGTATACGTGTATATTCACAAAAGTTATATGATATATATATATATATATATATATATGTATGTGTATGTTTTTTTTTGAGGATAGAAATTTGGTTTTTGTATGTATTATTTGTTATCCTTATCTCTAATTCCTAACTCATGAGCATGATTCGAGATCGTTTAACGGCATGATTTGGTGGCTGAACAGGTCTCCCCCATGGTGGAAGGAGCTGCACGTGAATGGCTGTGGAGAAATACTCGGCCCCTCTTTCTTCCATTTCCACATCAGTAGAACATGCTCGTCACGCAAATTTTGTTTCACATGAGCTGATGTTTAATTGTGATGGTCATGCTACATGATTTGATTTATGACAAGCCTACAGTGCATTCCTCTTTGAAAAATATTATGCTTACATAAGAATATACATAAAAAAGTATTAAGTATCAATAGAATTTTTATTTATTTATTTATTTTTACATATATGCTTCATAAAAAATTACATTCAACGAATAATTTATTTGCACATTGGATTGATACATCATCTATATATTTTTATGTATAATAATATGTAATTGTAGTAATACTCTTCCTCTTTATAAATAATTTTATCGAATTGTTTTGATTGGCTCGTTTCAAAAGGATGCTATTTTCTTTCAAGATATTTACTGTATTGAGTATTTCTCTACACTTTTCACATAATCATGTTCCTATTATGCATTTTTTGCTATACAAACTAATAGACTAATTGATTTCTTATTTAGAAACCCGAGCTGTTATCCTCTAAACTCATGATTAACCTGCTGTTTGTTCTTGGCCGTTAGAATTTATTCAATCTTATTTTCTGACGAGGAATGAGACACGCCTTTCTTTTACTAGACTAATCATCCACCTAAGTTCGATGGTTTGCTGACTCGGCTGCCACCTGAGTCAAATGGTTCTCGTCCACCACAAAGTGGAGAGACTGATTCTTGGCTTAGCTGTTGGCCAGTTCTAGGATAGCTATACTCAACTTAATTATCCGCTTACTTTAGCTTTATCAGTTGATATTTAGCAAATTGAGTAGTTTAAATTTGAATATTTAGGTTCATCATCTGGGTTTCTTAGTTCTCAAAGAGGAGTTACAAGAGTAATACTTGTCGGGCTTCTTGAGTGAGCTTTACTTTTTGAATCTAATGAGTATGTTGTCTTCCTTGTAGCTGCTGAACCATCCATTTCTTCTGGGTAATAAATTTTGTGTATTGTGGCATCTCAGCCACCATCTTTAAACTCACTCTCCTTAATGGTTATAATTTGTAAGGCTCTTGTACCTAGGCCTCTCCTTGATGTTGACCATAATTTGGTATTCAATCCATTGGAATGATTCATAAAGTGGGCCATCTCACTTCCATAAAGTTTGCCTATGGGTGAAACTTCTTAGTTGCTCTTTTGTGCTTACCATTGTTTGGTATTTTTTGCGAGGGAACGAGTCATTGCACTTGGACCATCTTGCCTCCTTGAAGTGTGCCTTTAACTGAAGCTTCTCAAACTCTCCTTGTTGCCATTTCATTGGGCTTAGGCAAAGAAGTGAGGTTCTTGCCTTAATCTTACCACCTTGGATTCTGTTTCTTGGTAAGTTTTTCATAGCCTTTGATTGCTTTTTGTCTATTTCATTTGTCATTCAATTAATGAACTCCATAAACTAAAGAACTTCGCACACATAGATTATTTTCTTTTCCTCGAAAAATAAATTTTAGTACAAAAATTATTATAACTTGGCTTGGCAATTGTCCGGTGTGAGTGAGCCTGACCGAATACCTATCTTTGTTCTCTACAATTTTTCTTGTGGGATTGAATCCCCTCAATGCTGGTTAACTTGAGGAGGTGGAAGGCCTTTTTGGGTTTTATTGCTTTCAGCCATATAACTTTATACAAGGTTATTAATAGTAAATTCCTACGGGCTTAATGTAGTTATACCATGACAAAACAATAAAAGGACAAAGGAAGAAAAGTCTATTAGTGACTATTTGTCCACTCATTGGCATGTGACATACTTCACTTAGTTGTTGGCGCCACCCACTTATATGAACGCTATAATTTGTCATTCTTGAAGGGTCCTCGAGGCATTGCTCTTAATCATAGGTTTTTTTTTTTGAATAAATTATTAAGCCAAAAGAATTAATGCATTTTAAAGCTAATCGATATTGCACAAAACTTTCTCGTTTCTTTTGGCAGTCTACCTTTATGAATTTTCCTTGAGTGATCACATAGGTTAGCTAAGTCTTAGATGACTAGCAATTTTCAATTTCATCTTCGCATCTAAGTTTGAATATTAGGAATTGTCATCACTTGTTAGATAAATTTGGGATTTATAGTGAATTAGGTTAATACAAACAACAATTTTCTATAAAAAATGTATATTGACATGCTTTTGCTGTGTTCAGGACAAAAGAGGAGCTGAATTGAAACTTGGGCTGAATTTTGAAATTCTGGAAAAAAAACTGCAGCGGCATGCGCCCAACGCGCTGCAGCGGATCAAGACAAAGAGCTCCGTGCTACCGCGCGCTGCAATGGATCAAGACAGAGATCTTTGCACTACCGCGTGCTGTATCTAACTAAGACAGAGAGCTCCACGCTATCGCGCGCTACCGTGGACCAAGACAGAGAGCTCCGCGCTTTCGTGCGCCTTAGCGGTCTCAAGATAGAGACTATGGCGCTACCGCGCGCCATAGTGGAACCAAACAAAGGCTTGAGCGCTATCGCACACCACAGAGGAAGCAATTGCTGCCCAGACTTGGCAAAAATTTGAAAGCATATCGCTGTCGTGCGCTGTAGCGGTCTCAAGACAGAGACTCTGACGTTACCGCGCGCCGCAGCGCTACAAAACTTAAAATTCACACGTTACAGCGCGCTGTAGCGGTCTCAAACAGAGACTCTGGCGCTATCGCGTGCCATAGCGGTCTCAAGACAGAGTCTGCCGCTACGGCGCGCCATAGCGCCCATCGCAGTTTCAGCCAAGCAAGAGCATTAAGGGCAGCATAAAGAAGGCCAAAAATCTCAAAATTCTTTATCTTCCCACAGAAGTTATTAAACTAAAACGCATTTAATTCTCCTCACTCTCAAGAGAACAAAAGAATATTTAATTAGAGTCATTTAATTCCTGAGGAGATGAAAAGGTGGCAGCGCTAATGCTAAGAGCATTATTCTGGATCTATAAAAGTCGAGAAGAAAGACTAAGAAATGGTTTCTCATTTTGACATACAAGGTTTTAAAGTATTCAAAGCTGCAGTAGCTGAAGGAAAGGGAGAAATCCTGCTCAAGGAAGGTATAGGCTCCACAAAAGGGAAGATGAATCAAGCTCAGAACATAGAGATGAGAAAGAGGTCTGTAATTGAGAGAAGATCCGGTGAACGCTACAGCAGTTCCTAGTATTGTATCTCGATCTCTGTCTTAATTCTTTTATGCAAGAACTATGCAAGGGTTCAAAGTCCTGATTTGCTTTCATTATATCTCTTTTTATAATGACAGCCTAAACCCTCCTTGGGGAGGGTTGGGCATAAGCATGTAATGATTTTAGGGATTTAAAAGCGATTTTACTCAACGTTGTCAATGAATAAAGTCTTTAATCATTTTTGGATTATTGATATGAAGAATGTTTGGGTGAATGATGTATCATGAATATATTTTATTTAAATTAATGCTTTTAAACTAGGAAAATTATCAAGCTAGTTTAGCTTTTTAGAACTAAGGATATGCACGTAAAGTGTCCTCACCGCGAATATCTGTGACAATATTCGCTGTGCGAGGACAATCAATGCAAGTCTTTAGGGTTTGAAAAGATGAACAAAGCGATGGAAAAATTAAATGATCTTAGAGCTCAATTGATCACCAGTAGCTTAAGCTAGGAACATGTGCACAATTGCAGAATGCCTAGTGACAAGCTCTTGAGCATTGTTGCACTGCTCATTTAGCTAAGCTGAGAAGTTGATGCGTGTGAGCCAAGAGCCACTAAGTGCGCTCCATTGCTTGTCCTAAGTTTATGCTAGAACGATGAAGTGTTGATGTGCTTGTGGGTAACGTGACATAACCCACTTAGCCTAATGACCCTCCTCTTAAGCTAAACTCAGAACCGACGCATGTGATGCTATTTGGTGGAATCAAGCTTATGTGAATGCATAACTAAAACAATATATTTGAGAACTTAAACGTAAGTATCAGATTTAACTAATATCGATCACGTGAGGGTCTATGTGCCGGGATTGAATCTCCGTGTGTTAACCTCTGAGCATTAGACATAACTTAGTATGATTTAGGGGACATCCTAAAGAAGATTATATTGCTTGATTACAATTATACACCAAAGTAATTTGATATTTAAAATTTATAAGAAGTGTACTGACATGAAACCCATAAATGAATTGCATGTTAAACCCAACTCTTCTTATTTTCTCAACTAGCAGTTTCTAATCAACGAAACTCTGATTGTTAAATTAGAACCAACATCACAAATTAAATCATTATTCAAACATCAGTGAAAACAAATAAACTTTAGTAATGAAACACTCCGTTCTCAATGGACGATAAATCTCAGGACATCCATTCCCTTATTAATCCAGACCACGTGCACTTGCATGTGAGCGTAGACACGTATTAAAAAGTCTATCATTAACCTTCACTCTATTTACTTTCTAGAATATGCTGATTGAATTCTCTTGTTCAATGAATCTCAAGTTTTCAACTTGATACTTCTATTTTATTGTATGTCGAGAGCTCCTTTCTCGACCTCACCTTTAATTTGCTAGTTTTATTATGGCAATTTATTTGGCTCGACTTTCCATGTTGGCTTTTGTAGATTTGTTATTATGTTTAGCTTCATTATACACTTTTTCGAGGAGTGTTCTCAGCATATATCTTCACGGTGAAGTGTTTTTTGTACCATCATTTATGTTGTCGTAAGTGTACTCAGCATATCCTAAGTTTTCTTGCTAATATAAGTCCTTGGTTCTTCTCTCAAGCATTTATCCATCTTGTGGATCTTGCTTTGTAACATGAGTCACTCATCTAGGAGCTCTCTAAATGATTAGTCTCCATTTTGTCACTTGATTATTATCACATTGGTGTTCTTGTTTCTTTGCCAATTGAGCACTTTGGTTGTTTCTTCGATTAACTTTGGGGTTTATATCTCAATTTGTCTCTTAGTTTAATTTTGATAATATAAAATGTAATTTTATTTTTGCTTATGTGATAATGATTTTTTCTAGTGTGTATCGAGGAAGCTTAGAAGCTCTAATTTGAACACTTAGTTTAATTTTATTTAATCATATATTCTTTGTATTTTGATGTAATGTAACATTTGTGTTTGTATTATTATGTAATGTGTTAAAGTTTGACAGATAACAATTGCTTAGAGAGTTATCAAATTACATATTGCATTCCACTTAACTTCTACTTAAGCCTATACCCATTCTATCGTGCCTCAAATGTATGTGCCTAAACTCATGTCCAACTGTGTATCGCCCTTTTACACCCCAGAAAAGTCATGATTGGTGTGATTCGATTTATGGGAAGGCAAGGTGGCCCCCAATCATCTTGCATAGACGCACCCATACATGTTTAAACTCTTAATTGAGTGAGCCCATTAAGAAATCCTTCGAGCAAAAGGTGACCAATTAACATGCCTATGTGCATCACATTATTAGGTTCATTTGACTATCCAAATCAAAATTTGCTTAAATTGATCTCCCCAATCTTCACATTTACCAATATAGTTGTGATCTAGCCTTTTGACACACGTCTAATATTAAAAAAAAGTAGTTTCTAAGTTTCCTAGGTTGATCCATTGGTGCTCTAATAAGGTTCTCATCTCTCTTTTAGTTTAGGAAGATTTGATCTTTGGGGCTTCACCTTAAGATTGGCAGTATTTTGTTTTTTGTAAGGTTATTTTGGGAAGGAGAGAAGGATTTACATCTTCATGACCAATATTGGCAAAGGAGGGATTAAGGACACCATTGCTTGGCATAGCTTTGGGAATGAGGGAATGTTCCACTACTCTGTGGTTGAAGTGTGTGAAAGAGGGATCTTGGTTGCTTTGCTATGGAACAACTTTGAGAAGAAGGGTGATTTATGTAGTTTCGCGATCAAAACATTTGATGTAGATGTGGGATAACAATGTAGATAAGTATTTTTCAAGTGAAATTCAGAAGGTGGTAAACCTTCGAAGAGTTGGTTTAGAGTTTTACGTTGACATGAAGTACTATAAGTTTATGTGTGTAATTTTTTACTTTTCTTTTTATTTAGTTTGTGCTTATGAGTTTTATATAACTTTAATTAAAATATCTCAAATTTACATAAAAATTAAAGGTTTAATTCACCTCTCTCTTGGGTAGTGAGGTTTGGTTCTAAAAAAGTTAACACGTGGCATTAGAGTGTTGCTACTAACAGACTGTAAATACACGTCTGCGCTTTCACGCAAGTGTACGTGGTCTGAAGTAATAAGTGGAAAGTGTGACTTTCCGAGAATTTATCGAACCATAGAGAATTGGTTGATTTGTCACTAAAGTACATCTATTCTCACCAATATTTAAGCTATAATATGTATTGGTTGGTTGGTCTAAAATTAGCACAAATATTCACTAAGTAAAATAGCAAGATTAAAGAAAGAGGAGAGTTGGGACCATCCCACATGCAATGATATAATACTCATGTAGATTTGTTTATCAAGCTTTATCATTTAGTTTAATTGAAATCAAGTGCACATTGTTGTCCTTTATTCTAGCTCAAAGGCTTACAAGTTCAAATCTCGTGCACAAAATGAACTCACATTCGGTTCTACTTTAGCACAAAGATTCTTGTAAGATTCTTAAGATTTAAAGTTAATCCATTTTCTCTTTATTCAAGGAAAGTTTAAATTTTCTTAAATCTTAGGATCTCATAAGCATTGATTTCCACTACGAGCATCACTCGCATCTCACATAGTTGAGATGAGAGAATCACATGTTGGGCTCAATGACTATGTCACTTAGTTCATGAGCACTCAACACTTCATTACTCAATCTCAATTATGTGGAGTTAAGGAGCTCATTTAGTGGGTCTTAGCATCACTTGCATCAAATCTTTGGTTGAGCTTAGGTTGAGGTGCATTGAGCTCAAGAACCTTCTCACATGGTTCTAAGCTTTCATGCACTCAAAATCTAGCATCCAACCTAACGTGAGCTAAGGAGCACAAGACAATTAGATCTTAGATTTTTTTAGTTCTTTACTCATAAACACATCAAGACTAATTAGATGAAAATTTTTTAGTAAGGCATAAAAAGCACAAATACATTATGCTTGAGGGAAAACATTCATACATCAATATTACATCATGCAAAATGGGACTTCATCCCAACTCTCCCCAAGGGGAGTTTAGCTACTCATTACACAAGAAAATAAGGAAGACACATACATAGAATAAGACCCTTTCATGGTCACCAAAAAAAGAAAATACAAGATTGAGTTTAGAAGATACTAGGAACGCTCCGTAGAAGTTCTCCGGAATTCTTCTTCTCCTTCTAATTATCCTCTCCTTAGGTTGCTAGTACTGCCTTCTTCCTTTTCTCCCTTTGCAAAAGCTTGCCTTGCCACCCTTGGGGAGTTCTCTCTTCCTTTGGCTCTCCTCCTTACTTAGGGAATTCTTGCTAAAATTGTGAACCCTCCTCTAGTTAAGAGGAGGGGTATTTATAGGAGGGGGGGGGGGGGGGGGCTGCATGCTCCTCTCCTTCATAAACAACCAGAATTTCCATAAAAAATGCTGAATTCATCATTGCACTAATTTTTAATTTATGGTGAGGTGATAATAATCTCATTTCTTTAGCCACAATATCATCTCAAAGCTTACAAAAATGGCTGCTGCAGGAAATGATGGCTGGAGACAACATTCAGGATAAAGGTCATGTCTCCAGCCGCATTAAATGCATTGTCTGGGCAAAATTTTGGCGGGCCGCGGCAGCGCGCTGCAGTGCGCTGGAGCGCGCTGTAGCGTGCTGCGGCGTGCTTTAGCATACCCTGGTCCCTAGTAATTTAGCCAAGTCCTCCACTGTAGACCGCTGCAGCGCACGACCGCGCACTGTAGTGGGGAATTCCACGAAGAATACTGTTAAATTAGTTCCTTTTCCAGATTTTATAGAGAGATATTTTCGCGACAAATCGTTGCAGCGCGCGACCGCGCGTTGTAGCGGTAAATTCCGCGAGAAACACTGTTCAATTAGTTGGGCGGCCCGATTTATATAGCCAAGTCCTTCGTGATAAACCGCGGCAGCGCGCGACCGTGCACTATAGCGGTGAATTCGGCAAAAAACACTGTTCAATTAGTTTGACGGCCCGATTTATAAAGTCAAGTATTTCTGTGGTAAACTGCTGCAGCACGCGACCGCGCTCTGTAGCGGTGAATTCATCATTGCAACCAGAATTTCCATAAAAAATGCTGAATTCATCATTGCACTAATTTTTAATTTAGGGTGAGGTGACAATAATCTCATTTCTTTAGCCACAATATCATCTCAAAGCTTACAAAAATGGCTGCTGCAGGAAATGATGGCTGTAGACAACATTCAGGATAAATGTCATGTCTCCAGCCGCATTAAATGCATTGTCTGGGCAAAATTTTGGCGGGCCACGGCAGCGCGCTGTAGCGTGTTGCGGCGTGCTTTAGCATACCCTGGTCCCTAGTAATTTAGCCAAGTCCTCCACTGTAGACCGCTGCAGCGCACGACCGCGCGCTGTAGTGGGGAATTCCACGAAGAACACTATTCAATTAGTTCATTTTCCAGATTTTATAGAGAGAAATATTTCGCGACAAATCGTTGCAGCGCGCGACCGCGTGCTGTAGCGATAAATTCCGCGAAAAACACTGTTCAATTAGTTGGGCGGCCCGATTTATATAGCCAAGTCCTTCGTGATAAACCGCGGCAGCGCGCGACCGCGCACTGTAGCGGTGAATTCGGCAAAAAACACTGTTCAATTAGTTTGGCGGCCCGATTTATAAAGTCAAGTATTTCCGCGGTAAACCGCTGCAGCGCGCGACCGCGCTCTGTAGCGGTGAATTCCGCAAAAAACACTGTTCAATTAGTTGAGCCCCAATTTAATAATAATCATAAATATTTCCGTGGTAAACTGCTGCAGCGCGCGACCACGCACTGTAGCGGTGAATTCCGCGAAAAATACTATTCAATTAGTTGAGCCCCCATTTAATAATTATAAATATTTCCGCGGTAAACCGCTGCGGCGCACGACCGCCCGCTGTAGCGGTGAATTCCGCAAAAAACACTATTCAATTAATTGGGAGCCTGTTTAATATAGTTTAAATGTTTTCGCTGCAGCGCGCTATAGCAGAATTCTTTGTTATATTTTTAGGAACATTGCAGAAATGCCCTAGAGCTCTTTTGGATTCCATTTCCTGAAAAAGATAGAAAAATTTGATTTAGGAACAGCAAAAAATATCTTAAATGAATGAATTTTCCCCTTTATTTTTGATATAATTTATGGATTCATCAACCTTCATCATCTACATCAGAGTCTTAAGCCCATGTACAGTTGATGACGAGGAATAGGCAGTTTTCTTCTACACAGAAGGATTAGGTGTATCAAGTTTGGGATTCATGCTAAGAAAGAAAAGGATAAACAATTCGGGGGCTAAAAAAATTAATAATTCTCATTAATAATAAGATGGAAAATGCTAAAAGGTAATAAAATAAAGATGAAAGCAACTACTAGAAAGGCAAATACAATCATCTACAAAAAGTAGAGTAAAAACTAATCTCAAAGTCTTGATAGATAGGAGCACGATAACAAAATATCCTACTACCTCGTACCATTCTAGGGTAGGTGCGGATCCAACATTCCTTGGTGTAATTGTCCAAAAGCTGATCCAAGACTTTAAAGCTAATCAAATATAGACAATTAATTATATGAAATGCCTTGGACACTATATAAAGCCACACTCTAGCAAGCTCTCTAATGCAGTTCCCTCTGAACTCTAGACACTTAAGGATCTTGTTGAGAACGTCACCACCCGCATAAAACACTTCAACGTAGAGCCTTCCATACTAGAGTCCATTGCGGTGATCTTCATGCCACTGCTCGAAGAATAACCAAGTGTAGTAATCAAAATTGGACTCACTAATGAGTCCACAATTTATAACAAAATAAAGGTAAGAAAACATACAATTCAATGATAAGAATAGTCTGCTTTGATTAGTTTTTCTACATTTTCAGGCAAAAAGAGAAGCTCAGTAAAACCTGGAGCAAATCTGCTTTTCTGGAACAAAACTGCCGTAGCACACCCCAGCGCGCCCTAGCGAAAAAGAGAGCAGACGGCACTAACTCGGAGCATTTCTGGAGACCTGGAGGCTATAGCATGCCACAACGTGCCAAGGTGACATTTGTGAAGCTTAAGTAGAGGAAACAAAACTTTATTGATCTGCCACATCGCGCTGTAGCGGATTGAATACCGAAACTCAATCACTACAGCGCTGCGGCGGAATGAATATCAAAAGGGAATATTTAATTGATCGGCCCCAGTGTGCTGCAGCAGGCTTCCCCCAAAACTCAATCGCCACAGTGCGCCGCAGCAGAATAATAATTCGACTGGAATTTAATTGTTCTGCCATAGCGCGCCACAACGAAGAAATGCCGAAACTCATTTGCTACAGCGCGTCGTGGCAGAATTAAAATTTATATGGAATTAATTGCTCCATCGTAGTGCACCGCGGTGGGGAAAATATCGAAACTGAGATGCTACAGCGCTCCGCAGCGTGCTACAACTCCCGCTGTGCTTTTTACCAGAAACGTGCATTAATGATAGGATAGGGAAGGCCAAAAATTAAAACTAATTGCCTTCCCCAGCTATTTAGAAACTCCAAATTAATTAATTCTTGCCATTTCTCAAAGGAACATTGGAATAATCTTAATGACAAGCTATTAAAAACTGGGAATTAGAAAGGGTGAACAAATTTAATGAAAAAAGGGCTGAAGGCTTTCCTATATAATTTGTATTTTAGAACTAAGAAAGGGTTCTCAAATTTGACTCTTTCAGATCTAAATTGAAGGATAGCTATAAGAGAAAGAAGAACTCTCCAAGGAAGGAAGTAGAGTGTCGTTGCTTGAGAAAAAGGACATTGCCAAGGAGCTTGAAAGCAAGAAGAGAAAGGAGAAAGGAAAATCCAGAAAACCCCAAACACAGGGCTGTAGTCATGTGAAAACCCCAAACACAGGGTTGTAGTCATGTGAATGTAAATGGACAAATGGTGTTATATGTACTTTCTTGCAATGAAATAAAAATATATTTTAATATTTATTTAGATCGTTCTTGTAATTGTATGCTGTGATTAAATGAAAATTTATGTATCTGATAATGCTTGTAATTGAAATAATGCTTAGTAAACCAACACATCAAACCTAGGGGGAATGCACATAAGGGTCCTCTCACCGAACGATGTTCGCCGAGCAAGGATTTTCAATGTAAGACACCTCAGGATTGAAGTGAATAGTTTATTTAGTAACTTAATTATCTTGCGCTCCATGGCTCACCAATATGCATACAGCTAGGTATGTGTGCGCCAGTGCTTAGAACTCTGTGACAAGTTCTTGAGCATAACTGCACCGTACCTTGAGCTCAGTTGAGAGGCTTATGCATGTGAGCCAAGAGCCACTAATAGAGCTCTGCGGCTTAGCAGACGTGAAAGGAGGAAGATAACTCATTGAGTGCTCATGGATGATGTGACATAGTCCATGAAGCCCGATGAATCCACTTTCTTATCTGAACTGCGCGTGTAGCGCATAATGCTAGTTTGTGGAAATCAATATTTTGTGATAGCCTCATTAAAATATTATTTTGATAACCTAGATGTAGGAATTTTGAATAGTTTAAATGCCTTCTCATAAGAGTCTATGTGCTGAGATAGAACCCTAGTGTGTTCATCTCGTGCACTAGATTTAAACTTGTCGAAATTAGAGGACCAATCTAAGGAACACAATGTTCACTTGATTATGTTGCATGACAACAAGAACATTATGAATTGCATGAATTGAATACAACACCTGTCCCTAATAACTCACATAATAGAAACCCAAATCTTCATTCTTAATCAAATAATATCTTAAGTAAGGCTCTTGCATTGTTGAATTAGGAACCACCAAACTAAAAACATATTTTTTAAAAATTATTAAAAGTAGATATAACTTAGTATCAAAACCATCCCTTCCCCAAGGACAATAAAATTCAGAACTTACCTTCCATTGTTATTTCGGACCACATACACTTCCGTGAAAACGAAGACGCGTATTTGGGGTCTGTCAAGTTCTTGGCGTCGTTGCCGGGGAATGATTTTTGTTTTGTATTAAGTAAAATCTACGAGTAAATATTTATTTAGAATTTTCTTATTTGGAATATACTTTTTACCTTGCTGTAATTATATCTTTGTTAACTGTAGTGCTAATTGTAGCTAGTTTTTAATTTGGTCTCTTTAATTGCAACTGTTGTACTGTAATTGAATTACTATCGTTTTTTGATCTTGGCTGAATTTATAGAATTTGTAAGAGTAGGAGAAATTGTCCTGATTTATTATTTGACCCAGAAATTGAACGGACATACTTAAGTGCTAGGAGAGAACAATTTATTTTGATACAACAACAAACAGAAATGAGTAATGAACTAAGGAATCTTAGGGAAGTTCTTGAGAACAATAAAGGGAGAGCCCTTAGAGACTATGCCCTACAAACTGTAGGTGGAGTTCCAAATGCCATTGTGAGACCTACTATATAAGCAAATAATTTTGAAATTAAACCATCAACATTGAAATATAGTCCAGTATAATCAATTTAGTAGTCTAGCTACAGATGATCTTAAACTCACATATTTTAAATTTTCTAGAAATATGTGACACATTTCAATTCAATGGCATTTTTGATGATGCCTTTAGACTAAGACTATTCCGGTTATCATTGAGAGACAGAGTAAAAGGTTGGCTCAGTTATCTGCCTGGCAAGTCTATTAGAACTTGGGATGACTTAGCTAGAAAATTTTTAGCTAAGTATTTCCCACTAGCTAAAACTGCCAAGCTGAGAAATGAGATATCTAATTTCTCTCAGCAAAATGTGGAAAATCTATATGATAGCTGGGAGTGGTTTAAGGACTGCTTAAGGCAGTGCCCCATCATGGGTTTCCCTTGTGGATGCAAGTGCAAACATTTTATAATGGACTGAATACACCCATAAGGACACTCTTTGATGCAGTTGTGGGAGGATCTTTGAGTAGTAGAACCCAAGAGGAAGCCCATAACCTTCTTAAGGAAATGGAGAACAATGCATATCAATGGCTGACTGAGCGGTTAAATTCAAATAGGAAGAAGGTAGATAATGTAAGTGATTCAAATCAATTGGCTTCCTTGCAGACGGAAATTGAACCGTTAAACTAGAAAATTGAGGGTGTGAATGTAAATGCAATTCAAGAAGTAACTGTGTGCTGTACAGAGGTAACCACAATAGCATTTGCTGTAATTTGAATAACCCATTTGCACCCAACCAAACTGAACAAGTGAACTTCTTGAGGAATAACAACAATAACAATAACACCCAAAACAACCCTTATTCTAATACTTACAATCCAAGGTGGAGGAACCACCCAAACCTTTCTAGGAGTGAGGGGAATTCATAGGGAAATTATAATTCTCAACAATAAAATAGGCAAACCTAAATTTTCGATAACTCATATACTCCTAATCAACATAGAAATTAGGAAACAGGGTTAGAGTAATCCGGTTAGGCTTTTAAAATAGAAACTGTGCAATTTATGAAAAGAACTGAGTTGACCATGAACTAGCACAAAACCACAATTCAAGGAATTGAGGTATCTCTTAGGAATATTGAAGTCCAATTGGGACAAATTTCCTGACCACTGTCTACTCAACAGTAAGAGACTCTCCCAAGCTTGAAGGAAGTAATCCCAAGAGAGACGGTGAGTGTAATCAACTCATAAACAACAAAAATTGATTGCACAAAAAATTTCTCATCTTGTGAAATTATAGAAAACAATATAAGAGCCATTAAAAGAGCTGATTCGGGGAGGATTAACATTCCTTATATCATTGAAGGTGAAGTTCTCTTAGATCCCTTATATGATCTAGGAGCTTCTATCAATGTGATTCCTTTACAAATATACTCCCAGCTTGGAGTAAGGGGAATAAAAAAAATTCCAATCATTCTTAAATTTGCTAACCCTGACTCTATGACTCCCCTAGGAATTGTGAGGAATGTTCAAGTGGGAATAGGTAGTTTCATAATTATTATAGATTTTGTTATTTGTGAATGGGACAGGTGGAGTGAAAAGTCCACTGTAATTTTGGAGAAATTAAGCGAAGCTAACTCTATTAGTCATTTGGATACTTCATATGAAGGAAGTGACAAGAAGGGTTTAAGAAAGAAAAAGAAAGCTAGGAGAGGGAAGATAAAGAAGAAGGGAGCTTCTCTTCCAATATCCAAAGTAGGGGTAGAAGGTGAGGTGACTAAGGAAGTCATGAATTTGAGCACAATTCGTGTTGGTGCTCATTCATGTATTTCTAAATTATGGAAAAGGAAACCCCTGCTTGTGTAATCCCATAAAATTCTTAAACATGTCGAGCTGATGACTCTAAGAAAAGCTCTTCTTGGGAGGCAACCAAATTAATTTTTTTGCTACTTTTGAACTTAGGAGTAGGCTAGTTTAAATTATTTAAAAAAAAAAAAAGAGACAACCTATCAACAACTGAACAAAGAATTCTGAAAGTTGGTTTAATGCATGTGAAAAATTGCTTAGAAGGCGCCATAGTGTGCTGTAGCCGATTTTCCTGCCACAGTGCGCCGCAGCGGTTTTAGACGATATAGCACGCCACAGTGGATTTTGCTGCTACAGCGCACTGTAGCAATTTCAGACGCTATAGTGCACCGCAGCGGATTGCTACTACAGCACGCTGTAGCGGACTTAAGCACTTTCTTGAATTTTTACAAGTCCTTAGGCACTGTAGTACGCTACGGAACGCTACAGCGTGCAACACACAGCTGGAAGCAGCTATTGATTGCTTGGCTTCCCCAAGCAGTCAAGGTCGCTACAACATGCCTTGGGACTCAAAAACTGGAAATGGGGTGCTAAAATGTATGTTTTTCATAGAAATTAAAAACTGAATTCAATCACATTAATTACATGACATTGAATCAATCTTTGACTATCCTTAATCATGCTTTGAATTTAATTAAAACTAAGAAACCTTCGAGAATTTTTGGGTTCTTAAACATGGAGATAAGGGGGAGACACTCACTAGCTGAAGCTTATTCAACTGTCTTGCTCTCTTTACTCTAAATTGGTAAGCCACATTTAAGGAGAAATATCTTTTGGAAAGAAAACTATTGCCAGCAAGGAGGGTGTAGTTCCCACATCTAGTGAGGCATATAACAAGAAGAGGTTCACCTCAACTAAAGTAGAACAACTATTCAGCCAAGTCACATCAAGGCGGAAGCTCATCCGTGAGAGAAGTTTCGGGAAGATCTTACCAGTGAACCACGAGGATGTTTCACCACAAGGATGGAGGCAGCTAGTTTGCTCCCAGTTCAATTCCTACCCAACCATTATCCAAAAGGTTTATGCCAATGTTATTAATACGGTTGGACGTAAAAGTTTTGTGCAGGGGAATGTAGTAGTTTTTGGGCTCGAGCAAATCGAGCAGTTTTATGGGTTGAGGGAGGTGGGGGACTACTCCTACCTGGCCCTCGTAGATTCTCAGTATGACTCGGAGGAAATAGATAGTGAACTCACCCATGATGATGCAGGCTGGAGAGGAAATCTTACCAACATTCCTCGAGCCCTTCTCACAGACTCGAGCAGTGCTTTGCATGTTTTTATCTCCAACTTCATCATGCCATCTGGGCATCTCAGCGAGGTGACCCGGTCTAGGGCGATGCTCATGTGTGCAATTCATAGGCCTGGATATATTCATATCTCAAGTATTATTTTTGAGCAGCTCTAGAACGCCCTGACCGGGTCTTGTGCTACACTGACTTTTGGGTCATTAATTTTAGCAATTTGTGTGGCCCAAGGCGTCAAGTTGTTGTTTAGTGATGTCGTCGTCCCTCCTTGTGCTCCTCTTGAGCGTACTAATCTGAATGTTCACTCCTATGAGAGAAAGAGAACCAAGAAGACGAGGGGAGAAGAAGGTGAAGCCTCGACATCCACCGGCCGAACATTTTTGAAGAAGCTACTGATGCAACTCTACGCTTAACAATGGATTTGGGGAATGCAATGACAATGGACTTGCGATTCTGCAAGTCAAAAATTGTCCACCAGTGCAAATTCCAGTAGGAATTACATGAAGCCCTTGGAATGATGTTCAAAGACTGGAGCTTGCATGGAGGACCGGATGGATCGGTGCTACCATAGCCCCTGCTGATGACCCCATTCCGGATACCCCTTGGCTGTCAGACTACACTTACTAGAACGTGGATGGAGAAGAAGAGGAAAAAGATGATTAAGGATAAGGTTGTTTCTATTTTTTTGTTTTAGTACTTTCTCTTTTTGCTAATTTTTCTTTTTATTTTCCTTTTTATTTTGTTTTTCTTTTGGAATGAATAAATTTTGAACTTTCAATTCCTCACATGCTGTTTTAGTTTGCAAAGATTATCTTTTTTGAACTTTTCAATGTTATAAATTCAATAGAAAATTAAAATGTGAAGAATAATTTTATCAAAAATGGGCTTAATAAAAAGTGATAAAACTAATTGACATCCATAAACCTTCCAACTATGTGATAATCCTAGGTTGCATCAAGTCTCCAAATATTTAACAAGATCGATGCTAAAAGTCTATGTGTGGGGGTACGAAATCTAAGGAACAAAAATTAGTGAATTGCAAAAATTGAGTAAACTAATGAGTGTGCTAGGCTCCTATAGGACTTTATGATCACAAAGAACTGAGATAAAAATGAAGAAAAATATCTCACCATTGAGTTGAAATTCAAAATTAAATTAGGGATGAAAAAAAATATCTATCCAAAGTGTAAAAAAATTTGAGAAAAACAGAATGATGAAAAATATCTCTCATAAAAATTTGATTTATTCTTTGTGATTTATAAGAAGGTGCACATATGACACAAAACTCTTAGTCAATCACTAATGTCTAGCTAGTCTATGAATTTTTGAGGAACCTTTCTCCTTTATGAAGAAAATGCATTACAAACTTAAAATTGGAGACTAGACAAGCAACCAAGGAGTGGAACATGAGTTTGGAGTTATTTAATGGCAAAATAACTTGTGAATCAATTTAATTAAGAAACGTTTAAATGACAAAAAAATTCACATTGCTATTGAAAATTGAGTCTCATAATTTTAAAATCAAAAATATTTTTTTGAGTCGAGCAAGAATCTAAGTGTGGGAGTGTGATGAGTTCACAATCTATAATAAAATAAAGGCTAAAAATATACAGTTCCATGGTAATAACAGCTTTCTTTGATTAATTTTTATATATTTTCAGGTAAAAAGAGAAGCTTAGCGAAACCTGGAGCAAATCTGCCATTCTGGAACAAAATTGCCACAGCGCACCCCTGCACGTTATGGTGCGCCCTAGCAGAAAAGAGAGCAGACTGCAGTAACCTGGAGTGTTTCTGGAGACCTAGAGCAATACTGCTGTAGCGCGCCACAGTACGTCGCAGCATGCCAAGGCGACATTTATGAAACTTAAGCAGAGGAAACAAAACTTAATTGATCATCCACAGCGTACTATAGTAGATTGAATGCCGAAACTCAATTGCTACAGTGCGTCACGACGGAATGAATATCAAAAGGAAAAATTTAATTGATCCGCCACAGAGCGCTGTAGCGGGCTTCACCCGAAACTCAATTTCCATAGGCAAAATAATAATTTGAATGGAATTTAATTGTTCCACCATAGCACGCAACGGCGGGGAAATGCCGAAATCCATTCCTTACAGTGCGCCGTGGCAGAATAAAAATTTATATGGAATTAAATTGCTCCGTCGTAGAGAGCCACGACGAGGAAAATGCCGAAACTGAGATGCTACAGCGCGCTCCAGCGCCCGCTGCACATTTTGCCGGAAACGTGCATTAATGACAACATAAGGAAGGCCGAAAATTCAAACCAGTTGCCTTCCCCAGCTGTTTAGAAACTCCAAATTAATTAATTCTTGCCATTTCTCAAAGGAACATTAGAATAATCTTAATGGCAATCAATTAAACATTGGGATTTGGAAAGGGTGAATAAATTTAATGAAAAAAGGGTTGAAGGCTTTCCTATATAATCTACATTTCAGAACTAAGAAAGGGTTCCCAAATTTGACACTCTCAGATCTAAACTGAAGGACACCTGCAAGAAAAAGAAAAATAACTCTCCAAGGAAGGAAGTTGAGTGTCGTTGCTTAAAAAAGAAGAAGAACCTTGCCAAGGAGCTTGAAGGAAAGAAGATAAAGGAGAAAGGAAAATCCATAGATCTCCAAACACAGGGCTGTTCCTAGTATTCTCCTCAACCTTATTCTTGATTTCTCTTAAATCGAACCATGAAAGGGTTCTTATCTTTGTATGTTTCTCTTTTTATTTTTGTTATAATGGAAGGCTAAACTCCCTTGGGAAGGGTTGGGCTGTAGTCATGTGAATGTAAAGGGACAAATGGTGTTGTATGTACTTTCTTGCAATGAAATAAAAATCTATTTGAATGTTTATTTAGATTGTTCTTGTAATTGCATGCTATGATTGAATGAAAATCTGTCTATTTGAAAATGTTTGTAATTAAAATAATGCTAAGTAAACCAGCGCATCAAGCCTAAAGGGAATGCACGTAAAGATCCTTTCCATGAACAATGTTTACTGAGCGAGTATTCTTGGTGTAAAACACCTCAGGATTGAAGTGAATAATTTATTTAGTAACTTAACTATCTTGTGCTCCATGGCTCACTAATTAGTGTAAAGTTAGGTATGTGTGCATCAGTGCTTAGAACTCTATGACAATTTCTTGAGTCTAATTGCACCATACCTTGAGCTCAGTCGAGAGGTCAACGCATGTGAGCCAAGAGCCACTAATGGAGCTTTGCGGCTCAACAACCGTGAAAGGAGGAAGAGGACTCATTAAGTGCTCACAGATGATGTGACATAGTCCATGAAGCCCGATGAATCCACTTCCATATTTGAACTACGCATGTAGCATGTGATGCTAGTTAGTGGAAATCAATGCTTTTATGATCGCCTCAATAAAATATTATTTTGATAACCTAGACGTAGGAATTTTGAATAGTTTAAAAGCAATCTCATAAGAGTCCATCTGCTGAGATAGGATCCAAGTGTGTTCATCTCGTGCAGTAGATTTGAATTTGCCGGAATTAGAGGACTAATCTAAGGAACACAATGTTCACTTTATTATGTTGCATGAGAACAAGAACATGACGAATTACATGAATTGCATATAACATCAGTCCCTAACAACTCACAAGATGAAAACCCAACTCTTCTTTCTTAATCAAATAGTATCTTAAGTAAAGCTTTTGCATTGTTGAATTAGGAACCACCAAACTGAAAACATATTTTTTAAGAAATAGTAAAAGTAAACATAACTTAGTATCAAAATGATCAGTTCCCTGAGGACGATAAAATCTAGAACTTACCTTCCATTATTACTTCGGACCACGCACACTTGCGTGTGAACGCAGACGCATATTTGAGGTCTGTCACTCGCAACTCACTATTTGAGAGTTATTAATTACTTAAGTTACGTTAGGTTCATTATTGATATATTATGGCATTTACAAAATTAAGGAAAATTCTTTACTTATTTTATTCTACTTTTCTATGTTTTTTGATTTGGATAGATGGATGCTCACTTAACTTATTTTCCTCAACCTTGGCTCTGATACAAACTATAACGATCCTAATTTTAGATTAGGAACCCAATCTAATAATAGAGCATTACCATAACACTTAATATTGAATTAGAAGAAAACTAACCCATTATTAAGTGCTATGTGGCCAAGAACTTTTTGAGGCAAATAAGTTAGAAGTAAAAATGAATAATTAAGCAATATGAAGTAAGAGCATCTGTATTCACCATCCTAACCAAGCAAGTAAAATCAAAATACATCCATCATAGAAATAAAATAAAAATTTCACAAAATTAAGTTATTATAAACTGAATTAAAATAACTAAAGTAAATTCACTCGTCCTCACTAAAATGTAGTAAAGTAGAAGCAGAATCTTTAAGTTACAGGTGGTCGGTGCAAGTCATAGCTCCACTATCTAGATGATGATTCTGATCTACCATATTTGGTTTTTAATATGGTAAATCACAACCAATAAAGTAAAAATAAGTGATTAAACTTCAAAAGTCTAAGTACATTATAAAGTTACACATAATTTTATTTAATATTTTAAGCATATATCACATTAGCTATTTATAATTTAAATGAGTGAGTTGGGCACTTAGCATCAAAAGTAGGATATGAAAGTAAGTAAAATTAGTAAAGTAAAGAGTAAGAACTCACTAGTAGGTTTTCTCTATCTTGCATCAACAAGTAAGAAAAAATATACATCTTATAAAGGCTAGAAACTCCTAAAGTGCAAATGTAAGCATAAAAGGGTACTTGAATATGTCTAATGAAATTATGCTAAGTATTAAATAATAGAAAGTAGTGAAGTATAAAATGTAAGTAAAGCAACATACATTATAAGTAAAGTAAAAACTGTAATGTGAGGAAAACAATAATAAGTAAAATGGTACAGAAAAGTAAAGTAAAGTGAAGCTTAGTCACATGGACTAAATAAACATAGTTAAAGATTATGATAAATAAGTATAGCCTAAAGTCTTTGAAAGGTAATTGACAATCTAAAAGATTGT
This sequence comes from Gastrodia elata, assembly GCA_016760335.1. Taxonomy (NCBI): domain Eukaryota; kingdom Viridiplantae; phylum Streptophyta; class Magnoliopsida; order Asparagales; family Orchidaceae; genus Gastrodia; species Gastrodia elata. The sequence continues at coordinate 33,624,470 of CM028682.1, forward strand.
GATAATAATGATGTTAAGTTGTTTATATTTTATAAAGTATTGTTTTGCGGGCATATATTACAGAACAAAATGAGGAGTTAAGCACGCCTGCCAAACAAGTAAGAAAAGTGAGGTCTCCAAAAAACACACACACTCCTACTCTAGGATGTGAGGTCTCTTTATTACTCTGTAATGTGGTGCCCTGTACCCTCCACGGCCATGGTAATACTGATATTAGCATAAACACAAGGAGTGCGGTGCACCAACTATGGCAAATCCCCAACTCAAGTAGAGTCAGGTAAGACCCAACCCGCCTTAAGCTAAGGACTTGTCACCTGGAACTATGAACATTCATCAATACAGATCAAAGTAGCAGAAGCAAGAAACAGTATAGTTTAACATCCACATCATAGCATAGTATAAAAAAGTAAAAGAAACAGTAACTCAGCTCAAAGTGCAGAAAGTAAATCCATCCAGAATTTAATTATTACAAACTGAATTAGAAGAAAGAAAACATCTCTCAAACTCACTGTAGAAAAAGGAAAAAATCTAACTAAATGGTAGTAAGAAGGTCCTCCTCCTGCACCAGCTCCTCTCCTGTAGAACCACCAACAAACAACTCCAAATCTGATATTTGCCGGTATCACAAATGCCAGGGCCCCAGCCAACAAGAGAAAAATATTACAGTTAGACAAATTGTCTAAGTATATTTTAGGCTATTTAAGTGAACTGAATATTTAAAGATATCACATTAACTATTTTTAAACATGTAAGCAATATAAGGTGCATCAAGCTACAAAGAAAAGGATAACTATAAACTATTCATTTATAACTGAACAACAGGTTTGTAAACTAACGTATAAAATATGAAACTAAGTAAGGTGAGGCTAAAGAGTAAAAATAACTGCAAGTACTAAAATGAACTGATCTTAATATGCTTATGATCACATGAAGACATGCTGATTTTATAAAAGTAGACTGCACTGAAAAGTGCTGAAATGAACATACAAAATTAGTATTATAAACATGCCAATATTTAATAACTACTCAATGGGAACATATATTCAAGCATGCATATTTAATATATAAAAGGCCATTGAAGCATATGGCAAAAATAAGCTAAGAGCATAAATGAGCTAATAAGTAAAGCCACTAAAACATGTGGCAAAGCAAGCCAAGTACTAAAGTAAGGCCACTAAAGCATGTGGCAAAGCAAAACAATGGACTGAAACAGCACTAAAGTAAAGTATGCCTAAAATATAGTACTGCCATAACAAAGACAGGCCATACAAGGCCTTTGAATAGAAAGTTCAACATGTGTCCATCCTAGGCATCATCAGAGCTAGGTCCAAGTTAAACTTATAGAATAAGATATGTATCCATCATAACCAAACACTGAGCTAGGTCTGAGTCTAATCTATAACCAAAGTAGAGCCAAGGAAGTAGACTAAGCTAGGACATACTAAATTGAATGCACTAAAAGAATTAAATGAATGTTATGCTTTTCAAATATTAACTTAGTATGTATATTCCATATCCTAAGTTCACCTATTATGCTCAAGGAACAAGGCTCAATATTCAAAGTGTGCAGAGCAACCAAAGCTAAAATAAGCAAGAAACTCGACTAGACTTATGTGATATCTGTTATTATCTAATTTTTCCAAATCTGACTACTCTGAGAAGATACAAGTTTAGGATCTCCAATATCCAGCTATTAAGTACAAATCTCATATTACAACCATAATGTTAACATTGAAACTTAACAAGTTCTAACTTAAAATTAAATGATGACTATAAAGGTTTAAAGTAAATAATTCAACAACTTATTTATTATTTTCCTCATTTAACCAAAATCTTGATCAAGTAAATCAAGATCAAGGATTCTGGATCCAAACTCCACATATGGGGTTCAATTCCTGAATCCAAGGTAATCCTAATAAGGATCTAGGGTTCACACTCAAACATAATCTAAAGGTGCAAAATCATATAAGCTGAAGGATTTAGAAACTAAGATCTTAATGAAAGGTTATTCTAATATTATAAGATAAAACAACCATTTAAGAACTCAAAATCTAAGATCTATATTCAATCTTTAGGATAATTGTATTATTCTATAGATTGAATCAATCCTACACCCACATGGATGTTTCAAAAGGATTAATCAATAAATTAATTAAGGATGTTCAAAGAAGATGATTCAATTCAATTAGATAATCTAAAGTCTAAGATCTAAGATCTAAGGTTTGATCACTTTAGATCTCAACTAAACCTATTTTGGTCAAAATGACCAAAATACCCCTCTTAAGGCTAAAAATGAGATTTTAAGATTTAATCATCTAAATTGATTTAAGTCTATTTTAATGAGTTTCTTATTGATTAGTGAAGCAGGCTAAACACTTATCTTAGGAATTGGTAGTATTACTAGCTTAATTATCACTAATCACACTTTAAGGCCAATTAGGATGATTAAGGGAATTAAGGCATACTAGGAAGATCCAAACATATTTATAGGCTCTACTATACTTAATAAAGCATTAGGTACTAGATTCATCAAAATTAGAGGTTAATCTAAGGCTTAATTTACTAATCACATATTAGGGTGATTAGCAAATTTAATATTTTTAGGCTATCTTTAATAGTGTAAATAGGTTCCTTAAGGTCTTATGAGCATCAGAGACCTTAATTAATATTTTTGGACATTTAATGAATTAATTATGATTTAAATAAAAATAGAGAAAGATTAGGCAATTATTTTAAATCTAACCATTAGATTCTTGATTTTATTTTATATTATTATTCCTTACATTTTTCTGATTAAAATAGTATATTGGATCATACCATTTGGATAAGTATAACTAAAGGTATTTAAATAATTTGTTATGTATTTTTATTTAAATCCAAATCATAGGTTTGCATTTATTAATTCATTTAACAGAGGAAATATAATCCCAAAATTATATTATTTAACCACGGCCCAAAATTGAACCGCACGGGTCGGGAAAGGCCCGACCCAATGCGCCAGTGCATTGTCCTCGCGCCTAATGCCCGATGCCCGTTTCTTTAAGGTAGCTTCAGACGCACAATTCTCCACGTACATGCCACACCGCACCCTGATCTCAACGGACACACCTTTAGGGAACTAAGACATATTGATTGAGGTAAGAACCCCCATCTAGGACATGCTGGATTACCGGGGTGCTACTCGACTGAGATGCACTAAGAGAGAGGGGTTAGGGTTTACTGTTAGGGAGTAATTCTCCTTACAAAAGCCACTAAAAGGATGGGGCTCGATCCATACACCAATAGTGAGGTGAGGAGAGTCGAACCCCCCAAAATTTCGCAGCCTGGGGTGCAGCCGATCGCTGGATCCTCACTTGGACCTAGCCATGACTCGGCCGCTAGCTCAATCGATTGATATGATCTATCAGAGCTAGCTTAGACCATGTGAACCATCAGGTTAGGTTCCTAGAGGGCTAAGGGAGCTAGACGACATCCAGAGGCAATAATTGAAGAGTTGGAATCGATGAATCGAGCTTATACAGTTCAGTGGAAAAAGGCGGTACCTGAAGATGGGGTTGCAAGCACAGCCAAAGGGAATTAGGAGGCTTCCGAGCTCACCAAGCTGTAGGGGATGCCGGGATTGGCTGAGTTAGACGACAGCTCTAGGGGGTTCAATTGGGAGAATTAGGAGATCATAATGAGCAAAACAACTCACTATGATGCTCTCAGGGTATATATAGGCGATAAGGAGCACTGAGGGTGGATTCCAAAGGTTAGGATTCATGGCATCAGCTTGGGCCGAAGGGGAGCCTAGGTTCAACGGTTCGAGGGAAAATTCAGGAGGTTACTACCGGCAAGAGGTCACTCCGAGGGTAGATGAGGAAATTCAGTCACTATCGTACTGCCACGGGGCTGGAGAGAATCTGGCTGTCAGGGGGACTAGACACGTGATGGGCGAGAGGAAGGGGATGATCCACAGTCACGGGGCGCTGGGAACTGTCTGATCGCAGAGCCGTTGGTCTCGAACGGCTCTGATATGCCACTTAAATGATTAATCGTGGATTAGCTAACAGCCATCGGATACACTTGCTTGATTCGACATTTAGGATTAGATCTTACCATGGAGGAGATCCCGCCATTGGATGGATTGCGCTAGGATGCGTGCTAACACATCCATTGGTTGAATTCCATGCGCCGCCATCGGGACCCCGGAGCAGATCTGTCGCGGTCCCGAGAGAGAATCACATATATTAAAAATATAAATATAATTAATTTAATTAATATTTATTCATTTAATAATTAACTTTAATTCTAATTAATTTTATAAATCCAATTTAGGATTAAATGAGCTCTAAAAATTCCCAAAATTTCACCCTTAGCTAATTATGGTGTGAGGAATTCAAAAATGAAATTAGATTTTAATTTGGAGATCAATTTAATTTAAGTATTTTTCAAGGCTTAAAAATAGGCAAAAATACCAAAATTCTCAATTAAGCTTCGATTCATCCCAAACTTATAGGGGTAGGTTTAAATGACTCAATGAGTCCAATGGAATCAAAATTAGAACTTGGTTTAGCTTAATTAATCTAATTTTAGCTAAAGTAACAACTAGGGTTATTACAAATTTCCCCACTTAAGAACGATGTCGTCCCTAACATCACTTAATGAAGAAAGTACTACTAGGACTAAAAATTTAAATAAAATAGATAGGAAAGAAAAGAATAGTACATGGACTTTCAAAGAGCTGTGGATATTTATTGCACATATCCACTTCTTTTTCCCAAGTAGATTCTTCCAAAGATCAATTCTTCCACTAAATCTTGACCATAGGAATTGAGCGATTTCTTAGCTACTTTTTGATCACGAGCTAAGACCTTGATAGGTTCTTCGGCATAAAAAAGATCAGGTTGAATTTTTACTGCCGGATGCTGAACGAGATTAGAAGGGTTCCTGAGACATCTTCTTAATGATGATATGTGAAACACATTGTGAACGGCTGTAAAGTTATTAGGAAGATTCAACCTATTGGCAGATGATCGTACTCTGGCCAAAATCTCAAAAGGTCCAATATAGTGGGGACTGAGTTTTCTTGTTACACCAAATCTGTAGACACCCTTCATTGGACTTACTTTCAGATAAGAAGAGTCTTCAATATTGAACTCTAGGAGATGATGATGAGCATCATGATATTTGCTCTGATGATATTGAGCTGAACGAATCCTCTAAGTAATTTAGTGAATCTTCTTGTTAGTTTCTTCAACTAACTTAGAATCAAAAAGTTGAACGCTTCCTATTTTTGACCAAGCTAACGGAGTACTGCATTTTCTACCATACAATGCCTCACAAGGAGCCATTTTAATACTAGCATGGAAACTGTTATTGTAGGTAAACTCCACTAATGGAATGTGATCTTCCCATGAACTGGTGAAATCAAGAACACAAAGCCTAAGAAAATCCTCTATAACTTGATTTACTCTTTCAGTCTGACCATCCATTTGAGGATAAAAAGCTGTACTAATAGCTAGAGTAGTACCCAAATTTTGGTGCACAACTTGCCAAAACTTAGAAGTATATCTGCTATCTCTATCGAATACGATTGATTTTGGAATACCATGCAGACTGAGAATTTCCTTGATATAGAGATTTGCTAACTTCTCAACAGAGTCAGTTTGACGGATAGGAAGGAAGTGTGCTGATTTAGTTAAACGGTCTACTATAACCTAGATTGCATCAGCACCAAATTTTGCACGAGGCAATCCCATGACAAAATCCATAGATATATCGAACCATTTCCATTCAGAAATTATTAATGGATGCAGAAGACCACCAGGTCTTTGATGCTCGGCCTTTACCAAATTGTGGGTATGAAACTTAGCCACAAAATTGGCTACATCCTTCTTTATACCGAGCCGCCAAAATGATTGCTTTAGATCTTGGTACATCTTAGTACTACCTGGGTGAATGTCATACCCAGAATTATGGCCTTCAATCAAAGCTTTGCGATGTATGGATTTAGGAATCCACAAATGATTTCCTTGATAAATTACACCATTATGCATTTGCAACACATGACGATGACCACCTTCAATATCTACTTTAAATTTTAGATAATCATCATCCTTGGTCTGCAAGATAGAGACATCTCTGTGGAAGGTGGGTTCCACATTGATATTTACTAGAAGAGAACTTAGCATATCGCCACTGACTGAAGAAATCTTTAGCTTATGAAATTCTTATTCCAAGGAACTGGAGGCAATCATAGAAGATAAAGTAGCACAACAGCTAAGAACATTAGCCACTATATTTGCTTTCCCTAGATGATACTGAATGCTCAGATCATAATCACTAATAAGTTCTAACCATCTCCTCTGTCAACAATTCAGTTCTCATTGAGTGAAGATATACTTCAAGCTTTGATGATCAGTGAAAATTAAACACTGAACTCCATATAAATAGTGACGTCAAATTCTTAGAGCAATGATTACAGTGGCAAGTTCATGATCATGAACTGGATAATTTTTCTCAAGGGGTTTTAACTGATGAGAGGTGTAAGTGATTACCTTACCCTCTTGCATTAACACACAACCTAGACTAATTCCAGAGGCATCAGTGTACACCTGATAGTTCAAGCCTTCCTTGGGCAGAACAAGTACTGGAGCGGTAGAGAGTGCGTCCTTCAGGATTTGAAATGCTTCCTCGCATTCAAGGCTTCAAATGAATGGAATGGCTTTTTGAGTTAACTTAGTTAAAGGCGAGATGATCTGGGAAAAAAATTTAATGAACTTTCTGTAATATCCAGCTAATCCCAAGAAACTTTTGATATCAGTGACTGACTTAGGTTGAACCCAATCCTAAACAATGCTTGCTTTGTTTTGACCTACACGAATACCCTGGGCATCGAATACATGTCCCAAGAATGCAATTGATTTAAGCTAGAATTTTCACTTGGAGAACTTGGCATACAGTTGATGTTCACGCAGTGCTTCTAATACTAACCTCAGATGATCTTCATAATCTTTTAAGGTTCAATAATAGATGAGAATATCCTCGATAAAGACGATTACAAATTTGTCTAAATATGGCTTAAGAACTCGTTGCATCAAATCCATAAGGATTGATGGCGCATTGGTGAGTCCAAAAGACAACCACTAAGAATTCAAAATGACCATAGCAAGTACGGAAAGTGATCTTTCCTACATCATCTTCTTTTACTCGCAATTGATGATATCCAGACTTCAAGTCAATCTTAGAGAATATGACAGCTCCAAACAATTGGTCGAACAAATCATCAATTCTAGGCAATGGGTATTTATTATTTATGGTGACTTTGTTTAGTTCATAATAATCTATGCACATTTGCATAGATCCATCCTTCTTCTTTACAAATAGAATGGGTGCTCCCCAATGAGACATACTTGGCCTAATAAAGCCTTTATTCACGAGCTCTTGCAACTGTTCATTGAGTTCTTGAAGTTTCTTAGGCGCCATTCTTTACGGAGCTTTATATAGGTTGGGTACTCAGAATCAATTCAATAGAGAACTCTACTTCTCTAGGAGGAGGTACACTAGGCAAATCTTTTAGAAACACATCGATGAATTCCTTAAATACTTTATAATTAGAGAGAGGGATACTTTATTTTGCCTCACCCATCATAGTGACTAGAAAAGCATCACAACCCTTACTGATCAATTGTTCAGCTTTTATAGCATTGCTTAATAATAGTTGTGTACTGACTTTTCTTATAAAGGTTTTAGACTTTCCTTGGGAATGAAGAGTGACTTTCTTCTTAAGGCAATTTATCACATCATTATTGTCACTGAGCCAATTCATTCCAAGGATGATATCAAAGTTTGCTAATAGCAGGATGATTAATTTGGAATACATTACATAATTTATGAGTACTGAGTTGGGCTCCAGATGGAAGTCCAACACTTAATGATTTTGCTAAATTGTACGAGTGTGGTTTAAGAATATTGGCAAAACATTCAGAAATAAATGAATGACTAGCACCAGTGCCAAATAACACATTGCAGGGATGGTCATTAAAATATAGCATGCTGAAAATTATTTATACGAATCGCCTTAATAAATTGCAATGCTTAAGGTACAGAAATGAAAGAAAAAGTCCAGAAATGTATACCTGAAACCACATTATTGTCTTTTGCGGCTTCCAGAGGCATTAAAGCATATACTCGCACAAGATCAACATGACGGTTGTATACCTGCTTCCTGGGATTATTCTCGAACTTAGGAGCTGAGGGCTACTTTGGAGCAACTTCAGATGCAGGGACTGGCATTATTGCCAAAACAGGTTCTCTCCTATTCTGCGGAGTTGCCCTGAATACTTGGTTCTTCTGATACTACTTAATCTGAACTCCATCCAATGTCTCTGTGTAGGTACAATGATAAAGTAGGTGGCCTGGATGCCCACATTTGTAGCACTTATGGACAAAGTGGTAGCACTTGCCATACGGATGAGGCCTATTAAAGCCTTGAATGGGTTTGCCAGTTGGTGCAACTTCGATTTGATAGACCTTTGCAGAGTGAGGTCTATGCCTTTTGAAGGCTTCATGTCGGTGAGGAGTTGACTGCATCTTTCACATGAGATCTCTTTTTGAGTGATGGTGCTCAAGAACCTTGGCTGTCTTTACTAGCTCAAAGAAGCTAGTCAGACGAAGTGGAACAATCAGATCTTTCAGTGAATCTCATAATCCACTGAGAAAGTGATGGCACTTAGCCGATTCAAATTAAATAATCTCTAGGGCAAAACAAATCAACCTTTGAAACTCTCTTTCATAGTTGGCGACAGAACGACATCCCTGAGTCAACCTCAGAATCGTATCCGTTATGATGTTTTGTGCAGACGGGGGAATGAATTCGGCCTTGAATGCATCTACGAATTCATCCCAAAGGATGTCTTCAAGTTCATAATCAACGAATTTGGTATTTCTAACCTCGTCCCACCAGTATTCTGCCTCAGCATGGAACAGATGTGTCATAAGACGGATGGCTTCTGAGTTTTAGATTTTCAAACTGATTAGATCCTTTTCGATAGTTTTTAGCCAATCGGCTGTATCCATTAGAGATAAATTTCCATTGAAGGTGGAAGGCCTTAATCTTAAGAAGTTGTGGAGAAGACCATCCATGGAATGATGGGAAGGAAAAGGATGTTGCGAAACAGGAACAACAAGAGATGTAGTAATAGCTGGTACTGAATGATCGGACATCATCTTCTGCATTGCAAGTGCTTGCTGAGCTTGATTCTCTAACAAGGTTGCCACCATTGCTCAAAGATAAGTTATTTCATCAAAAGAACTGCTCGAAGCGACATTATTCTTGATAGGGGTAGCAGCAGGAGGTGATCCAGAATTCATTCTAATTAAGCAGTATAAATCTAGATTTCAGAATCATTATTAGGAAGACAATAATTAATTTTCTAATAGATGCCAAAAAATTCTCATTACTTTTGGAATGTGGGATTGCATAAGATTTAGAAAATGCCAAAAATCATAGCACTACTAATATCAAGGAATGACAATTACTCTAACTAGCACTTAAACATCCTTAATATACTCACCCCTAAATGCCACACAAAAATCCTCAAAAGTCACTCCCCGACGCTTCATCTTGTGTTTCCTCTCAAGCCTTCTAATGGTGTCAGACCACCTGATTCCTGCATAGTCTAGCATTTGATCTGTCACAATGTCCACATAGAGTGACTCAGGACACTCTATGTGCCTCAGGGCTGACTCTATTCGGTTTAACCATTCCCTTGTGTAGATAGGAAAGTCTAGCCCTCGATATGCCGTTTGATGTAGAAAATTGTCAAAGACTAGGTTCCTTTTGTTGAAACTCCTTCGATTTACCATTTACTCTCTTGTTTCCATTTGAAACTATAGCTCCAAGCTGACTCATAGGCTCATAGATAGTAATCCAAGTCAGACTCTTCAGAATCCATTTAACTCTAAGAGAAGAATTTATTAACTTTTGTTAAACTAGAGGCAACTAGAATTTTTTTAGGATATGAGCATTTTCATTTTACATTTTTTAGAGAGTTATCGATAGTACTATGTTATGGATGTTATATCTTGATGTTTGTACTTCAGAAGAATGGTCCATTAGATAGAAAGGAATCACAAATCCCATTCTAACACCTTATGGTATTCTCTGATACCAACTGTGGTGCCCTGTACCCTTTGTGGCCATGCTGATACTGATATTAGCATAGACATGAGGAGTGCGGTGCTCCAACTGTGGCAAATCCCCAACTCAAGTAGAGTCAGGTAAGACCCAACTCGCCTTAAGCTAAGGACTTGTCACCTGGAACTGTGAACATACATAAATACAGACCAAAGTAGCGAAAGCAGAAAATAGTATAGTATAACATCCACATTACAGTATAGTATAAAAGAGTAATAGAAATAATAACTCAGTTCAAAGTGTAGAAAGTAAATCCATCTAGAATTTAATTATTACAGACTGAATTAGATGAAGGAAAAGATCTCTCAAACTCACTACAGAAAAAGGGAAAAATCTAACTAAATGGCAGTAGGAAGGTCCTCCTCCTGCACTGGCTCCTCTCATGCAGAACCACCAACAAACAGCTCCAAATTTGACAATTGCTGGTATCACAAATGCCAGGGCCCCAGCCAACAAGAGAAAAAGGTTATAGTTAGACAAATTGTTTAAGTACATTTTAGGCTATTTAAGTGAACTAAATATTTAAAGATATCACATTAACTATTCTTAAACATGCAAGTAAAATAAGGTGCAAGATAGATTCATGTTATTCAATCAACCTTCCATTTCAATCCCAAGGTGTTTTACACTGTGAATCCTCACACAACAAACTTGTGTTCACGGTGAGGACCTTTATGTGCATTCTCTTTAGGCTTGAAATATCACATTGACTTAGCATTTTTTCATTACATTTGCTTTAATGAACCAAATATTTCCAATCATTCCATAGGATGCAATCAATTACATATCTCAACATAAGATGAAAATATTTTTTCATTAATGATAATTCATACAAGCACCCTTTGTCCCTTTACTCTTACATTATAAAGGCACAACCCTCCCCATGGAGGGTTTAGCCTTCCATTATAGTAGTAAACAAAGAATATACATTCAAAAAATAGAACCCTTTCATGGTTCAACTAAAAGAAGATCAATAAGAAGAGTTAAGGAGAATAATAGGAATAGCCCTTTCGCGGCATTCACTGGTTCTTCCTTGGCCTTCCTATTTTTTTCTCTTCTAGCTTTTTGGTAGTAGTCTTCATTTTCCTTCTCTAGCAATGGTACTCTTCTTCTTTCCTTGGAGAGGTCTTCATCCTATTCTCTTATAGCAAGCTTTTATTTTTGATCAATGAATGTCATGAAGGGTGACCTCCTCTTAGTCATGAATGGCAGTTTAAATAAGCAAGCCTTTAGCCCATTTGCAATGAATTCTCCATCCTTTCAATTCCCAGGTTTTCATTGCTTGCAATGATAAATATTTTGAGATTCCCTTGAGAAAATGCAAGGAGTTAATCAATTTGGAGTTTCAAACAGTTGAGGAAGGAAAAAAAGTTTAAATTTCTAGCTTTCCCTATATTATCATTAATGCTTAATTCCTGGCAGAATTTATGGCGCGCACTGCGGCGTGCTGTGGCGGGCTGTGGAGCGCTATAGTACTTGAACCTTCGTATGAATTCCGCTCGGACACGCTGTGGCGGATGTATTAAATTTCTTTTGATTTATCTGTTAATCCTCTTGTACCACTACAACGCGCGGCAGCGGCTTCATTTGAGTATCAGACTCGCTGCAGCTCGCGGTGGCGGAGATATTTACGAATTTTCACTAAGTCCAATCTCGCTATAGCGCATGGTAGCGGCCGAACTTTTGTGTTGCCTCCGTTGAGGCACGTTGTGGCAGATCAATAAATCTTTATTTCTTTTTTATTCCGCTGTGGCGTACGATAGCGGTTGAACTTTTGTATCTGATTAGCTGTAGTGCGCGGTCGCGGAAAAGCAATTCTTGAATTCCTTTTCACTCCGCAATGGCACATGGTAGCGGCTGGACGTTCGTATCAGGTCCACTGCAGCACATTGTAGCAGTTCTATTAAATCTTCTTATACTAAGTTTTGTTTTATAAGTGCCGCTGTAGCACGTGTTAGTAGTTGATCTTTCGTATGGGATCCGCTATGGCGCGCTATAGTGATTCTGTTAAATCTTCATGTGATGAGTCTAGTTTTTATCAATACCGCTGTGGCATGCGGTAGCAGTCGAACTTATGTATCAGATCCACTATGGTGCTCTATAGCGCGTTGGGGCGCGCTACGGCGGTTTTCCTTCAAAAATTCAGATTTTTTCCAGATTTTGCTCAGCTGATCTCTTATCTTAAAATGTAGAAAAACTCCTCAAAGTAGACCATTCCATTCATGAAGTGTTTGTATTTATTCATTATTTTTATTATAAATCTTGGACTTATCACACTCCCACACTTATGTTCTTGCTCGTCCTCAAGTAAGCTCAAAATTTATCTTTCTGAAATTGAATTATGTGACAATTATGATTATAATGTGAAGTGCATTGTCAATAAATTGTTTGTTTGATTACTGTGATTTCTAATAATTCAGCTTCTACTACAGTTCAAACTCAAGTTCAACTCCTTCATTGCCTTTCTAGTTTCCAAACTTAAGTTTGTGATGCTATTTCTCAAATAGCGAGAAGTTCTCTAGGAATTCTTAAATAGGTTGGGCTTGAATGAATGACTTAGAGTTTCTATGCCATATGTGCTCCTTCTTATAAATCATAATAAACTATTCTAAATTCAGGAGAGATACTTTTCATCATCCAGTTTCTCTTAAATTTTATACTTGGGAGAGATTTTTTTTTTCATCGCTAAATTTATTTTGATTTTTTTATTCAGCTCATGGGAGAGACATTTTTCTTCATCCCTATCTCAATTCATTATGATCATGAAGTCATACAGGAGCTTAGCACACTCCTAGGTTCACCTAATTCTTGCCCTTCTCTTTTTACTGAATACCTTAAATTTCCTTACTCCCACACTTAGACTCTTAGCATCATTCTTTTTTAAATCATTGGAGACTTGATGTAACTCAAGAATATCATCTTGTTTGGATGGAATTAGAGTTGTCAATTAAGTTTAATCAAACTTTGTTTCAGCAATTTGTTATGACAAAGTTCTTCACCTTTGACCTCTTTATTGAATCCAAGCAATTTAAACTTTCAGAAAAATTTTTATATTATCTTTGCAATTTAGTTTATTATAGCAGCATATGGGGAATTAAGCAAGTCCAAGATTTATTTATTCAAAAGAAAAACAAAGTACAAAGGAAACTAAAAACAAAAATAAAACAAAAATAAAAGAACAGAAAAGATACAACCTTGTCAATATGGGTTGCCTCCCACCAAGCGCTTAATTTAACATCTCAGCCTGACGCTTGTAGTACCGCCTACGTGATTCCTTCCAAGGGAAGGTCTTGCAATGTCCATCTCCCTTTTTCCTACAGATTTTTGACATACTATAATTATACATCTGCGCTTGCATGCAAGTGTACGTGGCCTAAAGTAATAATTTAGAAGGTAAGTTCCGAGATTTATCATCCTCAAAGAATGGTGTGTTTTATTACTAAGGTATATCTAGATTCAATAATTTTTAAATGGTATGATTTCAGTTTTTGATTTGATTCTGTAAACAATGCAAAATTTAGATTTAAGAAACTATTTGATTTAGAGAGGAGAGTTGTTTCCTCCATGTGGATCGATAGGGACTCATGCTGAATTACTTCTTAAGCACCTTTCATTCTATTATAGTCATGCCAAATAATCAAGTGCACATTTTATTCCTTAGAGTTGTCCTCTAATTCCTACAAGTTCAAATCTTGTGCATGAAATGAACGCACTAGGGTTCTATTTCAGCACAAAGATTCTCATGAGCTCACAATTAGAGCATCTTAGGTTTCCTATGTCTAGTTGTTCAAGATAATAGTTTTAATTAGGTGATCTCATGAGCATTAATTCCACTAACGAGCATCTTGCGTATCACACGCAGTTCAGATAAGGAAGTGATTTCATTTGGCTCCATGGACTATGTCACTTCATCCATGAGCTCTCAATGTATCCTCTTTCTCCTTTCATGTATGCTAAGCAATGGAGCTCCATTACTAGGTCTTAGCACACATGCTTTGACTTCCTGATTGAGCTTAGAGCATGGTACAGTTGGGCTCAAGAACTTCTCACATAGTTCTAAGCACTAATGCACACATGTCTAGCTCTTAAACCAAGTTGTGAGCTATGGAGCACAAGACTTTTATTTTGATGTTCATATTTATAATTATATTTTCTTAACATATTTTTCATTGAGTTCAGTGCATGATTTTTAAGTATTTCATTAAGTCATTTAAACACATAATTTTTTTATTAACTGCTAGAAGAAGTTCTCTAATATTCATTAAGTCCCTTACATTTCACAATGGACTCAGCCCAACCCTCCCCAAATAGGTTTAGCCTTCCATTATAGTTGAGACATAAAGAAAAACATACAAGGATGAATACTCTTTCATGATCTACTAAAAAGAAACTGAAATTAAGATTAGTAGTGTATTAGGAACAGCCCTTAATGAGGTTCTCTAGATTTTCCCTCTTCTTCCTCTCTTCCTTTCCCTTAGCTCCCTAGTGCAGCATTTACTTCTTTCTTCTCTAGCAATGGCCTCTTTAACCTCCCTTGGAGAGGTCTCCTTCTTCTTCTATGCAACCCCTAAAAATCTAGAATTTTGGAGGGAAAATGGGAACCCTTCTCATGTCAAGAGAGGTTGCATTTATAGAGGAGTCATTATCCCTTCTCTTTCTTTCAATATCTGCCTTTTTCCCTCGACATTTCTGATGTAATGAGTGCACATCCCACTTGATGCATGAAATGATTTCTCCTTTTACATTTTTAAATCTTGTAATCATTTCAAAACCCTCATTTTCTCTTAAAAAATATTCTATTGGCAGAGGATATTTCAGCTGGGAGACGTGCTGCTGGCTAGGGGTCTTGTCACAGCTGCAATTAATGCTTTGAAAAGATAGAAAATATTGTGCTCGCTGTAGTGCGCTGCAGTGTGCTGTGCTGCAGTAGTTTAAGTTTGTAACCTCATCCGCAATAGTGCACTGTAGCATCTTTATCTTTCGAGATTGTTTCGCGGTAGCACTACAGCGCGCTGTGACGCACTGTAGCGATTTAAGTTTGAAAACTTACTCGCTGTGGAGTGCGGTAGCAGCTAGGTTTCGAAGTATTAGTCCACTGAGCCCTTAAGGCTTCATCCGCCGTAGTGCACTATGGCGTGCTGTAGCACACTGTGGCGCGCTGTAGCGGTTTAAGTTGGAAAACATAACTGTGGTAGCACACTGTAGCTAATTAAGTTCAATTCATCTTCCGCGGTAGCGCTATGGCGCGCTGTGGCATGGTGTAGCAGAATCGCTCCAGATTTTGGGAATCCCCTTAGATTAGTGCTTTCTGCTTGCTAGTAGCTAGAGCGCGCTGTGGCGCGCTGGAGCGGTTTTCTCCCATAAATTATAGAAATGTTCCAGATTCTCCCAAAATTTGTTGTGCTCTCAATTTTTCTTAAAAATGAGCAGAATTTTATCAAAGTATGCTACTTCTAATATAGATTTGAAAGATATTTTCCTTTATTTATGGTATAAATTATGGATTCATCAATTTTCTTCTTTCAAGCTAGGTTTTAGATGCTACCCATTCACCTTGAATGTGACTTCTTTTGAAGTGATATCTATCTCTCCATAGGGGTAAATCTTCTCTATTGTAAGAGGACCTATCCACCTTGACTTTAGCTTTACTGGAAACAATCTCAACCTTGAATTAAGTAGGAGGACCTTCATTCCAGTTTGAAAATGCTTCAGTTTTATCAACTTGTCATGCATTTTTTTGTTTTTTCTTTATAGATTTTGGATCATTCATAAGTATTAAGCTAGAATTCGCTAAGTTCACTTAATTGCAGCATTCTTTGTTCTCCAATTTGTTTAAAATCAAAGTTTAGTTTTTTAATGGCCCAAAAAACATGGTGCTCCAGCTCCACTAGTAAATGGCAAGATTTTCCATAAATTTGTTTGTAGGGGGACATTCCTAAGGAAGTTTTAAACATAATTCTATATGCTCATAGGGCATCTTGAAGTTTGGAGGTCCAATCCTTTATATTTTGGCTTACTATTTTCTTAAGAATTTGTTTCAGTTCCCAATTAGAAACCTCAACTTGACTACTAGTTTGAGGTTGATAAGATGCACCCACCTTATATTTCACCCCATAGCTTTTCAGTAAATTTTCTAGGTGTTTGTTACAGAAATTTTTTCCTCCATCACTTATCAAAATTCTACGCATTCCAAATCTTGCTAGCACATATTCCTTAAGAAATTTAATTACAGTTTTTGCATCATTGTTCATGCACGTAATAGTCTCCACTCATTTTGATACATACTCTACAGCCACCAGGATATACATGTTCGATTAGGATGGTGGAAATGTGCCCATGAAATCAATTCCCCACACATCAGATAACTAAACTTCAAAGATCTCATTTAAGGGAAGCTCATCTCTTTTATCCAAATTTTTGGTTCGTTGGCATTTATCACAGCTTTTAACATAAACAATAACATACTTAAATAGTTTTGGCCAAAAGAACCCCGATTGAAGCACCTTAGCAGCAGTGCGGTCAATCCCATGATAACCACCATAAGGAGATGTGTGGCAATGATAAAGAATGTTGTTGACTTCAAATTCAGAAATATATCTCCTTAAGAGTTGATCAGCATAGCATTTATAAAGAAAAGGACATACCAAAAGTAGTTTTTTATTTCGGCAAAAATTTTTTTCTTGGTTGAAAATTTAAATATGTTGGTATAACCCCTCGCGCAATGTAGTTCATGTAGTTGGCAAACCGAGGAGGTGCTATTGAAGCAATGGCATAAATTTTTTCATCGGGGAAAGTCTAACAAATATTATTTCCTTCCTCATGATCAAGGTGGGTCAATCTAGAAAGATGATCAGCCACCACATTGTCACACCCCTTTTTGTCCTAGATTTTAAGGTCAAATTCTTATAGAAGTAAAACCCAACGTATGAGGTGTGGTTTGGCTACTTTCTTCTATAGAAGGTATCTTATGGCAGCATGAACAGTGTAAGCAATAGTTTTTGACTCAATTAAATATGAGATGGATTTATTGAATGCAAAGATAATAGCTAGTAATTCCTTTTAAGTTGTGGCATAATTTTGTTGGGCATCATCCATAACTTTGCTAGCATAGTAAATTGAATAAAAAGTTTTCTCTTTTTGTTGGCCAAGGACAGCTCCTATCGCAAGATCACTCGCATCACACATAATTTTGAAAGGGAGATTCCAGTTTGGAGCAAAAATTATGGGAGCAAAGATCAATGCAGTTTTTTATGATGTTAAAATGTTTCAAACAATCATCATCAAATTTGAACTCAACATCATTCCCTAGAAGTCGGTATAAGGGTTAGTTTATTTTTGAAAAATCTTTGATGAACCTTGATAAATCCATAATTTATATCTTAAATAAAGGAAAAATCTCAATCATTTTTTATATCAAAATAACTGTCTAGATGAAATTCTGCCTATTTTCTGGTAAACTGCAAGCCCAACAATTTCTGGACAATTCTGGAAGGTTTTTGCAATTTCTAGAAGAAATTTGCTGCGGCGCACTGAAGTGCGCAGCAGCGCAGCACAGCTACTTGCTTGTAGAAACCTCTTGACAGGTATATAACTGAATTTTGGAACATGATTGCTACGGCGCCACAGCGCACCCCAGCGCACCATAGTGGGAGAACATGCGGGACTCTGGCGCTGCAGTGCACCACTGCGGGAGAACTTGTGGACTCAGGCGCTGCAGCGCACCACAGCGAGAGGACTTGCGGGACTCGCGTGCCCCATCGCGCCATAGCAGAAAGGCTTGTGGGGCACGAGCGCTGTCGCGCGCCACAACAAGAATACTTGCGGGACTCGATCGCTGCAACGTGCCATAGCGGGATGACTTGCGAGACTTGATTGCTATAGCGCGCCATAACAGAAAGACTTGCGGGGCTCGAGCACTATATTGCGCCACAGCGGAAGACTTGCGGGACTCGATCACTACAGCGCTCCATAGCGGGAGGACTTGCAGGACTCAAGCGCTATAGCATGCCACAGCGGGAAGACTTGCGGGGCTCAATCGCTACAGCGTACCATAGCTCGCCATAATGCACCATCGTGCACGACAGCGCACTGCTA
This sequence comes from Gastrodia elata, assembly GCA_016760335.1. NCBI lineage: Eukaryota > Viridiplantae > Streptophyta > Magnoliopsida > Asparagales > Orchidaceae > Gastrodia > Gastrodia elata. Next base: position 33,642,744 of record CM028682.1, read on the forward strand.
CGGTGCGCTGAATTGCTGTATGAGCAGGGCATTTATTGCGGCTAGACAAGACCCCCAACTTGCTTCTTATCTCCCAATCATCATTTCTTCTACAGAAAAATCATTTTTTATGGGAGAAATGAAATTTTAAAGTGATCTGGAGATTAAAGAATGAAAAAGTAGAGGTCACTTCACTCCTCAATGTGGGATTTGCAATCATCATAGTAGAAATTTGAAGAAGAAAAAGCAAAATTTGAAAAGGAAGAAGAGGAGAGAAGCCCCTTTATAAATTCTGCTCTTCTTCACTAAAGAAGTGTTCCTAATTTGGCTTATAAAATTTCAAAGTAAGGAGAGGGCTGCATAGAAGAGAAGGATAACTCTTCAAGGGTGGAAGAACTCCTATTGCTAAAGAGAAGGAGGTATAAAGGCAGCACTACGGACCTAGGAGAAGCAACTAAGAATAAGAAGAGGAGAAATCTAGATAACTTCATCAAAGGAATGTTCATAGTACTCTCTAACTCTTGTCTTTGTATTTTTTTTCTTAGTTGATCATAAAAGAGTCATTATCCATATATGTGTTCTCCTTTATCTCTAGTGTAATAGAGAGCTAAACCCCCTTTGGGGAGGGTTGGGGCAATCCTACATGAATTGAAAGAGACTATTTTATATGAAAATTTCCTCATGCTTTGAATGAAAATTTGTGAAATGAATGACTTGTTAATAAAATAAAAAGGACTATTGTGGACTTGAATGTGGACCAAATGATGAAGGAACTAAATGACTTCAATACTCAAAAAAATTCTTGTGCTCCATAGCTCACCCTTAGTTTGGAACTAAAATCATGAGTTCATAAGAGCTTTGAACTATGTGAGAAAGTTCTTGAGCCTAGTGCACCTTGATCTATGCCCAACTAAAATGTTGAAGCATGTGAGCTAAGACCCACTAAATGAGCTCCGTTGCTCAGCATTCATGAACAAAGGGAATGGATTCTTTGAGAGCTCATGAACAATGTGACATAGTCATTGAGCCCAATGAAATCACTCCCTTATCTAAACTGCACATGATGCGCATGATGCTCTTAGTGGAATCAATGCTTGTAAAATCTTAAATAAAGAAACAACTCTCATTTCTATAATCTAGGAATGAGAGGAAAACTAATAATCTAAAATCTTATAAGGGTCTTTATGCTGAAATAGAACCGACTGTGTGTTCATTTCAAGCACAAGATTTGAATTTGTAAATCTTGGAGTTAAACTCTAAGGAGGACAACATGCACATGATTAAATTACATAATAATTAAGTAAAAAAAGGGCAATGCTTGAGGAATTATCTTACATGAGTCTCTAACATTTAATGTGGGAGAGACCTAACTCTCCTCTCCTTTTTATCATAGTTACTTTCTACTAAGAATTGTTATGCTTGTTAGGGACCAAATCAATAAAACATGCATATTTTAAACATTATTGAACGTAGATATACCTTAGTAACAAAACACCAAATTCCCTGAGGATGATAAATCTAGGAACTCACCTTCCAAATTATTACTTCAGACCACGTACACTTACATGCAAGCGCAGACATGTTTTAAACATCTGTCAAACCTCCTATAAAAACCAGCGTGCCCAAGGAAACTTCTTATTCCTTTCACATTTATGGGAGGAGGGAGTTTTTCAATTACTTCAATTTTTGCCTTGTCAACCTCAATTCCCTTCTTTGAGATCAAATGACCAAGGATAATTCCTTCTTTAACTATGAAATGACATTTTTCTCAATTTAATATTAGATTAGTGTCTTCACATTTTTTTTAAGACCTTACTCAAATTAGCTAGATAATGGTCAAAGAATCTACCCACAACAAAAAAATCATCCATAAATATTTCTAAGAATTACCCTATTATGTCCGAGAAGATTACCATCATACAACGTTGGAAAGTGGCTGGAGCATTACATCATCCAAAAGGCATTCTTTTGAAAGCAAAGGTCCCATAGGGTCAGGTGAAAGTTATTTTCTCTTAGTCTTCTGGGGTGATCAAAATTTGATTATACCCGGAATACCCATCCAGAAAATAGAAAAAAAGATCTCCAACCCAGCCGATTCAGCATTTAATCAATGAATGGAAGAGGGTAGTGGTCCTTCCTAGTTGCCTTATTCAATCTCCTGTAATCAATGCATACTCTTTACCCACTCACCTTCCTAGTTGGGATTAATTCATTATTATCATTAACTATCACGGTCATCCCACTTTTTTTGGGCACAACATGAATTGGGCTCACCCAAGGGCTATATGATATAGGAAAGATAATTCCAACATCTAAAGGTTTAATAATTTATTTGTGCACAAACTCATTAATGTTGGGGTTCAAACGCCTTTGAGGTTTAATTGAAGGTTTTGAGTTATCTTCCAAAAGGATTTGGTGCATACACACAGTTGGACTAATCCCCTTCAAGTCAGCTATACTCCATCCAATTGCTCTTTTATGATCTCTCAAAACCTTGCATAATTGATTCTCTTGATTTTGGTTCAGCAATGCAGAAATTATCACAGGTAATGAAGTTCCTTCCCTTAAATAAACATACTTCAAATTAGTTGGCAAGGGTTTTAATTCTAATTTAGGAGGCACATATATGGATCGCTCAACTTTCTTCCTTTCTTGGATTAATTCCTCAATCTCCCTTTCTCCCTCGATATCCTCGACTTCCTCATTTATATTTAAGTTCAACTCTCCTACAGCTCCTGAAATCATCACATCTTCAATTAAAATAATTCTCCAACACTCCTCGTTAGGCTTTAATAGGTGTTTTATAGCTTCATTTATTTTAAATTTCACCTCTCCTCCCTCGCAGCATAAACTCAACTCCCCTTTATCAACATCTATCATTATTCTACCGGTAGCTAGAAGAGGCTACCCAAAATTATGGGGATGTCTTGGTTTTTATCTTCCATATCTAAGATAATAAAATTAGCTGGGAAAATGAATTTGTCAACTTTAACAAGAACATTTTTGAGAATTCCCATAAGAGTTTTGATTGTTCTATCAGCTAGTTGCAAAAGAACAGAGTTGAGTTTCAAGTGATCTATTCCCAATTTCTTAAATATGTAAAACAACATTAGGTTTATGGATTCCCCAAGGTCAAAAAGAGCCTTTTTGAAAGATTAGTTTCTTATAATGCACAGGATAGTGAAACTTCATGGATCTTTTCTCTTGAAGGGAATTTTTTGTTAAAGGATTACACTAGACTCTTCCGTCAAAGCTACAATTTTCTTCTCAACAATCCTTCTTTTCTTAGATAGGATGCCCTTCATAAACTTAGCTAGCTGGGCATTTGTTCTTGTGCTTTGGCAAATGGAATATTGATGTGAAGAGTTTTAAAGGTTTCGAGAAATTTGTGAAACTGGACATCCAATTTCTCTCTTGCCATTCATTGAGGATAAGGAATGCGTGGAGTAAATTAGGGTTGGTTATTCAAATGAGTTTGATCCACCTCTCATGCTTCCTTCTTATCACCTTTAGTAATAGTTTCTTCCTCCCTTGGGTTCCTCACTAATTTCCTTAGACATTTTTTTAGCTTTCTTAAACCCAATCGGTTCAGTTGTTTTCCACTTTTCAAGGTTATAGAATTCTCTAATTCAGTCTCACACTCTCCTTTTGCTCCCACTAAGATAAGTTTCTTAAGTTGATTCAAAATCTCTTTTACTTATTGCTCGATTCTTTTTACTGTCCCTTCTTGACTTAGTAGAGTGCTTTCGTGTCGGTTGACTATTGCATCTATTTTATTCATAAATTCTATGATGGAGGTTTTGAATTCTCTCAATGAATTCTCTAAGCTCCCTTCTTTCCTGCCATGATTATTCCCAAAGTTAACTATAGCATTCGCACTCCCCATTTCACATTCATCTCCTTGAATTGAATTTAATTACATGTTTTCAATTCTTCTGTTAAGTTGGGAGATTTAATTTTGGAGTTCAGTAATTTGGTTCACTTCCTTTTTGTTTGGATTAAGCCTCTCAATATACTATTAGTATGCATTCTCAGCCATTTCTTCCAATGGATTGTAGGCCTCTTATTGGGTCTTGCTACTCAGAGATCCTCCAGATGCTGCATCTATGAGCATTCGGGTGGGTGCGTTTAATCCATTGTAAAATGTTTGAACTTGCATCTACTGCGGGAACCCATGATGTGGACATCATCTAAGGGACTCCTTAAGACGTTCCAAGCTATCGTATAAAATTTCACCATTTTTTTGGGAGAAGTTGGAGATCTCATTTCTCAACTTTGCGATCTTAGCAGATGGAAAGTACTTAGCTAAGAATTTCCTAGCTAAGTCATCCCACGTTCTAATTGACTTGATGGGTAGAGAACTGAGCCAAATTTTTGCTCTGTCTCTCAACGAAAAGGGAAAAGTTTCAACCTACTAGCATCATCAGACACACCGTTAAATTTGAATGTGTCGCATATTTCCAAAACATTGAAATTATGTGAGTTAGGATCATCGGTAGCTAGGCCACTAAACTAATTATTTTGAACCATATTCGGTGTTGAAGGTTTTATTTCAAAGTTATTAGTTTGAATAGCCGGTCTAACAATTGCATTGGGGACTCCACCTATAGTTGGCAGCGCATAATCTCTATGAGCTTTACTACCCCTATTGCTTTCTAATATTCCCTAGGGTTTCTCAATTCATTATCCATTTCTACTTGTGGTTAGTTGAATTTGATTATTCTCTCTTAGCTTGTAAATATGTTCGTTCAATTTCAGGGTCAAATAATATAGTAGAACAAGTTTTCCTACTCATGCAATTTCAAAAACTCAGCTAGATCAAACAATTAAGCAATTGAGTTTAAAAGCACAGCAATTGCAAATAAAAAAATTAAATTAAAAATATGTCTACAATTAGCAACAAATATAATTACAAAAAAATAAAAGTATATGCAAAAGAAGATGTATAAATCACTATTGACTAATAGATTTTCATTTATACAAAACACATACCATTCGCCGGCAATGGCACCAAAAACTTGACAGACAGTGAATACATGTCTGCACTCGGACGCAAGCGCACGTGATCCAAAGTGATATCTACTTTTAATAATTTTTAAACTAAGATATTTTTAGTTTTTAATGGCTCCAAATCAACAAAGCAAAAATCTTAAATTAAGATACTATTTGTTAAAAAAGGGAGAGTTGGGTTTCGTCATGCAATTGTTAAGGGACAGGCATCAATACTCATTTTTAATGAACTATTAATGAAATTGTTGTCATACAAGTTAAAATTAAGTGAAATTAGTGTTCCATAGATTGTTCCACTAATTTTGACTAACTCACATCTAGTGCACAAGATGAACATGCTAGGGTTCGATCTTAGCACATATACTCTCATATGATCGCATTGAGTTGATTATGATTTTCCTACGTCTAGTTTATCAAAATATTCTCTTAATTCAGTGATCATACAGGCTTGATTTTCACTAAATTGCATCACACATTAGTTGCACAGTTTAGATAAGGAAGTGGATTAACCGAGTTATATGGACTATGTCACATTATCCATGAGCCATCGATTAGTCATCTTCCTTCTTTAATGTCTACTGAGCCACAGAGCTTGATTGGTGGTTCTTAGATCACATGCATCGACCTCTTTACTGAGCTCAAAGTATGGTGTAGTTAGGCTCAAGAACTTGTCACTGGGCTCTAAGCACTAACGCACACATACCTAGCTTTACGCCAATTTGTGAGCTATGGAGTGCAAGATAGATTCATGTTGCTCAATCAACCTTCCATTTCAATCCTAAGGTGTTTTACATCAAGAATCCTCGCACAACAAACTTGTGTTCGTGGCAAGGACCTTTATGTGCATTCCCTTTAAGCTTGAAATATCACATTGACTTAGCATTATTTCATTACATTCACTTTAATAACCAAAATATTTTTAATTATTTCACAACATGCAATTACTAAAATATCTCAACATAAGATGAAAATATTTTATACATTAATGAAAATTTATACGGTCACCCTTTGTCCCCTTACTCTTACATGATGAAGGCCTAACCCTCCCCAAGGAGGGTTTAGCCTTCTATTGTAGTAGAAAACAAAGAAGATACATTCAAGAAATAGAACCCTTTCATGGTTTAACTAAAAAAAAATCAATAAGAAGAGTTAAGGAGAATAGTAGGAACAACCCTTTCATGGCATTTGCTGATTCTTCTTTTGCCTTCCCATCTTCTTCTCTTCTAGCTTCTTGGTAGTAGTCTTTTCTTTCCTTCTCAAGCAATTGTACTCTTCTTTATGGTCTCCTTCCTCTTCTCTTATAGCAGGCTTTTATTTCTATTCAATGAATGTCAAGAAGGGGAACTCCCTTTTAGTCATGAATGGTTGTTTAAATAAGCAAGCCTTCAGCCCATTTGCAATGAATTCTCCATCCTTTCAATTCCCAAATTCTAATTGCTTGCAATGATAAATATGTTGTGATTCCCTTGAGAAAATGCAAGGAGTTAATTAATTTGGAGTTTCCAACAACTGTGGAAGGCAAAAGGTTTGAATTTCTGGCCTTTCCCATGCTGTCATTAATGCTTGATTCCTCACAAAATTTATGGCACGCACTACGGTGCACTGTAGCACTTGAACCTTCGTATGAATTCTGTGCGGGCGCTCTATGGCAGATGTATTAAATTTCTTTTGATTTATTTATTAATCCTCTTGTACCGCTACAGCGCACGATAGCAGCTTCATTTGCGTATTGGACCCACTGCAGCGTGCGATGGCAGAGATATTTACAAGTTTTCACTAAGTCCAATCTCGATGTAGCGCGCGGTAGCAGCCGAACTTTCATGTTGCCTCTACTGAGGCACACTGTGGCAGAACAAGAAATCTTTATTTCCTTTTTATTCCGCTGTGGTGCACAATAGCGGTTGAACCTTTGTATCTGATCCATTGCAGTGTATGGTTGCGAATCAACAAGTCTTCAATTCCTTTTCACTCTGCCGTGGTACGCGGTAACAGCCGGACTTCGGTATCGGGCCGCTGCGGCATGTTATAGTGGTTCTGTTAAATCTTCTGTTGCTGAGTTAGTTTTATAAGTGTCGTTAGAGTGCACGGTAGTGGTTGATCTTTGGTATGGTATCTGCTATAGCACGCTGTAGCGATTCTGTTTAATCTTCATGTGTTGAGTCTTGTTTTTATCAATACTATTGTGGCGTGCGGTAGCAGTCAAACTTACGTATCAGATCCGCTATGGCACGCTATAGCGCGCTGGGGCACGCTACAACAAATTTCTCCCAGAAATTCAGATTTCTTCCATATTTTGCTCAGCTGATCTTTTACCTGAAAATATAGAAATCTCCTCAAAGTAGACCATTCCATTCATGAAATTATTTGTATTTATTCATTATTTTTATTATAAATCTTGGACTTATTGATATTGAATTTCCAGTTCATAATTTTAGATCAATTCTAGCCATCTATGTTGTCTGGAATTAAGCTCTTTTTGTGTGAAGCTATATTTCATACTCTAAACTTCTGTAAATATCTCACACTTGACTCCATACAGGTAGCATTTCCAAATTTTTAGGGAAAAAACTACCGCTTCTAGTTCTAGATTCTGAACGGGGTAGTCTCTCATTAGGTTTTAATTGTTTGGAGGAAAAAGCTATAACTTTCCCTTCTTGAATTAGGACACATCCTAGCCTAACCTTATAGGTATTAATATAAACCTAAAAATCCTTTCCCTCTTAAGGTAGTACTAGGACTAGTGCAGAGGTTAATAGATTGTTAAGCTTCTAGAAGGCTTCTTCATAATTAATATTACAGATAAATGGAACCTTCTTTTCTAGTTAACTTGGGTAAAGGTGATGTAATTTGAGAAAATCATAGAATGAATCTTCGGTAATAGCCAGTTAATCCCAAAAAACTTCTAATCTTAGTCATAAACTTGGACTGCATCCACTATTGAACAACACATATCTTTTTTTGATTAACCCTATTCCTTCAACATCAATAACATGACCCAAAAATGCCATGGAATTAAGCCAAAACTCACACTTTGAAAACTTAGCAAAAAGCTTATAACTTAAAAGTTGCTCTAAGACACCAAGAAGATGCTTCTCATGATCAGCTTAATACTTAGAATAAATTAGGATGTCATCTATGAAAATAATGAAAAAAACATTGAGATAGGGTTTCAAGATGTGATGTATCAGATTCATGAATATGGAGGGAGCATTAGTCAGTTAAAATAATTTGACTAGACATTCATAGTGTCCATATCATGCTCTAAAAGTGGTTTTAGGGATGTCTCCATCTTTAATCATAATCTGATAATAGCCCGATCTCATGTCTATCTTTCAGGAAACTCTCACTCCATCTAATTGGTCAAATAAGTAATCAATTCTTAGCAAGGGAACTTATTATTGATAACACTTTATTCATCGTGCGGTAACCTATGCACATCAGTATTGAGCTATCTTTCTTCTTCATGAACAATACTGGAGCTCGTCAAGATGACATACTAGGGCGAACGAAGACTTTTTCCAATAATTCATGTAGTTGCTCTCTTAGCTCTTATAATTCCATAGGAGACATCCTATATGGTGCCTTGAATTTAGGTTAAGTCCATGCAATCAACTCGATAGAAAGCTCTACATCTCTCAAAGGAGTTAGTCCTGGCAGATCCTCCGGGAACACATCCAAGAATTCCCTCGAGATGTTAGTGAATTCCAAAAATTGATCTTCCTTGGCTTTTCCAACATAATCAGTAGGAATGCATCGCAACCCTTACTAATTAAATACTCAACTTCAACTGCATTGATTAAAGATGCAGTTACATTAAGTTTCCCTATGAAGACTTCAGGCTTCTTACATACTCTTAGTATAACCTTCTTCTTTTGGCAATCAATGACTACATTGAATTTGGTCAACCAATTCAGGCCCAGACTTAGGTAAAAATTAGTAATCGGCATAAATATCAATTTTGGCTGAAAAATCTAGTTACTAATAGGAATATTAAGAATACAAAGAATATCTGCACGCATCTCAGCTCTAGATGGCATTTGAAAATGCAAGGCTTTGCCTAAATTGAATTGTTGAAGGTGGAGATACTGAGCACACTTTTTAGATATAAATGAGTGACTATAACCCATATCAAATAGTGTATCACAATGTTAATTACATATTGTTAATGTTCCTATAATGAATTAAAATTTTAATTTATCAACTAATGCAAGTAATAAATACAAGCTATTAAATATGTGAAAAATAAGATAGAATGCAAAAACAAACTTAGAGCGATGTTCTGACTACTTCATTTCCTCTTAAGAGAAAACATGTGTCAAGGCATACACTCGAGGTAAAATAGAAGCTTGGGCAACAACTTTGATATTAGCATTATTTTAGCTTAATTCTGCTTCAGAGCAGGTTAAGGTGCTCCCCGCAGATATTACATATGCTGACTTACTGGAGGTGGCATTATGTCTAATGTCATAGCTTGAGCATTTACAAGCACATGGTTGTCAGTAGTAGGTGGACAATTGATTTTCATCCTATTGAGGGTCCATATGGCCTTCTAATCCTAGTACTTATGGCCAGGTTTGCCACAAGTATAACACATGCCACCAAAATGGTAGCACTTCCCATAAGGATTGGGTCTTTCACATTGGCCTCCTTATCTACCATTTTGATTTTTTGTCGTTTGGTAAACTTCTCTTGGAAAAGGTTCCTTTTAAATGATTTAGACTTGGTAGTGGATGGATGAGGTCTTTTATTTTACTCCTTTTGCATATGATGATGCTCTATTAATCTCGCTCCTTCTAACAGTTTGGCGAAACTATCCTGGTGTTGCGATATAAGGTGATCCTTAATGGAATCCTTGAGTCCTTTAAAAAATTGGATGCACCAAGACACCTCAATACGCAAACATCCAGAGCAAACCCTGATACTTTTCTAAACTCCATTTTGTATGCAAGAATAGTTGTAATTCTTTGAGTCAGCTAGATCATTTGATCTTTAATTATAATTTAATTAAAAGGCAGAATGAACTCTTCCATGAAAGCTTCTTCAAATTCTTTCCATGGGGTTTCTTCAATGTTGACTTCAGCAAAACATGCCTTAAGTCACTATCCCACCAAAATTTTGCCTATTCCACAAACATGTGGGTGATAAGGCGATGGACTTGCTTTTTGGACACTTAATACTAAACAAGTCCTTCTCAATGACCTTGAGCCAATTTGTAGCTTTCATCAGTGACACAGACCTCATGAAGGCAGGGAGATTGAGTCTGAGTAAGGTATGAAGGAATTCATCAACTACTATTCCAGGTGTTTGCTAGGGATTGACATGGATTATTTGTAGAGTAGTGGTTCTATAACTCTTTTAGCAGCTCTAGTTTGAGTTTATACATTGATCTTCATCAATTCCACCAAGGTTTTGATCTCGCCAGTTGTCGGTGAACTTAGGAGGCTGTTTCTTGATAGAAGGGTTGGTATTATTAGGTACGAGATTCATTATATTGAAAAAGAAAGTGATAATTCATAAATCAGAAATAAGAATGATTTCAATAATACTAGGTTTGAAAATTAGTTTGGAAATGCTAAGAGCAAATGATAAGGGAAAAACTACTACACTAACATGAAGCTAGCACATTCATTTACAAAATTTGGCAAAGAAAAGAATTTCAAAGTCTTGATAGATAGGTGAGTGGTGGTATCCTCAACTTTTATGAACTATCTTCAAATAAGCATGTCCTCACAATACTTCAGCATAGCCATCAAAGAGTTAATCTATAACTTTGAAACAATTGGATCAGGACAGTATATTACATGGAAGAATTCTAATACTCAGTAGAGCCATTGCTTAGCCAACTGTGGTAGACTATCCCATCAAAATAAAGGTGACTTAAAAATTTTATTGAGCACATGACCCTAGGTTGTAACCTTAGTTAATCTGAGCATAATCACCTCTTAATTATCATTCCGTTGTTATCATCGAGTCATTAGAATTTGACCCTGAAGCTTTGGGGTCAATCGAGCCTTATTATGTTGAATTAACTATTTTGTTAATTTTAGGACACAAAAAATTAGCTAAAATAAATTGAATTTGGATAAAAAATTTGACTTCGTCAATTAACTCCTCACTCCCAATTTAGCTAGGGGTGAATTTTGGGATTTTCCCATGAGAAAAATTTTCCTAGTTATTTTATGATGGTTTTAAATTAGAAATAATTTTGGAAAATTTTTAGATGTCAAAATTGAAATAATTTTGAATTTTTGAATTCTCCATCATCAAATTAGCTAGCAACAAAAATTTGATATTTTTTGGAGCTAAAATGAAGGAGTTATGATACAAATACATTTGGAATTAAAAAAAAGAATTCGGCCGTTACGGTTACGATAACATGATTTTGGCCAATTTCAAACTCAGATCCCGAGACAATCACTTGACCAAAAGAGACAAATTTGGTGTCTATGGATTCCTCTCAATGAGATATATATTTTGGAGCCTTAAATTTGTATTTTGTAGGCATATTTTTTATTAATTTAGAGAAATAATAAAATTTGTTTTTTAGCCAAATTAGGCAATATTATGCCATAATTGTTGTGAGTTTTGCATATAAATCACTTAATTAAGGCACCAATTATTATTCCATAGAAAATATTCTTAATTAAGGATTAGTTTAAGACAAATTACTTTCAACTATTCAAATTCCACTTTGATCAAAACTACACCTTTGGATCTTTGATCGAGCCATAAAAGAACTCCTAGACCTTCTAACAGATCTATGCTGCACTATCTCATTCTTTCTACTGGTAAGGAGAAGATTTAGGTTTCATCAAAATTTATTTGCTTCAAGATTTATATAAGGAAAGTTGTACATAGCAAACAAATGAATCAGGTACGTTAAGTACTTAGAACCTTTATCGAGTTTTGATACATTAAATTATTTTACTTAAGTTTTATGTAAAGTGCGTACATCACCAATATAGAGCTTATTGCTGCTAATGTATTTTTATTTTTTTTATTCTTGTGTTGAATGTAAATTTTGTTTTGAAAATTTTTTGGAGAAAATATTGTAAACCTAAATGGTAGTGTTATCATATTTTTAAAATGTTAGAGTTTAAGTAGAGTTACTTTAATTATTATTTCAATCTTGCAATTATCAGTATGGATAGAATTAACAGCATTTTATTTACTTCTTGAATTAAATTCGCAAGTTAGAATATTAGATCCTTAAGAGAATAATATTTATATAGACCGCATTGCTAAACCTTGTATTTAATTGATTTTCTCTTTATAAGAGAATCAACATGCTTAATGTAACTAAGCTAATAAAATACATTGATTGATTCAACCACCATATTCAAGATTTATTGATTTATCTTACGACTTAATTGTTATCCCTTAGAAATAAGATAAGAAAAGATTTGCACTCTTGATTATAACCTTTAATTCTCTTAAGTAACCATGATTAAGCATGTAACCTTTCATGAAATTTAGGATATTCTAGATTATTACTTCAATCTTAATAACTTGTATATTATAGATAGAATAATTTAAAGTATTAGAAGATCCTTAAGGAATAGAGATAATAAGTTGATTAACATGATTCTTATCTTAATCTTGAACTTATGACTTTCTTATTTTCTCTTAAATAAGAGAACCATCAGTTATTGATCTTGAATTAATCATGAAATGATGCTTGATTTATCCAACAATCAACTTTTAAATGTTTAATGAATTATCTCATGACTTGAATGTTTAATTTTAAGATTAGGAATTAAAGGATTCACATTCTTGATTTGTTTCCTTTAATCAATGATTAGAATTTTAATTTTGCATGCAAATTTATTCACCTTGATTATAGAATAAATTATTAAAAATTGTAGATTATATATGTAAGTATTAAAAGTTTTAGATTCCATGAAGGGTAAGTAGAGTAGTATGTTTAAATAAATAATACCACTTTAGATAAGAAAATCTTGAGGTAGGAAAATGCCTTATTTATGATGCATTGAGGTAGGACCTTAGATGAACCTTATCAACCTTAGATGATTGATCTTGTACCTTATAGTTACATAACCTAAAGAGACTTAGATTGAGTTATCTATTTATGATAATCAAACTAACTTGATTGACTTAAAAGTCACTCCTTTGGAGTCACTTAATTAGGACCTTTCACAATGGCGAATGGATTCAATAGTTTTGAAATTCCTTATTTACTAAATTAGTTTGTTTAAAAATATAAAGAATGATAATATTGGTATTATCATATGAAGATTATAGTGTGTATCTATAGAACTAATTTGAGTCAGTATGATGTGGAATTGGTTGATTCATCCTGAATAGATTTGTAGAGTTCTGGTCTTATCTTAGATTAACAAGAAGAGTATGTTCATGATAATAGTCCAAATTCCTAAGTATGTTATAAGTAGGGGAGTGAACATCTTAGTTCAAGAGAATAAACAGTAAAAGTATTTTGTTCCCTGATCTTTGTGCGCATTGATAAGCACAGTTAAACAAACTAAGTATGTCAAGTTACCATTCATAAAAACATACTAAGGATGTATATGTACCTTTAACATGTGATCACTTAGAAGGCTGTGAGAACCTAGTTTGTAAAAACATCGATTTTAGATGAATTTGGGTTAAAGTCAAATATATGATTTAGAGTTCTAATTTATATGGTATTTATGAGCTAATGTGTATATTAGGATAAACCAAATTAACCAATTAAATAACAAAAAGGGATGTTTACTTATGTTTTATTTTTTTTTTATTTTTTTGATGATTTGGAAATATTGTTGCATTTAAAGTATTTGACATAAATTGCATAAGCATAAAGCATCAAGAATCATTTGAAAACTATGGGATGCAGCATGTATTAAGGTTGAGTAGGATCTATGGGATGCAACATGCATCAGGATATTAGGATTCCTTTTGGATGCAAGGTGGCATCAATTGCATAATTGTGGCATATTTTATAGGCATATTTAGATGCATATACAATGGAATTTAGCACAATTCTATTTTCAGCACCTTGTTCAGTTTCAAGTTATTTTAAAATTGATTTACTTTTGGTTCTTTTAATAACTTACACTTTTGCCTTACTTTTAATTTTCAGTACTTGATTAAAGTTTAATTTACTTCAATTTTTTGCAATAGATTCTTGTTTTATTGAATGTTATGTAAAATCCTTTAAATGGTAAGATAGAAATATTGCATCCTAAAATGTACTTAGACTCATTTACTAACACAATATTTTTTCTTTTTTTGACTGGGGCCCTAGCATTATAAAATTGACAATATCAGATCCTGAGTAGTTTGAGGAGGCCCTCCAGAAGACCTAGGAGAACTCTGAGGAAAAGTAGATGACACATCTCTTACTTACTTGCTTAGTTTACCATTTATTTATGAGATGAGAGATTTTCATTTATTGCTTTTGTATTTAAATTATAGTTTGTAATAATTTACTTTGGATGTGCTTTCTCTTTCTTTTCTGCGATGAATATTTTCTTATTCAATTTTATAATGAATTCTTGGAATGAATGTTCTTAGCTTCCGCACTCTGAATATTTCTTTTACTTATAGTTAGTATTGTAATGTGATCAAAATGAAACTCATATAAAGTACTCATACACATTGGGTATATAAATACTCTTATCCTTTTACTGAATCCAATGTGTATAAGTATCTTAACTAATACTTAAGATAAGGATGTTACTTGTCTTAAGTGTTAGTTTTTAGCAGTAGTAAGTAGGTCTGAGAAGGTTCAGCCTTCCCAAGTAACGTACTGTCCCACCGCCAACTGTTATGAATTTTTTTAATGTTTCTATTGTGCACGGTGACGGGGTGGGGCATTATAGTTGGTATCAGAGAAGAATCATAAGATAAGAAAAGTGTTTCTATCTACGTTATGATCCATTATATTGAACATATATGATCATAATTACTAAGTGTAAGGAAAGCATCATTCTTAGTTCATCAGAATGAATCTCATAAAATGAAAACAAAGAACATCTGGGAAAAGACACCTTAGGAATTGAACAACTTAACAGTTTTAAAGATGTATAAAAAAGTTAAGTAGATGTAAAATCCTAATCCTTAATAAATAATAATTATAGGAATGTGAGACCATCATTTTGGTTTAAGTCACTACCTTAGGCTCTTCAATGACTATTAATTAAATGACTTTTAAGATGATAAGATATACGATAGAACTATTCGTGGAGTCTCTTCCGTTGGTGTCGAAGTTTTGGGCTGAATTTTGGTGTGCCCAAATTTCAAAAGAACTAGTCTCCCAGTTCTTACTCGAGAATGGTTAGATCATGTAACAATTACCCTTCATGAGACTACTTGTCCCAATGATTATCGACTTCAAATCGTGGGATCGTTGCTTGGTAGATCAGCAGAAAGATAGTGGTTCTTGACTTGTCGAAGACTAGAGAGAAAGCACAAAATAGGATGACACATTATCACTTATGATGATTTATGTGCTTCTTTTGTAGCTAAATTTTGTAGTTGATCTGGTGAGGTCTGAAGCATCTAGATGCATCCACTTTTTAAAAGGACTCTGAAATTTAGTTCGAGCACACTTAGCCTCCAGTTAGTTTAAGCATTTTTCTAAACTTGTTGAAGTGGTTAGAATGCAATAACACTTTCAAGTCCAAATGAAGAAGAAGAGGAAAGCACATTTTACCTCTACAAGAAGAGAATCTTTCAAGTACCATAAGGTAGATATAGTATACAATCTTGAAGCCAATAAACCCCTGGTGGAGGCCCCGGTGTGCAAATGTCTTCATCCCAATGGTAAACATTACCATCAAGGACACATTTGTTTCACTTGTCGTAGAGAAGGCTGCCATTTCTTTACTTGCACCTATGAAAAAATGGTTGATAAAGTTTTCATTGTCCATTCTAGAAGAGATCAAGCTTTCCACCCCTAACTATTGAGTAGCAGAGCTCATGCTCTGGCAGTCATGTTGCCACCTTCTCTTGCTAAAACTCCTAAAGGTACATCTACCCCTGTTCATGCCCACAACTGTCAGGCCTGTGTACCTCAATATTGTCAAACTTCTGCCACCACTAGAGTCTACATGCTAACTCCAACATTACTCTAGAACATAATGATGTTGTATCTGGCACCCTAGAAATAAGTGTCAAATCTTGTAATGTTCTTTTCGACATAGTAACTAGTTTCTCTTTTGTATCAAAGAGTTGGGCTAAAGCTCTTAAGCTACCTCTCTATTGTATAGCCAACTCCTTAAGCATATGGTTACTCTCTAGAACCCATATGCCAGCTTGTCAGTTCTATAGTTTAGCAATTCCCATTGGTGAGCATCATTTAGAAGCTAAGATGATCATTCTCCTGATTGCAA
Source organism: Gastrodia elata (assembly GCA_016760335.1). NCBI lineage: Eukaryota > Viridiplantae > Streptophyta > Magnoliopsida > Asparagales > Orchidaceae > Gastrodia > Gastrodia elata. The sequence goes on from CM028682.1 coordinate 33,659,087, forward strand.
ATTTTAACATAATTCTCAGAATGAATTGGCTAAGCAAGCATGATGCCACAATTAATTGCTAGAATAAGAAAATCACCTTGGGCAGTGGAACTCAAGCCAAGTCATTTTTCGGTAAGTTTAGTACCCAAGCTTCCCTGATCAATGCTCTTAAAGATGAGAAGCTCGTAAGGAAAGGTAGTGATGCCTTCCTAGTTATGATACTAAGAGAGAAAAAAGAAGATGTTTCAATCTGTTCAAGTCATACTATTTGCAAATTTCTTGTTATTTTTTTGGAAGGTCTACCTGTTCTTCTACCAGTTTTAGAAGTGAAGTTTACCATCAAGCTCATTCCTAGAACACAACCTATCTCTAAAGTTTCATATCGGATAGCACCTAAGGAGTTACAAAAGTTAAACAAGTAGCTTCAAAAATTATTAGATAAAGGTTTTATCAGGCTAAGTTCATCTCCTTAGGGAACGTCAATTTTGTGCATTAAGAAGAAGGATGGTTCTATGTGTATGTGCATAGACTATCGTGAGCTCAATAAGATAACTATTAAGAACAAGTATCAGTTACCTCAAATTGATGATCTATTTGATCAGTTATCCGACACTAAAATTTTTCTCGAAGATTGACTTGCAGCGAAGCTACCACCAGTTGTAAGTGAAAGATAAAGATGCTGAGAAGATGGAGTTCAGGACTCGCTATGGACATTATAAATTCTTGGTGATGTCTTTTAGCTTAATGAATGTACCTGCCATCTTCATGAACTTAATGCAATGCAACCTAAAGCCTATGCTTGATAAATTTGTCGTCTTCTTCATCAATGATATTTTGATCTATTTGAAATGCGAAGTGGAGCATGAAGATCACTTATGAGCAGTACTAGAAGAATTGCGCAAGAATCAACTCTATGCTAAGTATTCAAAGTGTGAGTTCTGGCTCATTTCTGTGGAATTTCTTGGTTACATTGTCGATGCTTAAGGAATCAAAGTTAATCAGAAGAAAGTCAATGCTATCCAAGATTGGTCGCTGCCAAAATCAGTGACTGACATCTGAGGCATTCTGGGTTTAACTAGATATTACCATAAAAGCATCAAAGGATTTCTTAGATAGCATCTCCGTTGACTCTGCTAACTCAAAAGGCTATTCTGTTTGAAAGGTCCTTTGAATGCGAGGAAGTTTTCTTGAAGCTAAAGTAGGCTCTTCCTTTTGCTCATGTGTTAACCATACCTAAAGAGGGATTGGATTTTTAGATCTTCACTGATGCTTCAAGAATGGGGTTAGGATGCATGTTGATGTAAGAGAAGAAGGTTATTGCTTATGCATCTTGTCAACTAAAGCTGAATGAAAATAACTATCCAGTCCATGATCCCAAACTCGCCGTTGTAGTGTTCGCTTTGATAATTTGGTGGCACTACTTGAATGGTGATTTATTTGATTCTTTATTCCTTTATTCATTATTGGAACTAAAGATTTGGATTTTGCATTTAATTTTAGAATAGGGTACTGGATGAATTTAGAGTTTTTGGTCTTCCCAATCCCTATTTGAAATAATTTTTCTTAAGACAAAATTTTAGTGCATGCTACAAGGCACTGTGGCACAAGGGTTTCAACCAATTATATGGTGTGATGTGCTGTGGCCGCTTGGTCTTGAGTAAACTAATGCCATGGCGTGCTGTGGTGCCTGAGAAAGTAGCAGTTTTAGCATTGCGGTGCGTTGTGGTGCCTTTGTCTTATGCAGCCTGATGCTTCTGCATGCTACGATGCCTTGGTCTCGAGCAAGCTAGCATTGTGGTGCACTATGGCTCATGAGAAATTAGTAGCCTGATGTTGTGGTGCATTGTGGAGCCTTAGTCTCAAGAAATTTAGCATTGTTGCACCTTAGAAAGTAGTAGTTTTGGCACTGCGGTGCCTTGTTCTCATCTTGTTCTTGGGTTGTCTGACGTTGCGACGTGCTGTGACACCTTGGTCTCAAGCAACCCAGCATTGTGGCACATTATGACACCTTGGTTTCAAGAAGCCTAGCATTGTGGCGCGTTGCAGCGGCTTACCTCGAGCAGCCTGGTGTTGTGGCACGCTATAGCTCGTTGTAGCGCTCTTCTTCATACAAATTCTTTTCTTTTTGTTGTTTGATCATTTTGGAACTAAAATGACATAAAATACACTAAAACAGCAACTAATCTTACCAAAAACTTACATTCAAAACAAGAAACTAACTATAATTATTTGGCTCATCAGCCCCACCATCAGTGCAAAGAATCTTTATTTTGTGGTTGAATTGGCATTTGAGAAATTAAGTTAATTGAATGAAAAGGCTGGTGGTTGCTTATTTATGTATCATTGTAAGAACCCATACAAAGCAAGATAAATCATTAATAAAAAATCAAATTATTAAAAACCTTCATTAGAAATATTTAGGGCAGGATCCCATACATCATAATGTATCAAATGTAACAATTTATAGTTATGATTAGTAGAGTTAGATAAGTGTGATTTGTGGTGTTTTCTCATGATGTATTGGTGCCTTCGTTGGTGTTACTACTATGTAAAATTTGTGATGTTTAATTTACAAGATGTTGTTGAATTGATGCTGCTAGGTGGCCTAGGCACCGGTGCGAAAAAGTTAATGTTGTTGGTGCAGTGGAGGAGGTGAGGATGAGGTTTGGTGAGAGGGATGGTGGCTTTGGTGGGGTTATTTTGACCGCGGCATTGAAGAAGAACTTTGTTCAAATGGAGATCCTTAATACATAAACTGATGTGATCAAATGAAATAGAACTATTATAATCAATTTCAACTTTACCACACTTTTGACAAGTTTTAGCATAAATTATATAGAGAATGATTGAAGGAGAGATGATAGAGTAGAGTGCATATATAAGATTTATATTGGTTGTAGTTCACATGATGGATGTAGGATTATAATTTTGATCTCCTACACTATCAGAAATATGAGGCGATTATTTTGTTGATCAGCCATCCAAGTGGTCTTGGAGATAGTTTTCTTTCAAGAGTTTGAGGAGTTGTGCATGCTATAGTGTGTAGTTTTCTGTTGTTGGGAGATTGTTGACTAAATTCTTAATATTATTTAGTAGGAGTGCATTGCTAAATAATAGTGTAAGTGAGGTCAATGTTTCTAAATTTGAAGCTTTAGTGCTGCTTATGGTGTTTGAGGATGCAACAACTATTTGATGTCAGAAATATGAGGATGCAACAACTATTTGGTGTTTTTGGGTAGTTCTTAGATATTAGAAGGAGGAGGATTAGACTGAGAAGTTTTTTGATGTTTCTTGATGATGTTTATAAGGGAGAAGAGAGTGTTGTAGGTAGTTCTTAATATATTGAGGAGAGGGGAGAGAGGAAATCGATGAAGCTCAAATACCATGTTAGAAAGGATGAAAATAATTATCAATCATACTGATGTATCATACATATGTGTGTTGTATGTATATATATATATATATATATATATATATATATATATATATATATATATATATAGCTATTTAATGATTTAGTTAATAAGTTCCCATGTGCCTGGGAGCGCAGCTCTCTGGCTGGCACTAGTAGAACTTAGGAGACTAGGCACCTAGCTCTCAGGACCTAGCTCTCAGGTAGGCACTGGCTGTACTAGCATCGAGGTGCCCTTGGGGACACAGCCTTTGGTTGTGCTAACATTTGGGTGCCTGGCCTCTAGTTGGCACTGGTCATGTTTGAACTTGAGTGCCTAGTCTTCTGTTTCGCACTGTTATATGTTGTTTTCACTAATAATTAGAACATTAAATAATTCTTAATTATATTACTAAATGATAAATTATTTACAATATCAAATTATCAATATAAACTTTTTTTATTTAAGGTTTAGGTTGTAAATATACATTTTAACATTATGGTTTTAACCTTTTGTTTTTAGATATATATACCATAGGTTGTTATTAGGACAATAAATATTAACAAACTATAATTAAACCTAAAATCTATCAAAATCATAGGATTGAAATAATTTAATCAAAATGAGTCCAAATGATAGTTGTGAAATATCCCAAGTACTAAGTATATACATATGGATGAATGAGAAAATTTTCAAATTTTTCCTAATTCCTCCCGTAAACCCACTAGAACTTCATTGGCAACTCCATGGATGATCTAAATGGTCTCCACATTCTAATAATCTATTACTTAGAGACCTGTTGAGATCATTCCAACTTCACACTTGGATGTTCTTCAACCTTGCTTCCATAAATGTAAAAGGATGCGGTATGGCTCACTGCACCCTCTTATCACATACACAGACTAACTAAAGTAGCACATAACATTAGTTTCATCACTATTACTGCCTTTGTAAGCATGTCAATTGGATTCTTTGATGTGTGAATCTTTTAATGCCAACTGACCTCTTTAGAATAGTGTCTGGATGAAATGGTATCGAAGTTATATGTGCTTTGTCCAAGCATAAAATGCAACATTCATTGCAAGTTGAATCCTGCTTATACTATCGCTATAGAGCTTCATATCTTTTTACTCCTTGCCCAATTTTTCATAAAGTTCTTCAACCAAATTATCTCATTGCTTGCCTCAGTGATGTAAATGTACTCAACCTCTATAGTAGATAAGACAATAATGTTATATTGTCTAAAGATCCAACTCACTGCTGCACTTCCTAATGTGAGCACATGTAGTACACTAGTTATTAATTAAGACATCTATGATACCAACTGTAGTGGCCCACCTTGTTGCTTGTGTGATTAGTGGTGTGATTAGTGCCTAATTTAAGCTTAATCACACTTAAAATAATCATTCAATTGTATTCATATGGTCAATAGGACCTAATTCTGAAATTTTGGGTCAATCGAACATCACTAGGATAAATTGGCAATTTTGCCAAATTAGGAACCCTAAAATATAGCCAAAATATTATGACCTCCAAATCAAATTTTGATTGCATTTTTTAATTCCTCATCCCAAAATTAGTTAGTGGTTCAAGTTTGGAAATTTTTGGAAGTCATTTAGGCCATAATTCAATTTAATTTAAATAGCGAAAATTGCACAAAAGGGCCTCCAACAATTCATATTTGCACTTATATCTCCAACAGTCACTAACCGAGTGGGATCCGCTTTGTGGACTACGGGTGATCCACTATGGAGCCTGAGTCCCATGACATTAGATTCTTATCGCATTTGGCCATCGCTCCATCACATCTAACGGCCTTGATTTAATCGAGCACGAGCGGTGATCGAGCGTCGGATCGGGCCCGAGAATCCCATGGCCCGGATCACTCCATATCAGGCCATTAGGATCTGGAGGATCAAAATTGTTCTATAGTTCTTATCGATAAATCATACAAACCACGGTGCTCCTGCTCTATGGATCTTCGTCCTGGAAGAACCTTGCACCCGATAGTGAAAATTTGTTGTACTCCCGACTGCAGGGCCTATCCCCCACTCTTCCTCCACCTCAGTAATATTGTTAGGATCCTTATCTAATTAATTAGACACCATGAGCAGGCCCTGAAGCCCGATGGACCCCATTTTGGAGTTTAAGAGCCCATCCTCAACTCGAGCCTTAGGTCAAACCAAGCCCCCAGGTGCATCACATTCGATCCCTGAGGTTATAAATAGCCTCAAGAAGTTCACAGTGAACTTTTTGCTCACAGTGTGGGTTCAATTTCCCCTTTTCCCAAATCTTATAATCAGATGGTGAGACTTGGAGTTTAAGTCCCCTAGATACTTCCTGAAGCTTAGCCAATCTCTAGAACACCTTATATCGCTTAGGCCAGCATTGATTTGTTCAGTCTAGGTATCTCCCTCTCCATGTCGAGCCGATTAAGCCCAGCATTACTCCAATTCAATTCATAATTGCATCCTTAGGATAAATGAACCTAGTGCATGCACCGCTAAGGTCTAGGCTAGCTCCAACTAATCAATACGATCGATCGGGCTGCAACTTTTCAAGAGGCTAGGTCCGAGTAAGGACCCAGTGTCTGGGCACCTCCCATGCCTCATGGCTGTAGGGTTCTGATCCATCTCACCTCCCTGATGGTGCAGAGATCGGTCCCATGCAAATTGTTGAACTCTATGGGGAGTATTCGGTCCCCACATTAAACTCTAATACTGGGCCTCGAGTGAGTAGAGGCCGGACATCTCCAGCCACCTTATAGAGGGATTCTTGGTGCTTTTAGTGCGCCTCAGCTTTCTGGTCATCTAGGGATCAAATTCAGGCCATGGCATTATTGATGCACCTGGCATTTAGGTTTAAACCATAACCCTAATCGGCCAGTGTTAAGGAGGGGCGATGAGGAAGAAGCAACTGTGCAAGTCGAGCTGACCCATGACCTGCACCTTGTTAATTAGGCCACCTTTGTTTAATAAATAAAAAGGATTTTCTTAATTATTTTTCTAAGGGAAAATAAAATAGAAAATCAAATTTTAATTAATAACATTCATAATATTATATTAAATAACCTTGTCATCCTAAATACAAACGATATGATATTATATATCATTTTGACCAAAAAAATATGTAGAATCTGAATATACAAAAATATTTTATATTCTATGATTATTTTCTTAATTTTGCCTAATTACTCCAATGACTTGATTAGTAAATATTAGCACCTATACTTGTCCAAATGTCTTGATTTAAGTTTCAAAATATTAATCATGGCATGTAGAATGTATTATGAATACTAATTTAATTTTCTAAAATCAATTTTTATAAATTATGCATTAATCCTTAACTTGCATGATTAGTAATAATTATGATTTTTACTTGACTTAATTGGGCTTTTTTATTCTTTGATTGCTCTCTTGCATATCTAAATCCAATTAGCCATGTTAAATCTACATTTTGAATATTATTCATTTATTTAGATGCTAATCACTTTGGAAATGGATTTATGTTAATTAGCTTTAATCATTCTCTGATCTTAAAAATTTAGTATGCATATGATCAATTAATAGCGATAATCATGTTAGTAAATTTATAATCTAGTTTAGATATCTTAGGTCTCTAATATCTCTTAATTAAGGTAAAACTCTAATTAAGCTTATATAGTACAAACATAAACCAAGAAGCTAATTTTATACCTTCTAATTCTACATGTACTTCATTAACACTTGTTAATTTGACATTAGCTCTATGCTAGTAAACTAGAAGACTTAAATCTGATAATAACTCGTGTGATTAATTATCTTGATTTAATCTTAAGATCCCTGATTTTCTCCTAAATAAAAGAACTAGCATGGATTAATCCTCACTATAATATGATTGATTTACAAATAATCAATTCCTATGAGATTTAAGATTTTATCGCCATAACTGGAGTGTTGGGTTGAATTATAACATAAGTGAATTAGCATGCTTGATTTTGTATTTTAACATAATGATTGAACTTGTAAGTCTACATGAGGTTTCATCACCTTGACTTCCTAGAATTTACTTGTAATTTAACAATGATAATTAGCAACTTTAGAACTTTGAAGTATTAAGGTTGTTCTAAATTTAACCAAACATTATACCTTTAATAGAGTTACTTTGGGGTAAGAATGCCTTAAGTTCTTTTACGGTAGGACCTTAGATGGACCTTAACAACCTTAGACAATTTTCCTTATGCCTTGTGGTAGGATAGGCTAAAGAGACCGAGATTGAGTTATCTTTTATGGAAGGTATCCTAAGTTGAATGACATATATGTCACTTTCTTGGAGCCTTTTTGTGAAGGACCTACCGTGATGGAGAAAGGATTCATTAGCTTAAAAATTCTTGATCATTAAATATATTATTTGATTGAGAACATTAGTATTACCATATGAAGATTGTACTGTATATCCATAGAACTGATTAATTAAGTAGAATATAGAATTTGTTGATTTACCCCGAATAAACTATAAGGTTTTGGTCTTATCTTAGGTAATTAGATAAGTACAGTTTAGTTCACGATAAACATCACAAGTTTAAAGTGTGTTATATGTTGGGAATAAAACAACTTAATTTGAGATAATAAATTATAAAATGATTCTATCCCTTACCCTTGTGTGCATTAGTAAGTGTGGTTAAATAAATTAAGTGTTTAAAATCACCCTTCCTAGGGCATACTGAACATGCATATGTACTCTTAACATGTGATGAAGTAGGATGTTATAAAATTTTAATATGGATTGAATGTTGAATTCAGTGGAACTAAAAGAGAATGATATAATTCATACAGTTAAGCTTATGATTATAAAACTAAGAGATATATTTACTTTAGTTTTTGTATGTTTTCAAGTTTTTTTAATATTTTAAGAGTATACAGTTATTAAAGACTTAGCATATCATGAATCGCATAAGCTTACATGACATTAGCAGAGCAGTTCTGCTCACCTAGGATCTATGGGTGTTATGTGACATCAAGGTTATGCATATTTGAGGCATAATATTTTGTGGTATATTCATATATATATATATATATATATATATATATATATATATATATATATATATATATATATATATATATATATATATATATATATATATATTCAACGTCATATAGCATAGTTTTGTCTCAATATTTAATTCAGTTTTAGTTCCTTTATATATTACTGTTTTCAGCACCTTGTCTTTTTGTTACTATTTTACTTTAATTCATGTTCTGCACAGTTTTACATCTTCCAGTTATTTCAGTACTTTTCTGTAGTACTTTTATATTTTACTTAATTATAAACTGTAATAAAGTATGTTGTAGCTTTTAGTGTGTTAGACTTATTGTCTGACATGAGGTACTTTTCTTTTCTTTCATCTAGGAAATCGGCATTTTTTTATTGGGATCCGACAATTTTTTAAATCTGGAGCAGTTTGAGGAGCTGTCTTTGGAGGCTTCCCAGGAGGTCCTGGAAGAGCTAGTGGAGCATTAACTAGCTCAAATTTTACTTGCTATTTTCAGTTACTTTAGCTGTGAGATGAGAGTTATTTTCATTTACTTTCCTTTTCATTTTAGGCAATGGTTTATAATAATTTTAACTCTTACTATATTTTCTTTTTCTTTTCTGAGATGAATATTCTTACTTAGCTTCTATGATAAATATTTGGATGAATGCTATAGCTTCTGCACTCTATCATTACTGCTACTTATACTTAGTATTATGATGTGATCAGCATCTAAGTTATACAAATACTTATAATACTTGTAAAACCACCTTGAATAATTCCAAAGTATGTAAGTACCTTATCTATTACTTAAGATAAATTTATCAAACTTATCTTAAGGATTAGTCCTCAATCCTACCTTTGATAGAACCTCAGCTACATTCAGAAAGGTTCAACATCCCTTCTTGAGTAACGCACCATCTGCTGCTAATTTGGTTTTAGTTAATATCACTGTTGTTGCATGCTACAACCACGCCTGCTACTTAAAAGCTTCTCACAAAATTTTAAATATCCCAAATGAATCCTTAACTTTATTTACATTGATTAAAAAGAAAGTTGGAGCTTAGAACCTGTTGTTGCATCCTTTGGAGCTTGTGAAACCCTCCCCATCCCAAATAAGAAGTGCACTAATTTCTCCCTATCTAGTATATTAAACTTAAAATTAGTGAATCATTTCTCAATCTCAAGTAATCAAGTTTTGCTCCCAGAGCTCAATCGAGCTCAGGTGAATCTGGTTAAGGCTTGGTGGATCGGGCATGTACAGTTCTGTACAGTGCCCAATCCACCTCCACCATTTATCTGTGATCCCAACAGCCCTAACCCTCATTGATAGATTCCTTGGGGGCATTCTTAACCCAAGGATCGTAAAGAGACTATTTGCCAACCTTTGGGATCATTATGGAGGGAGAATTCTCCCTCCATAGTAAACCCTATGTAGCCATCCAATTAGAATTATGGTTAGGAGATCCATGCCTATTCGTATAATGATTTTAAGAGCATTGAAAAGGTCTCATCATCGATTTCAAAATGACGTATGGCACGCTCCCTGAAACCATCTGTGCGAGGAGTATTGGCTAACCCTAGGTTCATACTTTTGGCTTCTCGACATGGATGAGGAACAATGCCAGGCAGGTCAGCCCCAACCTGCGTGGCACTGTCCCCGAGCCCCGAACATGTGATTGTCCTGTGTGTGTGCGAAGGATCTACAATTGCACAGTTTGGCCCGCATACGTGTAATATAATTAGGATCTAAACTAATTTAATTCAAATTATTTAATGGTTAATATCTTATTAATTATAAGTCCAAATATAGTGAAATTATATATCAAAATGATCAAAAAAATATGAAAAACAATAATATAAAGTTAAATTTCCATTTTTATGATTAATTTCGCTAATCACTTTTAAGTGTCATTAAGGGCTATTAAACCCTAATCAAGCCATTTGATGTTCAAATTGAGCATGTCTTTATACTCCTTAAGCTATAGAGAAGTTATAGCCACTAATTTTATATCATTTGGACATCAATTAGAAATTTTGTATTTTTGGCACTTCATTTAATTAATATTAAAATCATATTCTTGATAAATTATCTTTGTAAGCTTCCAAAACCATAGGACAATAAGCTTTAACCTAGATTATGACTTGACTAAACTCTAGGGTATGCTTTTAGTAAAAAAACATTTTGTTTAACATTTGATTTAATTAAGCTTAAAAATAAGCTCCAACCTTAGAGATGAAAATGAGAAATTCTAATTTTTAGATTTAGTAATTGATTATAGTAAATTAACCTAACTTATCAGGTAGAAATAGAATAGCATGTATCTTATAACAAAAGTCCATTAGACTTAATTGTAGGAAACTTGAGAGTTTAGATTTAGATTAACATAACATTTCCATTCCTTATATGTAGGAGTGACCCAAATCATTATAGCATTATTGGATGTTTCAATTAGTAATTATTAAAGATCATTAAAGTTTAATTCATGTTGTTTGTCTTAAGATTCCCAATTAGTAAAGATTAAGACTTAGAGACTAATGTTATTAATGTTGGTAATAACTTGACCTTGAGCACGAAGAACTTCCAGCACACAATAACTACAGTGGAAGCGATTTGATAGAGTGTGCTCTCTTTGTTTGAGGACCGGGGTTGTGTTGACGGTTACCAAACAATTTAATATCACAAAACTACAAGACTCAAATCACAGCATATGCATGCAAGAGATCAGAGCATACAAAACATCCAAACACCACAGATTACATGGAAAACCAAAGAATGGGAAAAATCACAGAGCCACACCACAGAAAAAATCTATTAGAAAACTTGAAGAGGTACAGAGTTATAAAGAGCTTATCTCTTAACTAGAAATAAACTAGCTCTTACTCTAATATGGAAAGGAGAGGAAGTAGCCACCACCAAGAGTCTCTTCTCCAACATGCCAGAGGATTCTTGCATTGCGGCTTCCTTAAGGCTTCACTTAACGATCTCCTCCTTATAATAAGAGTTAGCCTCCAAACTGAAATGCCAACACACAAATCTCCTCCCAGCTTCTTTTTTTAAGTACCCAGCTGAAATTTGGATCTTGAAAGGACCAACAAGCCCTCCAATTTTCTTAGGGAAAAACCTGGACTAAAGCAAATTTCCGCCATGTGCTACGACACGCCGTAGCACCCGACTCTTGGGTTGGGACCCACTGCAGTGCACTGTAGCACCCGCTTCTTGGGTTGACACCCACTGTGATGCACCATAGAGCCTGCGTCTCAGGTTGGTACCTACTACGGTGTGTGGTAGTGCATGCGTCTAGGGTTGGTACCTGTTGTGACGTACGTTAGCACCTAGTTCTATAATGGCGCGCTGCAGCACTGCTTTCTGCTGTGGTGCACTGTAGCTCCTGCCTCTCTATTTGTTGACTACCAAGGCATGCGATAGTGCCTCAATCTATGGTTTGGATCTCCAGAGCATGCTACGAAACGTGATGGGGCGCCGCAGCACCCGTGTTGTTTTTGTACTTCACTTCTTGCTCTGAATTGCCTCGGAGCCTTCTGGAAGCTCACCAGAGCACCATTAGTATTTCCATGGTGTACTAAATGGTCTCCATAACACAACAATCTCTCACTTAGAGACCTTTAGAAAATATTGTCCACTTTCGACTTTGATTCTTCATTATTTTCTTCCATTCTTATCAAAAATGTGGTGTTGCTCACCCTTGCTCTCTCTTCATGTACCGAGGCCAAATTAAGTTGCACATAGCTTCAGTTTCTCTAGTGTTACTGCCTTTGTAAGCATATCAGCTAGATTCTTTGAATTGTGGATCTTCTCCAATCCCATATGTCCTTTTTCTAATAGTGTCTTGATGAATTGGTAATGGAGTTGAATGTGCTTTATCCTGGTATAAAATGCCGCATTCTTTACTAAATGAATAACACTCATACTATCACTGTAGAGATTTACATCCTTCTGCTCTTTACCCAGATCATCTCCTTACTTGCTCTGTAATGGTAATGTATTCAGCCTCAGTGGTAGATAGCAATATGATGTTTTATAGCCTAGAGGTCTAGCTCATCATTGCACTTCCTAATGTATACACATAACCTGTAGTGCTTCTCCTGCTATCAACATCTCTTGCAAGATCTAAATCTACATAACCCTGTAAAATAATGTTAGATCTTCCAAAGCATAAAGCTTTGGCTGTTGTACCTTTGAATTGATTGCATCCCAATGTTAGATCTTTCAAATACCTTTTCAATATACTTTTTATACAACAGCTTCAGAATTCATGCACCTCTTTCCTTATTTATTCTCATTCCAAAAATCTGCTTGGCCAACCCCAAGTTTTCATGTCAAACTTCTTTGACATAAGCTCTTTCAGCATCCTTATCTCCTCCATGTCCGATCCAATGATCAACATACCATCCACATACAATAATACAATGATATAGGAGGGCATACATAGTTATATGTAACAATAATAACATGTCTGACATCCCTTGTACCTTGATTATGACATGAACCTATCAAATCTTTTGTACCACTGCCTTAGCGCTTGCTTTAAGCCATAGAAGCTCTTCTTGAGCTTTCACACCAACTTACATTTTCCTTTCTCTTGAGCCTTGTACCCTTCTAGTTATTGCATGTACACCTCCTCCTCCAGTTCTTCGTGAAGAAATATTATCTTAACATCCAATTGCTCCAAATGCAAATCCTCAACTACAACAATATTCAGCACAACCCTGATAGTTGTCATCTTCACAACTGGGGCAAAGATCTCACGGTAGTCGACCCCATGCCTTTACTGGAAACCCTTTACTACAAGTCTCACCTTGTAGCACTTTCTCCCATTTGGCTTTACCTTCACCCAATAAATCCACTTGTAATGAAGGGCCTTTTTTATAGTGGATAAGGGTGCTAACTCCCATGTCCCATTTGACATGAGTGATGCCATTTCATCATTATAACAACTGTAAGTTGTTACCTAGCTTAATTTAAGCTTAATCATATTCTATTTATTATTCTATTGAGTTTATTTAGTCATCAGAACCAATCCATAAAGATTTGGTGTGATTCAGAGCTAAATCAAATATTTGGATTATTTTAATATTTAATTAATTAGAAAATTGAGATATTTAATTTAACCTTGAAATTGAAATTTGACTTTGCCATTGCGATCGTCACCCCCAAATTAGCTTGAGGTGATGTTTTGAACCCGTTTGGAAGTCGTCGGATTTTATCGAATATTTTAATGTAATTAAATACCCCAAAAAATAGGAAAATTAAATACTCGTTAGAATCAAAATCTGACTTCACCGTTAAATTCCTCACTCCCAAATTAGCTATGGGTAAATTTTTAGGATTTTTTGGAGCGTGATTATTAAATTTGAATTTTTAACTAATTAAAGATTTAGAAAATAAATAGATAATTATTTAATTAAGAAAATCCATTTTCTTAAATTGCTTTTCCCTATCAGCCCCCCTTCCCCCTTCATTCGGTGCCCCCATGCTCCCCATACTCTCCCTCCATGTTATGATGGGAGAGGACTTGCTCCTCTCCCCTAGGCCATGCCATTCATCTTCTTCTCCCTCTCCTTTAAAAATAAAGATTCAGGCCTCATCTTCTTTTCTTTCCTTACTCTCAAGCTGAGAACTCCTCCCTCCTTCCTCCATTGCTGCGCTTTGTGCTGAAGAAGAAGCTCATTTCCTCCAAGTGCAAAAAATAGAGCTTCTTCCTCCCTCTTCTTCCATCTAAAAGCCAAGGTACTTCCCTTTCCCCCATTGAATAGATTTAATGGCTACTTCATTTCTCTCTTAAACTTATTTTGCATCCTTTAAAATCTGTGATTTGCAATGTGGAAGCCATTAGAGCTCATTAAGGTATTAGATTTCTTTGCTCTATTTTTTGTTCTTTCTGCATACCCTGACCTTTCACTCCATTATTTGCATAGTTAAACTAATCCTTTCATGCTGATTTTGGTATCAATGGAAAGGTCTCAGAAATACTTTTCCATTAGTATATGGCACCACACGTGAAGTGCTCTAGGTTAGGAGTATTTGAGCCCGAAAGATGACTCGTTGCGGTTTTCGCACAGGTGAAATCACCGTCGGGCACTGCAGCACGTTGCAACGCTCAAAGTTTATATCTTGATCCGCCATAATGCGCCATAGCACGCTACAGCGCGCTGCAGTGGCATAATAAATTGCAATGTATAAAATTATATTTTGTTGAAATTATTTGGAAATTCGTCGTAGCACGTTAAAGCCCACCGTATCGCCCGCACCTCAAAAAATAGGCATCGTAGTGCGCCGCAGCGTCTGAAAGCGCTGCCGTGTGCCACAGTGCTAAAATCCATTGCAACACGCCGTAGTGCACCATAGCGCGCCATAACGTACCGTAGCACTTGGCTTTTGGCCAGAAGGCGCTGCAGCGCGCTATAGCGCCCAGAACTGATTGGATTGGTCACGAACCGACTGAAATGGTCAAAACTTAGTAGTTTTTGAATTTTAAAGACCCTATGACCCTAGTGGGGCCAAATTATATCAAATAGAAAAGTTAGGTTTTTGACGCCTCTTAACCATAGAACTGACACATTTACCCTTAAACATAAAATACTCATAACTAATCCAATAAGCCTCAGAATTTTGTGTTCTTGGACTTTATGGAATCCTTGAACATCAAACAATAATAAACTAACTGAATTTTTAGACTTTACTAAGTGATATTACCAAAATTTCCTTGTAGGTTAGAATCCCTAAATTTGATCCATATGACTTAATACTTGTCCAAATTTGATGTTCCTACTATCTATCTTTATGTTAGACAGTGAGGAATCATTTGGCATCAACAAAATTCAATTTGGAGTCCTAAATCAAAAAGTAGTTTTTTGGACCCTTAAGTAGGGGCAAAATTATCATTTTTCCCGAAATCTAGGTTAAGTGTTCTTAACTCTTAAAATATCTTTTAAATTATTAAAAATGGTAATAAAATTGATTTAGGATTAATTTAAGTCTTAAATCCCATAATTTGAATAATTTGTCAAACATCCTAATTTAGGCTTGAAAATCTCTAAGAGTAATATGCCTTACTTAGCTAAAATTCATTCTTAACTTTCCTAATTAAATAAAATAATAAATAAAGATAAATTATAATAACTATCATCAACTCTTAAAATCCCCTAAGTCTTTTATTAGGAGTTTCTATCTACACTTCACTTTAGGACCTTTTCCCTTAAGATTAGGAATAGATCCTATGTTAGAATTCATTCATTGAGTAAATGGGTTATTCAATTAATAAAACCTTAGTTTTATTAATTTCTAGAGTTTTATACTTTAATTATGATTATTTTATCTTTCAATTTTAGATTAAGATTGGAGATTCATTCTATTAAGTCTTGATTTTGCTTAATAGGATTTGCCTCGATTATTAGTTCACATTTAGGCTTAAACTTTAGCCCTTAAGCTTTACCCTTTGGATTATGTGATTAAACCTAATTCATGGTATTTAATGCATAATTCCTAGTTTTAGTAGATCTTGATCAGATCTTAGTTCAAAACGTCTAAATTCATAAAACATATTGATTTCTTATTTAACTTATAGGCGATATTAATTGAATTAAATTAGAACATGATCAGTTCTAATTGCTTTTAACTTATAAGTTCGTGCTTCTACATTATACTCAATAATAAGAAGTGGAGATCCTGAACTTGTGTAACTCAGAATAGTTAAAATTATTTAATAGATAACAATTGATGTCACCATATGTAGTAGAGTCCCTTACCCACTATTATTTTACTTGTGCTTTTGCATTCCTTGTATTTTGTGCCTTATTCCTTGAACATGTCATAAAAGATAATGTTGTTGCATAAAATAAAAACATAGAATATTAGGATAACATTTGCATTAGGTTTAGTTACTTGGTGATGCGGTGCATTTTATTCTACTGGACAAGGGTAAGGAGAAATAAGGAGTACTTGGCATTACTCATTGAGGAGTGTTGTGGTAAGTTTGGAACCCATATAGTCTTGCAGAAGTGCTTGACTCCTCAGCTACTTCTGGATGTATCCATAAAAATAAAGTAAATAATTAAAACTTATTATATTTGTATTTACTGCCTCTTTAGTATACTCTACTGTTCTATCTACCCTAGCCCAGAATAGCTTTGGGAATTACACTAGGCCTAATTGGCCAATTTTTTTGATATGATAGTCATTGCATACTTGTTTACTATTTACTGTTTACTGTTTGTTGTTTCTTGTTTACCATCGTACTTGACTTTAGTCTACCTTGCTTTACTTGTTTACTTATATATTATAGGATGCTAGACCTTTATTGCTTACTTATATGTACCACTGTTGGATTTATTTCTTTTAAATCAGCATATGTCATATGATCATCAGCATGTTTAGGATTAGATTTTTCTTTCAATACTTTTACTTACTGCATTATGCATGTATGCCTATACTTGCTTAGTTTACTGGAGGTGTGCCTTTTTGCCTCAAATCTTGTTTAGTTATAAATATTGTATTTATAACTTATCCTTCACCTTTGTATGCTTGTTGCACCCTTGCACTTGCTTGTTTTTATAGTTTAAGTAAAATGGTGATACCATAAAACTCATGAATTATTAATAGCCTAAAATACACTTAGACAATATGTCTAACCAAAATTTTCTTTTCTTTGGCTGGGGCCCTATCGTTGTGAAACTAACAATGGTAGATTCTAAGTTATTCGAGGTAGTTGAGCCTTCTGGAGATCAGATTCAGGAGGAGGAGCATGTTGCCGCTGAAGATCCTTAGCTTAGCTCCCTTTTATTTTGTGAGGATGAGAACTTTATTTTTCATGTAAACTTAATTAATATTGTAATAATACAGGTACTATCTGACTGTGTTTTCCTTGATGTACTATTTATTCTGAGTTGTATGCTGCATTTCTTCTATTTATTGTGATAAATTGGATGTATATTTACTTTACCTTGCTTCCGCACTCTGATTATGTATTTGCTTACTGACTGATTAAATAGCATATATACATTGGCTTGCCTCTTCCTCAATAGTGAAATAGGGTTTTCACTTAATCTAATGTCAAGTGAAGGATTTTCCAAAGTGACACACCACCCCTTAGCTTAATCTTGTTAATTAAGAGGTGGGGTTCCACCGTTGGTATCAGAGAATTTCGTAAGGTGTTAGATTGGAATTTGTATTCCTCTCTACCTAATAGATGATTCTTCTGACAAGACAGTCACTAAATAAAAACATTAGAGTTTACATCCAAGTTACCATAATATCCTGCTCAGAATAAAGAGGTATAAGAATGAGAACTACATACATAGGTAAAATAAAATGCTTAAAGAACATAGACTAAAAGATAACAGTAAGACATAAGTAAACTAATTTAACTTATGAAATCGTTAGATGCTCAAGGATGACACTTTGGTGGTATCACTGGTGATATGAGGCTATGTGGGAGTATGTCTCCCAGTTCCACCAGCGGTATGGAAGGTACGTAGAAGGGGTATCAGAGCCTAGCATTTGAGTGATAGATCGACTACTTCAACACGGTGCTTTCAGGGGGTTTGACTTCCCAGTTTTAGCCAAGGAGTGGCTGAGGCGGGCAGACTTTGTGTTTAAAGATATTGATTTCCCAGACGACATTAGAGTCTCTCCACCTTCATGACCAAGCCGAGGACTGGTGGAATGTCACCTTATGGGCACTCACCCATAGGCGTAAAGGAATGCGGAGGGAGGCCACTTATGAAGACTTCCGTCGTGCTTTTACCGTCAAATATATTGGATATCTGTCTTAGCCTTTATTCCTATGCTATCTATTGTATTCTCCTGTATCATTATCTTAATTTTGAATGAATAATAGAGTTATCATATATTATTTTCTCAAACTTTGAATTGGGCTATTATTTTATAAAATTTAGATTGTACAACTATGAATCTTGGACAAAGCTCTTCCCCAGCTACATTCGGTAGCTCATCCGATGAACCAAATGCACTGCTAGAAGTAGTCAAAATGATGGTAGATTCCCACCACAAGCAAGCTGAACAAATAGCAGACTCCCAAGCCAAATAAGCTGAGAGGATGGAACAGCTACTGATAGCCCAAATGAATCAAAATTGCACTACCTCTGAAGTATCCCTTGCACCATGCTACTCCTTCCAACACCATGTGCAATCTGCAGATCCACTATTACATAGTTTCCTTCATCTGAGACCCCCTACCTTCAATGGGAGCCTTTTCGCAATCGACACCACCAACTGGATTAATATGGTGCAAAAGAACCTCACCAGTATCAAATGTCCAGATTCTGAAGTAATCCGTCTTACCACTCACCTCCTTTAGGATGAAACTGAGTATTGGTGGGATACCAGCTGCAACACTCAGTTTGTCGATGTAGATCTTAAAGATATCATATGGGATGAGTTCATTGAAGCATTCCAAGCCCGGTACATCCCCTTGTCTGCCAAACACAACTTGGGGGACATGTTCTTGAAGCTGTAGCAAGGCAACCGTTTTGTATCTGCATATGAAGCTGAATTTCGGCGACTTGCGAGGTTCTCCACTAACCTAGTTCCCACATAATTAGATTGCTGCCATCGATTCCAAAGTGGTCTGCGGGCTTCCATTAGAAGACAAGTTGTTCCTCTTTGTTTATCAAACTTTGATGAATTCCCGGAGTCCGCCAAAGTGGTGGAGCAGGACCAAGCAGTGGAAGGATCCAAGAGTCTTGGGTCAACTTCTTTCCAACATGATCATCCTAAGCGAGCAAGGGTGTATCAGCTTGAAGCAGAAACTCCACCAGCCGACCTCTTCAATGGCTGCACGAGGCCTCATCTGTATGGTTGATGCTACCATGGGAGTCACGCCTGCTACACCTGCAGAAGACCAGGTCACAATTATTTTCAATGTACTGCTAAAGAAACCATTGACAGTGATCAGATTGTTCACTCCAAGCACTTATAAGTCTTCGACCTATTTTAGAAACCTGCAATAGCCTGTCCAGCACTACCTCCTTCTACAGCTCCATGGCGTGAAACAACCATTGTTCCTTGCCCAAATGCTCCAAGGCCACCCCCACAACAGACCTACAACAATAGGCCTGTCGGCCCTGCTCGTATTTATACCCTTGCTCCAATTGAGGCTATAGAGGATAATCATGTGGTGTTAGGAACACGCTTTCAAATGTAGTTAGTAATTATTACATCTATAAATAGGTTCAATTTGTGTAAATAATGAACTTTGCAATATACTATTTGACATTGGAGCTAGTCACTCCTTTGTTTCTAAAAATTAGGCAAAGTCACTCAGCCTACCTCTATATTGCCTAGCTAATCCCTTAAGCGTTGGGTTACCTTCTGGAGCCCAAATCGCAGCTTGTCAATTATGTTAAATACCAATTCCCATTGATGATGATGAATTTGAATCCAAGCTAGTAGTTCTTCCTATAGACAACTTTGATGTGATTTTAGGCATGAACTAGTTGAGCCAACATAATGTCACTATCAACTGCACGAAGAAGAAAATCACCCTAGGTAGCGGCAGTCAGGCCAAATCCTTTGTCGATACTCTTAGTACCGAGCTTCATTAATTAATGTTATAGAAGCAAAAAGGCTAGTCAAGAAAGGTTGCGATGCCTACCTAGTGACGATACTAGGTGAAAAGAAGGATAGCATTCCTATAACCAAATATCCTATTGTTTATGAATTCCTTGATGTCTTCCCTAAAGATCTATCCGATCTTCAACCCACTCGAGAAGTGGAGTTCACAAAAGACACAATTCCTGGAACCCAACCAATATCCAAGGCCCCTTATTGTATGGCGCCCAAGGAATTGCAGGAGTTGAATAAACAGTTGCAGGAATTGCTAGAGAAGGGTCTCATTAGATCGAGTTTATCTCCTTGGGGAGCACTGGTACTATTTGTAAAGAAGAAAAACGGTTCAATGCGTATGTGTATCGATTACCATGAGCTGAATAAAGTCACAATCAAGAACAAGTACCCGTTGCCTCGTATAGATGACTTATCTGATCTACTATCAAGAGTCAGTGTTCTCAAAGATCGATCCACGATCCGACTATCATCAACTACATGTTAAGGATTCTAATATCAAAAAGATAGCATTCAAGACTCAATAAGGACACTTTGAATTCTTAGTAATGTCATTTGGATTAAGGAATGCACCTTCAATATTCATGGATATAATGCAACACATTCTCAAACCCTACCTCAATAAATTTGTTATTATCTTCATTGATGACATTCTGATCTATTTAAAGAATAAAAAGGAACACGAAGATCATTTAAGAATAGTGCTAGAAGAATTACGTGACCATGAGATTTTTGCTAAATATTCCAAGTGTGAGTTCTGGCTCAATTCAGTAGCTTTTCTGGGGAATATTGTAGATGCCCAGGGCATTAGAGTCGATCAAAACAAGGTTAGCGCTTTTCAGGAATGGATTCAACCTAAGTTAGTGACCAACATCAAGAGTTTCTTAGGCTTAGCTGGTTACTATAGAAAGTTTGTGAAGGGCTTTCCCCAGATAGCCTCTCCATTGACCAAGCTAACCTAAAAGGTTGTACCATTTGAATGGTCTCCAGCATGTGAAGAAGCATTTCAAGCATTGAAGAATGCACTATCCACTGCTCTAGTTCTAGTTCTTCCTAAAGAATGTGTGAACTACCAAGTCTATACTGATGCTTCTGGTATAGGCTTGGGAGCTGTGCTAATGCAAGAAGGAAAGGTCATTGCTTATGCTTCTCTCCAGTTGAAGCCATATGAAAAGAACTATTGCGTCCATGATCTTGAACTCGCCACAGTTATTATTGCTTTGAAAATATGGTGTCATTATCTATACAGATTTCAATACTCTATCTTCACCGATCACCAGAGTCTAAAGTCTATGTTCACTTAGAGAGAGTTGAATTGCTGGTAGAGAAGATGTCTAGAATTGTTAAATAATTATGACCTAGATATCCAGTATCATCCAAGAAAGGTAAATGTTGTAGCTGATGAACTTAGTCATCATGCTACTCTCAATTCCATTATTTCTGTGAGCCTGTTAGAGGAAGAGTTCTGTAAGTTGGACATCAAGCCTATGCGTGGAGATCTGTTAAGCGCAATGATCTCCATGAGTAATGTGGAGCCAATCTTCCATAGAGATGTTTCCATATTCCAAACAAAAGATGAAGACTACTTGAACCTTATGATCACTATTAAAGGTGGTCGCCGTCCTGAGCTGAACTTTAAGAAGGGTGCTATATACTTAAATAATCATCTCTGCATCCTTAAATCAATGCACCATGAAATTCTTATTGAAGGCCACAACTCTGGATATCAAGTGCATCCGAGAAGCTCAAAAATGTACCAAGACCTGAAATAATCCTTTTGGTGGCCAGGAATGAAGAAAAGTGTAGTTGAGTTTGTTGAAGTGCCACGCTTGCAGTTTAGTTAAGGCAGAAAATCAAAGACCTGGTGGTCTGCTTTATTCGCTTGAGATTCTCGAATGAAAGTGGCTAGATATATCGATGGACTTTGTTATGGGATTTCCTCGTGTTAAGTCCGGAGCCGATGCTATTTGGGTCATAGTTGACCAATTGACTAAGTCCACACATTTCATCCCTATCCATCAAACAGACTCAGTCGAGAAACTTGCCAAGCTTTATATCAAAGAGATAATCAGGTTGCATAAAATTCCCAAATCAATTGTATCTGATAGAGACAGTTGATTTACCTCCATGTTATGACAGGAAGTACATCAGGACATGGGAACCACCCTAGTAATGAGTACAGCTTTTCATCCACAAACAAATGGTCAGGCAAAGCGAGTGAATCAGGTTCTTGAAGATTTTTTTAGACTATGTATCCTTGATTTTGCTGGATCCTAGGAAGATTACCTCCCACTAGTGGAGTTTGTATATAATAATAGTTTTCAATCCATCATAAAGATGGCTTTATATGAAGCCCTGTATGGTAAAAAATGTAGCACTCCATCAGCATGGTCATAAATAGGTAGTATTCAGTTGTATGAATCTAAATTAGTAGAAGAAACTAACAAAAAGTTTTAGTTGATTCAACAACAAATTCGTACAACCCAAGATCATCAGAGTAAATACCACGACACTCATCACCGTCTTCTAGAATTTAAAGTTAGAGATTTTGCCTACTTGAAGGTCAGTCCTATAAAGGGAGTCTTTAAGTTTGGCATAGCAGGGAAACTTAGCCCCCATTATGTTGGTCTGTTTGAGGTAGCAACCAAGGTAGGTTCTTCCACCTACAGATTAAATCTTCCTGATGACTTTGCAGTTGTGCACAATGTGTTCAACGTATCTTCATTGAGAAGATGCCTCATGGATCCCTCTCATTTGATTCAATTTCCAGAAATTGAAATCCAGCCCAACATGTCCTATACTGAAGAGCTAATCCAAATCTTAGCCCATGATCAAAAACAACTAAGAAACCACTCCATCATAATGGTTAAAGTTCAGTGGCAGAACCACTTGTCCGCTAAAGCCACTTGGGAGAAGGAATATGATATACGTTCCAAGTATCCTAAGCTATTTGAAAATCCATGTACTTTCTTAGCCCCTTGTCATTTCAATTCATTTCCTTATAGACTACATTATTCTTTTCACTTGAGTGATGTCGAGAACGACATCATTCTTAAGTGGTGGAGTCTGTAACAACCCTAGGTTGTTACTTAGCTTAATTTTAGCTTAATCACATCCTATATATTATTCTATTGAGTTTATTTTGTCATTAGAACCAATCCCTAAAAATTTAGTGCAATTTAAAACTAAATCAAATATTTGGATTATTTTAATATTTAATTAACTAGAAAATTGAGGTATTTCATTTAACCTCAAAATCAAAATTTGACTTCTCCATTGCAATCGTCACCCCCAAATTAGCTTGGGGTGATGTTTTGAACCCGTTTGGAAGTCGTCAGATTTTATCGAATATTTTAATGTAATTAAATACTCCAAAAAATAGGAAAATTAAATACTCGTCGGAATCGAATTCCGACTTTGTCGTTGAATTCTTCACCCCCAAATTAGATAGGGGTAAACTTTTGGAATTTTTCGGAGCGCGATTATTAAATCTGAATATTTAACTAATTAAAGATTTATAAATTAAATAGATAATTATTTAATTAAGAAAATCCTTTTTTTTAAATTGCTTTTCCCTGTCAGCCGCCCCCTTCATTCGGCACCCCCATAATTATTTAATCAGTGCTGATTTTCACTGTGGCATGCTGCAACGCCTGCTTCTCTGTTTGCCAACCGCTGAGGGGCGCGATAACGCCTTTGTCTCAGGTTTGGATTGCCAGAGCGTGCCACAATGCCTATGTTGTTTTTGGACTTTATTTCTTGCTCTGAATTGCCTCGAAGCCTCCCGGAAGCTCACTGGAACACCATCGGCATCTCCATGATGTACTAAATGGTCTCCATAACACAATAATTAAAACCTTCAGTTTAGAACTAATCATTGTAGATTCTTAGTGAGTAGTTAATAAATTGGTGAAACTAAAGACTTATGTCTAAACCCATACATACTCTAATAAACCTATGGCTTAGTAAATCTGTAAGCTAACCTAAGATGATAATTGGAGAATTTGAGTTTAGGCATAAAGTTGTTAAATGGAAATTAGGATTGTGAACATTAAGTTGGATGATTATAAAACCTTTGACCTAGGGTTAAAGTGATTTAAGCCATTAGAACGCTAGAACCTTGAATGCGCAATAGGAAACGTATAATTTGTAACGTTGGATGTTTCATTAGAGTGGATATATTAATAAATAACTTAGTCAATTGTAGTACTAAAAATAAGATAAGTTTTTGAATCACAACTTGTACCTATACTTATAAAGTATTTTTTCAACTAAATAATATTTACTTAAAAAACTATTTTCCAATACATTATTATTATACATAATATAATATTTTAATTAATTTATTAATTTATAATATCCAAGTTAATTGGGGGAATAATTAGCCCAATCTTTAAGATAGATAACTAAAGTAGAAAATAATGGATATGTAACAACCCAATTGTTTTTACTTAGTTTTAGACATCCAAATTAGGTTAAAACCATCACTGGTTGACTTCTAATAGCATTAGGAGTCAACACCTAAAATTTGGTATATTTTGGAGACCGTTCATTTTTCAGCGAATGATTTGGCAATTTAAATAACTCTGAAATTACCTAAATTAATTTGACCTCCAAATCTAAATCGAAATTTTCCATTAAGTTCCCCACCTCCAAATTAGCTATGGGTGGTATTATAGAAATTTCTTGAAGTCATCAAATTTTCATGAAAATTTTAAAGTATTTTATGTGCTTAAAAAATAAAGAGAATAAAATTGATCTCCGATCAAAAATCTGATTTTAATTTTGAGTTTCTCACCCTCCATTAAATCATGATCTTAAATTCTGCATTTTCTTTTCCCTCTTATGATGATGTCGAGGACTATATCATCCTTAAGTGGGGGAGTATGTAATAACCCTAGGTTATTACCTTGCTTAATTTCAGCTTAATCGGGCATTAATTCTAGTTCCATTGTATTTAGAATACCAAGTTAAGATAACCTTGAAAGTTTGAGGTCAATTGGACCTCTTTAAGTCTAATTAGCCATTTGATTAGTCTAGATGCCTTAATTTAGATCTAAAATATTTTGATCTCAAAATTAATTATGATTATAATTTTGAATTCCTCACCCCCAAATTAGCTAGGGGTGAAAGTTTTGTAAGATTTGGAGGTCATTTGGACTATAATTCAATATAAATTAAATTGAGATTATTGCACATAAGGGATCCCAATAATTAATATTTGCAAATCTATCATAAACTGTTATACCGTCGCGATTCGCAGTGCAGACCGCAGGCGATCCGTTGTGGAGCCTGGGTCGCGTGACAACAGAGCTTCACGGCATATAACCGTCCCTCCTCCAAATCATGCGGCTAGGATTTAATTCCATGGTATCGTGGATCCGTCATTGGATCTATCCCTCGGCATCCCATGGCTCGGATCACTACAGATCCGACCATTAGGATTTAGGTCATCAGGGCCATTCTGTGTCTCTCATCAATAGATCAGATGACTTACAGTGCACCCGCACTGTGGATCATTGTCTCCACTCGCTCGTAAGCCGGGGTGAGAAAATCCTCTATATTCCTGATAGCAGGGCCTGTCCCCCACTTGCACGTCCACCTCAACAGGTCGTTAGGCACCTCTCATTCTCAGGCTAACGCCCCAATCGGGCCCTGTGGCCCTATTATCTCCATTAGAGGAAATTGGAGCTCGGCCATGGCCCGAGCTCCCGGGTCAATTCCAAGCCCGATCAAGCCTCTAGAAGCTTTTCAATTCCCCACTAAGGCTATAAATAGTCTCAAGATCCATCTTGAAATAGCTTGCTGATCAATTGAAGCTGATTATCCTCTTCACCATTCTCAGTCTACCCGAGCTCTTCAAGGCATCCCAGGCGTACATACTGCTAATAGTAGGTATCTTCTGGAGTTCAGAAACCCTAAGAGCCATTTAGAAGCTTAGATAGCCTCTACCTTTCTCCCTGTCAATCAGCTTGAGCTCAACCGTCAAACCAAGTACCTCAGTTGTAAGCTCTGAGCCAATGAGGCTCAGACTTTCCTCCATTTGATTCGTGTTGGTCAGTATTGTTGAATTGAACCCAAAGCATGTATAATTGTGTCGTAGGTTAGTCCCGATCAAGCAATTTGATTGATCGGGTTGAGTTTTGAAAAATGGGTTGAGTCCAAGTAAGGACACGACGATCCAGACCACCCCAGACCTAGCAACCTTTGGTGTTTGGTCCGTCTCATCTCCCTGAAGGTGTAGGGATTGAACTCAAGGCCAATCATGGCCTTGTGTGGAGAATTGCCTCCCCACAGTAGCTCTAAATCGAGGGCCCTTGTGTGAGTAAGTTCCAGGCAAGCCAGACCTTCTCACAAGGGGCTAGTGGGCGCAATCGACGTGTCTTGGTCCACTGATCGTATAAGGATCAAATTGGGTCAAAGACATAGTCGAGGCACCTGGGATTCGGCTATGAAAGCCTAACCCTAATTCCCATATATCGGGGAATAGGGGTTGGGGACGATGGCACTGTGCGGGCCGGGTCAGCCCATGACCCGCACGGTGAGATAGTGCCGGGTCCCCCGGGCCCCGGTCGACCCGCATCTTTTGGTGTTGGGTCAAGCCCGTGGTTTATTAATATCTGATTAATTGGATTTATTTTCCTTAAGGAAAATAATCAAATTAATTAATTGAATAACTTTTGATCCACTGATCCAAACCCTTTGATCTTATATATCAATTTGTTTAAAAAATCATAAGGAATCAGAATATAAAATAATATTTTAACTTTAAGTGAGATTATAGAGTCTCAGTCTTATCTTATGTGATTGGATAAGTACAGTCTAGCTTAGAGTAAATGTTCCAAGCTTAGGTGTTTCATAATTGAGTAAACTTGGATGCTTAGTTTGAGAGAATAAACTATAATTGGGTCATGCCTCTTACTATCGTGCGCTTCGATATGTGCAGTTAAACAAACTAAATATCTCAAGTTATCCCTTTAGAGCACACTGTATGATTGTAAATAAAGTATTTAACAGCTTAGTTTGAGAGAATAAATTATAACCAGGTCATGCCTCTTATCATCGTGCGCTTCGATAAGTGTAGTTAAACAAACTAAGTGTTAAATTCCCTTTCTTGAAAACATACCAACTATGTGTATTATATCCTTTCAATTGATAGTTATATTGATCATAATCTAAATAACACATAAATTAGACTTAAGAGTCAGAATTAATTTAAGTGAATTCTGTGCAATGGAGATAAATGGAATCATTATTGGATATTACATTTGATTTCGGGATTTGATGATGATTTAAAGCATATTGATGTTGAAACCTTAGCATATCATAATGCATATCATGTCAGCATTAGCTGAGCAATTTGGCTCACCTAAGGACTTTGTTAGCGGAGTGTTTGCTCACTTATGAAATTAGTTGTGTGTTCACGAGACACCCAGTCAGCTTGTCCATGGCAAATAATTATGTGCCTTATTTAGATGCATACTTATAAATTCAGTGATATACAACACAGTTTTACAATATCATTTACTCATATTTAAATTTTATACTATTTTACACATATTTTAGTAGAGAGTTATAGTTTCAGATTCATTTATTATTTTCATTTTATAGCTTAGTTTATAGTTTCAGTTTACAGTTTCAGTATACAATTTTAGTTTTCAATTTAAGTTACTTTATTTCAGATTTATAATGTTTTGAGAATTTTGTTATTTTACTATCTTTTCTACTATTTTATTAAGTTATTTAAATATTAAATAGTAGAAAATTGTAAACTGTTATCATAGTTTCATTGTGTTAGACTTCTTGTCTAACACGGGGTACTTTTGGGATCCAGCAATTTGCTATATCCTGAGCAATTTGTTGAGCTTGATCTAGAGGATACTCAGGAGATTCAGGAGTAGTTCAAGGAAAAGTAGTGGACACTTTCTCAATATTTTCTTTTCTGTTATTTTATTTCAGTTCAGTATTTAAATTTTATTTTTGTATTCATTAAAAAGCATTGTAATAATGCTGGATATTTTTCTTTTCCATTTTTAAGATGATTATTTGTTTTAGTTTCTGTGATGAATATTTCTAGATGTATGTTTAGATTTTGCACTCTGTCTTTTTACCACTTAAATTTAGTATTGTGATGTGATCTAGAAATTCATAAAATGCTAGTATTCGTGTAACTTGAATTGTACTTGTATTCTTAATCTAATATACATGAGTACCTTACCTAATACTTAAGGTAAGGATTCTACACTTACCTTAAGAGTTAGTGCATAGTCCTCTTCTCTTGAGATTGAGTGTTAGCATGCCTTATGCAGTAGCTAACTTCTTAGTAGTTATTCAGGGAAGTTGTGTTTGGATTCTTCCTGAGTAATGCACCGTCTAGCTGCCAATTTGTTATCTCTCAAATAAATTGCGCATGGCGACGGGATGGGGCGTTACAACAGTGCTATCCTGCACCGCAGCATGACTCAACTTGCAAGCTCAGTGCTATCGCACATTGTAGCACCCTCAAGATAGAGAGCCTAGTGCTACACCACACCGTAGCACTCACCATAAAACTGCTCTGGAATAGGCATCCAAATCAGCACTGGGAAGAGGAATAGACTTAATTTTTCCCCTTCCCATAATAGAAATTAATGGAAAAACAATTAAATCTCCTCATTTTCAATAGAATCAAGGATTAAACCTTAATTACAATTCAATTCTCAAGAAGAGGGAAAGGATGGGTGCATAAATACTGAGAAGGTTTGCAAAGATTATAAAAGCAAGGGCTTAAGACTAATTATGAGTTCCATATTTGGGTATTCAAGGTTATAGAAGATTGGAGGCTGTTGAGCAAAAAGGAATGAGAGTCCCTCCTGTCCAAGGAGAATGTAGATTTGCATTAAAGGAAGAAGATCCAAAATAGATGTAGAAAGGAGAAGGAGATCAGAGATAGAGATAAGATTAGGCGAACATGATAGTTATTCATAGTATTATATCTCAGTCTTTCTCTCAATTTTTTTTCTGTAAGAGCCATGCAAGGGCTCTCAGTTCGATTGTGTTGCTTTTGTGTTTCTTTTCTAATAGAAGCCCAAGCCCTCCTTGGGGTGGGTTGGGCATTGGTATGTATTGATTTATGGGATTAAAACGTGTTTGTACTCATAATTATTAACAAATAAAATTCTTTAGTCATTCTTGATTATTGATGTGAAGAATGCTTGGATGAATGATGTGTCACGAATGTATTTTATTTATGTTAATATTTTAAAACTAGAAATACTATTAAGCTAGTTTAGCTTCTTAGAACTAAGGGTATGCACATAGAGCATCCTCACCACAAAAATCTGTGACAACATTCGCTGTGTGAGGATTATCAAAGCAAATCCTTAGGCTTGATAAGAAAAATGGAGCGATGGAACTAATGCTAGATCTTGAGCCCCACTACTCACCATTAGCTTATACTAGGAACATATGCATGATTGCCAAGAACCTTGTGACAAGCTCTATTATCATTGTAGCATTGTCACTTTAGCTAAGCTGAGAACTTGATCGATAAATCCAAGATTTATAGTAAATAAGAGAGTAAATACAAACATCTTTATACTAGAATTATCTACTTGGAGTGGTTTTTCACCAATTTTAAGGAAAAAAGAGGAGCTGAGCTAAATCTGGGCAAAAACAAAAAATCTAGAAGAAAACCGCTGTATCACGCCAAAGCACGCCACAGCACACCAAAGCGTGCACAACCCAAGAGCTTAGCACTATTATCCGTCGCAGTGAGCACAAGCCCGAGAGCTCCGCGCTAACATGTGCCATAGCGGGACTCACTGCACTCAGATAGAAAAAAATTATTCAAGGCATTCCACTACCCGCACTGCAGCATGCTCAACCTGAGAGCTTGGCACTACCATGCGCTGTAGCAAACACAAACTGAGAGCTCAGCACTCCTGAGCACAGTAGTGGAACTCACTAGACCTAGACTTAGCAAAATCATTAAAGTCCCTCACTGCCACGCGCCATAGCAGTCTCAACACGAGACTCTGGCGCTACCGCGCGCTGCAGCGGACACAACTTAAGAGCTCGGTGCTATGGAGCACCGCAGCAGAACAACCAACCCAAGAGTTAATGAAAGAAAGTTCAAGGCATCTTGCTACCATGCACCACAACGCACTATTGCGCACCGGAGCGGCACAAACCTGAGAGCTTGGCGCTATCATGCATTGTAGCTGGCACAAACCCAAGAACTCGGCACTATCGTACGCCGTAGCAAGCATAAACCTGAGAGCTTTGCGCTATTGTGTGCCGCAGTGTGCATTTACTTTGCAATATTTTAAGGCAATAGCGCTGCAGTGCGCTGGAGTGCCCAACGTGATTTCAGCCAGGAATGAGCTTAAAGGCAGTATAGGAAAGGCCAAAATTCTTAATTATTTTTGCCTTCCCATAGCAGCCATTAACTCAAAAGTTAATTGGTTCTCCTCATTTTTAAGAGAACAAGGGAATATTTATTTTAATTCATTAAATTCTTGAGGAGATGAAAGTTGGCTGAAATAATGCAAGACACTTTGCTCAGTATCTATAATAGTTGAGGAACTGGAGATCCTGAACTTGTGTAGCTTAGAATAGTTAGAATGGTTTAAATTAGATAACAACAGTGTCACCATGTATAGACGAGTCCCTTGCTTACTTGATTTATTTTGTTGCTACGCATCCCTTGTCTTTGTGCTTAATCCCTTGGACATATCATATAAGAGCAATTTATGCATGAAATGAAAACTTAGAATAATTAGGATAACAAATACCTTTGGGTTCAGTCTCTGGGAGGATTCTGGTGCACATTTACCCTATTGGACGGGGTAAGGAGTAATAAGGAGGCTTAACATTACTCATTGAGGAGAGTGTGTTAAGTATGGAACCCGTGTAGTCTTGCAGACGTGCTTGACTCCTCAGCTGTTTCTGAAATGTGTCCACAAAAACAAAGTAAAATAACTAAAAGATTCTGCATTTGTAATTATTACCTCCTCAATTCTGCTGCTAGATTCTGTCTGCCCTAGCCCTGAAAGGCTATGGGAATTTCTATCTGCTCAAGCCCTAAAAGGCTTGAGGATTTCACCGGCCCGATGGTCAACTTTCTGATATGGCAGTCTTTATATACTTGTTTTAGTTTTAGCTTACTGTGTACTGTATTTTGATGCATATTTCAGCCAGTTATATTTTTTTACTTACTTACTCACTTGTACATATTTATAGGATGTTAGACTTTGCTGCTACTATACGTACCATGTTCAGATTTTTGTTATTTAATTTGCATATGTCATATGATCATCAACATGTTTAAGATTAGACTTTACTTTTAGTATTTTACTTACTGTACTATATATATATATATATATATATATATATATATATATGCCCATTCCTTGCTTAGTCATTGAGGCGTGCTTTTGCCTCATTTGTCGTTTAGTTATAAATGTTATGTTTATAACTACCCCTATTTCTTTGTATGCTCACTGCAACTATGCTTTTGATGTTTACTTTTGTTGAGCTTAAGTATAAAATGGTGACATTAATAACACATATAAAATATTCAGCCTAAAATGTATTTAGACAATTGTCTAACAAGTTTTTCTTTTATTGGCCGGGGCCTTGGCATTATGAAACTGATAATGTCAGATTCAGATAGGTTTGTGGAGCTAGGTGCTGAAGCAGAGGCGCCCTACTTAGAGGAGGAGCTTCAACCAGGAGAGCTGGATATTGCTTAGTTTCTTTTAGCCGCTTGTGAGGATGAGTGATTTACCTTTCAGTCTTTTAAACTATTTAAATGTTGTAATAATACAAGTACTATGATTGTGATTTACTTTATGCACCTTATTATTTTCTGAGCTATTTTATTACTATTTCTTATGAGATGCATGATGAATGGATGTACTATTTATTTTATTTATCTTTCGCACTCTGTATGTATGTTAGATGTAGTGACTGATCCCCTCAGATGTTCTGTGCATGTCCTTCCCTTATTAGTGGATTGTGGACCTACCTAATCCAATGATAAGTGAGGGATTTGCACAAGTGACCCACTGCTCCTTAGCCTAATGATTGTGGGCTTAGGGAGCGGGGCGCCACATTAAGGGTGTGAGATCTTAAGTATCTCAGCATAAGATTGTTTCTTAAATATTTTAAAGACTTAAATTTAAATATACATTGAGGTAGGAGAATTTTGTATAACTCATTAAGGTAGGAGCTTAGATGATCCCTTAACCTTAGAAGATGATCTTAACCCCTCGTGGTAGGAATCACTTAAGATATTAGAATGACACTCTCTCCTTATGGTAAAATCTATATTTAGTGATCCTTAATCACCTTTTGGAGCTTTGTATAGGACTTACCTATTTAGTATAGGAATTGATAGTCTTGATAAATCCTTGCTGATTAAATAGAGTTGTTTAAAACTAGGCCATTGGTTGGTGTAGTATGGTATACCCATAGTACTAGTTTTTCTTCAGTACTATTCAGGATTGGTTGATTCACTCCAATATGGACTTATGAGCGGGTGCTATCCCAAGGGATTAGATGAATATAGTCCTGTTAGAGTAATTCTCTTAAGACTAAGAGTGTATTAAACAGGTACTCATTCCTTAGTTTGATTAAAATACAAATCGCCAACAGGCGATGCCTCCTAGCGAAGATCGCTTCAATAGGTGTGGCTCAAACAAATTAAGTAATTTGAATCACCTTCATTAAGACACCTAGTGTGATTGTGAGTTAGGCATCTTAATAACTTAGCTTGAGATACAAATCACCGACGGGTGATGCCTCTTATCGAAGACTGCTTTGTTAGGGTAGCTTAATCAAACTAAGTGATAAAAATCACTTTTCTTGCAAACGTGCTATATATGTGTATAAAATCATCTCTTCTAATAATCTTTAAGTAAATCTTCAACTTTAACCAATTTTCATTCTAGAAGCTAGGAGTCAGAAACCTTTTAGCAAGATTCTGCACAGTGGAGACTTTGATTTCATTATTGGTATTTAAAACCTTATGGATTTTTGGGTTTTCCTCATATAGCATAGAAGCATGGGCATAAACATGAGCATGAGCATAATGAATGATTCAGTGGTGTCGTATGAGTATCAATGACGAATTATGAATTACAGAATATTACATACATAGACTGGGGAATTTTAGGATGCATCGGCAACATCATACTGTCTTCCCAACTGAGTGTATCTATACATTGGACTGTACGACTAATAGCCTTTTAGTGATAGTTATGTTACATACCGTGGCATACTGTGTTGTGGCATATTTTGTTGTATCATTCCAGGGACATATAGTACATCATTGGACATTTCACATTAATTTTTAAGCATTTGATATTTTCATTTACTTTCAGTATTTAGTTTTGATGCAATTTTACTTTACTTATTCTTTATAGTTTCAGTTACATGGTGCCTTTACTATTGGTTTCTACAACTGTATTTAGTTTACTGTCTATTGTATTTACTTTAGAACTGCTTAGTTAGTTGTGATGTGTTAGACTTCTTGTCTAACACGGGATACTTTTGGGATCCGACAATTTGCTAGATCCCGAGCAACTTGTAGAGACAGGGCAAGAGGACTTACAGGAGATCTAGGAGGAGTACGTGGAGCCTTAGTGGATCAGTCTTCCACTTTTTTCTTACTGCTTTTTTTATAGTACTTCAGATAGACTTTCCTTTTCATCTTTTAAATCAGTATGTAATAATTCTGGATGTATTTTACTTTTGTTTTCTGAGACGAATACTTACTAATGCTCTGTGATGAATGTTTTATGGATATTTTGCTTTAGCTTTTGTACTCTGTTATACTACTAAATTTAGTATTATGATGTGATCAGCATACTGGAAATGCTGATATATTGATAATGTATATTGTATTCATATTTATCTGTTAAAATCCAATGTATATATTAGTTTAATACTTAAGACAAGTAATCTACTGTTATCTTAAGTATTGACTCTTGATCCTACTCTTAGGTTCGAGTCAGCAATCTTCAGTGTGGCTCAGTCTTTTAGCCTATTCGGGGAGATGCTCGTTTCCCCGAGTAGCGCACCGATCCGCCGTCGATCGTATATTTAAGTTGTACCTTTTGCGCACGACGACGGGGCGGGGCGCTACAGGAGGGGTCGAGCGTGCGATTAGGGCTTTATGGAAGGTAAATGGCGGAGGGAATAAGGAGAAGGGAATATTTTTAGTTTAATTAATTTAAGTTTATTATTTAATAAATTTTATTCCAATTTTCTCAATTAAAATTATTTAGTTAAATGTGTTCCCAAAATTCTCAATAAATCACCCCTAGCTAATTGAGGGGTGAGGAACGCAACAACGAAGTCAGATTTCAATTCCGACTAGTATTTAATTTTCTCATTTTTTGGATATTTAAATATTATTTAAATATTTGACAAAATTTCGACAACTTCCGATTTACACCAAAATATCACCCCTAGCTAATTTGGGGGTAATGAGCATAATGGCGTAGTCCAATTTTTGATTTGAGGTCAAAATGATTAAGTCAATTTCCAGGGCTCCTGAAATTCCCAAAATTAGGATTTTATCGATTTGACTCCTGATTTGGATTAGATCTTAGCGATGAACTCCTAATGAGTTGCTTAGTGCACTAGGATTGGTATTAGGACTAAGATTAGTCTTGATTAATGGTGGTAACAACTTGGGTTGTTACAGCTGTAATAGTTTTTGCTCTTATAATTTAGAGACACTACTTATATGGAGTAAAGTATGAATTCTTTACTAACCATCAGAGCCTAAAGTATATCTTCTTGCAAAAAGAAAATAAATTTAAGACAACTAAGATGGTTGAAACTGATTAAAGACTATGACTTACCAATCAATTGCCACCTGGGAAAGGCAAATGATATAGTCGATGCATTGAGTAGATAGGAAACAACCTGCTTGCACTTATTGACTTCTACTCCATCATTACTTAGAGAAATGGAGGAGTTACAAATGGAGGTGTTATTACCTTCAAATGCCATTTTGTATAAGATGAACTTGGAGTGCTCATTAATTTATGAAATCAAAGTAGCATAAAAAAGTACAAGGACTATTTGTAATAACCCTAGGTTGTTACCCTACAAATATATAGTCTAAGTAATCCTTAATTTTGATTTCTATTGCTTTTAAAATATCAAATGAATCCCATCCTAAAAATTTGAAGTCCATTGGATTTCTCTATATCCAAAATGACATTTTGATCAATCTAGATGCCTTAGTTTAGACATAAAACATTTTGATCTTAGAATTAAAATATGATTGTAATTTTAAATTCCTCACCCCCAAATTAGCTAGGGGTGAAAGTTTGGTGCAATTTGAAA
Organism: Gastrodia elata; assembly: GCA_016760335.1. Classification (NCBI taxonomy): domain Eukaryota; kingdom Viridiplantae; phylum Streptophyta; class Magnoliopsida; order Asparagales; family Orchidaceae; genus Gastrodia; species Gastrodia elata. The sequence continues at coordinate 33,694,422 of CM028682.1, forward strand.
TCATTTAGGCCATCATTCACATTTAACTAAAATGGTCTAATTGCATGAACAAGTTCCTAACTTTTCTAAATTGCAAATGTACCTTTAAACTAAATTAATAGCCGGGATTCGCTGTGCGGACCGCGGGTGATCCGCTGCGAAGCCCGTATTGTGCGACAGCGGAGCCCCGCAAATCTAACCGTCGCACCTATCTAATGGACGGCTAGGATTAGATCCCACGGGATCGCGGATCCGCCATCAGATGCGCCCGTGGAATCCCATGACTTGGATTCAATTCGATCTGCCATTAGGATCTAAACCGTAGTGCGTTCCCTTTGATCCATCAGACAGCATCTGAAGACTCCGCTACTGTGGACCTTCATCCCGAACGTGCCTGTCCCCGATATAGGAGATCCCCCATACTGCCAGCTGCCCCACTTATCCCCCACTATTGCGTCCACCTCAGCAAGGTTGTTAGGACCTTCCCCATCTTGGCAAGGACCCCTGATCAGGCCTCGTGACCCGGCCGAGTTCGAATTGGAAATTCGAGAGCTCGGCCATGGCCCGACCTCTCGGGTCTTTCCCAACCCGAGCCAACCCTCCAGAAGCTTCCCAATCCTCTGCCAAGTTATAAATAGCCCTTGCATTGCTCCATTTGATCCTTGCTGATCAATTGAGCTCTCTGGAACTTTCACCATTGCCAAACACTCGAGCTTACATAGGCGATCCCTAGAGCTCTCGAACTGCAAATAGTAGGCTCTCCTGGTATTCAGGATCCTTTGCAGCATCTAGAAGCTCAGCCAAGACTAGCCGGATCCTCAGTTGATCATCCTGAGCACCCCCATCAAACTAGGTACCCCCGTTGCTCAGTCTAAGCCACTTGGGCTCAAACCCTCCCCCTTTTTATTTGTAATCATGCACATTGTCGAAACAAACCTAGGGCTATCGAACTTGAGGCCTAAGCTAGACCTAATCGAATGAATCGATCGATCGGGCTAAGTCACCTAAGGAACGCCTCGAGTGAGTAAGGTCCCAGCATTCCAGACCATCTCAGACCATTGGTCCAAACCCTATGATATCATATATGAAATTGATCATAAAAACACCAGGGATTTGAATATCAAATAATTTTGAACATCTAATGGTTAGATTTTCTATTTTTGCCTAATTATTGCAAATCTTGATTAGGGTAAATTAGCAATTATAATTAACCAATTTGCATATTTAGGGTGCCATTAGTCTCCTAGTGCAAAGTAGAATGGATGTGCTATGTGATGCATTTTTCTAATCTTTGTATTTCAATTTATGCCCTATTCTTGTTAAACCATGATCAGTAAAAATTAGGGTTTGTAGACATGGGATCTTAGCAGACTTAGTCTCTGATTAATTGTATTATTAAATAAATCTTATGTGCCAATTTGTATGGAATTTTGATGGCTAGATTTGTAATTAGGTGCTAATCATTTTGAATGGATTTAAGGTTTAATTAACACTAATTACCTTCTATTTTTATGAATTTTTCTGTTAACATGCTTTATAATAGTAAGGTAAATGTATGGAAACCATGTATGCTAATTTATGATGCATAACTTGAATAATTTAAAAGTTGGAGAACTTAATCATCTTAATTAACTTTAGAAGTCTTAAGACTTTGATCAAGCTATTAAGACTTGATCTAGGTCTAAGATTGCTACCAATAATACATACCTAATTTATTAATTTGACATTTAATCTATAAATGAATCCTTGATCTTAAATAGATATGAGTAGGGATCAAACCCTTTTCTACTTAGTTAAGATCAAAATCCTTAAACCTTAACTAAAGTGGCTTGATTAGAAGATAATGCAATTAACATTATTCCAATAATGCATCTGATTTGGTATTGATCTTAAGCATTTGAATTAGACACAGTAAGCTTATTGATGAATCTATGTGATTGATTAATCTGAATCTAAACCTTAGATTTGTGATTTTTCTCCTAAATAAGACTACTAGTATAAAGAGATAATATAACTTAACAATTGATTTGACTCTAATAACATCCTTGATTTAAATCTCATAATCTTAGGATAAGATATGATTAGATGGCTTAATCATCTGATATGATCACCCTAAACCTAATTATTAAATAGAACCTAAAATGTTAGCTTTAGAATTAAAGGTGTGAGATCTTAAGTATCTCAGCATAAGATTGTCTCTGAATTATTTTAAAGACCTAAATCTAAATATACATTGAGATAGGAGAATTTTGTATAACTCATTGAGGTAGAAGCTTAGATGATCCCTTAACCTTAGAAGTTGGTCTTAACCCCTCATGGTAGGAATCACTTAAGATATTAGAATAATATCTTTCTTTGTGGTAGAATCTATATTTAGTGATCTTTGATCACCTTTTTGGAGCCTTGTATAGTACTTACCTATTTAGCATAGGAATTAATAGTCTTGATAAATCCTTGCTTATTAAATAAAGTTGTTTGAAATTAGGCCATTGTTTGTTGTAGATGGTATACCCAAAGTACTAGTTTTCTTCAGTAATATTTAGGATTAGTTGATTCACTCCAATATAGACTTATGAGCAGGTGCTATCCCAAGGGATTAGACTAATACAGTCTCGTTAGAGTAAATCTCCCAAGACTAAGAGTGTATTAAACATGTACTCATTCCTTAGTTTGATTGAAATACAAATCACCAATAGGTGATGCCTCCTAGCGAAGACTGCTTTAATAGGTGTGGCTCAAACAAACTAAGTAATTAGAATCACCTTCTTTAAGACACTGAGTGTGATTGTGAGTTAGGCATCTTAATAACTTAGCTTGAGATACAAATTGCCAACGGGCGATGCCTCCTATCAAAGACTACTTTGTTAGCGTGGCTTTATTAAACTAAGTGATAAGAATCACCTTTCTTACAAATGTGCTAAATATGTGTATACAATCATCCCTTCTAATGATTTTTAAGTAAATCTTCAACTTTAACTAATCTTCACAGTAGAGACCTTGAATTCATTATTTGTATTTAAAATCTTATGGATTTTTGGGGTTTCTTCATATAGCATAGAAGCATGGGCATAAACATGAGCATGAGCAAAATGAATGATTCAGTGGTGTCGTATGAGTATCAATGATGAATTATGGGTTACAGGATATTACATACATAGACTGGGGAATTTTAGGATGCATCGGCAACACCATACTGTCTTCCCAACTTAGTGTATGTATACATTGGACTGTACGACTCATAGCCTCTCAGTGATAGTTCTGTTACATACCGTGGCATATTGTGTTGTGGCATATTTTATTGCATAATTCCAGGGACATATAGTACAGCATTGGACATTTCACATTAATTTCTAAGCATTTGATATTTTCATTTACTTTCAGTATTTAGTTTTGATGTAGTTTTACTTTGCTTATTATTTACAGTTTCAATTACATAGTGCCTTTACTATTGGTTTCTACAGCCATATTTAGTTTACTGTTTGTTGCATTTACTTTAGAACTACTTAGTTAGTTGTGATGTGTTAGACTTCTTTTCTAACATGGTGTACTTTTGGGATCTGGCAAGTTGCTAGATCCCGAGCAGCTTGTAGAGACAGGGTAGGAGGACTTACAGGAGATCTAGGAGGAGTACGTGGAGCCTTAGTGGATCAGTCTTCTACCTTTTTCTTACTACTTTATTTTCAGTACTTTAGATAGACTTTACTTTTTATCTTTTAAATCAGTTTGTAATAATTCTGGATATATTTTACTTTTCTTTTCTGAGACGAATACTTACTAATGCTCTGTGATGAATGTTTTATGGATGTTTTGCTTTAGCTTCTGCACTCTGTTATACTACTAAACTTAGTATTGTGATGTGATCAACATACTGGAAATGCTGATATATTGATAATGTATATTGGATTCATATTTATCTTTTAAAATCCAATATACATATTAGTCTAATACTTAAGACATCTAATCTACTGTTATCTTAAGTATTGACTCTCGATCCTACTCTTAGGTTTGAGTCAGTAATCTTTAGTGTGGCTCAGTCTTTTAGCCTATTCGGGGAGATGATGTTGTCGGTTAATCGTTTCCCCGAGTAGCGCACCGCTCCACCGCCGATCTGTTAGTTATACCTGTCTTTTGCCTGTGGCAACGGGGCGGGGCACTGCCCCTTTTTGTTTCTTCTATTAAGAAAGGAAGATGACTTGAATTGAATCTAGATTCAGATGATTGCATTTGGTGTGAATTTAGAATTTGGTTACCTAATGAGTCTGAGTTAAGATTCAAATTATTTAAGAAGGTTCATCATTTCAAATGTACTCTCCATCTAGGGAATAACAAAATGTATCAAGATATGAAGAGTCACTTTTAGTGGCCAGGGACGAAGAAGGATTTTACTGAGTTTGTGTGTAAGTGTGAATCTTGTAACTTTATCAAGGCTAAACATCAGAAGCTTGGAGGATTATTACAACACTTATCTATTCCTTAATGGAAATGGGAAGATATCTCTATGGATTTTATTGATGGTTTTCCTCATTCTTGATCAATTAATGATGCAATATGGGTCATTATGGACAGGCTGACAAAATCTGCACACTTTCTACCCATTCGGCGGACAAATCCTATGGAAAAATGAGCTAAGCTTTTTCTCAAAGAAATTAGTCAGATTGCATGGCATCTAAACGACTAATGTATCAGATCATGGAAGTCGCTTTACATCAAAGTCTTTGCGAATGATCTAATGAGACCTAGGTTCACAATTCTGTTGAAGCACTGCCATTCATCTTTAAACAGATGGGCAGACCGAACGAGTAAATTAAACTTTGGAAGTTCTTCTTTGCCTTTGTGTGTTATATTTTGGAGACAGTTGGGATGAACACCTCCTTTAATTGAATTCGCTTAAAATAATAGTTTCCAAGAAAGTAGCAGAATGGATCCATATGAGGCCTTATATGGAAGAAGATGTATCACCCCGCTATCTTGAAAAGAGATCGGTGAGGGAAAATTATTGGGCTCGGAACTTGTGATTCAAGCTACGGAGAAAATCAGATTAATTCAACATCAAATGAAGGCAACCCAAGATAGGCATAAGTTTAATTCTAGTCATCGTCACATTAAATTTGTAGTGGGAGACTTAGTGTATCTTAAGTCAGTCAGTGCAAGGAAGTTTCAAAATTTAGAGTCTTCATAAAATTAAGTCCAATGTATATTGGTATATTTGAAAATTTGAAAAGAGTTGGGTCAGTTGCTTACCAGCTCAAATTGCCTCCACATTTAAGTTTGATGCATGATATCTTCCATATCTCATTCTTAAAAAAGTGTTTGTCAGAACCAACACTTCAAATTGAAGTAGAAGAAATAAACATACAACCAAATCTCAATTTTGTGATTGAATTTGAAGGAATCCTAGATCAAGATGTAAGACAATTGCGTAGCAAATCAATTTTCATGGTAAAAGTGGAATTGAGGAATTGCTGAAGTGAAGAAGCAATTTGGGAAGAAGAGTCTAGTATAAGGAAAACATTTCATCAGCTATTCACCTAAGAACTGTTAGTAACTAAAACATCATTTTCTTTCTTATCAATTGTTAGATTAGTAATATTTCAAACTTGATGTCGGGACAACATCTTCTTAAGTTAGGGAGAAAGTAAAATACCAAGATTTTGTGTTAATAAAAGTATTATTTATTATCTTATTTAATTTGAGAAATATATTAGTTATTTATGAAAAAGGAAAAATATCAGGTTGTTAAGAATAATTTTATAGATTTTGGAAAATTTTTCAAAATTGTTTCATGAGATAATGTTCCCTGGTTATTTTATTATGGATTTAAATTTAAATAATTACAAAAATTTATTGGGATATCAAAATTGAAATATTTTAGAATTTTAAAATTTTACACTATCAAATTAGCTAGCACCAAAATTTTCATAATTTTTGGAGCTAAAAATACCTTTGGAATTAAATTAATTGAATAAAAAAATACAAAATTTCAATCGCTAACGGCAACGGTGAACACCATTAACGGTAACGACAAATGTCGTTAAATGGTGTTTAGCACTGTCTAGCATTAATGGAGGATCTAACGGATCCCACCGGTTACTGCTGAAAGTGATGGCGCAGATCATGCCAGCTATCTGACGCCATTAACGGTGAAAGCGACGGGTGAACGACGTTAACGACGTCAGTGAACCTGATTTTGGCCAAATTGAAATCCAAATTCCGAGACAACCACTTGGCCCAATTTGATTAATTTTGTGCCTATGGATTTCTCTCACCGATATCTACATTTTGGAAGCTTCAATTTGAATTTTGGAGGTACACTTATATTAATTTTGAGAAATACTAAAATTTCATTTCTAGTTAAATTAGGCAAAATTAGGCTATAATTTTAGGGCTTTTGCATTTAAAATATCTAATTAAGGACACCAATTGGTATTCCATAGAAATTAGTCACAATTAAGGATGAATTTTAGTGAAATTATTTTGGGCTTTCCAAATTCTACTATGATCAAATTTACACCCTTTAATCTTTGATAAAGCCTTATAGGCACTCACAAATGTTAGAACCTTAATTCAAAAACTAAAATATTACATCCATTTATTTCTTGCCTCTATTTGGAAGCATTTGTCAAAGCCCCATTCTCTTTCCTCTTCTCTTCCTCTCCAAACTCTAGGGACTTTATCCCTAAGAAAATCCCATGGCAAGGAGAATATTTTGAAAGCTCTAAACCACTTAAAAAAAGAGATCTAGGCTACACTATCTCTCAAGCTTCATAAAATAAAAATTATTTGCTTCAAGGTAATCTCTCCTCTTTGTTTCTCTCATTCTTTCTATCATTTACCAAATATCTTTGATGTTTGAATATGTATAGCGATCGAATAAATGATGATTGCAGTAGTAGGTTCTACGCACACCCACAATGATATTTTAGGTTGCATAATTTGTATGTGTAAATTCATGGAATTCAAAAATTAAAATTTCTTAGATGTATTCAAATATTTTATAATTTATCATCTCCATTTTGTGTTATCATAATTCTTATTTTACTTAAAATTGGTTTCTGTAATTTTGCACACATATTTTCCTATGTATTGTTAATAAATCACTAGAAGACACCACACCTTAATTTTGCTTCTAAGATGTCCAAAAATCTCTCCAAGGTTGGGAAAAAATCCTATTTTTTCTTAAATATTTTTCTAGAAATTTTTGTTTTTTTGTCAACTTTGGAGAGATGTAACTTTTCAACAACTTGGATCTAACTGCTGTAACTTTGCATGTTTACACTCCTATATTTTGTGAACAGTTTCACAGAAGACCTTACTAGTTTATATGAATTCTAATGTTTCAATTTAGGCACTCAAAATTTAGCCAACATCGATTGAAATCTAGAAAATAGTTTAACATATTTTTGAAAGTTTCTTACTATGCTGTTGCTGTAATAACATTTAATATAACTGTTCGATTTTTCTAAGTTATAGCATGGACACTCTCTGTTATGTTAGGAACAATTTCACCGTTGAACAGAGAACCTAAGTTTGCCATTTAAGTAATCATATTTAGGCCCAAATGTTAGAAAATAATGTGTCTGTTTCTTAGAAAATTTTAGAAATAGTCAACATTTTATCCAAACTTTGCATATTCATAACTTTTAAAATTCCTTGAACTAGTAACTAAATTTTGATATGCATAATTTTTTATCAATTAGGAACAATTTTTAGTTAGATATCAATTGCTGAAAATATCATTTGAACCTTTATTTAGGTATCCAAAGTTTACTAAACACCATAATCACAACATATAACCAATTTTAGAGTTCTTACCCAAATTTTATAATGTTGAGCTAAGACTCTTATATTTTATTTTTATATATTTTTAAATATTAAATTAATGTATAAAAATTAATTTTTAACATATTCATATAAGAAAAGTTCTGTGAAGTAAGCTAATGGATCATGTATGTAGAGTCTTTTTAATTGTATTATCTTTAGAAGTGCTTGAGCTTACTTCCTTTGAATATATACAACCATCACATGTAACTCAGTGCTATGCTATGTTAAATTGTATTTTTACTTTTTATAAATACTTGTGATAAATATATGTGGTGAGAGTTTTTGGAGGTACTACAAAATTAAGCATGTACATATAGGGTTTACTAACAACTCATGAAGAATAATGAGGGATCTAGCCCACTAAGAAGAGATAAAAAGATCCAAAAGAAAGACTCACAAAAATAATAGTTATTTGAATAATTACCAATGGGTAATTATATACCTTTATAGAATAATTTTGATGCTAATATCTGGGCCTCCCTATGAAACTTGGGGGTCCTAGGCCCAAAATGATATATTTTTATCACATAGTAATTTATGCTAAGTTATTTCCATTCATGTCAATTTAAATTTTTGCTTTGAAATTATTTGAGTCACTTGAGCAATGTCAGTTACTGATTGTTAAAATTAGAATAACCCTCAATTTGTAATGATGATGTTTCCTTCATACTTTATTGCTTTAATTTTGTAACATATATAGAATGCTAGAAATTATTGCTTTTAGAAGCTTTAGGTACTCCTGCCTGATTGAAAATATTGATCATCAATACAGGTCATGAGAATTAGAAGCATAAGCTAACTTGATTTTAAGAGCTAGAAAGAATTCTAATATCAAGAGTGAGATGGAGACTCATTATTCAAATTTTATATAATTTTATATTTGTTTAAGTTAAAATAATTTGTATAACATTAATTTAAATTTCTAGCTCTATAATGCATGGATATTATTTTATTTAGTAACTACTATGATGAATATTTATTCTTAAATTATTACTAGAAATCTCCCAACCCTGGTCTTCGAGTTATTACAAGGACACCGGAGGCTTGGTCATATGAGCAAAAGGGGATTCAAATCACTATACTCAAGGGGAAGGCTTCCAGGACTAAAGTCAATGGACTTGAATTTTTGTGAAGATTGTGTACTGGGCAAGTAGAAAAATATTACATTTTTTAAGGGTGGAAGGAAGCTGAAGGTCAGAAGCTTGAGTTGTACATACAAATGTATGGGAGCCAGGTCCTACTTCTTCCATTATTAGAGCCACATAATTCTCTACCTTTATCAATAACCACACAAGGAAGGTATTGGTATTATTTATGAAGAACAAATATGACACATTTGATGTGTTCAGAAAATGATTTCCTCTGGTCAAGATTGAGGCAAGACAGAAGCTTAAATTCTTAAGATATGTTAACAGAGGTGAGTACTGTGACAATGAGTTCAAAGAGTTCTAAAACTTGAATACAATCAAGAGAGAATTTACAGTCCCAGTAACACCACAACAAAATGGTGTTTCAAAATAGATGAACAAGACGATCACAGAATGAGCTAGAAGCATGAGGCTACATGCAGGTTTCCAAAAATAGTTATGGGTAGAGGTTGTTAATAGAGCTGTGTATTTGATCAATTGGGGACCTTCAGTACCCCTAAATGAAGGGATTCCCATGGAGGCTTGGAGTGGAAAGGAGGTGAAGCTGAACCATCTCAAGGTATTTGGTTATTCATCATATGTGCATACTAATGCAAGATTCAAGAGAAAGTTTGATGTAAGAGCCATCAACTGTAAATTTGTTGAATATGGCACGAGAAAGTTCGGCTATAGGTTTTGGGATAATCAAAACCAAAAGATTATTAAAAGTAAGGATGTCACTTTTAATGAAAGAGCAATGTACAAGGATTATTTTGGAGTTAGGATTGATTTTAAAGTTGCTTTAGATAGTGAGCCACAACACATGGAAGTTGATGGTAGCAATGAGCCAGAGGAGCATCTACAAGAAGATGCTCAGGAGGGTTGTTCATAGATTGAATGATAAACATCTAAGTTGTAATGATCCACAAGAGTCACTAGGCTGACACATAGTTAATCTCCTTCATTATTTTATCTGCTACTAATGGATGGTTGGAACTAGAAAGATTTGAAGAGGCGCTTCAGGTTGACAATTATAATAATTGGGAGGATGCACTAAATGATGAGATATCATCACTCATGTCAAATGAGGCATGGGAATTAATGGCACAGACATCTAGAAAGAAAGCCCTTTAGAATAATTTGGTTTACCAGTTGAAGGAAGAATCAAATAGGAGCAAATGCTACACTACAAGGCTCGGAGTAAAAGGCTTCCAACAACGACACGGAGTGGACTATAGTGAAATATTTGCTCAAGTTATGAAAATGACTATCATCAGGGTAGTACTGATTATCATCATAGTTGAAAATTTTCACTTGGTGCAAATGGATGTAAAGACGGTGTTTATTCATGAAGAGCTGGAAGAGGAATTATATATGCAGCAACCACAAGGGTACAAAGCTAAAAAAAGAGGTAAAGGAGAGTTTGTGTGCAAGATCAAGAAGATCCTTTATGTCCTAAAATAGGCACCTAGGAAGTAGTACAAAATATTCGATAGGTTCATATCAAAAACTAGGCACAGAAGGTGTCAGGTAGATCATTGCTGCTATATGCGACAATATAAGCCTTTCTGTATCATCCTTTTATTGATTGTGGATGATATACTGATTATAGGATCAACATGGAGGAGATTAAGATGCTGAAGGAGAAAATGTTTAAGGATTTTTATATGAAGAACTTGGAGCCAACCAAGCCAATTCTTAGAATAAGAATCTATAGAGAGAAGTGTAGTAATTCTGAAGTTGCTCAGAAGAAATACGTTGAAATGATATTAACCAAATCCAACATGTGCGAGACATAACTAGTGTGTAGTTCCCTATCAAGTCACTTCAGCATATCAATAGATCAAATAACAAATATTGAAAAAGAGAAACAACACATGAAGAAGGTTACTTAAGCTTTAGTGATTGGGAGCTTGATGTATGCGATGATTTACATGAGACCGGACATTGCACATGCAGTGGGAGTGGTCAACAGAATCATGGGCAACCCAGGGTAGCACCATTGGAGAGTAGTTAAGTGGATCCTAAATAACTAAATGGTATAATAGACAAAGCACTATGCTTTGGTAGGTCTAATTTTACTCTATATGACTTTATAGATTCATACCTTATAGAAGATGTTGATAGCTAGAACTAAGTATGTGTTGCAATAACTCTAAGTTGTTACCATTCTTAATATTAACTAAACAAAGTTCTAGTTATTTTTTTATTAGATTCTTATTGCCATTAGGACCTAACCCTAAAAATTTGGGATCCATCAAAACCCAGTTGAATCAATTGATCATTTAGTTAATTTATTGACAGAGAAAATTAACTAAATTAATTTGATCTCTAAATCAAAATCTGTTTGCATTTTTGAATTCATCATACGCAAATTAGTTAAGGGTAAAAGTTTGGAAATTTTGGAGGTCATTTAAGCATAAATTGGATTTAATTTAAATTGATAAAATTGTAAAATTGGGATCAATAATTTGGATATTTGCAAAATTACCCTCCAACGGTCGACATATCTACTATTGGGATCGCTACAAATCCGCTGCAAGGTCTCGACATCGCAATATCTAAATACTTCAGATCCAAGCCACCCCTGAATTTTTGCAGATCTGATTAGATGACTCTGATTAGATCCGCCTGCGATTTGATGCATATGGTCTAATCTTAAGTAGGATCGGATGGCTAGAACTTAATCAAACATTGCTCATCTATGTACCGGGCTTATTTGCTCCTGACAACCAGTACTCCATACCAATGGTTGTCAGGTGTTGCTCCCCACTCCCCCTTCATGTCAGCATGCTGTTGCTCTCCATTCCCACTAATTAAAGAAATCTCTCAGTGGGCCAAGTGATTTGGCATCCCCATTATCATTTATTGGGATGCCAACCCTCGGGCTCGAGCCAATCTACTATGGCCCAATGAACCCAATGCTCCCTGACTTTAAGAGCCTCTCCTAAATACTCAGGAGCTACTTTACACTGACCTAGATCTCCCAACACCCTCACACACAACTTCAATTCCCTTCTTCCTTCCAGGAAATCATCGCAAGTTTCAGTCATTATTTCTGTCGAGACAGTGGGTATAGTTTGTTGTTCAAATCCTCTAGAAGAACATTAGGAATTTAGAGAAGCCCTATAGGTCAGAGGCAAACCCTGGTCCCCAAAACTTTACCAATCTCTTTATGTTAGGTACTTCCTCTTCCCAAGCCAATTTGCCTCGTTCAGTGCTTGATTATTGAATGGATAGTTAAAGATTAATGCTATGATTATGTTAGTATTGGATGCCATTATTTAGGCATCAGCATAGCCCAGTAGGGGTTCAGACAGTGAAGGAAACTGGATATGGCTGCTGAACCGAGAGGCTAGTTAGCTTCATTTGTAGGCAATTGACTCCAAATTAGATCACCTAATTTTTTGTGAACCTATCTCATATCGAACGCAAATGTTCTATAGCATCTTGGCCAATCTGGCTAGACTGATTTGAGTCCACTCTATCTAAGCTACTACAACACTCGACAGTAGCAGTGTCGATTAGAGATTCGCCATCTTAGCATGCCACCGATTGAGCTAGGATGGGGCTCCGATCCATGTCGACACACTAATGGTGTCGAGACCAGAACCCAGCTATACCAACATCTCCATGGGGATAAATAGCTCTCCATAGTTAACCCTAGGTTCAGGGCTCAGGTTGAGCAAGGTCCCGGTGACTTCGTCTTTTCCGCAGAGGGCTTCAGAGCATAATCAGCATGTCTTAATTCAAGGATCGTGTTGAGGTTGAGTTCAGGTAGTGCAATGGTCTGGATGTTCTAGAATTAGCTCCTAACCCTTACCTTAGAAGCCTGGCATACGGGAAATTTTGTGGAAGAGTTGTAAAGTGTTGGGCCGGGTCAGCCCTGACCCATTTGCATCAGAGTTATTTAAATAACTCGATTAAACTAAATTATTTTCCTTATACTTATTCCTTCAAAAATCCTAAGACTTATGATTCTATAATTAGAAAAATTCCATGTAAATTTATGAAATAAATCAATAAATTCAAATCCATTATTAATGAACATATATACCATTTTGATCGAGAAAATGAGTAGAATCTTAATCTGCAATAAATTTTCATTTTCTATAATTAGTTATTAATATTTAAACCCTAATTACTTTAAAAATGAATTAGTCAATATTAGGCTTAATCATTAGCCAAATTTTTTAATTACGGTCCGATTCTCTTGATTTAATAGAGTAGTACCTAATTATAAAGTCAAAATATTTCCATATGCTTAATTTGGTTAATCACTTATTAATCACTCTAAACCCTAATTAGTAAATAATGGAGTCATTAGTTCTCTAATTTTAGTAATTAAGGTGCCTAATGACTCCTTAGTTAGCATAAAACTTAATTATAACCTACAGTTCCATTTTATAAATTTAATTTTGGTAATTACTCCTTAATAAGCTTAAACCCTACTTAGTGCTCATTAAGCTCAATTCTTCACCAAATTCAGTTTTTAAGGTGTTAATCTTCTCCTTAGACAATAAGGAATTATATGGCCTTGAGTAGATTCAATTTGGGGACCATATAACCTAATGCCAACTTTTAGATCTTTAAGGAAGGGCATTTTGGTAATTTTGAGTGATTCTTATCTAAGAGACTATTACAACTTCCCATGCTATCCATTATAAAATTAGTATGTAAAGTGCTTAGAACCTTATTGAGATTAATTTGAATCATTTTTAGCTTTATTTGACTAAACCCTACTTTTTTCCTTAATTAGGTTAAGTTAATCCTAAGGTAAGCAAATGTGAATTTAGAATCATATTTCCCTTCAAAATGCTTAAGTCAATCGTAGTACAGAATCTATAATCAGCTTAAATTTATTTTGCACTTGTGAATTTTTCTTTAAGCTAAGCTCTAATAATGATTTAGAGAATTGCTGTGGTAATGAAAATTCACCATGCCTTCTTAGATCTATATTCAATAGTCTAGTCATTGAGTTCTATTGAGTAATGGATATACTTAATTGATTGTGTTTTAAATCTACAAGTTGAAGATTTTAGCTTAAACCTCAGCTTATAATTCAAAGTTTGATTATTTTATCTTTTGATCAATAGATTAATTGGCCTTAAGATCGAGGTTAGTAATTTCTTATCTTATTGAGTTTGAATATCCACAATAAGATTTCCTTAACTTTTAGCTATGGAGAGTTTAGTTTGAGTGAAACTAGACCATATATGTTTTAGAGCTTTGGGTTATGAGACTCAAACCCCATATTTTGGAGTTGTAGGTCTTAATCTCTAAATCTTGATTTATTTGATCAAGTTTGGTTTGAGACACTAAATACATCAAATAGGATAATTAATTTATTTATTTAACTTCTGTAAGCAATTATAAAAATCGTTTAATCCAATACACCATTTTGATCAGAAAAAATTTGAGGAATAATAAATTGTAAAAATATTTAAATTTTTGTACTTAATTTTCTTAATTAAACTTTAATTACACCTAAATAGATTAGTGAATATTAGGTTAAATACTTATTCAAATTTTGTGATTTAGGTCTCTAAATCTTATTTAGACAAAGGAGAATTTAATTATGAAGTTAGATATATATTTTGCCATTAATTTCACTAATAACTCTCTAATTTTGCTAAACCTTAATTAACAATTATTTAGACTAATTATGCTCTGATTTTAGTGATCTTAGTACATATGAACTTCTTAAATAGTATGGAACCTATTGGTAAGTTCAAAACCCATTTTCTTAATCAAAATTAGCTAATCACCTCTTAGTGACCTAAAACTTGATTAGCGCTCATTAATCTCAACTCTATTTCAAATTGAATATTTAAGGAGTCTATCTACTTCTTAGATACTAAGGAATCATTAGGAATTGCTTAGATTTAATTTGCCTATAACTTAAAATTTCCATTTAGACCCTTTTTGGCCATTTTGGCCAAATGTTGCTTGAAATGCAATTTAAGTCTAGTAACTTGCCCATTTCCTTTAATATCAGTAGATTAAATGTTTTGAACCAATTTAAGATTAATTAGACTTATATTTTAGCTTAAGAAGCTTAACCAAAGTTTCTGCTCTAATCTTAGTTAAGTGAGTTGTTAGATTCTTGATGTGGATTTAACACCGACATTTCCTTAATCTAAATCAGTTGTAGTCAAGCTTAGACTTCTTTTAGAATTTCAAACACCTTTATGTAGAATCATAAGTGAAATTCTTAGAAAGCTTCTAAGTGACCTAAAACTCTAAGACTTAGTTTTAAATTTTCATTTCTAATTTAATTAAATTCAACTCTATTGAGTAATGGGATTACTCAATAGATTGAATCTGGATTAAGTTTAAGCTTTCCATTTATAATTATAATATGATTATTTTATCTTTGACTTTAGCCCATTTTTAGAGTAGAAGTTTCCATCCTAATGGATTTGAATTTATTCATTAAGATTCATAAGCCCATAGATTGTGATTTATAATAAAATCCAAGATCCTTAGATGTTAGCACCATGAGTTTAGAGGTATAAATCCAATTTTTGGAGTTTAACTATAAATCCATAAACCTTGATTATTTTAATCAAGATTGAGTTATGGGTTAATGAAATAAGTTAATTATTTAACTTCACTAGGCAATATTGCCTGATTTTGAATTATAACTTGCTAACTTCTAATGTTTTAACCTTTTTAAGGCTTTGACTCTAAGAATTTACTTGATAGTAGGATATTGGAGATCTTGAACTTGTATTCTTTTTGAATAGTTAGAACAAATAAATTAAATAATAATGGATATCACATCAATCCTTATAAGAGTATTACTTATTCCTTGATTTTGATGCTTTGCATACCTTATTTTGAGCCATTTTTACCTTAAATACATCACATATGATGAAATTGATGCATGAAAATGAAAACATAGATAATTAGAATAACATTTGCATCAATTTCAAATCAAGATGGGTGATTGTGTTTGCACATTACTGCCAAAGGATAGACGGTAAGGTGAAATATGGATACTTGACACATACTCATTGGGGAGAATTGTGTCTAGTTCGAGAACCCACTTCAATCTTGTAGAGTGCTTGACTCCTCAGCTACTTCTAGACATGTCCATAGAAGTAAAGTAAAATAACTAAAATTAACTTGCATATGTATTTCTACCTCTTTAGTTCAGCCCAGTTTCTACTTTAGCTTTGAAAAACTAAATGACTTGCATGCTATGCTACAGTTTCAGTTGCAGTTTTAGTGGCTTCATGCCAGGATTTTGATTTGGCAGTTTTACTTACTTACTTCTATTTCAGCAAGCTCTTACTTCTATTTCAACTTTTATATAGCCTTTACTTGTTCTTATATACATGTTAGGAGGATAGTCTTAATTGAATGTTTTAACTTGGTATACTTATATGTATCATTGTTCAGTTTCACTTTTCTATTTACTTAACATATATTCAGATGATCATATTTATATTATGATGTTCTTTTAGTCTCTTAAGTTACTTTATAAACTTATTTATATATTGTCTAACCTTATTGCATATTTTAGTTTGAGGTATGTCTCTTATATCACATTTTGATAAGTTATAAATGCCTCATTTATAGCTTTCCATTTTCCCTCGTGGCTTGTTGCTCCCTTAGACTATTGTTATTGTTAAGTTTAAATGTGATATCTTAAAAATGTAGAACTCCTTTAATTAGCCTAAAATATACTTAGAAGATTATTTAACATGAAATTTTTCTTTTCTTAGCTAGGGTGCTGGCATGTAAAAACTAACATGTCAGATTCAAAGATTTTTGTGGAGTTAGCACCAGGTAAGGCTTAGCTAGGAGGAGGACCTTCATATTGCTGTTGATATTTAGTTAGCTTTTCATCTTTGTTTGTGAGGATGAGTGTCCTTTCAATTGAACTTTTTTTTAATTGGTGTGATGATTCAAGATCTGGATGTATTTACTTTTCTGTACTTTTATTTTAAGTTGAGTTATATTCTCTTAAGTATGCATTATGGATATAGATATTATTTAAAATTGCTATTACACTCTATTATTTATGTACGCATATTTGATGATTAAATTATGGAAATATGTAGCATATCTGGCTATAATTGAGGATCTATCACAGTGACCACTCTACCATAATCATGATAAAATACATGTTAATGATGATAAAAGGATTGTGGCTCTACAGTTGGTAGCAGAGAACACCATAAGGTGTTAGATTGGAATTTACATTCCTATCTATCTAATGGATTATTCTTCTATAATACAGTCATTAAATATATATTTGTAACATTTATAATTGCCATATCCTAAACTACTTAGAATGAAAAGCATGAATTGGAAATATTTATATAAAATGCTTAAAACACTCAAATAAGAAATCTAAGCAACTTGAGAACTCTTGTAAATTTTATAGACTTATGGAATTTGGGATGTCAAAACTTGACTATTATACAAAGAGATTCAAAGCAATATGAGAATAAGACTTCTAGTATGGTAAAAAATATGGTAGGATTGTAGATGGAGTATCTGCCAAAGGAGTCTTAGTGCTCTACAAGCTTCTTCAATACCTAACCTTTAGAGGACTCTACTTTTTAATTTTATCCAAATAATGGTTTAATCGAGTAAATCATCCTTAGATTTTGTAGAATGTGCGAACATTGTTCACATTCAGCTCGTAGTCTTTCTTCTGCAAGGTGTAGGCGAGAACTAGTGGGATGCCATTAGTTGAAGACTCATAAAGAATTCCAGCAAAGAGTGTCGTACTATCACTTATTTTAATTTTTATCTTGTGTTCATAGTTACTTTAGCAGCTTTATCATGAGTCTATTTTATCTTTCTTAGCATGCTGTAGTAGTTCCATATTTCATCTCTTGCATTTCTATTTCTCTTTGTAACTCTTAAAATTTAATGAGTAATAAGATTTAAATGATTATTATTGAATGCTAAACTATTTTCTATTTTCTCAAATCTAAAATGATGGTTTGTTATTTAATAAATAGAATGAATTCAGGATCTCGTCAATGACTACGCCTATCAAAATTGTTGTTGCCTATAGTAGCACCTCAGAAGAAATTAATTCCTTAAGGAGCATGGTAAATGCTCTGATAGAGAATCAGATTCAGCAATCCATTGCTATTTAGAAGCTAATTCTAGTTCAAACTTCAATGACTAGTAATGCTGTGCAAGTAGTTCCATCCTCTTACACTCCTCATCAATCTGCTGATGGACTATTACACGGTTTCCTAAGGTTAAGATCTCCTACCTTCAACGGGAATCTGTCCTCTTTGGACACCACCAGTTGGATCAAGATGGTGGAGAAGAACCTCAGTAGCATCAAGTGCCCCAACTCAGAAGTGATCTGCCTCATGACACATCTATTTTAAGAAGAAGCATAATACTAGTGCGATAACATAAGGAATTATCGTTTCACCGATTAAAATATTGAGGACATATTATGGGAAGCATTTGTTGAAGTGTTCAGAGCAAAACTTATTCCCCCATCCATTCAGAACATCATTGAGGAAACCTTACTAAGAATGAAACAAAGTGGTCATCCAATCTTAGAGTATGAGATGGAGTTCTAAAGTCTTACCCGCTTTGCCCCCAATTTAGTTAGATCGAAAGTGCTTGATGCCATCGATTTCAAAGTGGTCAGAGAGATTCCATTAAATACCATTTCATCCCTCTATGTCTCACATATTTCTCGTTGTTAGTGGAAATTGCCAGAGTAGTGGAGCACCACCAATTTGAAGAAGATTTGAAGCAAAAAATGCATGTATTGCGCAACCGCCATGATGTATTTATGAGACATAGGCCACAGCACACCAAAGCATATCAAATTAAAACTACCTCCTCATTTGAATCAATAAAGGCTTGCAACAAAACCTATCCATATAGCAAGTGTTATCACTTCAGCCATTGCTGTTTCACATATGGTTGTCAAGGCCACATATATTACCAATGCACCCAACAAGAAGCAATATATGAAGTTTGCATTGATCATTCCCATTAAAATAAAGTTTTTCTTGCTATACCTTTGAATAATATAGACTTGAGAATAGAGATAATTCCATCTCCACTAGCTAAAAATTCTGAACCTATAAAGGAAATAACTGCTGCTCCAATAATGCCAATCCAAAATAACCCCAGGAAGCAAGTCTACAATAGTCATCTTACTGATCCTACTCATGTTTACGCTCTAACTCCTCTTAAGGCATCAGAAGACAATATTGTGGTTTCATGTAAACATTTCTGAACCTATCTTCTTTTGCAAAGTTATTTTTCTTTATGCATATTTTATTATTGCAATTAGTTAATACATTTAAATAATTAATCCTAAGAACTCTGTGCGTAAATGACAAACCTTGCAATGCATTGTTCAACACCGAGGCTAGTCATTCATTTATTTCCAAACATTTTGCAAAAGCTCTCAATCTTCTTTCATATAAGTTTGCAAAATCCTTAAGCATTGGACTTCTTTTCGGAGTCCAACTTATTGCTTATAAATTATGTGATATTAAAATTCCATTGAATAATCAAGCCTAGGAATATAAACTAATTGTTCTACCAATAACCAACTCTGATATTATTCTCGGTATGAATTGGCTCAGTCGACATAATGCAATTATTAAATTTCAAAAGAAGAAAGTCACTCTTCATTCCCTTAGCAAGCCATAAACCTTTGTAGGGCAAATTTGTACTCAAGCATCCTTAATCAATACAATCAAAGATTAGAAAATGATCAGTAAGGGATGTGATCCTTACCTAGTCACCATGACAAATGAAACAAAGGAGACTATTCTTCTTTCTAAAAGCAAGGTGGTTAAAGAGTTTGTCGATGTTTTTCATAAAGACTTACATGTTTTACCTCTTATTAGAGAAGTAGAATTCTTTATCAAATTAATTCATAGAAGATAGTTTATATCCAAATCTCCGTGCAAAATGGCACCTATGGAACTTCAATAGCTAAACGAACAACTACAAGAGTTGTTGAGCATGAGTTTTATTGTACCCAACATGTCTCCTTAGGGAGCGCCAGTTTTGTTTCTCAAAAAGAAAGGTGGATCTATGTGCATGTGTATAAGTTATCGTGAATTAAACAAAATCACTATCAAAAATAAATATCCACTTCCTAGGATTGATGACTTATTTGATCAACTCTCCAGTGCAGTTATCTTTTCCAAAATTGATTTTAGATCAAGATATCACCAGCTGCTAGTGAAAGAACTTGATGTCGAGAAGACAACCTTTCGTACTCGTTATGGTCACTAAAAATTTTTTGTAATGTCTTTTGTACTCACTAATGCATCATCTATCTTCATGGACCTAATGTAGTGAGTCCTCAAGCTCTATCTAGAAAAATTTGTCATAGTCTTTATTAATGACATTCTTATTTACTCGAAAGTATTAAGGAGCATGAAGATCTTCTGAGGGCAGAATTGGAAGCATTGTAAGCTCATCAATTGTATGCAAAATTTTTCAACTGTGAATTATGGCTAGACTTCATAGCATTCATATCATTGATTCCCATAAAATTCATGTAGAAGAAGATTTGTGCAATTCAGAATTGGGTGAAGCCCAAGTCAATAATGGACATTCATAGATTTTTGGGATTCGTGGATACTATAGAAAGTTTGCTAAAGTTTTCTCCCAAATAGCATCTTCATTGACCATGTTGACCCAGAAGGCAGTGCCATTCTATTAGAATCTTGATTATGATGAGGCATTTTAGAAGTTGAAAGATGCACTCTCAACCACCCCAATGCTTGTTCTGCCAAAAGAATATTTAGACTACCAAGTTTATACTAATAGATTTAGAATTGGTTGCAATGTGTATTAATGCAAGAAGGAAGAGTCACCACATGTAAATAATTACCCTGTGCATGATCTCAAACTTACTGTTGTTATCTTTGCTTTAAAATTTTGGAGTGAGTATCTGTATAGCATTTAGTGTACCATTTTTACTTATCATTAGAGCCTAAAGTTTATCTTTACTCAGTGTGAACTAAATTGCTGTTAGAGAAGATGGTTAGAGTTAAATAATGATTATGATCTGTGTATTCTGTATCATAATGGGAAATCAAACATTATAGTAGATGCCATTAGCCGCCGTGCTATTCTTTGTGTGATGATTGCTAAAATCCCGTTAGTTTAAGATTTTGTAAGTTGAGCATTAAACCCATGCGTGAAGAAATGTTGAACTCCTTAATATCATTATGTTCAATTGAACTAACCTTTCATAGAGATGTTTCCATCTCACAAGAAAATTATGAAGACTATCTAAAGTTTAGAACCAAAAATTAAAAGAGGTCCTTGCAATGATCTACAGTTGTGTAGGAATGTGATATACCAAGGGAATTTACTATGTATTTGTAAATCCATGCACTAAGAGATTATCATTGAAGGCCATAATTCTAATTATATAATTTCATCTTGGAAGTACCAAGATGTACTAATACTTGAAGTAGTCATTCTAGTGGCTAGGCATGAAGAAGAGCATTGTTGAATTTATGGTAAAGTGTCATGCATGTAATCTAGTCAAATTTGAGCACCAAATACCTAAAAATCTGTTGAATCCATTATATATTTCTGAGTGAAAATGGTTTCAGATTTTGTTAGCCTTTGTGATGGGATTTTCTCACACAAAATCTGGTGCCGATGCAATTTGGGTGATTGTCGAACGACTAACTAAATTTGCCCACTTCATCCCTTTTCTAATGAAAAGCTTTCAAAGCTCTATATCAAGGAAATAGTCAGGCTACACGATACTCCTAAATTGATCATATTCAATATAGATAGCAGATCCAGTTTGAAGTTTTGGCAGAAAGTGCATTAGGACCTGGGAACCATCCTAGCTATGAGCATGACCTTTCATCTACAAACTGATGGCCAGACAAAAAGAGTGAATCATATTTTTGAAGACTTTCTTAGACACTATATTTTGGATTTTAATGGAAGTTGGGAAGAACATCTATCGATGGTTGAATTTACGTTAAAGCTTTATATGAGGCATTACATGGAAGAAAGTGTTATACTCCATTATCCTAGTTTAAAACTGGGGATGTTCAGTTGTATGGGTCAAAATTAGTTGAAGAAACTAATAAGAAAGTCCAACTCATTCATTAGAGAATTCTATTAGCTCAGAACCAATAGAGTAAATATCATGATTCTTGTCATCACCCTCTTAAATTCCAAGAAGGTGATTCAGTGTATTTAAGAGTATGTTCGATGAAAAATGTTTACCATTTTGGCATAGCTGGCAAGCTTAGTCCAAGATATGTACGACCTTTCAAAATCCTATCTTGAATCGGATCAGCTGCCTATAGGCTTGAACTGCCCTATGATTTCTCAGCAGTGCACAATGTGTTACACATATCATCATTCAAGAAGTGCTCTCATAATATTATCTCCATTCCTTCTGTGATTATTTAGCCAGATCTATCATTCATTGAAGAACCTATCAGAATTTTGGGCATGGATTAAAAGTAGCTCAAAAGTCATTTTATCCCAATGGTCAAAGTTTAGTGGTGAAATTGTAGCGCTAAAAATGCCACTTGGGAGAAGGAATCTATTATGTGGTTAAAGTACCCAAGGCTATTTAAAAATTGTGATACTTTTTCAATCTCTTTTTAAATTCATGTTCTTATTTTATTTACACTATTTTTCTGCTTAGGTGATGTCGAGGATGACATCATTCTTAAGTGGGGGAGTTTGCAATAACCTAAGATTGTTACTGAAGTTAATTTGGACTGAGCCAAGTCCTAACTTTTGTTCCATTATACTTAAGTGGTAATTGGGACAACCCTAAGAAGTTGGGGTTTATTGGACTTTAATTGGATAAATTAGGTCTTTTGCTAATTTTTAGACTAAAAAAATTAGCTAAATTAATTTAATCTCCAAATTTAAATTTGATTTTTATTTTGAATTCCTCACCCCCAAATTTTTTAAGGGTGAATTTTTAGAAAATTTTGAAGTTCATTTGGTACTAAATTGGATTTAATTGTATTTAGGTTAATTATTTTAATTAAATAACTACATAATCCCTCATTTAAATCCCAATGGTTGTTCTACTAATAAAGGCAAAGCCAATTTGGACAGTCAGCCCATTCCCTACCATAGATCATGTGACCTGCTTCAGTCCTCACTCAGATCGTGTCACATCCATCAAATCGTAGCCACAATCCAACGAATGTAATCCGATCCACATTTAACCATTACGCAAAAGTGCATAAGGACCATGGCACATTTTTATAGACCGCATCAGATGGATGGTGTAGCTCTCGTTATTGAGGACCTTCGTCTTCGCCCAAACGTCTCCAATAGTGTGCATAGTTCGTACCTTTGACACTAGAGTTGGCCTCCCACTCCCTGCGCCGCATCGACAGGCTGTTAGCCATCCGTGTAGAATTGGTTAGGCAATCATAGCAGGCCACACGGCTCGATCAATCCTTATTTTGTAATTGGATGTCGAGTTTGCTGACACGAGCTTAGGCCTTGGCCCATCCACCTAAGGTTTATCCTAGCTATAATTAGCTTCAAAACTTCTCACAATGAGCTCATTGCTCACTGTGAATCCCAATTTGGATCCTTGGTTTCCTTTGCACCCCTATTGACTTCTCTCAATAGCTAATTAAACATATCAAAAATTTTTCCAATTGATTTGTAGGTGAGGTCTGGTGTTCAGACCCTCAGTGAAGTGTAGTCGACCTCAACCACTCTTGGAACTCCTCAAAAGTCCAATTAGCTCTCATTAGCAAGGGTCTTCAATCTAGGAACCTTACCTTTTACGACAAGTTAATTTGACTCATTTTCTATTCAATGTCGCCCAATCCACCCTAGGTGATGTGCTAGGATACTACCTTAGGTGATAGGGGTGAGTATAGTCTCTGACTCTGTAACAATCCTAGTTATTACCTTAGCCAAACCAAGTTAATTTAAGTTAAACCAAGCTTTGATTTTCATTCCATTAGACTCAATGGGTCACTTAAATCTAACATTAGGAGTTTGGAATTAATCGGAGCTCATTTGAGCATTTTGGCTATTTTGCCTATTTTTGGATCGTGAATATTAACAAAAATAATTTGATCTCTAAATTAAAATCTGATTGTATTTTTGAATTCCTCACCCCTAAATTAGTTAAGGTGAAATTTTAGAAAATTTTGGAGGTCATTTAGGCCTATTTTGGATTTAATTTAAAATAGTTCAATTGCAATTTAAGGTTTATAACATTATCTAATTGCAAATCTACCATCCCTCCAACGATAGGCTGCCTCCAAACCGCGGGCACCATACAGACCTTTGATCCCGCGGATTTGATCTAACGGCCCGCACCTTCGATCGGATCTATCTCATCTCAACCACTTTTTCAGTTAATAAAAACAAACACTTTTTCAGTTAAAATTATATATTTTGATGTGTTTTTGCTACTTTTCAGGATAAAAGATGAGCAAATTAAAATTTAGCTTAAATATGCAATTCTGGGAGAAAACCACCATGGCACGCCCTAGTGCGCCACGGCATGCCCTAGCGGCATGAGGGCAGCTGGTAAAACCTGGAGCAATTCTGCAATTCTGGAAGGAACCCGCTGTAGCGTGTCACAGTGCGTCAAGACAACATTTGTGGATCTTAGATAGAGGAAATAAAATTTAATTGAGCCGCCACAGCGCGCTATAACAGACCAAATTTGAATCGCTACAGCGTGCCGCAGTGGTATGAATATCAAAATAAATTTTATTTGATCCGCCATAGCGCGCTGCAGCGGGAAATAATTCGAAACTTTGTTGCTACAGCGCGTCACAGTGGAAAAATGCTAAAACTGAAATGCTACAGCGTGCTACAGTGTTTGCCGTGTTTTTTGCTAGAAATAAGCATTCAAACCAGCATAAGGAAGGCCAAAGAATTTAATTCTTCCCTTTATCACAGCAAAAATTAATAAAAAATCAATTTAAACTTCTCATTTTATAGGAATTGAAAGAATAATTCATAAAGAAACAAATTAAAATATGTGGAAGATGGAAGGGGTAGCTGCACTAAATGCTGAGGAGACTCCCAAAAATTATAAAAGCACAGATTTATGACAACACGGGAGAGAGCAAAAGGCTAATTTAATTCTTTTACACAGCAAAACATAAATGCAACAGCCTAAGACCCTTCATTCCAAGTGAATAAAGGAATAATAATTTAATGAAAGCACAATTTTTTAAATGGGATTTATTAGCTAAATTAAATCTAAAAAAGCTAAAATAAAATCTATAAAATAGAGAATGGAAGATTGAGAAAGGATTCCCCTCTTTAACATTTAGTGATCTAAATCAAAAAGCTGTTGTAAGTGAAAAGAAAGGTGACCTCTCCAAGGAAGGGAAAAGAGTCAATTGCTAGAGAAAGGAATGGAAGACTACTACCAAGGAGCTAGAAGGGAAGAACAGAGGAGGACAAGGAAAATCAAGAGAACCCCCAAAAGAGCTATTTCTAGTCCTCTCCTTAAAACTTACTCTTGATTCTATTTTAGTCGAATCATGAAACAGTTCTTATCTTTCTATTTTTCTTCTAATGTTTCCGCTGTAATAGAAGGTTAAACCCTCATTAGGGAGGGTTGGGCCGTAGTCATGTGAAATGAATGGGACAAATGGTGTTGAATGTCTTTTCTTGCAATGAAATAAAAATATTCCTTAAATGTTTATCTAGATTGTTCTTATGAATGCATGCTGTGGAATGATTGAAAATTTGTGTTATTTAAATTGCTTGTAAGTGAAACATTGCTGAGTGAACCAAGTACCTCAAGCCTAGAGGGAATGCACATAAAGGTCCTTGTCGCTAATATTGTTTGTTGTGCAAGGATTCTCGGTGTAAAACACCTCAGGATTATGAACATGCACAATAATAATCAAAATTGGTTTAGGTGGTGTGGGGAAATGCATTCAAGTTCAGTTTGTAATAAAAACAACCCTTTTGCACCTTCAAGAATAAAATCGATTATTGACATTAAGGGTGATCACAAATTGCTATATTATAACATTCACTCTGATATAAACATTAATATCACAAACTAGGTGAGTAAGCAAGCATACTTAGAAGAATTGGTGAGAGATTTTAGTTGGATGGTGAACAACAATGTGCATGAAACTGAACCAACCTTGATTAGGCATGAGTTTAATATGGAAGATCAAGAGCATCTATGTAAGTTAATTGAGGCTAGTTTAGAATTTATATTGCAACAATTAGCTAACCCTATCCAGGAAGTGCCTAATTGTAGAAAGGAACCTTTAACTCAAACTAAAAATAACAATCAGGAAGATTTAAAGAATCAACTAAAAATAGGTCATTCAAAAATGCAACAAGAAGTGTCAACATGTAATGAAGAAGCTTCAACCCAAACAAACAATGAAAAAGAAAAAGAGTTGGAGTATCAATTTGAATTAAATAATTTAGAAATGCAATAAGAGTTTCAAATTGAAAAAGTTGATCAATTGCAATCTAAAACTTATTCTCCTACACACCTCAAGTGCATCTATCGTAGTGTTTAACAATAGGTGACTCAGTAGGTGAGGATGATCAAGATAAATTGATTCAAAGTAGTGAAGGTGCAAAAATTAACTGTAGCATCTCAAACATAAACAAACCTCTTAGCAACCTTGATGATTATTATGTGTAATTTGAATTTGTTGAGAAATGCTTTGATTGTGCTCCTAAGAAAATTGAATTTTTTGCCTTTTTACAAAATAAAATTGAAAATGATGAATTTGATGAGTTTTATGACAAACATAAGGCAAGAAATGGAAATAATAAAAATAAGAATAAAAAAAAGAACTACGGTAAGTTAGAATTCACAAGCTGGGCCTGGAAGGAAA
The DNA here is from genome assembly GCA_016760335.1 of Gastrodia elata. Classification (NCBI taxonomy): domain Eukaryota; kingdom Viridiplantae; phylum Streptophyta; class Magnoliopsida; order Asparagales; family Orchidaceae; genus Gastrodia; species Gastrodia elata. Next base: position 33,721,180 of record CM028682.1, read on the forward strand.
AGGACAGGATAGCTATCATTCATAACGATTATATTATTAAACAAGCTCGTCCTCATCCTAAAACCTTAATGAAAATCTAAAAAGAAATTTTAAAGGGAAATAAACTCTTTTTGGTCAGGTTGCGGACATTAAACTAAGCGCTGGTTGGGAGACAACCCAATAAATAATTTAATGTTTTTGTTTATTTCAGATTGTGAGTAGTACATGTGTACGTCAATAAAGGAATGGGAGGAATCTCGAGCATGATTCCAGTAACGATAATTTGTCATTATTTATATTTGGTTGCTTTATTCCTTACACTCCTAGTAAAGTATGTTCATTTTGCCTTCAATTTTGTGCTTTTTGTTTTTGTTTAAATAAATCTAAGTGAATTACTATTCCCCAATTTTTGTATTAACAGAATGTCATTATCTCTATAATTTTTCTGAAAATATTAATGGGCTGAATTCAATTGTAATAGAACATGTGAAGATTTTCTTTATTCTAATTTACTTAACAAGAGGTAATTAAGTACAACTTATTATTTTAAAAATTTTCATGCTAAATCATTTTAAACTCATTTTACTATAAGTCTTAACAATAAGAAAATATATGATGCTTTAAACCTAAGTGTGGGGATGAGGTCAAGAAACTTAATTTAGAGAAGTAAGAAATATTGAAACAAGAATGTGCTAGGCTTCTGTAGGACTTACTGAATGTAATGAAAATAGATGAGGATGAAGAAAAATGTCTCTCCTTTGAACTGAATGCAAATATAAAATTTAGGGATAAAGATAAATTTCTCTCCTAAAGTAAGAAAATTGAGAGAAATAGGATGAAAAAAATTATCTCTCCTGAAAGAAATATTCATTACAATTTAGAAGAAGAAGCACAAATGGCACGAGATTCTTAGACATTGAATCTAGCTTTTCTTAGTTAAGCAATCATAGAAAATTCACCGGGAATTATGAGTTAAGTATTATACATTTAGAAAATAGAAATTAAAATAGTCAAAAGAAAGGAAAATATTAGTATGAGACTTGGTAGAATCAAAATCATTCTAATCACTTTGTCAAGTAATACATGAAATGACAGAAACACTTCACACATATCCAATTGAATTTTGCAATATAGAAAATCAAAAAAATTAATTTATGAGCTTACTCATGGACGAGCAAGAATTTAAGTGTGGAGATGTGATAACTCCAAGATTTATAGTAAAATAGGTTAATAAAAACAAGCACTTTTTTAGTTAAAATTATATATTTTGATGTGCTTTCGCTACTTTTCAGAATAAAAGATGAGCAAATAAAAATCTGGCTTAAATATGCAATCTTGGGAGAAAACGGTCATGGCGCACCCTAGCGATATGAGGGCAGCTGACAAAACCTAGAGCAACTGTGCAATTCTGGAAGGAACCCGCTGTAGCGCACCGCAATGCGCCAAGGCGACATTTGTAGAACTTAGGCAGGGGAAGTAAAATTTAATTGAACCGCCATAGTGTGCTATAGCAGACCAAACTTGAAACTCGATCGCAACAGCTCGCCGCGACAGAATGAATATTAAAATGAAATTTATTTGATCAGCCATAGCGCGCTGCAGCGGGGGCCAATTCGAAACTCAGTTGCTATAGTGCACCACGGTGGAAAAATGCCAAAATTGAGATTGTATAGCACGTTGGAGCGCACTCCAGTGCCTGCTACATTATCTGTTAGAAGTAAGCATTCAAGGCAGCATAGAGAAGGCCAAAGAATTTAATTCTTCCCCTTTCCACAATTGAAATTAATAGCAAATCAATTTAAATTTCTCATTTTCAAGGGATTGAAAAATAATTTATAAAGGAACAAATTAAAATATAAGAAAGATGGAAGGGGTGGCTGCACTAAATGCTGAGGAGACTCCCAATAATTTTAAAAGCACAAATTTATGACAATATGGGAGAGAGCAAAAGGCTAAACATAAACGCAACATCTTAAAACCCTTCATTCCAAGGGAATAAAGGAATAATCATTTAATTAAAGCACAATTTCTTAAATGAGATTTATTGGCAGAATTAAATCTAAAAAAGCTGAAATGTAATCTATTAAAGGGAGAATGGAAGATTGAGAAAGGGTTCCCCTCTTTAACATTCAGTGTTCTATATCAAAAAGCTACTGTAAGAGAAAATAAATGAGAGCTCTCCAAGAAAGGGTAAAGAGTCCATTGCTAGAGGAAGGAAAGAAAGACTACTACTAAGGAGCTAGAAGAAAAGTAGAGAAGAGGACAAGGAAAATCTAGAGAACCCCCAAAAGGGCTTTTCCTAGTACAATCCTTAAAACTTACTCTTAATTCTATTTTAGTTAAACCATGAAAAGGTTCTTATCTTTGTATTTTATTTCTTGTATTTTCGCTGCAATGGAAGGCTAAGCCCTCCTTGGGGATGGTTGGGCCGTAGTCATGTGAAAAAAATGGGACATATGGTGTTGTATATCTTTTCTTTCAATGAAATAAAAATCTTCCTTAAGTGTTTTTCTAGATTGTTCTTGTGAATGCATGCTGTGAATTGATTACAAATTTGTGTTATTTAAAATGCTTGAAAATGAAGCAATGCTGCGTAAACGAAGCACCTCAAGCCTAGAGGGAATGCACATAAAGGTCCTCGCCATGAACAATATTTGTCATGCAAGGATTCTCGATGTAAAACACCTCAGGATTGAAGTGGATAGTTTATTTAGTAACTTAAACTATCTTGCGCTCCATGGCTCATCAATTGGCGTAAAGCTAGGTTTAGAACTATGTGACAAGTTCTTGAGCCTAATTGCACCGTATCTTGAGCTCAATTGAGAGGTAGATGTGTAGTGCCCCACCCCTTAATCCACAAGGATTAAGCCAAGGGTGGAGTGTCACTCTGGTTAACCCCTCACTTATTATTGTATTAGGATGGAATCCACAATCCACTTGATTAGGGAGGGAAATAACACAGAATCAACTAACAGCCACTATCTACTAAATCATACAGAGTGCGGAAGTAAATTAAAGAATGACATCCAAGCATCATAATATAATAAATATGGAACATGACTCAGAATATAAGCATAAAATAATCCAAACACGCAGTCATAGGTACCTGTATTATTATTACAACATTTAAAATTTAAATAAATAAAGGGAAAATACACTCATCCTCACATGTAAAATAATTAACTAAATATCCTCAGGTCCAAGCTACTGCTCCTTCTCCAAATAAGGCTCCTCCTCAGGCACTACAACCTCAACCTGCTCTAAACCTGATATTGTCAGTTTCACAATGTAGGGCCCCAGCCAAAAAAAAAAGAAAATCTTGTGTTAGACAATTATCAAAGTACATTTTAGGCTGATACATTTTTATGTGTTTTATAATATCACCACTTTACATTTTTCCAAGCAATAATAAAATAGGAGCGTCTAGCAGTACAATAAGAAATGGAACAACTATAAATAACATTTATAACTTATGCAAAAGGAGGCTAAGACATGCCTCAAAAGCAAAGTAAATAAGGTAAGGCATATAAATATAAATAACTAAACTGGTGCTGAAAGGAAATACTACATCTTAACACATGCTGGTGATCAAATAAAATATGCAGATTAAATAAGTAAACTCAACAGTGATACATATAATAGCAACAAAGTTCTAACATCCTACTGTATATAAGCTAAATAAGGAAACAGCTGACTGAATAATTAATACTAAAACATACCCAAATATCAAGTTGTACATGAATCTCTGTATACAGACTACCATATCAGAAGAATTGACCAAATTGGCCCATATATACATATATATATATATATATATATCAATTTGTTCCCATAAATATAACTGAATATACTGTGTGACTAAAGAGGCAGGCAATACTATGCAATATATTTTAGTTATTTTACTTTTGTTTCTATGGATAACTTCAGAAACAACTGAGGAGTCAAGTATGTCTGTAAGATTATATGGGTCCCAATCCTAACACACTCTCCTCAGTGAGAATGTTAGGCATCCTGATCTCACCTTACCCTTGTCCATCGGGGCAAATGTGCACCATAATCACCACGAACTGGACCCAAAGGCAACTGTTATCCTATTGTTCTAGGTTTTCATTTTCATGCACAAAGTTCTCTTATATAGAATGTCCAAGGAAGTGAGCTCAAATATATAAGGAATGCATAGCACAAAGTATTTAAATAAGTAAGGGACTCTACTAATATAGTGATATCATTTGTTTTCTAATTTACCCATTCTAATTATTCTAAGTTACACAAGTTCAGGATCACCATTTTCCTACTATCAAATGTAACTTAGAAACTCATCATTATAAGTTACAAAATATTAAGACTAGCTAGGTCCTAATATACTGAATCACGTTCGACTATAAGAGTTAAGCAATAAATCATCACGACCTAATTAATAATTTTAGCCGCTCTATACTATGATCTAATCAGACTACTAAAGTATAGATTATGGATTAAACACCACGAGATTGGGCTTAACCACATAATCCAAGAAGGATAAGACCTAAGATCTAAGTTTAATTCTAAGAGTGATATAATAATTTAGGCCAATCATATTAAGTAATCAAACTTAATAAGATGAATCTCCTATCTTAGATCTAAGGTTAAAAGATAAAATAATCAAAATAAGTTGGAAAATTCTAGAAACTAATAAAACTAAGGATTCATTCATTAAAAACCCTCATTTTTTAATGAATAAAATCAACCCTATGATCTAGTCCTAGTCTTAGGAAGAGTCCTTAAGGTGTAGTGTTAAAGACTTAGAGAAATTTTGGAATCTAACCTAATCAGTTGAATTTACTTACCTAAATGTCACTATTATAATTATAACATTGGTTTTAGAGTTTTGAGAAGTTAATTAAGGGTTAAGGGCACTTAATTAAATCTTAGGGCAAAATGACTATTTTTCCCTTACTTAAGGGTCCGAAAAGTCAACTTTTGATCTCGGGTTCCAAATTGGAATTTCTTGGTTGTAAATGACTCTTTACTGTCCAACTTGAATATAGACAGTAAGTACGTCCAATTCAGATAAGAAACGGATTCTATAGGCCCAATTTAAGATTTTTGAACTAAGGGCATTTCAGCAATTGTCATACTACTAAAACCTAAATTTTTAGGCAGTTTATTGTAGGTTACTGTTCAAGGTTCCATAGAGTCCAAGAACACTACATTTTGAGATAAATTAACCAAGTTATGGATGTTTTAAGTTCGAAGGGCAATTTGGTAAATTCGAGTTAGTCAACGGGTGACAAAAACCGAACTTTTCCATTTGAAGTCCAGTTTTAGGAAACTTAGTTTCTATAGCTTCCCTATAATATACTAAGTATGTTGGTAGGGAGTAAACCTAATTTGGACATCAAATGGTTAAGTTATGACCTAACTAAGATTGGGGGTATCTTATTTATTTTCTAGATTTTTAGGGTTTAGATCCTAAATATTATTTCAGTTTATTGATAACATCGAAATTCTAAACAAGTTAGCATCTTGAATTTTTGGATTTGGAGTTGATTTGACTAAGTTATGGTCATTTGAATTCTAGGGGTAATTTGGTCATTTTTCACTAAAGTTAACTCTGAGTTATAGGGTTGACTTTTTATCCTGATGTTCAAATAGGAAAACTAATACTACTACAGTGATGGGGCTATTCTCCTGAGTATTTTAAGACTCATATTGACTATGTTTGGTCAACTATGTCAAAAGTTATGGGGTCTTAAAGAAGTCCTAAAATGCTACTTCGTTATACATACCCCAAAATGAAATTCTGCATTACGTCATTTAATTCTATTTATTTTTCTGAGTACTTTGAGACATATATTTGCTATGTTTGGATCATCCTATAAGAAGTTATTAAACCTTTAAGTTTTATTTTAATTTTTTATTAATTAAATTACTATTCAAAAATATGATTTGTATTATTTACTATTCATTCTTAAAGTTAAATATTTTTTTGTATTTATTATCTAATTAATTAATTAATTGATATTTAATAATTAATAAATTATTTAATTATTATACCCTAAAGTTTCAATTTTATAAATACTAATATATATATATATATATATATATATATATATATTATATATATATATATATATATATATTATATTAAGGTTTTCTGTTATTATTTATATATAATTAGGTATATATATATATATTTATATTTATATATGTATTATAGTTCTATGTATATATATAAAGCATCCCTAAAATTTCTGTCACATACTTAAAATTGCATAATACCTAATTACTTAGCAGATTATATCAATGTTTGGATTAATTATTAACTTGCTAAGTTAACTGCAAGCTTAACAATAATTTAAATGCTAATCCTAAAGTTACATATATAATTGTATGGTGAATTTATATATATATATATATATTAATTAATTAAGTTATTGTATTTAACTAATTGTCTATATACCTATATTTATTCTTTAAAGATATTCATTTAAGAGTATTGCTACACTTACACAATAGTATACACCAAAATATATAGATGATGTGTCAATCTAATGTGTAAGTAGATTATTGGTTAAATGCACTTTTGATAAGACATATATACAAAAATTACAACAATAAAAATTTTTTAATTGGTCCTGAATACTTTTTGGTATATATTCTTGTGTAATCATAGCATTTTCCTACATTTAATTTGTATATATATATATATATATATATATATATATATCTTTATAATTAATAAGTACATTAATTAATTAATTAATTGGTTAAATAAACTTAATATTGATTCGTATTAACTAATTAATTGTCCTATATTAATATTGATTAAGTTATTCTAATTCTTTTGTTAATACTGCAAATTTTCATTATCCTAACTTGTCTTAGTTTAATACTAAACAGTTATAAGTGTACATATATATACATTTTTTTTTTTTTTTTGGGAAATCTCATCTCGGCTTGAATTTCATTTCATCAAAACAAGGTTATACAGTTGCGCTGTAGCCTGATTACATACACCAAAGTCAGGGAACCAGCCACGCACACACCAGCGAAGCCAACCCTCCGACAATAATAAAAAAAAACACGTCTACTCCGGATCTAGGCGAGACCCAAAGACCGGAAACGCCAAAAAAGACAAAAAAATATAACCCGCGAGAACTGAAAAAAATCAACCAAAACAATCTTGAAAATCTTGCAATCGACAAGGACCACTGAAAACCGGCAAGTCAACAGTCGGCGAACACCATAACCGAGAGAATCCAGGTGACGAACTAGAGGGAGCCAAACACCGAAAGGATCGGCAAGCAGCCATCAGGCAAAGCATCCAGAAACAGGAACATCAAAACCAGCACGACAGTGCTCAACCAGAAGGAGCATGGCAGCTCAAATAGCAGAGGGTCAAGATGGGCGGCAACCACCGCAACGCAGAACTGAACCAATTTTCCCCAGAGGCAAACCAGCAGAACACCACCAAAAAGTTTCCTTAGGAAGAGATGAAAAACCAACCTACCAGGATCCAGGGAGAGGACCAATGAAACTTGCAACTTAACGCGCAGCCAGCCCACCATCACGAAGGGAAAGGAAACTGGATTTGAAGCTGCCGGGGGGGAAATATAAAGCGAAGGGACCGAAGATGAAACAGCAGAGGTTCCACCCTTCTAGAACCCAGGGTAAGACAGGACAGGACATCAATCAGTCGCGGCAAATCGAGGGCGGCATCAGGATATTTCTTGGGGCACGGGAAACAAGACAGAGCCACAACACTGGTGCCTGAACGCGCTCAAAAGGGAGGAGAAAAAATAGGGGAGCACGCGGAGACCTCCAAGCGGGAACTTCCAGCGCCAGCACTTGGTTGCAAATAGCCTCCAAAAGTGACACAACGGGAAGAATGACCTGGGAGGATCTACAACTAAAGAATTAGGGGAGGCGGCACCACCAGACATGCCAGTGCTTCACAACTTTCCACCACCCAAGCTTCAGAGATTGGCTCAGCTGGAATTTTAAAAAGTAAAATCGAAGAATACGAAGGGAATTGGCATTACAAATCAGAACTAAATTATTTAATCTTCCGGAGAGGGAACGTCAACTGACCCCAAGCAGCCAGGGAATCATCCAGATTTTCACTCCAGAGGAACGGACGAGCCATTCGCCCGAAAAATCCATCCAAGCAGCTCAAGAGATTTGAGCCTTACCCGAATTCGAAATTGAGAACAGGAGGAAGAGGAAGGAGTGCCCATCCAGCCGATTACTTAGGAAATTTTTGGGCTTAGAACTTGAGGAAAGGACCACCTTATCGATAAAAAAGAGGAGTTGTCATTTGCCGGCAAGAATCCGGAGCCAATAACCAAATGAATATATTTGCCAATCAAGAAAGTGGACTGAGGGATAGATAAAAGCAACTTCTTCCATCTTAGGCTATTTCTAACCAGCCAAATCTGCCAAATGATCCGGCAGACTAAGGTGAAGCTGAAAGGGTCCAATGAGTGGAATGAAAAAATCACCTCCGCAATGTTCTGCTTGCTGAGGATTACATCCAGCTTCAGGAAGGAAACAAAACTCTGCCAAAGACCACGAGCATAGCGACAAAGAATAAAGAGGTGAGAAAGAGATTCCTCAGCTTGGCAGTGAACACATTTTGAAGCTAGGGAGATCCCTCTGTCTTGAAGCACTTCATCCATGGAGATTAAATTGTTAAGAATTCTCCAAATAATGCAAGATAGCGAGAGAGTGGGAAGCTTAAACCAGGACCGGAGGGAAGGCCCCGGACAATGAAGAAGCTTACGCGCAGATTTTACTCTGGGTTGAACAATATTATCAAGGGCCACCTGGAAGGAGTCATCAGAATAAGGAGAAATGGAAACTTCATTCTTAATCTTGGAGACCCAAAGCTCACTAATACCAACACCGCGAAGCTTGGCTTTATCCCAACGACCAGCAGCCCAAAAATCCGCAACACAGGCAAAGGTGGAACCCCTAAATGGAAATAAGGAGGCTAGGGGGCCACCAACACACCACCTATCAAACCAAAAAGAGACCTGGCCGATACCCAACTTCCAAAGAATCTTTCCCTCAGCTAAATTTTTACTTTAAACAGGTGCTTCCAGCCAATAGAGTCATTTTGTTTCCAGTTCCTAAGCGAGATGTGATTTTGCTTTCCATATTTGGAGGACATAAAAGAAGCCCAACTTCCATTCCCCTCTCTTAGTCTCCACCAGTTCCTAATTAGGAAGGCAGAGGCCGTGGAGTTAAAAGGAAGGAAGCCCAGCCCCCCTTCAGATTTAGGTTTAGTAAGCTTTTTCCAAGAGGACCACCGAACTGCTGATCTGCCTTCAAACTCGCCCCAAAGAAATTCATTACAGAGAATGTTTTCCTTAGAAATGAAAGAGGCCGGGGGCTTAAAAACCGCCAAAAAATGGAGCGAGCTAATTACCAACTGGAGTAAGATAATTCGACCTCCAAACGAAAGGCATTTAGAAGCCCACCCATTAATTTTTGAGGACATTTGCTCGAGGAGGGGTTGGAAGAGAGAATTCGAGATTCTCCCTTTCAGAAGAGGCAGACCCAAGTAAGAAATTGGGAGAGAAGACCTTGAGAGACTAGACAGCCACAAGATCTCGGTACACCTGGTTTGAGCTACATGTTTCCCGAAGACCACATTTGATTTATTCAGGTTTACTTTCATCCCTGAAGTAGACTGCATATGCTCCAGGATTTGAAGTAAAATGGAAAAAGCTTTTGTTGTTGCTCTGCAAAAAATGATAGTGTCATTGGCAAAGGCCAGATGGGAAACAAAGGTTTTACCAATGTTGTGGAAATTCGTGCCTTTGGAAGCCGAGAAGCGGAAGGAAATTAGCCTCAGAAAATAGTCATTCGCTAAAATAAACAAAGCCGGGGAAAGAGGATCTCCTTGGCGAAGACCTCTAGATGATTTAAAGAACCATGACATTGGCCATTGATCAGGGCTGAGAACCATACATTGGAAATCGATTTGTAAATGAACTGAATAAAATCTGAGGAGAAGCCAAACTTGAGGAGAACGGAGAATAAGAAGCGCCATTCAATTCTATCGAAAGCCTTCATAATATCAAGCTTGACAATGGCATTACCCCCAAAGCAAGGTCTGTCCAGGTCATGGATGAGTTCTTTCGCAAGAAGGAAATTATCTGAGAGCAAACGGCCTTTTGACAAAAGCATTTTGGTGAGGAGAAATAAGCTTAGGCAGGATGGTAGCAATACGATTGGCTAGGACTTTGGAACATATCTTGTTGAAAACATTACAGAGGCTAATAGGCCTAAAATCAGACCAAGCCTTCGGGGATTGAATTTTGGGGATTAAAGCAATGGCAGTGGAGGTGACAAATTTAGGGATGTAATGAGATGAGAAGAAGTCAAGGATTGCATCTTCAACCTCTGTCTTGATAATGCTCCAGCACTTGAGGAAAAAAAGCGGAGAGAACCCATCCAACCCGGCCGCTGAGTCTTCTTTCAAAGACCTGATAACCTCCTCAATTTTTGAAGAAGCGGGAGGAGAAACAAGCATTAAATTGTCCTCAGCAGAAACCAAGGGGAAGGGGATATCATTAATGAGAGCATTTAAGTTGCAACCTTCGCTAGACCAAAGCTTGGCAAAGAAGCTGCAAGCTGACTCCCTCAGCCGCTCTTGAGGAATAAAATCACCTGAATCATCTTTCAAATGAATAAAAGAGTTAGAAGCTTGCTTCACCTTGACCTAAGAATTGAAGTAATTAGTATTTCTTCCGCCCTCCTTAAATTTTTTCAGAGTGGATTTTTGAACCCAGAAGTCATGCTCCATATCCAGGACCTGCTCTTGATGATCCCGGGCTTTTAAAAGTTTAGAGATAAGAGAATCAGAACTCGACTAGTCAAGTTCAGCTTCAAGAGCAGACACCACCTCCTCAGCTTTAGTTACTTCTTCAAAAACGTTGCCAAAAACCGATTTGTTCCAGTTGATCAAGGAATACCTAAGTCTTTTAAGTTTGAGATGAAGAAGGACCATAGGAGAAGAAACGCTATCAATCGGGGATTGCCAATAGCTTTGAACAACCTCCAGAAAACCAGGGTGCCTCACCCACATATTTTGAAATCTGAATCTGCCTTTAGAGAGGGACAAGTAGGAAATAAGGAGGAGGAGGGGGGTGTGATCAGACGTTAACAACTTCTGAAGTGGGAATAGGAACATTAACAACTTCCGTAGGAGGAATCCGCCCAGAATGCTTGACTCTTCAGATCTTTTTCCTAAGGTTACGACAGTCTAAAGAGACATGGCCACAACAGGAACAATAGGAACATTTCACGTATGCCTGCTCCATCACCACTTTTTGGGAATGTTCAAAAATATTGCCTGAAATAATCACAGAATTTGGACAACACATAGAAATATCAATGTCAACCAGGACGCGAGCCCTAGGGGCATGCTAGAACCCAGATCGTTTGTCTATCGCTATAGGAGCACCCAGAAGGCTTGCCAGCGCCCAGAGATGGTGTGAATTGTTGAGTTTTGGCCTGAGATTGGGGAAGTTAATCCAGTGCGGTTCAAAAAATGAGCCAGTAGGATCTCTGCTTCCTTTCTCTACCAACATCTTCAACGTTCCCCTACCAATCCTCAGGAAACGAGATGAAAGCAAGTTTACAAAATTATCAAATAGAACTAGAGAGATAGAAAAACCATTTAGAGGAGCAGACGTTATCCAGAAACCACCTCTACAAAAGGAGTCGAGCCAACCGTTTAAAGACGAAAAAGAGATCCAGCCCTTAATGCAAACGACATTGATAGAAAAACCACCTCCCGAGCATGGGAGCGACAAGAAAGGGGGCAAAGGAGAGGTAGACGAGGCCGAGAAGACCAAGTTTATCGTGCTTACCTACCGAGGGAGAGGGGGAAACTCACGGGCGGAGAGGAGGGGAACGCCAGGGCTCTGGCTTCCCTCGCTCGCCCTAACCCTAGAACCCGCAGAACTTTCCGCCATTAATGTATGTATTATATATATATAATGTACATATAGATATATATATATATACATATATATATATATATATATATATAGACTGTGCCAACCGATTAATGATTAATTAAATTTTATTGTACTTGATTAAGTTAAACCACTGTAATAACAACCTAATTAATTTACTAACTTAATCTAATTATTCCATTATGATATATTACCTATACGTACATTTAGGCCTATAGTTAGGACTATACAAACTAATTATATATGTATATAGGTTTAGTTTAATGTTAACTGATTATATATATATATATATATTCTTTTATTCAATTTTCTTTGTAGAGACTTAATGAGGCGGGACCCATGGCGACAGGTGGCGAGACATGGTTGGCTGCGGGCAGAAGACGTGGGACCCGCGGGACACGCGGCAGCTCCCCATTGGACGCAGAGTTGTGTGCGGGCCCCACAGCTGGCGCGGATGAGACCGCGCTGACGTGCCTGCCCAACTCGTGACGCACGCCTGCTGACGCAGCGTCCTGTGCGCTGCGGTTGGGCTCGGGTCGACCCTGCCCGACCTGTGGAATCCGCCTTCCCCGTTACCTCGTCCCGCAGGCATCAGCTAGGGCACGCCGAATGTCGGGGATGCCGGTATTGCCGGACCCCGGCCCGCATGGCAATGGATAGGGGCGGATGAGACCTACTTAATCGAGGTTGGGTCGAAGCCGAAGACTCGACGGCTCGCACACAAACCTTAGACCTAGGTTCCTAGGATTCGGCGACTCCACATAACGGTAAGAACTGTAACCTTTTCCCCAAATTCGCCCGATCAGGACTTCGATTGATCGATCGAAGTCGCACGATCGACAATCAATTTTGTGGAATAATAGTGCTAACACGAATTGCAGCTAACAAATGTAAATCAAGGGCAATAGGGGTGTACCTGAACGAACGGTTCGGCTTGCTTAGGGTTTGCGGATCGACCACCAGACGCTCCAGAGGGAAAGAAGATGGCGAGCTAAGTCCTGCCAATGGATGTTTAAGGGCTCTTGACGGATTCATCGAGGAGAGGAGGCGAGTGGGTTGGATGCAGTGTGCGGCGGTCGCCGCGTGGCTGACAACGAAGACATCGAGGAAGAAGAACGGAGGCCGTTCGATCATTCTGATCCAACAGCTCTGCTCGCCCGTTTGATCAGACGGACGGGAGATGACATACGCGAGAGGGAGGCGGACGGCGTTAGAGATCTGACGGCACGCGGAATTATTTAAATAAATAATATTAAATATTAATTATTATTTTACATTCTTAATTGCACTAAACAAATTCCAAATAATTAAATGGCTTTAAGAAAATTTCCAAATATTCACCTCTAGCTAATTGAGGGGTGAGAAACACAACGAAGAGGTCAGATTTTTGATCCGATGAGTATTTCAATTTCCCAATTTTTGGGTCATTTAAATAATATTAAAATATTCATTGAAATTTCGACGACTCCCGATTGACACGAAAACTTCACCCTTAGCTAATTTGGGATCAATGAGTACGATGGCGAACTTCATTTTTCGATCGAAGGTTAATTTAGATTAGTCAATTCTAGGGTTTTTTGGATTTTCCAGAAATCAAGATTTGATCCATTTGACTCCAGATTTGGACTAGGTCTTAGAGGTTGACTCCAATTAACCTAATTATCACTTATGATTAGTCTTAAGACTAAAATTAGTCCTAATTGACCAAGATAATAACCTGGGTTATTACAGACTCCCCCACTTAAGAATGATGTCGTCCTCGACATCACTCAAATGGAAATAAAGACAAGAGTTAAATATGACTAAGAATTTGAAATGGAATTACTTGGCTCCTCGAAGAGTCTGGGATATTTAGATCGCATGTCAGATTACTTCTCCCAAGTGGCTTCGTTGCAAGAATGATTCTTCCACTGGACTTTGATCATGTCGATGGCACGACTTCTGAGCTGCTTGCGATCACGGGCTAGGATCCGAATCGGCTCCTCGGCATATGACAGATCGGGCTGGATCTGAACTTCTGAGAGTTGCACGAGGTGAGACGGGTCCCAGAGACACTTCCTTAGGGACAATATGTGAAAGACGTTGTGCACCGCAGCAAAATCTACTGGCAGTTCTAACTAGTAAGCTACCGTTCCAATTCTCTTCACGATCAACATATCTTGGGCTGAGCTTACCAGCAACCCTGAAACGATAGACTCCCTTCATGGGACTGACTTTTAGGTATACAGAGTCTCCTTCTTGAAACTCCAAGGGGCGATGATGGAGGTCATGATACTTGCTTTGCCTATCTTGGGTTGTCCTGATCCTTTGCTGTATGAGCCTTATCTTCTTGTTTGTCTCCTCTACTAACTCATAGCCATACAATTGAACACCTCCTATTTCTGCCCAAGCCATTGGCGTAGAGCACTTCCTACCATAAGGTGCTTCATACGGAGCCATCTTGATACTGGCCTGGAAGCTATTATTGTACGCAAATTCTACCAAGGGAAGGTGATCTTCCCAAGATCCTACAAAGTATAAAATGTAGAGGCATAGTAAGTCCTCTAGAACTTAATATACTCTCTCTGTTTGACCATCTATTTGAGGATGGAAGGCTGTGCTCATGGTTAGCGTGGTGCCTAGGTCCTGATGGACGACTTGCTAGAATTTTGAGGTGAATCGGCTATCTCTATTTGATACAATAGTTTTTGGGATACCATGAAGCCAAACTATTTCCTTGATATAGATTTTGGCAAGTCTCTCAACTGAGTGAGTTTGTCGGACTGGGATGAAATGCGCAGACTTAGTCAACCGATCAACTATGACCCAAATAGTATCTGCCCCAGATCTCACATGAGGCAGCCCCATAACAAAGTCCATCGATATGTCTGACCATTTCCACTCTGGGATCTTTAGTGGGTGCAGTAAACCTCCTGGCCTTTGGTGTTCTGCCTTTACTAGGCAACATGCGTGGCACTTAGCCACAAAGTCTGCTACGCTCTTCTTCATTTCTAGCCACCAGAATGATAATTTTAGATCCTGATACATTTTTGTACTTCCTGGGTGCACTTGATATCCTGAGTTGTGGCCCTCAACTATAATTTTACGTTGCATAGATTTAGGGATCCACAGATGATCTCTTAGATAGATAGCACCCTTCTGAAATCGAAGATCAGTGCGGCGGCCGCTTTCAATAGCTTGCTTGAAGCCCAAGTATTCCTCGTCCTTGGTTTGTGACACAGATACATCCCTGTGAAAGGTGGGCTCCACATTGATGTTTGCCATAGCTAAGCTGAGTCTGTCCATGCTAATAGGCTTGATACCCATTTTGCAGATTTTTTCTATTAACGGGCCCTCCGATATTATAGCATTTAGTGAGGCCTGATGACTTAGAGTGTCGGCTACAACATTGGCTTTCCTAAGATGGTATTGAATGTCCAGGTCGTAATCACTGATCAGCTCCAGCCACCTTCTCTGTCTACAGTTTAGTTCTCGTTGGGTGAATATGTATTTTAGACTTTGGTGATCGGTAAATATCGAGCATTGAATTCAGTAGAGACAGTCTCGCCAAATCTTTAGAGCAAACACTATGTGACTAGCTTGAGGTCGTGAACTGCATAATTCTTTTCATGGACCTTTAGCTGTCGTGAGGCATAAGCGATGACCTTTCCCTCCTGCATTAATACAGTCCCTAGGCCTATACCCGAGGCATCCGTATATACTTGATAATTCACACCTTCTCTCGGGAGGACTAATACAGGGGCTGAAGTAAGTGCATCTTTGAGTGCTTGGAAGGCCTCCTCACATGTTGGTGTCCATTCAAATGGCACTGCCTTCTGAGTGAGCTTGGTGATAGGGGACGTAATTTGGGAGAAGCCCTTCACAAACTTTCTGTAATAGCCTACCAATCCAAGAAAGCTTCTGACCTCAGTCACTATTTTGGGTTGAGCCCATTCTTAGATTGCATTAATCTTGTTTTGATCCACCCTGATCCCTTGAGCATCTATAATGTGGCCTAAGAAGGTGACAGATTCCAGCCAAAATTTGCACTTTGAGTATTTGGCATACAGCTGGTGGCCTCTTAGTTCTTCTAATATGGTTCGGAGGTGTCCTTCATGTTCTTTATTTGTCTTAGAATATATTAGGATATCATCTATGAACACGATGACAATCTGGTCCAAGTATGGCTTCAAGATTCACTGCATCAGGTCCATAAAGATAGACGGTGCATTTGTGAGTCTGAACGAGAATTCTTAGTGACCGTATCTAGTTCTGAAGGCAGTTTTCGCTATATCAAACTCTTTTACTTGTAGTTGGTAGTTTCCAGATCGCAGGTCAATTTTCAAGAATACCTTGGCTCCTGCTAATTGATCAAATAAGTCGTCTTTGCGCGGCAAAGGATATTTTTTTTATTGTGACTTTATTTAGTTTGTGGTAGTCGACATACATTCGCATAGAACCATCATTCTTCTTTACGAACAATATCGATGCTCCCCAAGGTGACGAGCTTAGCCTTATGAGACCTTTTTCTAGGAGTTCTTGTAATTGTTTGTTCAACTCCTGCAATTTCTTAGGTGCCATTATATAGGGAGCTTTAGAAATAGGCTGTGTTCCTGGAATAACATCAATTGCAAATTCGACTTCTCGTATAGGAGGAAGACCGAGTAAGTCTTCTGGGAAGACGTCTGCGAATTTGCAAACAACAGGGTTCTCATGTAATGGGACTTCTTCTTTCTTCTCTCCTAGTATTGTTACTAGAAAGTCTTCACACCCTTTATGAACCAATCTTTTTGCTTCTATTGCGTTGATGAGTGAGGCACGAATACTAAGGTTGCCAACAAAGGATATGGCTTTGCTCCCACTACCCAAGGTGATCTTTTACTTGGTACAGTTGATAGTGGCATTATGTTGGCTTAGCCAGTTCATGCCTAGTATTATATCAAAGTTGGCTATTGGAAGAACTACTAGCTTAGCCTCGTACTCCTTGTTTGAAAGTGGAATCTGCACCTTGCAAAACTGGCATGCTAGCAAGTTCCAGAAGGTAACCCAACTTTAAGGGGTTTGGCTAAGCGATACAAATTGAGTTTTAGTGACTTTACCCATCCTTTAGATACAAAAGAATGACTAGCTCCAGTGTCAAATAAGATGCTACAAAGTTTATCATTTACACAGATTGAACCTAATTATATAATAAACAAATCACTTAATTGTGCATAGTAAGTAATAGCAGTAAGGGTAAGTAGGTTCAAGACAGTGTATTTGATACCATGTGGTTATCTTCTACAGCCTCAACAGGTGTGAGGGTGTACATACATGCAGGACCGGAAGGCCGGTTGTTATAATTTTGCCTTGGAGGTGATCAAGGTGCATTTGGGCGAGGGGCATTGGGTGCCTCATACCTTACGACTGAAGTAGGAGTGGGGGCTGGATGGGCAGTCGCAGGCTTCTGGTACAAGTCAAAGACTTGGCAGCATTTGGTACGATCAATCACATCACCATCCACCATTTCTGTGGCAGTACAGTCGAGGAATCCATGGCCTGAATGTCCACAGGTATAGCAGACACGACTCCCATGGTAGCACCACCCATAAGGGTGTGGTTTGGTGCAACCATTAAATAGATCTGTTGCTGGAGTCTCGGCCTCGAGTTGGTATACTCTGGCTCGCTTGAAAGGCTGCTGCTAGGACGAAGTGGACCCTATACTCCTTCTGGATCCTTCCCTGGTCTGATCCTGTTCCACTACCTTGGATGTCTCAAGTAATTCTGAGAAATCGATTATGCGTAAAGAAATCACTTGACTCCGTATTGAAGGTCGCAGGCCATCCTGGAACCAAAACAGTGGTTTGTCTCTGTAGGGATCAGTCTTGTAGAAAATCTGGCAAGGCGACGAAATTCAGCCTCATATGTTGACACAGATCGATCACCTTGCTGCAATTTTAGTAGCATTTCTCCCAAGCGATGTTTGGTGGATGGGGGAATGAATTGAGCTTGGAATACTTCAACAAACTCATCCCAAGTTATCTTGGCTAACGGTACCCCAGCGAATGTGGTACTACGGGTGGTATCCCACCAGTATTCAGCTTCGTTTTGCAAGAGATGGGTAGCAAGGCGAACTATCGTTGATTCTGGGCATTGGATGCTTGTTAGGTTCTTGTCAACCATCTTTATCCATGTGGCCGTATCGATCGCCGAGAGGATTCCATCAAAAGTAGGAGGCCTCAACCAGAGGAAGCTGTGGAGTATCCCTTCTGTAGACTGATTTGGCTGTTGGGTCTGGGGTGTTGGGGAACTTTCCATGGTGGCACGGTTCTAGTTTATTTGAGATACCAAAAGCCGCTCCATCCGTTTAGCTTGTTTGGCTTGGGCCCTTGCGGCCTTTCTAGCCTGCTTCTGGCTAAATTCAGCCTGTCGTTGGTGGGATTCCACCATCAGTTTAACAGCTTCTAGTAATGCGCTCACCTCATTGGAGGAGGTGCTGGAGGGAACAGAAGATGGGTTTGATCCTGGGTTCATGATTTCTAACACCTAAATTAAGAACAATACATTCTTTAGAACTCAATAAACAGGAGATCAAGACAGTCTATTTCTCTTAGTAACCAGATACAGTGCATCATTTAAAGTAGTATATGAAAAGATAGCAACAATAAAAACACAGAATTTATCCTATGTACTTTTTCGTGAAAGCTTGCGTAAGGAATGCACATGTCAGCGCTCGATGGCGATGGGCATGTCGTCATTCGAACTTCCATACTTCCTGAGCCCACCACTCCTCCGCATAAACTTGGAGGAGGATCACGAGGATGTCAAGTCGAGCATCATTCGGACACTCCAGTTCATTGCACATTTTGGTTACTCTACGTAACCACTCCCTGGCCAGGATGGGGAAGTCCAGTCCCCTGAATACTGCATCTTCCAGCATTCTTTCTAGAATGCTGGCTCCTGTTGGGGAGACTCCTTGAACTTCTCTCCCGTGCCTCTTTGCCAAGAACACATCGTACATCCACCTGTCTTTGAAATGGGCGAAAAGGTCACACCCTGTCATGCTTGCACAATATCCTAGATATCTAGATCAAGAAAGGTAAAGGAAATTGCTTTTAGTTTAAAAATCAGATTATAATGATGCATAAAGAAGTACAGATAGCATATGAATAAAACTAAGATTCCTATCCGATGTATCGGGCCATAAATGCATGATGGAAGTCCTCGTAGGTGACATCCCTCTGTACCCATTCATGTCGGTGGGTGAGTGCTCTAAGAGTAACGCTCCACTAGTCCCGAGCTCCATCTTGTAAGAGGCGTGCCATGAGGGCAACCCTAACATTGTTTGGGATGTCCAAGAGTCCCATTACAACGCCTGTCCTTATTAGCTATTCTTTGGCTAAGGCAGGGTGATCATACCCTCTAAATGTGCTCTGTCGGAGTCCACGTTGCAACATCCGGACTGCGGGGTCTTCTACTCCGTCTATGTAGTCCTCATACTCTCGACAGAATTGAGTAATGGCCTCCCAACTACTTTTAAATCGTTGGTAATGTCCCTCAATTGTCATGCTGGCGTATCTAGATATGTTCACTAAATTCTTAGGTTGTGCAGTTAACATTTGGAATTTTTACATAATACCATTGTTTGTGTATTTTGATTAAACTTCTTATTATGAGTTTGACATTATGGTATCTTGGATGTGACTCTGATGTTTCTTGACATAGTGATTGTACTGGCAGAAGAATCTTCCATTAGGTAGATAAGAATACAAATTCTCATCTGACACCTTATGGAATTCTCTGATACCAACTATCGCACCCCACCCCTTAATCTACAAGGATTAATTAAGCCAAGGGTGGAGTGTCACTCTAGTTAGCCCCTCACTTATCATTAGATTAGGATGAAATCCACAATCCACCTGATTAGGGAGGAAAATAACACAGAATCAACTAACAGCCACTATCTACTAAATCATACAGAGTGCGAAAGCAAATTAAAGAATGACATCCAATCATCACAATATAATAAATATGGAACATGACTCAGAACATCCAAACACGCAGTCATAGGTACCTGTATTATTATTACAACATTTAAAGTTTAAACAAATAAAGGGAAAATACACTCATGCTCACAGGTAAAATAATCAACTAAATATCCTCAGGTCCAAGCTGCTGCTCCTCCTCCAAATAAGGCTCCTCCTCAGGCACTGCAACCTCAACCTGCTCTAAACTTGACATTATTGATTTCACAATGTAGGTCCCTAGCAAAAAAAAAGAAATTCTTGTGTTAGACAATTGTCTAAGTACATTTTAGGCTGATACATTTTTATGTATTTTATAATATCACCATTTTACATTTTTCCAAGCAACAATAAAATGGTAGTGACTAACAGCACAATAAGAAATGGAACAACTATAAATAACATTTATAACTTATGCAAAAGGAGGCTAAGACATACCTCAAAAGTAAAGTAAACAAGGTAAGGCATATAAATATAAATAACTAAACTGTTGCTGAAAGAAAATACTACATCCTAACACATGCTGGTGATCAAATGAAATATGCAGATTAAATAAGTAAAGTCAATAGTGATACGTATAATAGCAGCAAAGTTCTAACATCCTATTGTATATAAGCTAAACAAAGAAATAGCTGACTAAATAAATAATACTGAAACATAGCCAAATATCAAGCTGTACATGAATCTCTGTATACTGACTGCCATATCAAAAGACTTGGCCAAACTGGCCCATATATACATACATACATATATATATATATATATATATATATATATATATATATATATATATATATATATCAATCTGTTCCCATAAACATAACTGAATAAATAGTGTGACGGAAGAGACAGGCAATACTATGCAACATATTTTAGTTGTTTTACTTTTATTTCTATGGACAACTTCAGAAACAATTGAGGAGTCAAGCACCTCTGCAAGACTATACGAGTCCTAAGCCTAACACATTCTCCTCAATGAGAATGTTAGGCATCCTGATCTCTCTTTACCCCTATTCATCGGGGCAAATGTGCACCATAATCACCATGAACTGGACCCAAAGGCAACTGTTATCCTATTATTCTAAGTTTACATTTTCATGCACAAAGTTCTCTTATATGAAATGTCCAAGGAAGTAAGCTCAAATATACATGGAATGCGTAGCACAAAGTATCAAAATAAGCAAGGGACTCTACTAATATGGTGATATCATTTGTTTTCTAATTTACCCATTCTAATTATTCCAAGTTACACAAGTTCAGGATCACCATTTTTCTACTATCGAGTGTAACTTAGAAACTCATCCTTATAAGTTACAAAATATTAGGACTAGTTAAGTCCTAATATACTGAATCACAGTCGACTATAAGAGTTAAGCAATAAATCATCACAACCTAATTAATAATTTTAGCTGCTCTATACTATGATCTAATTACACTACTAAATTATAGATTATGGATTAAACACCACGAGATTGGGCTTAACCATATAATCCAAGAAGGAAAAGACTTAAGATCTAAGTTTTATTCTAAGAGTGATCTAACAATTTAGGCCAATCCTATTAAGAAATGAAATTTAGTAGGATGAATCTCCTATCTTAGATCTAAGGTTAAAAGATAAAATAATAAAAATAAGTTGGAAAATTCTAGAAACTAATAAAACCAATGATTCATTCATTAAAAAACCCCATTTTTCAATGAATGAAATCAACCTTATGATCTAGTCCTAATCCCAGGAAGAGTCCTTAAGGTGTAGTGTTAAAGACTTAGGGAAATTCTGAAATCTGACTTAATCGGTTAATTTTACTTACTTAAATGTCACTACTACAATTATAACATTGGTTTTAGAGTTTTGAGAAGTTAATTAAGGGTTAAGGGCACTTAATCAAATCTTAGGGAAAAATAATTATTTTTCCCTTACTTAAGGGCCCGAAAAGTTAACTTTTGATCTCGGGTTCCAAATTAGAATTTCTTGGTTGTAAATGACTCTTTACTGTCCACCTTTATCGATAGTAAGTACGTCCAATTCAGACAATAAACAGATTCTACAGGCCCAATTTAAGATTTTTGAACTAAGGGCATTTTAGAAATTGTCATACTACTGAAACCAAAATTTTTATGCAGTTTATTGTAGGTTACTGTTCAATGATTCCATAAAGTCCAAGAACACTGTATTCTGAGATAAATTGTCCAAGTTATGGATGTTTTAAGTTCGAAGGGCAATTTTGTAAATTCGAGTCAGTCAACGGGTGACAAAAGCCGAACTTTTCCGTTTGAAGTCTAATTTTAGCAAACTCAGTTTCTATAGCTTTCTTATAATTTACTAAGTATGTTGATAGGGAGTAAACCCAATTTAGACCTCAAATAGTTAAGTTATGACCTAACTAAGATTGGGGTATCTTGGTCATTTTCTAGATTTTTAGGATTTATATCCTAAATATTATTTCAGTTTATTGATGACATCGAAATTCTAAACATGTGAGCATCTTGAATTTTTAGATTTGGAGTTGATTTGACCAAATTATGGTTATTTGAATTCAAGGGACAATTTGGTCATTTTTCACTAAAGTTAACTCTGAGTTATAGGGTTGACTTTTTATCTTGATGTCCAAATGGGAAAACTAATGCTACTACAGTGATGATGCTGTTCTGAGTATTTTAAGACCCATATTGACTATGTTTGGTCAACTATGTCAAAAGTTATGAGGTTTTAAAGAGGTCATAAAATGCTACTTCATTATACGTACCCTAAAATAAAATTCTGCATTACGTAATTTGATTCTATTTATTTTTCTGAGTACTTTGAGGTATATATTTGCTATGTTTAGATCATCCTATAAGAAGTTATTAAACCTTTAAGTTTTATTTTAATTTTTTATTAATTAAATCACTTTTTAAAAATATGATTTGTATTATTTACTATTCATTCTTAAAGTTAAATATTTTTCTATATTTATTATCTAATTAATTAATTGATATTTAATAATTAATAAATTATTTAATTATTATACCCTAAAGTTTTAGTTTTATAAATACTAATATATACATATATTATATCTAAATTTTTCTATTATTATTTATATATAATTAAGTATATATATATATATTATAGTTCCGTGTATATATATAAAGCATCCCTAAAGTTTCTGTCACATACTTAAAATTGCATAATACCTAATTACTTAGCAGATTATATCGATGTTTGGATTAATTATTAATTTGCTAATAACTACTAGCTTAACAATAATTTAAATGCTAATCCTAAAGTTACATATATAATTGTATGGTAAATCTATATATATATATATATATATATATATATATATATATATATATATTAATTAATTAAGTTACTGTATTTACCTAATTGCTTATATTTATTCTTTAAAGTTTCTGACACATATTCATTTAATTTATATATATATATATATCCTTATAATTAATAAGTATATTAATTAATTAATGAATCCGTTAGATAAATTTAATATTGATTCGTATTAACTAATTAATTGTCTTATATTATTTGTTCTACTTCATAGTTATTTATACTAGGCCTACCGTTATAATTAGTTAAATTATCCTAATTCTTTTGTTAATACTGCAAATTTTTATTATGCTAACTTGTCTTAATTTAATACTAAGCAGTTATAAGTGTATATATATATATAAGTATATGAAGGGAATTGGCATTACAAATCAGAACTAAATTATTTAACCTTCCGGAGAGGGAACGGCAACTGACCCCAAGCAGCCAGGGAATCATCCAGACTTTCACTCTAGAGGAACGGACGAGCCATTCGCCCGAAAAATCCATCCAAGCAGCCGAAGAGATTCGAGCCTTACCCGAATTCGAAATTGAGAACTGGAGGAAGAGGGAGGAATGCCCATCCAGCCGATTACTTAGGAAATTTTTGGGCTTAGAACTTGAGGAAAGGACCACCTTATCGATAAAAAAAGAGGAGTTGTCATTTGCCGGCAAGAATCCGGAGCCAATAGCCAAATGAATATATTTGCTAATCGAGAAAGGGGACTGAGGGATAGATAAAAGCAACTTCTTCCATCTTAAGCTGTTTCTAGCCAGTCAAATCTGTCAAATGATCCAGCAGACTAAGGTGAAGCTGAAAGGGTCCAATGAGTGGAACGAAAAAATCACCTCCGCAATGTTTTGCTTGCTGAGGATTACATCCAGCTTCAGGAAGGAAACAAAACTATGCCAAAGACCACGAGCATAGCGACAAAGAATAAAGAGGTGAGAAATTGATTCCTCTGCTTGGCAGTGAACACATTTTGAAGCTAGGGAGATCCCTGTGTCTTGAAGCACTTAATCCATGGAGATTAAATTGTTAAGAATTCTCCAAATAATGCAAGATAGCGAGAGAGTGGGAAGCTTAAACTAGGAACGGAGGAAAGGCCCCGGACAATGAAGAAGCTTGCGCGCAGATTTTACTCTGGGTTGAACAATATTATCAAGGGCCACCTGGAAGGAGTCATCAGAATCAGGAGAAATGACAACTTCATTCTTAATCTTGGAGACCCAAAGCTCACTAAAACCAACACCACGAAGCTTGGCTTCATCCCAACGACCAGCAGCCCAAAAATCTACAACACAGGCAAAGGTGGAACCCCTAACTGGAAATAAGGAGGCTAGGGGGCCACCAACACACCACCTATCAAACCAAAAAGGTGGAACCCCTAACTGGAAATAAGGAGGCTAGGAGAGAGAGTTGTTTTAAGTGGGAATAGGAACATTAACAACTTTCATAGGAGGAATCCGCCCATAATGCTTGACTCTCCAGATCTTCTTCCTAAGGTTACGACAGTCTGAAGAGACATCGCCACAACAGGAACAATAGGAACATTTCACGTATGCCTGCTCCATCACCATTTTTTGGGAATGTTCAAAAATATTGCCTAATATAATCACAGAATTTGGACAACGCTTAGAAATATCAATGTCAACCAGGACGCGAGCCCTAGGGGCATGCCAGAACCCAGATCGTTTGTCTATCGCTATAGGAGCACCCAGAAGGCTTGCCAGCGCCCAGAGATGGTGTGGATTGTTGAGTTTCGGCCTGAGATTGGGGAAGTTAATCCAGTGCGGTTCAAAAAATGAGCCAGCAGGATCTCTGCTTCCTTTCTCTACCTACATCTTCAACGTTCCCCTACCAATTCTCAGGAAACGAGATGAAAGCAAGTTTACAAAATCATCAAATAGAACTAGAGAGATAGAAAAAACCATTTAGAGGAGCAGACGTTATCCAGAAACCTCCTCTACAAAAGGAGTCAAGCCAACCGTTTAAAGACGAAATAGAGATCTAGCTCTTAATGCAAACGGCAATGATAGAAAAATCTCCTCCCGAGCATGGAAGCGACAAGAAAGGGGCAAGGGAGAGGTAAACGAGGCCAATGAGACCAAGTTTATCGTGCTTACCTGCCGAGGGAGAGGGGGAAACTCACGGGCGGAGAGGAGGGGAACGCCAGGGCTCTGGCTTCCCTCGCTCGCCCTAACCCTAGAACCCGCAGAACTTTCCGCCATTAATGTATGTATTATATATATATAATGTACATATATATATACATATATATATATATATATATGTATATATATATATATACATATATATATATATATATATATATATATATATAGACTCTGCCAACCGATTAATGATTAATTAAATTTTATTGTACTTGATTAAGTTAAACCACTGTAATAAAAACCTAATTAATTTACTAACTTAATCTAATTATTCATTATGATATAATACCTATACGTACATTTAGGCCTATAGTTAGGACTATACAAACTAATTATATATGTATATAGGTTTAATGTTAACTGATTATATATATATATATATATATATATATATATATATATATATATATATATATATATATATATATATATTCTTTTATTCAATTTTCTCTGTAGAGTCTTAATGTGGCAGGACCCGCGGCGACAGGTGGCGAGACATGGTTGGCTGCGGGCGGAAGACGTGGGACCCGCGGGACACCCGGCAGCTCCCCATTGGACGCGGAGCTGTGCACGGGCCCCACAGCTGGCGCGGATGAGACCGCGCTGACACGCCGTCTGAGCGCCGGCCCCACTCGCGACGCACGCCTGCTGACGCGGCGTCCTGTGCGCAGCGGTCAGGTCCCTGGTCGACCCGGCCTGACCCGAGGAATCCGCCTTCCCCGCTACCCCGTCCCTCAGGCATCGTCTAGGGCACGCCGAATGTCAGGGATGCCGGCGTTGCCGGACCCCGGCCCGCACGGCAATGGATAGGGGCGGATGAGACCTACCTAACCGAGGTTGGGTCGAAGCCTAAGACTCGACGGCTCGCACACAAACCTTAGACCTAGGTTCTTAGGGTTCGATGACTCCTCATAACGGTAAGTACTATAACCATTTCCCCAAATTCGCCTAATCAATACTTTGATCGATCGATCGAAGATGCACAATCGGCAATCAATCGTACAATCACTCGCTAACACAAATTGCAGCTAAGAAATGTAAATCAAGGGCAATAGGGGTGTACCTGAACGGATGGTTCAGCTTGCTTAGGGTTTTCGGATCGACCACCAGACGAGGGAAAGAAGATGGCGAGCTAAGTCATGCTGATGGATGTTTAAGGGCTCTTGACGGATTCATCGAGGAGAGGAGGCGAGCAGGTTGGATGCGGTGTGCGGCGGTCGCCGCGTGGCTGACGACGAAGACACCGAGGAAGAAGAACGGGGGCCGTTCCATCGTTCTGATCGAACGGCTCTGCTCACTCATTCGATCAGACGGACGAGAGACGGCGTGCACGCGAGGGAGGCGGACAGTGTAAGAGATCTGACGGCGCACGGAATTATTTAAATAAATAATATTAAATATTAATTATTATCTTACATTCTTAATTGCACTAAACAAATTCCAAATAATTAAATGGCTTTAAGAAAATTTCCAAATATTCACCTCTAGCTAATTGAGGGGTGAGGAATGCAACGGCGATGTCAGATTTTCGATCCGACGAGTATTTCAATTTCCCAATTTTCGGGTTATTTAAAAAATATTAAAATATTCATTGAAATTTCGACGACTCCCGATTGACATGAAAACTTCACCCTTAGCTAATTTGGGGTCAATGAGCACGATGGCGAAGTCCGTTTTTCGATCGAAGGTAAATTTAGATAGGTCAATTCTAAGGTTTTTTAGATTTTCTAGAAATCAAGATTTGATCCATTTGACTCCTGATTTGGATTAGGTCTTAGAGGTTGACTCCAATTGACCTAAGTAGCACTTATGATTAGTTTAAAGACTAAGATTAGTCCTAATTGACCAAGATAACAACCTGGGTTGTTATAAGACGCAAGTGAGCCAAGAGCTACTAATAGAGCTCCGCTTCTCAACAGACATGAAAGGAGGAAGAGGACTCATTTAGTGCTTGTGGATGATGTGACATAGTCCAGCCCGATGAATCAACTTCTTTATTTGAACTGCGTGTGTACTGCATGATGTTAGTTAGTGGAAATCAGTGCTTGTGTGATCACCTAATTAAAAGATTATTTTTATAACTTAGATGTTGGAATTCTAGATAATTCAAATGCGATCTCATAAGAGTTTATGTGCTGAGATAGAACCCTAGTGTGTTCATCTCGTGCACTAGATTTGAACTTGTTATTATTAGATGACTAATCTAAGGAACACAATGTTCACTTGATTATTACCCATGATAATAAGAACATTATGAATTGCATGAATTGAATATAATCGCCAGTCGGTAGCAACTCACATGATGAAACTCAACTCTCCACTTCTTTATCAAAACAATAACTTAATTTAAGGGCTTTGCATTGTTGAATAGGAGCCATTAAAAATCAAAACATCTTAGTTTAAACATTATAGAAAGTAGGTATAACTTAGTAACAAAACATATTGTTCCTTGAGGATGATAAATCCTGTAACTAATATTTCACTTATTACTACAGACCACGTACACTTGCATGCAAGCGAAGATGTGTATTTTTTGTCATCATCAGTCCATCTACCTTAAGTATCCTCGATCGCTAGCTGGATCTCTTGATTTAATTTGATGTCTGATCTAGAATCTACGCTCGGCCGTTAGATGTTTGAGGATCACGACCATCCCGCTCCAACAGAAGATCAATCAGACGGCCCTGGAAACTCTCGTGACTGTGGATCGTCTTCTTCCTCCGTTCGTGCTCGATAGGAAGATCCCCTCATTTAGCCACATCCCCAGGCTAGTCTGCCACTCTCGTGCCACGTCAGGGAGGTCGTTGCGACCCTTGCTTTACCTCCCAAGCACCCCAACTGTGGTTGAGGCTCAGCCCACTCTAGTTAAGGAAATTGATGAAGCACCTTTGGGTCGAGCCTGTTCCATGTTTCCCAACCTCAGCAACCATCCTTAGTCATTCTCGTGCCTATAAATACTCATCTTAGAATCACAATGAGACTTTTTGTTCATTGCAATCCTTCAATTTGAGTTTTTTCTCCTCCTGAGCTCCCAAAAAATCCCAGCATTTTAGCTGATGCGTACCCCTGATAGAGGGTGCATGTCTAGTATTTAGACCCCTTAGCTAACAACTGTGATCATTAGGAAGCTCCAGCTTACCTCCACTCCCCTCTGTCATGCATGTAACCCCAAAACTATATACAACTCTCTCCCAATTAAGCTGTGTGAGCTCAATTCCTTTAATCCATGCTTTAGGTAGCTTTGTGATGTTATGGATGCTTTTCCCAAGTCCTTAGGATGCATGGGATCAGTTAGAATTGATCTGGTTAAATCTAGACACTGAGGATTCTATTGTCGGGACGGAACTCAATCTCGACACTTCTCTGAAGTTTTGAGCCCCAATTCCAGCTAGCTAACTAGACTTAATGTGATTGTCTTTAAGGTTTGGGTTAGCTTGATTTGAACATCCTGATTGATCAAGTTCTGCTGAGAGTTTGTAGTTAAGCTCGAGTAAGGACCCGATGATCCAGGCCATCCTAACCCTCATGTTCATAAGGCTTCAATCTGCCTCACCACAAGGATGGTGCAGGGATTGAGTTCTGGCCAAATAGTTGCCTCTATGAAGAGAATTAACTCCTCATAGTAAACCCTAGATTCTTTGTTAGAGCCGAACCTATCAAATGGCCATCGGTTGATCTAGCATGTCCTAGAGAGGGCTTCATGGTAGAATGGATTTGTCTTAACTCCAGGAACGTGTTGGGATCAACCCAAGGCGTCAGCATGGCATGAGTATCGAGAATTTAGGCTCTGAAGGTTCCCTGGTCAGATTGCCTGCAAGAGAGGGGTTGGGATGATGATACTGTCTCATTAGGCCTGGCCAGCCCAGGCCTGCGCAGTGCGATAGTGCCGACCCAGTCAAGCCCTTATCTGACCTGCATGGTTTGGTAAATGGGCTGGGTTAATTAAATCAATTTAAGAATTATTTTCGTTCTATTTAATAAATGATAAATAGAATATATTAATTTTCCTATGGTTTAATTAATAAAGAACATTCAAACTAAAATAATTAAATAACTTAATCAATACTTAACCAGGCTATCCTGACTCTCATGGCCGTAAGGCTTCAATCTGCCTCACCACAAGGATGGTGTAGGGATAGAGTTCTGGCTGAATGGTTGCCTCTGTAAGGATAATTAACTCCTCACAGTAAACCTTAGATACTTTGTTAAGATGAACCTACGAAAAGCCATCGGTTGATCTAGCATGTCCCAGAGAGGGCTTCATGGTAGAATCGATGCGTCTTAATTCTAGGAATGTATAGGGATCAACCCAAGGCATCGGCATCGCCTGGGCGTCAAGAATTTAGGCTCTGAAGGTTCCCTAGTTAGCTTTTCTACGAGAGAGGGGTCGAGATGATGACACTGTCTCATCAGGCTGGGCTAGCCCAGGCCCGCGCGGTGCGACAGTACCGACCCAGTCGGGCCCTTATCCGACCCACGTAGTTTGGTAAATGGGCCAGGTTAATTAAATCAATTTAGGAATTATTTTCCTTCTCTTTAATAAATGATAAACGGAATATCTTAATTTGCCTATAGTTTAATTAATAAAAAACATTCAAACTAAATTAATTGAATAACTTAATCAATACTTATCCAAATGGTATGATCTAATATACCATTTTAATCATAAAATCATATGGAATAATAATATGCAATAAAATTATAGATCCAATGGTGAGATTTTCTAATTTAGTCTAATCTTTCTCTAATCTTAATTAGAGAATAAATAAATGATTAAATGCCCAAAATTCATGATTAAAGTCTCTAATTATTCATAAGATAGAGAAGAGCCTATTTATGCCTTTAAAAATAATTTAAGAGCTTTAAATTTGTTAATCACCTCTTAATCACCATAAATCTTAATTAGTAATTAATGGCTTAATTAACCCTTTGATTTTGGTAAATCAAGTTTCTATTATCTTCTTAAGTATATTTGAGCTTGCCTATGTGTTCTTATTCATATTTTAAACCCTAATTTTCTTAATCACTTTTCTTAGCCTTGTTAATCTAATCTAGTGCTAATTAATCAAATCTTATGTTCAAACCTAAATTTAAGTGTTTCTTTTCTCTTATTAGTCATTTCTATGCCTATTATAACTAATTGGAACCAATTTGGATGTTTTAATATTAAAATCCCAATGTTAGTCTTAAAAGGGTATTTTGGTCATTTTGACCAAAAGATTATTTAAGAACCCTTAAACCCTAAAAATGTCATTATGCTTTTAATCAATAGTGTAATGTATTAAGATCATTCATTTTGCCTTTAGACTTATTAATTAATCTAAAGTGTTCAAAGCTTAATTTTCATCAAAATTCTCTTAAGTAAATATAAATATCTTAAAGTGATCTTAGATCCTTCCCTTAATCTTGAATAATGAATTATAATCTCATGAAACCAATCTTAAGTGCCTTATTAATATTAATCATAATAATTATTCCTAGGGAAATGTTTTAATGAAAACCTTAAGTTTAAATCCTATCAGAAGTCTTAAGTGATTAAACCTAATATTTAGATCTTAGATCCTTAATCATCCATTTGAATTGTACCATCTTATATCCTTGAAATTCCTAATCGATTTAATCCTTTTAGTGGGCTTAGGTTAGTTCAACCTATAGAATAATGTGATTATGCTATAGTTGAACTTAAATCTTAGATTCTTATGTTCTTATTTATATATTTTTATCTTATAATTATAGATTTAGCCTTTCTTTAAGATCATCATTTCTTAATCTTTCAGCTTCTAAGATCTCCGACTTTAGAATAAGGATGGGTGTGAACCCTTAGATACTTAGAAGATTAGTACATTGGATTCAGGATTGAACCTCAAATTGAAGTTTAAGTCCAGAATCCTTAATCTTGATTGGCATAATCAAGATTGGGTTTGAGTTATTAATATACATTAACTAAGTCGTTGATTTAATTACTTAAACTTTATAGTTGTTACTTTTGATTATGAATTAGAATGCTTAAATTTTAATGTTAACTTTAAGGTTATAACTCTATGATTTTACAGGATAGTTAGATATTTGAGATCCTAAGCCTGTACTAGCTCAGAATAGATAGAACGAATTAAATTAGACAACAACAGATATCACATACGTCTAGTTGAGTCTCTTGCTTACTTTGACTATTGTTGCTTCACACTACTTGTGTTTGAGTCTTTTTCTTGGACATATTAATTGAACATAGGATATTTGATGAGTATTCTATGTTAGAATTGAAATTGCATAAATATAATTTAACTTTAATGAGTTCATTGAGTTCATTCAGTTCTCAATGTAGTAGAGTGTGTCCTAACTTAGTCTACCTCTTTAGTTCAGTTCTCTAGATATAGATTAGACTCAAACCTATCTTTGTGCTTGGCTAGGGGGATACATGTCGAATTCTATAAGTTCAACTTGGACCTAGCTTTGAGAATGCCTAGGGGATACATGTTGGACTTTCTATACAGTGGCCCTATTTTGGCCCATTTCTGTTATGACAATACTAGTTTAGGCATACTTCTACTTTTCAATTCAATTCCAATTAAGTGGCTTATTTAGCCATCTATTTTTCTTGCATTTCTACTACTTTTTTTTTACATTTTTGTAGTTCATTTCAACTCAGTACTTTCAATTCAATATTTTATTTAGTACTTGCATATCTAAGATGTTAGCCTTATTTTAATTTTATTATGCTTTAGTTCAAATTTCTATTATGTAAATCAGCATGTCTTCATATGATCATAAGCATGTTAGGATGAGCTTACTTTTAGTATTCCTTTCAGTCATTTATATATTTACTACCTAACATTGTTATAACTTCAGGTTGAGGTATGTTAATTTACATACTTTGCTTTGTTTAGTTATAAATGTTAATTCATAACTATCCTACTTCTTGTTGCTTATTGAACCTTAAATACTTGCATGCTTAGTAAAAGATGTGATATCTTAAGCCTTTATAAGATTATGGTTTTAATTTATCTTTGATTTCATACGTCTAGGTTACCAAATACTATCTGTTAATTGTTATATCTCATAAACATGATTTCCATAAACATTGTGTCATGCACTTACACACACGATTTAGCTAGATGAGAGGATGCATTAGGTCAAGGGATTATGTCACATCATCCATTGGATTTCTAATGTCCTCTCATCCCTTCTACTTTGCTGAGTAGTAGAGCAAAATTGGTGGGAACTTGGTTCTCAAACATCAAATCTCTTGGTAGAGCTCTTAAAGAAATGTGCAAGTGAGCTTGAGAACTTGTCACATAGTTCTCAACTCTACTTAAACTATTTTCCTTACTCTTGTCTAATTGATGAGCTTGGAATTCAAGCTCTTTTTGTAATTGATAATTCATTTAAGTTTTATTTTAGTAAAGTATTTTGACAAAATTTCATCAAAGCATCCATTTACAATAATAATAATAATTAGTAAAATAGAAATCAATTTTATTCATTCAAACATCTCCATTACAACACTAATTCTGCTTACATTTTCCTTCAACTAAATCCCAACCCTCTCCAAGGAGATTTAGCTTTCCATTACTGAATAAATAAAAGCATACATGCAAAAGGAAATAAATCTTGACATTTGTTTACATCAAAAAACAATTAAATAGAGTTTAGGAAGAATACTAGGAAACACCCAAAGGTTTTCTAGGGTTCTCTTAATCTTCCTCCTGCACTTCTACTTGACTTCTCCTCCTTTCCTTTACTGTGTTCTTCTCTTCACTCTTCATGGTCTACTGCTTGCCCCTTGGAGAGTTCTCCTCTTTTTCCACCTGCAGCCTCTCCTTTTAGTCTTTTGAATATTAAAATTGGGAACCCTTCTTTGGTCTAAAATTTTCCCTTAAATAGGATAGTTTTTAGCCCCCATGCATTAATTACAAGTGACCTTTCATATCCTCTTACTTCAATGCAAGAAATTTGAATTCTATTTTGCTTATTCACTTGGGATTCATCGACTTAATGTTTAATTCAGGTTTTAAGAGGCAGGGGAAGGCCAAAGGTCTGATTGTGGCCTTCCCTATGCTGTATTCAATGCAAATCATGGAGCTTTTCTGTAGCGGGTGCAGTGGTGCACTGCAGCGATTGCATTTGATTCTGTTGAATTTAGCTCAAGATGGGCTGTTCTGCTGAGGATCCGCTGTGGTGCTGTCGTGGCTTCGATTCAAACACTATTCTATTGTGGCGCGCTGCAGCAGCTAAAGTTCAAATAATGTTCCGCTGTACATTTTTATAGTTTACCTTAAAGCTGCTGCTACCTACTGTGGCACGCTGAAGGTGCGCTACGGCAGTTAGACTATCATGAATGCGGAATAGTTGCTGTTCTATTAATTCACATAAGGTTTTTCATAATTAATCAGAAATGTCGCCGTGGCACGCTACAGCAGTTAGACTGTCGTGAATGCTGAATAGTTATTGTTCAATTAATTCACATAAGATTTTTCTTGATTAATCAAAAATGCCACCGTGGCGCGCTGCGGTGGACTACAACGTGTTTGGTCCCAGGTCTGCATTATTCTTTATAGGGCATAGCGCGTTGTGGTGTGCTTGGAGCGCACTGCAGTGGTTAATTTTTTGTGGAAGTGGATTTGGCACTGTTCAATTAGTTCATATAACATTTTAATATTGCTCTTGGGAAATGACACTGCGGCTCGCTATGGCGCGCTGGGGCACGCTGTAGCGGTCTTCCTTCCAGGCCTTCAAGTAGGTTCTAGGTGAGGTAATTTAGTGGGCCGCCATGGCGCGCTGTGGTGCACTGCGGCGCGCCACAACGATTTTTCTTCCAGAATTCTTCAATTTAGCTTTGGCTTGCCATTTTCTCCATTTTTCCTGAAAATGCACAAATTTTACTCAAAGTATGCTGGTTTGTATGATGTTTTAAATCTTCTTACCACTTTATTTTACTATAAATTTTGAATATGTCACACCCCCATACTTAAATTCTTGCTCGTCCTCGAGTAAGCTCACAAATGATTTTCTAAATTTTTGTTAATCGATTCAATGTGGGATGTTAATGTGCAATGTTTTAGTCACTGAATATTGCTCTAGGTTAAGATAAATTTTAGATTTCCAACCTCTACTCCCCTCCTCAATCAAGCTTCAAATTCTAGTTATAATCTAGCTTCAATCTTAAATGTTTATGCTTATGTTTTTATTATGGGTGGGGGGGTAATTACCATAGAAATTTCAAACCTTAGCTAAGCATTTGGTGAGTGATAAGAGTGTTGTGCCATGTGTGCCCCTTTTCATGATTCAAAAGAAACATTTATCTTTTTGGAGAGTCATTTTTTTTATCCTAAATTCTCAATTTTTCACCTTGGGAGAGATATGTTTCATCATCCAAATTTTTTTTATAAGAAAATCAGCTCAAGGAAGAGACATTTTTCTTCATCCCTTAATTAGTTTCTTATGGTCATTAAGTCCTATAGGGACTAGCACACTCATTTATTCACTCACACCTTGCCATATGCTAGTTTTAATTTTCTAGGTTTCCTCACCCCCACACTTAAACCTAAGCACATGTTCATTTCAATTTGTTGGAAACTAAATCTCACTAGAGCATTTTACTTAATTAGGAGGTGCAGGATAGTAATGTTGATTTATTACTTTGAGTTCAAACATGCTAGTGTCTTTAATATTACACATTTGAATTTATTATTGAATCCATGAAGTAATAATTTTCAGAAATTTAACTCTTAAACACAATCACAATAATGATGAGGATGTCAAAGATTTGAAATTTATTTTATTTATTGAGAAGCAAAACAAAGGAACAGAAATAAAAATGAAAAACTAAAATAGAAAAAACAAATGTAAAACAAAAAATAGTAAAACAAAACAGTACAACCTTATCAATCATTTTGTTCATTATCGTCTTCCTCGTCCACATTCTGATAAATGTAATCTGCTGACCAGTTGTCGTTTAGGATGTGTTCTCCAACAGGTGAGTAAGGAAGCTTAGACCTGTTCGGTCCTCCAGGCAAGCTCCACTATTGGACATCATTCCAAGAGCATTGTGGAATTCCATTTGAAATTCGTGCTGCTGAACACCTTCACCTTTGATAAAGTGTATGTTGCGTGCTAAGGAGATTCCCAAATCCCATTAATGCGCATACATATGCGACATCATTTTGTCTGCCGTGGTCTTGCCAGCAGAAGTTGAAGCTTCACCTTTCTCTCACCTCCTCTTCTTGGCTCGCACCCCCTCATGGGTGCGGGTGCTCAAGTTGGTCAGTTCTAGAGGAGCATGGGATGGTATCACGACATCAAAAGACATCAAAAGAGAGGATCTTAACCCCTTGATCCTCACATATACCTGAGACGAGTGACCCAAAAGAAAGAGTAGCATAAGGCCCGATTGGGGTATTCTAGAGTTGCTCCATTATAATGCTGGAGATGTGAATATCTACAACTAGTTGTAATGCGCAAAGGAGCAGCACCCGTGATCGGGTCACCTCGCTTAGATTCCCAGAGGGCATGAGAAAGCTGGAGATGAATATGTGCCAAACATTACTCAACTCTATTAGGAGTGCTCAAGGAATGTTTGCCAGGTTTCCTCTCCATCCCACATCAGTGCAGATGATCTAACTTGCAATTGCTGTTGGGTCATATTGGGAGCTTATAAGTTGGAGGTAGGAACAGACATCAACCTCTCTTAACAAATAAAATCTTTTAATTTCCCTGCTCCCAAACTCCACACCCTTACCCCTCACAAAAATTTTATGCCCAACCACATTGATAGCATTGGCATAAGCCTTCTGCCCAATGGAGGGGTAAGTTGGGTGTCTGGGACTCACCAAGTGCTCTCATACTCTGTTCATGACTGGATCAGGGTTCATAAGGTATGGGAGCCCAAATTCCCATTCTGGGATTAATTTCTGCTTTAATATCACTTGGTTGAAGCATTGTTCTGCTTTAACCGAAGTGAATCTTTTATTGTTATAAGCCCCACCAGTTGTGGAGGCAGCAGTTCCCTTGCTTGCTCTCAACTTCTTCCTGGATGACATTATCTTTTAATGATTTGAAAGAAGGAATGTGGGGCCCCCATACTGACAGTAGAGAGTATGGTAAATCCCTACTGTGGCAAATCCCCAACTTAAGTAAGGTCAGGTAAAACCCAACTTTTCTTAAGCTCAGGACTTATCACTTGAATACTATAAACATCCATCAATACATATGTATATCAATGTGGCGGAAGCATAAAAGTATAAAGTAACATCCACAAGAGCAACATAGTAGAAGAGAAAGGAACATCAATTCATCACAAGTGCAGAAAAGTAAGAATACATCTAGAATTTAATTATTACAAATTGAATTAAATGAAAATATAAAAGTCTCTCAATCTCACTGAAAGAAAATGCAAAGAGCCTATCTAAGCTGCAGAGTGATCCTCCTCCTGAACTGACTCCTCTCCTGCAGCACTGCCCACGAACAAGTCTGAATCTGACATTTATTGGTATCACAAATGCCAGAGCCCCAGCCAACAAAATAAAAAGATTACAGTCAGACAATTGTCTAAGTATATTTTAGACTATTTTAAATGAACTGATTAATTAAAGATATCACATTTATTTAATCTAATATGCAAGCAATTATGGGGTGCAACAAGCTATACAAGAAATGAGGTAACTATAAACTATCTATTTATAGCAATCAACAAGTATGTAAAATAACATACAAACCACGGAAGTAAGCAAGGTGAAGCTAAAAGCAAAAGCAACTGCAATTACTGTGATAAATCTAATCCTAACATGCTTATGTTCACATTGAAATATGCTGAGTATAAGAGAACACAAGTGCTAAAAATAACATACAATTCCAGCATCCTAAACATGCCAATATAAATATAGTAAATCCATATGATTATAAATACAACATGCGGATAAATATGAAAAGGGAAGACCACTGAGACATATGGTAAAGAGCAAGACAATCAAAGCACCGTAAAGCCACTGAGACTTGTGGCAAAGCAAGCAAGTACTGCAAGGAAGACCATTGAAACATGTGGCATAGCAAGCAAAACTGAAAACTAGATTAGAGTAGTAGTAAGCCTAAGACATAGTACTGCCATACCAGACAATAGGCCATACAGGGCCTCTGAATTGAGAGTTCAACTATAACCATCCTAGACATCTAATACGCTAGGCCTGAGTTGAACTCATAGAATAAGCCTATAACCATCCTAGACATCCAATACGCTAGGCCTGAGACTATTCTATAATAATACAAGAACTGAAGAGGCAGACTAAGCTAGGACATACTCGACTAACTGAAAGCACTACAAGAACTAGATGAATGATATGCTTTACAAACACTAACTTAGGATGTATTATCCATATCCTAAGTTCTTCTATTATGCTCAAAAATTAAGGCTCAATATCTAAGGTATGCTAAGCTATCAAGTTAGAGTAAGTAAGAGACTCAATCTAGACTTATGTGATATCTGTTGTTATCTAATTTGTCCAATCTAACTATTCTGAGAAGATACAAGTTTAGGATCTCCAAATTCCAGCTATCGAGTAAAATCTCAGATTTACGATCTTAAAGTTACTATTAGAACTTAGCAAGTTCTAATTCAAAATCATATGATGACTATAAGGTTTAAACAAATAAATTATAACCTAATTATTAATATTTTTCTCTCTTACCCAAATCTTGATTAAGTAAATTAAGATTTAAGGATTTTGGACTTAAACTCCACCTTGGTGTTCAAATTCTAAATCCAAGGTGATGTCCTAATAAGGATCTAGGGTTCATACTTAATACCCAAGTTACAGATAAGGAATCCTATGAGCTAAAAGATCCAAGAGCTAAAAACTTAGTGAAAGGCTACTCTACTGATTATAAGATAAAATAATCAATTAAGAACTTGAGAACCTAAGATCTATATCCAATATTTTAGGATAATTTAATTATCCTATAGATTGAATCAATCATACACCACATGGAAGGCTTCAAAAGAGTTAAACAATAAATTATCTAGAGAATTTCAATTGGAGATAGTTTAATTCAAGTAGAAGATCTAAAGTCTAAGATCTAAGATCTAAGATCTAAGATCTAAGATCTAAGGTTTGATCTCTTTAGATTTAAATTAGGTTTTCAACTTAGACTTTCTAAATGTGTTTCTTTAAGAATTTAAGCTCATAAGCTAACTTAATTGAACTTATTAATTTGGGATTTAATATCTAAAATTGTTAGATTCAATTATTAAGGTAAAGTGATCCGTTTTATGATCACTTTAGATCTAAATGTCTTAATTAAGGCTAAATGAAGAGTTCTTAACTTTACAGGAATATTTTTAACTTAAGAATTCAGAGAGATGCTGATAATCTAATTAGGGATAATCTACTGAATTTTCCAAGGTTTAAGGGGCACTTAAGCATATTTTGGCCAAAATGATCCAAATACCCCTCTTAAGGCTAAATATGGGATTTTAGGATTTAATTATCTATATTACTTCTAATCTATTTTAATGTGTTTCATATTGGTTAATGAAGTGGGGAACACACTTAACTTAGGTTTTGACAACTTAATTAACCTAATTAGCACTAATCACCTATTTAAGCCAATTAGGGTGATTAAGGAATTTAGGGCATTCTAGGGCAATCCAACCTTACCCATAGGTTCTAATATACTTAAGATAGCATTAGGAATTAACATACCCCAAAATTAGAGGCTTAAACATGACTTAGTTCCCTAATCCTTAATTAGGGTGATTAAGGAGTGATTAGAAAGATTAATTACTTTAAATTGGTTTTAAGGGTCTATAATTGTTCTCTAGGATTATAAGAGTAATCAGAGCCCTTCTTTTCCATACTTGGGCATTTATTTAATTTAATATGATTTAATTAAGATCAAAAAAGGATTGGGAAATTAATTTAAATCCAACCATTGGATCTGTGATTTTATTTTAGATTTAGATTCCTTGTAATTTTTTGATTCAAATGGTATATTGGATTATACTATTTGGATCAGTATAGCTAAAGTTATTAAGTTAATTTATTATGTATTTTTATTTAAATAGAAATCATAGGATTTAATTTCTAAATTAATTTCCTTAAGGAAATTAAATCCAGAAATTCTAATATTATCTGTCGGCCCAAATTCAAAATGCGCGGGTCACGGGTCGCCCCGACCCGTGACTTTGTCTCCTTCCTTTCGACTACACCCGATGCCCGAACCCTAGGGCGGCCTTCCATAATCAAATTCTCTGCAGTCCGGCCATGCCACACCTAGCTCTCGACG
Source organism: Gastrodia elata (assembly GCA_016760335.1). Classification (NCBI taxonomy): domain Eukaryota; kingdom Viridiplantae; phylum Streptophyta; class Magnoliopsida; order Asparagales; family Orchidaceae; genus Gastrodia; species Gastrodia elata. The sequence continues at coordinate 33,760,863 of CM028682.1, forward strand.
GCTACACCTTCAGGGCCTGAAGACGCGCCGATGGAACCAAGAAGCCCTGTCTGGGAGGCGCCGGATCGCTGGAGTGCTACTCGACCAAAGTTGTCTCCTCAGATGCACCTGTGAGGAGTGAATTCTCCTCATAGATGCCATGCCCTAGGCTCGCGTCTATCCCTACATGTTCAGGGACCTAAGGAAAAGAGATAGGGCAAGTCGAGAGGTTCTGGGATGGTCTGGGTCGCCGTAGTGCTACTCGATGATTTTCGCAGGCTCGGGCTCGCTCTAAATCGATTGATACCAGTCAAATCGATTGATCAAAATGAGCCTAATAATTGCAATTTGTCTTGGATCACTCAAGGAAGAGTCTAAGACTCGAATGAAGTTCAATTACCTAATAGGGACGCTAGTGTCCAATGCCTCGGGGATCAGCTGCCAATGCACATTCAGACGGCCTGCTGTCATCTGGTCCATTGGCAGTTCCCCAACTAAAAGCCTTAGGTTTCAATTAGGAAACCAGGGGAAGGACCTAACACAGCATCTAGGGTTAGATAGGCAGCGAGCCGAGCTAAAACCAACTCGACAGAGGAGATAGGGCAGAGGCTGTACCTTGGTTTAAAGAGTTGCAGCAACAGAGACAATGCAGATAGCCTAGATCACACCAGAGGGTTGTAGGAGCTTGGCAAGGGGCTCTGAACTCCAAACCTCGCCCTCTATCAGCTGTACACAGCAGTCCAGTCGCCAGGATCACCGAGAGCTCCAGAAACTTTAGCTGGGAGAATTAGTGAGTCTCAGTGAGCAAAAGGGGTTCACTGAGATGCACTGAGGGTTTTTATAGGCGAGGGGGAGGTCCAAGGGTGGACACCATGGCTAGAGGCCATGGTTCATGCTTGGACAGGGGTGGAGCCATGAACCTCCACAATTGGGGCTAGCAGGGCCTTGTGACCCGACAAGCTTCATCCTACCAGAACTCAGAAGATCTTAACGGTCGAGAGGACATGGCAGAGGGAGTGGGAGACAGGGTCGACATGGATGGTATGAGCAAATTTTCGCTGTCGGGTCGGGGATCTCTCCGGGATGAAGGTGAACAGGGAGGGGTATTTGGTAGCCGTCTGATGGCAGAGACGTTGGAGATGGATGGCCTGATGCGGATACTGATTAACGGAAACACGGATTAAATCCTGAACGTCAGATGGAAGATGCCGATCGAGCGTCTGAGATCAGATTATAGGGCAAGGTAGCGCGAGCCGTTGGATTACACGCTGAGATGCATGCTAACGCAGCGAGTGGCTTAACTCGGTGCGCCGCTGTCGGGACCCCGCAACTGATCTACCGCGGTCCCGACAACAAATCCCGCTGCTTAAATTAATTAAAAATTTAATTTAAAATATAATAAAAAGCACAAATACCATTTGCTAAAGCGCGCGGTAGCGACAAAATTCGGTGGGACTCGCTGCGCCGGACTTTTGAGCAGAAATTTTTCCAACATTTAAATTTCATCCAGAAAAATTTTAAAATTTTTGGCTGTTATTAATTTTAAACTACTTCTAAGTGCAAAAGTAAAAAGAAACAGAAATTTGGGTTGCGTCCCAACCAGCTCTTGGTTTAATGTGATCAGCCCAACACATTTAGGATCAAATATGATTTAAATTCAGGGGTGGTTTCTTCATTCATATTTTTTATTTATTTGAGTGAGTACCGATCAAAGTTAGGCTCAAACTCACGATTTCATCATTGGCTTTCTTTTCTACCTTGTTTTCTATAATTAGAAGGAAGTACTTTTTTTCTTTTTCTTCCCTCTCCTCATTTTCTTTTTCTTTCTCTCCATTTTTGTCACTTTCTCCAGATGAGGCATCCAAGCGACTAGTAGAATTAGCTTTGCTCACAATCTCCCCCTTACCTTCCAGCTTCATGTTAGCTCTTTTCCAATCAACCTTTGTAATTTTTTCCTTAAACAAAGAAGGCATCAGATCTATAATTTCTTCCAAGCCATTCACTCTCACCGTCATCAACCCTTTTTTGACATTAATTGTCTCTCTAGAGCTAGCTAAGAATGGTCTCCCAAAAATTATAGTGGAGTTTTCACTCCATCTGCCCCATTCACATACAACAAAGTCTGTAGGAATCAAAAAACTTCCTATTCCTACTTGAACATTCCTGACAATTCCAAGGGGAGTTTGAGAATCTAGATTAGTAAATTCCAAAATTATGGGCATTTCTTCCTTCCCCCTTACTCTTAGTTCAGTGTATATGTGAAATGGCATAACATTGATGGAAGCCCCTAGATCACACAAGGGATCTAAAAGGACTTCACCCTCAATGATGCAAGGAATGTTCATTCTTCCAAGGTTTAATCACTTAATTACTATTCTATCTCCTTTAATATTCCCAACATAAATTTCCCCAGATTTTCCTCCTTCACTCTCTTTAGTGGAGTTATGTTCCATGCAGTCTATTTTTATCGTGTATACTTTGATCACACTCACCGTCTCTCTAGGGTTTATTTCAGTCGAGCTTGGAAGCATTCCTTGCTGCCGAGTAGACAGCTGTTTGAAATTTTGTTTCAATTGGACTTCAATATTCCTAAGAGACACCTTAATTTCTTCAGGAAATATATCGCTTGAATTAAGGTTTCATGCTGGGTCATGGTCAACTTAGTCCTTTTCATAAATTGCATACTTTCAATTTTAAGAGCCCAAAAAGATTCTTCTAGCCCGGGTTCCTGCTTACTATTTTGACTAGACTTATAGGAATTATTAAAATTTTTGTTTGGCCTATTTTGTTGTTGAGAGTTGTAATTACCTTGAGAGTTTCCCTCACTTTAGGAGAAGTTTGGATGGTTTCTCCACCTGGATTGTATGTATTTGAGTAAGAGAAAGCTTTTTGAAATCTTTTTCGATCCTTAAATAGATAGAACATATCTTAGAGCTAGGAGAGAACATGTAATTCTAAACCAACAATAAGCACAAATGGAAGATTTAGAAGTCAATCGTTTAGAGCCAGTAGTACGAGACTCCTTGATGAGCTTGGAACTTGAGTTCTTTTCATAATTGATAATTCATTTAAGTTTTATTTTAACAAAGTATTTTGATAAAGTTTTATCCAGGCATTCATTCACAATAATAATAATAAACAGTAAAATAGAAATCAATTTTATTCTATTAAACATCTCCGTTACAACACCAATTCTGCCTTACATTTTTCTATAACTACATCCCAACCCTCTCAAAGGGAATTTAGCTTTCTATTACTGAATAAAAAAAAGCATACATGCAAAAGGAAGTAAAGCTTGATGTCAATTTATAGTAGAAAACAATTAAGTAGAGTTTAGGAAAAGTATTAGGAAACACCTAAGGGTTTTCTAGGGTTCTCTTGATCTTCCTCCTGTACTTCTACTTGACTTCTCCTCCTTTCCTTTGCTGTCTTCTTCTCTTCACTCTTCACAGTCTACTGCTTGCCCCTTGGATAGTTCTCCTCTTTTTCCTCCTACAGCCTCTCCTTTTAGTCTTTTGAATATTGAAATTGAAAACCCTTTTTTAGTCTGAAAGTTTCCTTAAATAGGAGAGTTTTCAGCCCCCATGCATTAAGTGACCTTTCATCTCCTTTTACTTCAATGCAAGCAATTTGAATTCTATTTTGCTTATTCACTTGGGATTTATTAGGCTTAATGTTTAATTCAAGTTTCAAGAGGCAGGGGAAGGCCAAAGATCTGATTGTGGCCATCCCTATGTTGTATTCAAAACAAATTATAAAGATTTTATGTAGTGGGCACTGTAGCGCACTTCAGCGATTACATTTGATTCTATTGAATTTAGCTTTATATGGGTTGTTCTGCTGAGGATTCGCTGTGGCGCGCTATTGTGGCTTTGATTTAAACACTATTTTGCCGTGGCGCGCTGCAGCAGCTAAAGTTCAAATGCTGTTCCACTGTATATTTTTATAGTTTACCTTAAGGCCGCTGCTACATGCAATGGCTCGCTGAAGATGCGCTACGGCAGTTAGACTGTCGTGAACGCAGAATAGTTATTGCTCCATTAATTCACATAAGATTTTTCATGATTAATCAGAAATACCGCTGTGACGTGCTGCGATGTGCTGCGATGATTAGACTATCGTGACTGCGGAATACTTACTATTTAGTTAATTCACATAAGGTTTTTCACGATTAATCAGAAATGTCGCCGTGGCGCGCTGTAGCGGTCTACAATGGATTTTGTCCTAGGTATGCATTAATTATTATAGGGCATAGCATGTTGTGGCACGCTTGGAGCGCGCTGCAATGGTTAATCTTTCATGGAAGCGGATTTGGCACTATTCATATTACTCTCGGGAAATGACGCTGTGGCCCATAATGGCGCACTAGGGCGCGCTGCAGCGGTCTTCCTTCCAAGCCTTCTGGTACGTTCCAGGTGATGTAATTTATTGCACCACCATGGCGCGCTGTGGTGCTCTGCGGCGCGCCACATCAGTTTTCTTCCAGAATTCTTCAATTTAGCTTTGGCTTGCCCTTTTCTCCATTTTTCCTGAAAATGCACAAAATCCACTCAAAGTATGCTGGTTTGTATAATGTTTTAAATGTTTTTACCACTTTATTTTGCTATAAATTTTGGATATATTACCTAAAATGTATTTAGACAATTTGTCTAACTGTAAGTTTTTCTTTTCTTAGTTGGGCCTTGGCATTGGGATACGATTAATGTCAGACTCAAAGATGTTCATTGAGATTCCTGCTGGAGAGGAGCTAGGCCTGGAGGAGGACCTTCCTGCTGCTTAGCATAGTTAGATTTAGTTTTTGTAGTTGTGAGCACAAGTGTTCTTTTTCTTTGAATTTTAGTCTGTAATAATTTCTAATTCTGAATGTATTTACCTTTTACACTGTTATATTGATCTGAGTTATTATTTTATATTTCTTACTGTGCTATGATGTAAATGTTGTATTTATTTTCTGCTTCCACTACTTTGATATTTTGATGCATGACCTTCAGTTTCAGGTGACAAGTCTTCTAATGAAGGCGGGTTGGGTTTATACCTGACTCGACTATAGTTGAGAGATTTGCCACAGTTGGAGACTATATTCACCGTAATTATGTTAATCTCAGTATTAGCATGACCACGGAGAGTACGGGGCCCCATTATTGGTATCAGAGAACACCATAAGGTGACAGATTGGGATTTGAATTCATTTCAGCATAATAGACCGTTCTTCTAAAAATTTTATTCATCAAATTATAACATCATAGAACAATACACTCAGCAACTCTGTGAAGGTGTAGATTGAAAATATCCATTTAAGATAATTAAATCACCCTCCAAATAACTAAAAAAACTTATAAATTCTTTTGATAGAACAAATGGAGTGTGAGAGATCAGAGTTGGACTCTACATTGTCTGGGAACTCATTTATAAATGGGGATGAGAAAGTAAGAGATTTATTGCTGGAGTATCTGCTCAAGGAGTCTTAGTCTTAGACAAACTTCTTCAATAACCTGCATTTAGATGACTTGACTTCCCGATCATAGCAAAAGAATGGTTAAGCCTTGTGAAGTTAGTTTTGAACCATATTGAATATCCTGAATTCATTCGCATCTATCTCATAACCTATCAACTTCTAGACTTTAAGGGAGATTGGTGGGACGTCATTAGTAGGAATCTTGAGAAGAAGTGCAAGAGGAAGAGTTACGCTGTAACATTCGATGACTTCCGTCTCGCATTTTGTGAAACTTTATTAAAGAATATTAGTGCTAGTATAGTCAAAATGATTGTAATCCTTTATCATCTTATGATTTCAAAATTATATGAATTTCCTATTTTTCCTTTATCATATGTAAACCTTCATTTTTATGTAATGAAATTTTGTGGTTATCAATGAAATGTCAAATTTGATATTGTTTCCTTAAATCTAGTGTTGAAATCAAGATTTGTCTTGATAAATTAGGATGAATCTCGGATCACCTTCAATAACTACGCCTATTAAGACTGCCATAACATCTAGCAGCTCTACTACTAAAGTACCCTTCTTCAAGGAATGGTAGGAACAATGCTGGAAAACCAAACCTAATAGGCTTTGGCTATCCAAAAGCTAATTTTCATTCACTCCTCACCAGCAACAACAAACAATCCTACACTAGCTATTCCTACTCAGCATACATCTCTCTCCTCCCATCATTCCACTGATGGTCTTCTCTATAGTTTCCTGAGGCTGAGAACTTCTACTTTCAGTGGAAATCTATCCCCTATGGATACAACCAATTGGCTGAAGATGGTTGAAAATAACCTAATTAGTCTAAAGTGTCCAAGCTCTAGAGTAATCCGTCTCATTGCACATATGTTCCGTGAGGAAGCTGAGTATTGGTGGGACAACATTTAGAACACCTGATTTGTTGACTATGACATTGAGGATATCCCATGGGACAAGTTTGTTGAGGCATTTAAAGCTGTATTTATCCCTCCGTCTGCACAGAATATCATTGAAGAAATGATTCTAAGGCTGAAACAAGGAAGCCATTCTATCTCAGACAATGAGATGGAGTTTTGAAGGCTAAGTCATTTTGCCCTAGAACTGGTTCAATCTGAATCTGCAAGGTGGCATCGGTTCCAAATCGGATTGTGTGATGCACTTAAAGATCACGTTGTTCCACTTCGCCTTACTAGTTTCTCTGAGCTTGTGGAATCTGCAAGAGTGGTGGAGCACCACCAATCAGAAAGGTATCTTAAGCATAAGATTCATGTAGTTCCAACTCGTCATGAATCCCTTAAGAGGAACATGCCTCAATCTACTAAGGTCTATCAACTTGAAGCTGCACCTCCTGCTGAACCTATTCAAGGCTGTAATCGGCCTCTTCTTTATGGCAAGTGTTACCACTTTAGCTAGAAATGCTACACTTGTGGTCATCCAGGCCATCTATTCTATCACTACATGAACACAGATATATTGGTTGGTATCTGAATAAGCCATTCACAAAGAAACCAAGTCGTTAGAGTAACACTTTTAAGCAAGAGAGATCCATGATTTACTATAAAGCCAGCCCCTACTTCTAAACAAGTACGGGAGCATCCTACCACTCCAAAGTTTTAGAATCAATTCAAAAAGTAGGTGAATAATTGTCCTACTGGTCTTGCATGGGTATATGCCTTAAGACCTCTTAAAGCTATAGAAGAAAACAACGTGATTTCAGGTACACATTTCTGAACCTCTATGAATTAAAATTCTTGCACTTTAAATATTGCAATTAGTTAACGCAATTCGTATGTATAATTTTAGGCACACTTTAATTTAATGATCAATCGTGCAATGTGTTATTTGACACTCGGGCTAGTAATTTGTTCATCTTGAGCATTTTGCCAATCTTCTTAAATTGCGTGCCTATAAACTAGCTAAGTCATTAAATATTGGTCTTCCATCTGGAGCCCAACTCAGTGCTCATTAGTTTTGCGATATCAAGATTCCGTTGAATAATCATATGCTTGATTTTAAATTAATCGTTTTACCACTAGCCTATTTTGATATTATTCTCGGAATGAATTGGCTTAGTAGTCACAATGCTGTGATAAATTGCCTTAAGAAGAAGGTCACTCTTTATTCCCAGGGCAAGCATGTAACTTTTATAGAAAAGATTAATACTTAGCTATCATTAATAAATGCTATTAAAGTCAAGAAATTAATTAGTAGAGGATGTAATTCTTTTCTTATCACTATGATGGGTGAAGCAAAATAAAGCATTTCTATCTCCGATTATAAGGTGGTGAAAGCTTTCACCGATATATTTCCTGAAGATCTGCCAGGAGTACATCCATCTAGAGAAGTAGAATTATCTATTGGGTTAATTATTGGTACTCAATCTATATCTAAAGCTCCTTATAGAATGGCATTTAAGGAACTGCAAGAGCTTAATGAACAGTTGAAAGAGCTCATGAGAAAAGGTTTCATTAGACCAATTTTATTCATAAAAAAGAAAGATGAATCTATGAGAATGTTCATAAATTATTGTGACTTTAATAAAGTTAATATCAAGAATAAATATCCCTTGCCTAGAATCGATGATCTGTTTGACCAACTATCTGGAGCTGTCATATTTTCAAAAATTGATTTAAGTTCTGTATATCATCAATTGCGAGTAAAGGATACCGATGTTGAGAAAATAGCTTTCCGTACTCGTTATGGTCATTTTTAATTTCTTTTGATGTCATTTGGACTCATTAATGCGCCATCAATATTCATGGGCTTGATGTAGCGAGTCCTTAAGCTGTATTTAGAACAATTTGCTATTATCTTCATCAATGATATTCTCATTTACTCTGGAACTTTAAGGGATCATGAAGATTATTTAAGGATAGTATTAGAATTCTTGCGTGATCATCAGTTATTTGCCAAGTTTTCCAATTGCAAATTTTGACTAAATTCTGTTGCATTCTTGAGTCATATAATCGATGCCCAAGGTATCTGTGCATATGAAAAGAAATTAAGTGCAATCCAAGATTGGGTACAACCCAAGTTAGTTATAAATATCAAAAGCTTTTTGGGATTTGCTGGTTACTACAAAAAGTTTGTTAAAGGCTTCTCTCAGATCGCCACATCCTTAACTAAGTTGACTAAAAAATTTGTACTTTTCATTTGGTGTCTTGAATGTGAGTAAGCATTCCAAACCCTAAAAGATGCACTCTTTACTGCTCCAGTGCTTATTCTGCCTAAAAAAGGTTTAAACTAGTAGGTATACACCAATATCTCTGGAATTGGTTTAGGTTGTGTACTAATGCAAGAGGGTAAGGTAATTGTTTATGCCTCCTGTCAATTAAAGTCTCACAAAAAGAATTATTCAATTCATGACCTTGAGCTTGCTGCTGTAATTTTGCCTTAAAGATATAGTGTCATTACTTATATGGAGTTCAATGCTCTGTTTTCACAAATGATCAGAGCTTGAAGTATATCTTCACTTAGCGAGAATTGAACTATTGACAGAGAAGGTGGTTCTAGGTCATTAGCTATTATGATTTAAGTATTCGGTATCACCCAGGTAAAGCAAATATGGTGGCCGATACTCTTAGTCACTGTGCTACTCTATTTGCTATGATTTCTTCAAGTTAATTATAGAAAGAGTTCCGCAAACTCAAAATTTCTCCAGTACGTGGCTATATGCTAAGTTCACTTTTGGTTAATATAAATGTGGAACCCACTTTTCATAGAGATGTCTCCATCTCGCAAACCAAAGATGAGACTACCTAAAGTTCAAAGTTGATATAGAATGAGGTCGTCTTTTTGATCTACAAATGCATGGAATGGCAATTTATCAAGGAAATTGCCTATCGATCCATATTTTTATGCATCAAGAAATTCTAGTCGAAGGCCATAATTTGGGATATTATATTCATCTAGGAAGTAATAAAATGTACCAGGATTTAAAGCAGACTTTTTGGAGGCCCGGTATGAAGAAGAGCGCAGTCAATTTCATGGTTAAGTGTCATGCTTACAATCTAATGAAGGCTGAGCACCAAAGGCCTGGTGGTCTTCTGCATCTTTTAGAAATCCCTAAATGGAAATAGTCTGATATCTCATTGGATTTCATTATGGGATTGCCTCACACAAGATCTAGTGCCGATGCAATCTGGGTTATCATCGATCGATTAACTAAATCAGCACATTTCATTCCTATCCATCGGACTGACTTTATCAAGAACCTCGCAAAGCCTTATATTAAGGAGATTGTCAGTCTGCATGGTATCTCTAAGTCAATATTATCCGACAGAGACAACATATTTACTTCTAAGTTCTGGCAAGAAGTGCACCAAGATCTGGGGACTACCCTAACTATGAGTATAGCTTTTCATCCTCAAAAGGATGGTCAGACTGAAAGAGTAAATTAAGTTCTTGAAGATTTTTTTAGGCTCTGTATTCTTGATTTTTCTAGTTCCTGGGAAGATCGAATTCCATTAATGGAGTTTGCATATAATAATAGTTTTCAAGCCAATATTAAAATGGCTCCCTATGAGGCCTTATATTACAAAAAGTGCAGTACTCCTCTGGCACGGTCAAAAATAGGTATCATTCATCTTTATGGATCTGAATTGGATGAGGAAACTAATAAGATGATTCATCTGATTCAACAAAGAATCCACTCTACCCAAAATTGTTAGAGCAAAAATCATGATGTTCTTAATCATCTTTTAGAATTCAGCGTTTGAGATTCTGCTTATCTGAAAGTAAGTTCGATGAAGGCTATCTATAGATTTGGCATAGCAGGGAAACTTAGTCCCTGATATGTTGGACTTTTTGAGATACTATCCAAGGTGGGATCATCAGCCTATAAGTTAAATATTCCTGATGTTGTTGTAGCAGTTCATAATGTGTTCCATGTTTTATCATTAAGAAGATGTCTCAGAGGCCCTTATCATCTCGTTCAACTTATAGCAGTGGAAATTTAACCCAATCTTTGTTATGCTAAAGAACCAATAAAAGTCTTAGCTTGCGATCAAAAGAAGGTAAAGAATCGTTCAATTCCAATTGTTAAAATTCATGGAAGAATTGATCATTAGAAGAGTCTACTTGAGAAAAAGAAATGGTTATGCGTCATAAACAACTCCTTAAGAACTCAGGTACTTTTCCTTTTACCTTCTTTTCAGTTATTATTCAATATTTCATTTACGTAGTGCTTTCTTCACTTGAGTGATGTCAGAAAGGACATTGTTCTTAAGTGGGGGAGTCTATAACAACCATAATTATTACCATAGCTAAACCAAGTTAATTTATGCTAAACTAAGCTTTGATTTTCATTCCATTAGACTCAATGGGTCATTTAAACCTAGCCCTAGGACTTTGGAATTCATCAAAGCTCATTTGAGCATTTTGGCTATTATGCCTATTTTTGGATCCTAAATCTTAGCAAAAATAATTTGTTCTCCAAATTAAAATCTGGTTGCATTTTTGAATTTCTCACCCCCAAATTAACTAATGGTGAAATTTTGAGAATTTTTGGAGGTCGTTTAGGTCTATTTGGGATTTAATTTAAAATGATTCAATTACAAATTAGAGTTTAAACCATTCCTAATTGCAAATCTGCCCTCCCTCCAATGGTCGGCTGCCTCCAAACCACAGGCGCCATCCGAACCGTTGATCCTGCGGATCAGATCTAATGGTCTGCACCTTCATCAGATTCATCTCATCTAGACCATTTTGCAGTTTTGAGATGGGATCCGATGGCATCTAGCCATCCGCCTTAAGTATCCATGTTCGCCCATTGGATCTCTTGATCCAATCCAATGGATGATCTAGTGTCCATGCTTGGATGTTAGATGTCTGAGTATCAGGACCTCCTATTCCAATCAAAGATCAATAAGACGGCCCTGGAGACTCCAGCGACTATGGCGCATCTTCTTCCTCATCTAGTGCTTGACAGGAAGATCCCCTCGTATAGCCATGTCCCTAGGCCAATTTGCCACTATCATGCTAAGTCAGGAAGGCTGTTGCGACCCTTGCGACCATTGCCGTCACCTCTCAACCACCCCATCTGCAGTTGAGGCTCGGGCCACACCAATTAAGGTAATTGAAGAAGCACCTTTGGACCAAGCTTGTGCCATGGTTCCTGACCTCGACAACCATCCCTAGTAACTCCTACACCTATAAATACTCATCTTGGAATCACAGTGAGACCCTTTGCTCCCTGTGATCCTCCATTTTGAGTTTCTTCTCCTCTTGAGCTCCTGGTGAATCTCAGCATTTCATCTACTGCGTACCAGTGATAGAGGGTGCATATCTGGTGTTTAGACCCCTTGCTAGCTACTGCAATCATCTAGAAGTTCTAGCTTACCTCAGTTCCCCTCTAGCATGCATACAACCCTAAGAATAGGTATAACTCTCTCCCAACTGAGCTTTAGAGTGGTCGAGATGAGCCACTCTAAAGCATAGTAATTTAGGCTTTGAAGGTTCCCTGATTAGCCTGTTTGATAGAGAGGGGTCGAGATGATGACACTATCACATCGTGCTAGGCTAGCCTAGGCCCACGCGATGTGGATAGTGCTGACCCGACCCGCGCAGTTTGGTAAATGGGCTAGGTTAATTAAATTGATTTAGGAATTATTTTCCTTCTATTTAATAAATGATAAATGTAATATATTAATTTTCTTATGATTTAATCAATTGAAAACATTTAAACTAAATTTATTGAATAACTTAATCAATACTTATCCAGATAGTATGATCTAATATATCCTTTTAATCATAAAATTATAAGGAATAATAATATGCAATAAAATTCTCAATCCAATGGTTATATTTTCTAACTTAGTTTAATCTACCTATAATCTTAATTAGTGAATACTTAATTCATTAAATATCCAAAATTTATGATTAAGGTCTCTAATTATTCATAAGATAGAGAAGAACCTATTTATGCCTTTAAAATTAACTAAAGAGCTTTAAATTTGTTAAAATCACCCTAAATTTCAATTAGTGATTAATGGCTTAATTAATCCTCTAATTTTGGTAAATTAAGTTCCTATTATCTTCTTAAGTGTATTAGAGCTTGCCTATGTGCTTAGATTCTCATTTTAAACCCTAATTTTCTTAATCACTTTTATTATTCTTAAAAAGTGATTAATGCTAATAAGTAAGTCTTAAATTTAAACATAAATTTAAGTGTCTCATTTCTCTTATTAGTCAATTCTAAGCCTATTAGAACTAATTGGAATTAATTTGGATGCTTTAATCTTAAAATCCCAAATTTGTCTTAAAAATGGTATTTTGGTCATTTTAACCAAAAGATTATTTAAGAACCCTTAAACCCTAAAAATGTCATTAATATTCCTTTAATCAATATTAAGATCATTCATTTAGCATTTAGACCTAGTTAATTAATCTAAAGTGTTCAAAGCTTTATTTTCATTAAAACTCTCTTAAGTAAATCTAATGATCTTAAAGTGATCTTAGATCCTTCCCTTGATCTTGAATAATGAATAATATTCTCATGAAACCAATCTTAAGTGCCTTATTAAAATTAATCATAATAATTATTCTTAGGAAAATGTCTTAATGAAAACCCTAAGTCTAAATCCCATATGAAGTCTTAAGTGATTAAACCTAAGATTTAGATCTTAGATCCTTAATCATCCATTTGAATTGTAGCATCTTATCCTTGAAATTATTAATTGATTTAATCCTTTTAGTGGGTTTAGGTTGGTTCAACCTATAGAATAATGTGATTATTCTATAGATTGAACTTAAATGCTAGATTATTAAGTTCTTATTTGATTATTTTTATCTTATAATTATAGATTTAGCCTTTCTTTAAGATCATTATTTCTTAATTTTTCAGCTTCTAAGATTCTCTACCTTTTGAGTAAGGATGGGTGTGAACCCTTAGATCCTTAGAAGATTAGTATCTTAGATTCAGGATTGAACCCCAAATTAGAGTTTAAGTCCATAATCCTTAATCTTGATTGGCATAATCAAGATTGGGTTTGAGTTATTAAAACACATTAATTAAGTTCTCAATTTACTTAACATTTATAATCATCACTTATGATTTTGAATTAGAATGTTTAAGTTCTAATGTTAACTTTAAGGTTGTAACTCTGTGATTTTACAGGATAGTTGGATTGGAGAGATCCTAAGACTGTACTAGCTCAGAATAGATAGAACAAATTAAATTAGATAACAACAGATATCACATATGTTTAGTTGAGTCTATTGCTTACTTTAACTATTATTGCTTTGCACTCCTTGTGTTTGAGCATTTTTCTTAGACATATTAGCTGAACATAGGATCTTTGATGAGTATTCTATGTTAGATTTGAAATTGCATAAATATGATTTAACTTCATTGAGCTTATTCAGTTCATTCAGTTCTTAATGCAGTAGAGTGTGTCTTAACTTAGTTTGCCTCTTCAGTTTTGTTCCTTGGATATAGATTAGACTCAAACCTAGCTCTGTACTTGGCTAGGGGGATACATGTCTGATTCTATAAGTTCAACTCTGACCTAGCTCTGAGGATGCCTAGGGGGATATATATTGAACTTTTTGTGCAGTGGCCCAGTTTTGGCCCATTTCTATTATGGCTGTACTACTTTAGGCATACTTCCACTTTTTCAGTTCAGTTCCATTTCCATGGCTTGTTTAGCCATATTTGTTTCTTGCATTTTTACTACTTTTCTATACATTTATGCTATTCATTTCAGTTCAAAACTTTTAGTTCAATATGTTATTCAGTACTTGCATGTCTAAGATGCTAGTCTTATTTCAGTTTTCTTATGCTTTACTTTAGATTTTTGTTATGTAAATCAGTACGTATTCATATGATCATAAGCATGTTAAGATGAGTTTACTTTCAGTATTCCTTTGTCATTTATAAATTTACTGCCTAACCTTGTTACAGCTTCTAGTTGAGGTATGTTAATTTACATACTTTGCTTTATTTAGTTTTATTTATAGCTATCGTGCTTCTTGTGGCTTGTTGCACCTTAATTACTTGTATGTTTAGTAAGAGATGTGATATCTTAAATATTTAGTTTCATTTAATGTAGCCTAAAATGTACCTAGACAATTTATCTAATTGTAAGGGCTTTGTGGTGCACCTAATAAGGGCTTTTGGGTGCAAACAATGTGTTTCGGTCTAGGGCTGGAGTAACAATTGAAAATAGAGCGACGACATGGCCTGAGCAATTAGAATTTGGTGTATGAAGCTAATCCTAATCTCTCATCTATTAGGGATGACATATTGTAAATGCATGTCTGCGCTCACATGCATTTGCATGTGGTATGAAGTAATATGGTGTAAAGTACCAGGAATTTATCGTCCACTGAGAACAGACTGTTAAGTTATTAAAGTTTATTTATTTTCAATGATGTTTGGATAAATGTTAAGTTGGGATTTGGTTCCCAATTAATAAGCAAAGTTCTATAATTAGAAATTACTAGTTGAAGAAGTAGGGAGAGTTGGGTTTAATATGTAGTTCATTAAGGGGTTTAGTGTAGTACTTATCTTTGTCAACTTTACATGTCAAATTACTCGAATGTTTTAATTATGATCAAGCAATAATAACCTTTCTTAGAGTGTCCTCTAATTCCAACTATGTCATATTCAAGATGAACTCAAGAAGGTTCAACCCTGGCAAATAAACAATCACGTGACGGATATGTGTTAAATCTGATACTTACTTATTAGTTCTCAAATCTAGTATTTTAATTCTTATAGTCAAGTAAACTTGATCCCACCAAATAGCATCACATGCATCTGTTGTAGTTTAGCCAAGGAAGTGAATCATTGGGCTAGCGGATTATGTCATATTCACCCATAAGCACTTAATTCTTCATCTTCCTCCTTTAACTAGAATGTGCAATGGAGCATATTTGGTGGCTCTTGGCACACACGTTTCAATTTCTCAGCTTAGCTAGAGGAATAATGCAACAATGCTTAAGATCTTGTCACTAAGCTCTCTACTATTGTGCACTTGTTCCTTGATTTAACCAATGGTGAGCGAGGAGCTCTAAGATCGCTTAAATTTCTATCTCTCAGCTCATCATTTCAGATCCTAAGTAGTTGCACTGATTATCCTCGCACATAAATATTATCACAGATATTTACGGTGAGGATGATCAATGTGCAAGTTCTAAGTTTAAAAATGATCAACAAGCTTGATAGCTCTCTCATTTAAAAATATTTATCTTAAATAAAATCATCCATCACACAACATTTACTCAAGCAATCTTCTATATCAGTAATTGAAAATTGATTAGAAATTTTTTTTATTGAAAAAGATTGAGTACAAACACTTTTGAGTCCCTTAATTCATTACATGATTATGCCCAACCCTCCCCAAGGAGGGTTTAGCCTTCCATCATGAAAGAAATATAAGAAAGATAAAACAAAACCTTGAACCCTTGCATGGTTCTTGCAGAAATGAAATCAAAGTAAGGGTTGAGATACAGTACTAGAAACGGCTATCTTGTTCACTAGATTTTCTCTTGCTCTCCAACCTTGTTCTCCTCACTGATTCCTGACATTTGTTTCCTGCTTCCCTTGATGTCAGCCTCTACCTTCCTTGGGTAGGGTTTCTACTTCCTTCAATGGATGTAGCTTCAGATTTTCTAGATTTTTGAATGTCAAAGAGTGGAACCCTTCCTTAGTATTTTTCTCAGCTTTTATAGATGCTGAGCAAGGTACCTTGTTTAATTATAGCCAACCTTTTATTTCCTCTGAATTTAAATAAATTAAACCAAATATTCATTTGTTCTCTTGAAAAAGATGATAATTGATTGGATTTGAATTAATGGCTGCTGTGGGAAGGCTAAGGATTTGTGATTTTGGCCTTCCATTTTGCATTCAGTTCAAGGGAGATATATATTTTTTTCATTTCAATCTATTTTTATTGTGTTCATTAAGTCATACAGAAACCTAGCACATTCTTTATTTCACAGTTTCTCACCTTTTTAAGTCATGTTCCTTAACCCCACACCCACACTTAGATTTTAAGCATCATACATTCTTGATTTGTGGAGACTTATAGTAAATTGAGAGTAACTCAATTTAACATGGAAGATTTTAGAGTTGTTTATTTTGCTTGATCACCTTTTGTTAAGTAATTTAAAATGAAGAAACTTTTCACAATTTCAATCACAATCGAATTTAGCCCATTTAAATTTTCAAAAAAGTTTCACAAAAAATGGGGAAAATTATTCACTAAGATTTATTTAAACAAAACAAAAAGTACAAATTAAAATAACAAGAAAAATAACAAAAAGTAAAACAAAGCAACTACAACTTGATCAACCTTTTTCAACCTCTTCCTCTTCTTCTTCTTCCCTTTATCGTCATCTTCCTTTGTCCATTCTGTATTTGGGGGGGGGGGGGGGGGGGGGGGGGGGGGGGGGTGGCAGCACAGCGTTGCCCTGTCCACCATGCAAGCTCAAGTTCGAAAACATCATTCCAAGAGCTGAGTGGAAATCATTTTGAAATTGGCGCTGTTTGGACAATTCGGCCTTGCAATACAGCATATCTGCTGCCATACTCTTCTCCATCTGTACTTGATAGTATCTCATTCTATTCATTCATTATTGTAAATGTTTAAGTGATGACATTATACTGGAGTAAGATAAAGCCACGCCTTCCTCCCCTTTTCTCTTCTTGCTCTTATTTCCTTCTATAAAATAGGTGTTTAAATTATTTCAAGTAAGAGGAATGCGGGGAAGGATTTCTACATCGTTGGATGATACCTTGACCCTTTGGGCAAGGCATATCCCAAATATCAATGATGCAAAGGCTAGCATAGTGTATGACACGATCAAGCATTCCATAATTGTTCAAAAATAACCCAAAAGATATGTATATCTCCAGGTCGCTCGATAGCATAGATAAAAATCACTTTTGTTAGCATCACCTCACTCAAATACCCAAATGGCATTATTATGCTTGATATGAGGACATGCTACACATCGCACGAGTCCCTAAGAAGGGCTCATGGAATGCTAGCTAGATTCCCACTTTGGTCAGCATCACTAGAGGTGAGGGCACTTGCTATAGCTGCTAGGTCATACTCTAAATTTAGCAAGGCTTGGTAGGCACACTCCTCTACTACCTTGAGATCACATAAATGCTCGATCTGCTTGAGCCCAAAATATACAGCCTTCCCTCGTACAAAAATTTTCCATCCATTCACGTTCATAGCGTTGGCGTAAACTTCTTGCACAAGGGAAGGGTAAAAATCGGTTTGCAAGCAAACCAATTTCTCCAAACCTCGGTATGAAATGTCACCGTGGAAAACAGAGAAAGAGATTTTAAACTTCCTTTTTGGGATGAGGTTCCTTCTGGATGTTATTTGCACAAAGCGTTCCTCAGCCTCCATCGAAGAGAACCTCTTTTTGTTGAATGAGCCTCCAAAAGTTGAGGCTAACGCTTTCTTGCTGACTACGCTCTTCTTTTGGGATGACATTGGTGAAGGAGAGGGGTGAGAAATATATGAATTCAGATAGAAATCTTTAAGCACAAAGAGTGTGTTGGCTGCCCTCCCCCTTATCCACTATTTATAAACTAGAATTTGTTAACCTTTCCTTTTAATTTACCATTCAAATCACATTTATGGTTGGTCAAGGATGGTCATTAAATCATGCCATAAGTGTGATTTTATTTCAGCCTTTAGAAAGAGAGAAAAAAACAAATTTGCAGCAATTTTTATCATATTTCAGGTCCCAAGGTGCACTATAGTGGCTTTGATTGCATGGGAATTCCCAAACAGTCAATAAAGGCTCTAGCTATGCGTCATGCATTGTGGCACGCAATAGCGCCAAGGTTTTTGCTTAGGCATGTGATAGAGTTGAATTTTGCTCTAGTGTGTTGTGGCGTGCGATAGCGCCAAGGTTTCTGCTTAGGCATGTCATAGAGTTGAATTTTACTTCAGTGTGCTTTAGCGTTGACTTCCACTGTAGTGCGCTGTAGTGGAAATTTCTGCTGCAACGCGCTGCAGCGTTGAAATCTGCTGCGGCGTGTTGTAGCGCCTGCTAAGCAAAGCTTTTTTCTAGAAGTTCAAATCCTAAATTATTTTTTCAAAATTTCTAATTATAAAAATCAGCTTGCATTTACTTAATGCTAAGAAAACTAATTATTCCTAAACACACTAAGGTGAAAACAATTCAAAAGAAAAATACATCAAAACAAAAAGAAAAACATATGGGTTACCTCCCATAAGTATTTAGTTTAGTGTCATCATCCCGATCAATTTAGGAACTTAAGTGATTAATTATTTTGGGGTCTTTCTTTCCAAATTCTCAAAGTGTATGGGTGAGCACTAATATGGGTTGTCCTCAAACCCTTTACTTCTTCTTTCCTCTTATCCTCTACTTTCTCCTCAAAGTTGGGTCCAGAGGATCCCTTCTTCTTCCTCTTACCCCTTTTAGTATTCATTTTTCTTTTCATCTCTTCCTTAGCATTTCTTCCAAAAGAGGTGCTTTGGTTACTTACAAAATTTTGATCCATCAACCTTAGACTCTCTAGTTCAATATTCATGGATGATGATTCTCCCCTTTGTTTCCTTCTCCAATGTACTACCATGTTCTTTTGCTTGTAAGTAGTGGATTTAAGATCAATATTTTCAGTTTTCCAATTGATTTGGATAGTCAATATTCCCCTTGCTACATTAATGATTTCTTTGGTGGTAGCAATAAAAGGTCTCCTAAAGATGATAGTGGAATTTTCATTCCATTTATCCAATTCATAAATTATAGAGTCAGTGAGAACAGTAAAGCTTCCCAATTCGACAGCCACATTCTTGGCCACTCCTAAAGGGGTTAATGAATCTAAATTTGCAAATTATAAAATGGTGGGGGTGCTCTCCATTCCTCTAATTCCTAATCATTCATATATGTAATATGGCATGACATTGATTGAGGCTTCTAGATCACACAAGGGATCTAAAAGAACTTCACCCTTTATGAAGCAAGGAATATTCATCCCACCAGGATCCTCACATTTAGTTACAATTAAGTTCTCTTCTTCAGCCCTAGAACCGACAATCCCAGCTCCCCATTCCTCAGTTTCCTTCTATAGTTATTTTCTAGGAAGTCCTTCTCTATCATGTCAGAATTAATGACACTCACCGTCTCCCTAGGATTAACCTTAGTTAAACTAGGCAAAGTTCCCTACTGACACGTGGACAGCTATTGGGAAATTTGTCCAAGTTGGATTTCAATGTTTCTAAGGGATGCCTCAATCCCTTTGATTGAGGCATCATGATGGTTTATTGTCATCTCAGTTCTCCTCATAAACTGAGTGGTTTCAGCTTTAAAAGTATTAAATGCTCCCTCAAGGCCTGCATTTTGGGTTGTTTGTCATTACCATAATTTTGCCCTTATCTATTTTGTGAGTTATTTCCATTAAAATTTCTAGTGGTATTGTTGCTACTCCAAGAGAAATTGGATGATTTCTCCATCCAGAATTGTATGTATTGGAGTATGGATTATTTAGCACATTATTTTAGTTTGCATTATTATTCCTTAAGTAGTTTACTTGTTCAGTGTTTGAAGGAACAAAAGGGTTGTTTAAACTATAGTCTTCATTATTATGTTTACCCCCACACAAATTACAATAAACTTCTTGCACATTATTCATATTCATATTACCAATTTTTTGCAAGCCTAACTTCTACTCCAAGTAGCGTAGTTCACAGCAATAACAATAAAAAAAAATGAAGTAAATTAATTTACTAAAAAAAACTAAGCTAAAAAAAATGATAAAAATTATAATTACTAAAACAAAAAAATAGAGCGGTCTTGATAATTTCTAAAAACAAGGGCTTTTTGGTGCAAATAATGCGTTTCGGTCTAGGGTTGGAGTAGGAATCGAAATAGAGCGGCGACGTGGCCTGAGCAATTGGAATTTGGTGTATGAAGTAAACCTAATCTCTCATTTATTAGTAATGACATACTGTAAATGCACATCTACGCTCACATGCAAGTGCATGTAGTATGAAGTAATAAGGTATTGTGAAGTTTCAATAATGTATCATCCACTGAGAATAGACTATTTAATTATTAAAGTTTATTTGTTTTCAATGATGTTTGGACAAATGTTAATTTGAGATTTTGGTTCCAAATTAATAAGAAAAGTTCTATAATTAAAAATTATTAGATGAAGTAGGGAGAGTTGGGTTTAATATGCAGTTCATTAAGGGGTTTAGTGTAGTACTCATCTTTGTCAACTTTACATGTCAAATTACTCGAATGTTTAAATTATGATCAAGCAATAATAGCCTTTCTTAGAGTGTCCTCCAACTATGTCATATTCAGTGCTCAAGATGAACTCAAGAAGGTTCAACCCCAGCACATAAACTCTCACATGACCGATATGAGTTAAATCTGATACTTACGTCTAAGTTCTCAAATCTAGTGTTTCAATTCTTACAGTCACACAAACTTGATACCACCAAACAACATCACATGTGTATATCAAAGTTTAGCTAACAAAGTGAATTGTTGGGTTAGCATATAATGTCACATTCACCCACAAGCACTCAATTCTTCATCTTCCTCATTTAATTAGAACGAGCAATGTAGCATATTTGGGGGTTCTTGGCTCATACGCGTTAACTTCACAGCTTAGCTAGAGGAATAATGCAATAATGCTTAAGAACTTGTCCTTGGGCTCTCAGCTATTGTGCACTTGTTCCTAGCTTTAGCCAATGGTGAGCAGGGAGCTCTAAGATCGCTTAAATTTCTATTGCTCAGCTCATCATTTCAGTTCCTAAGTAGTTGCACTGATTATCATCACGCATCAAATATTGTCACAAATATTCGTGGTGAGGATGATCGATGTGCAAGTCCTTAGTTTAAAAATGATAAATAAGCTTGATAGTTCTCTCATTTAGATACATTTATCTTAAATAAAATCTTTCATCACACAGCATTCATTCAAGAAATCTTTCAAATCAGTAATCAAAAATTGACTAGAGAATTTTATTCATTGAAAAAGGTTGAGTACAAACACTTTTGACTCCCTTAATTTATTATATGATTATGCCCAACCCTCCCTAAGGAGGGTTTGGCCTTCCATCACAAAAGAAATACAAGAAAGATAAAACATGACCTTGAACCCTTGCATGGTTCTTGCAGAAAAGAAATCAAAGTAAGGGTTGAGATACAATACTAGGAACAACTATCACGTTCACCAGATTTTTGCTAACTCTCCGACCTTGTTCTCCTCACTGATTCCTGATGTTTGCTTCCTGCTTCTCTTGATGTTAGACTCTACCTCCTTGGGCTGGGTTTCTACTTTCTTCTATGGATGTAGCTTCAGATTCTATGGCTGTAGCTTCAGATTTTCTAGACCTTTGAGTGTTAAAGAGTGGAACCCTTCCTTAGTATTTATTCTCATAGTTTATAGATGCTAAACAAGGTACCTTGCATAATTACAGCCAACCATTTATCTTCTCAGAAATAAAATGAATTAAATTGAATATTCCTTTGTTTTCTTGAAAAGGAGGAGAACTGATTTTATTTGGATTAATGGCTATTGTGGGAAGGTAAGGGATTTGAGATTTTGGCCCTCCGTATGTTGCTTTTAATGCTTATTCCTGGTTGAAATCATAATGGGCGCTACAGCGTGCTACAATGCACTTTGGCTCACTGCAGTGGTTTTGGTTTAAAATCTCTGCTAAGTAATGCCCATTGTGGCGCGCGGTAGCACTGATCTCTCAGGTTTGTGTCTGCTGCGGTGCGCGGTAGCTCCGAGCTCTTAGGTTTATATCCACTGCGGCACACAGTAGTGGAACATTTTGGGGTTATGCTAAGTGAATTTACGCTACAGCACGTGGTAGCGTTGAGCACTTAGGTTTGTGTCCACTGTGGCACGTGGTAGCACTGAGCTCTTGGTTTTGTGTCTGCTACGACACGCGGTAACGCCGAGCTCTTAGTTTGTGTCCGCTGCGGTGCACGATAGAACTGAGCTCTCTATCTTAGCCCTCTGCAACACGCACTAGCACCGAGCTCTCGGTCTTGGGCCACTTAGGCACATTGCGGTGCACTGGGGGGCGCCAGAGCGATATTCTTCCAGAATTTCTTGTATCAACCCAGATTTAGTTTAGCTCTTCTTTTACCCTAGAAATTAGTGAAAGTACATCAAAGTATACATTTTTAATAGAAAATTGTTTGTTTTTATTATCTTATTTTACTATAAATCTTAGATTTATAACACCCTCACATTTAAATTCTTGCTCATTACAGACTGTAAATACATCTGCACTTGCACGCAAGTGTACATAGTCTGAAGTAATAATTTGGAATGTGAGTTATGAGATTTATCATCCTCAGGGAACTGGGTGTTTTGTTACTAAAGTATATCTATGTTCAAAAATGTTTAAACTATGTATACTTTGTTGAAATGGTTCCTAAACAAGCACAATAATTCTTAGTAGAAAATAACTATGATAAAAGGAGAGGAGAGTTAGGTCTCTCCCACATGATATAGTAGATGACTTATGTATGATGATTCCTCAAGCATTTCACTTTTTCTCTTACTTAATATTTAAATCAAGTGCACATTGTCCTCCTTAGAGTTTAACTCCAAGAATTATAAGTTTAAATCTTGTGCTTGAAATGAACACACAATCAGTACTATTTTAGCACAAAGACCCTTATAAGATTTTAGATGTTAGTTTTCCCCTCTTTGCTTGATTATAGAAATGAGGGTTATTCATTTAATATCTTATAAGTATTGATTCCACTAAGAGCTTCATGCACATCATGCACAGTTTAGATAATGGAGTGATTTCATTTGGGCTCAATGACTATGTCACCTCGTTCACGAGTACTCAAAAAATCCATTCCATCCCTTCACACGTGTTGAGCAATGGAGCGTATTTAGTGGGTCTTAGCTTACATGCTTCAACTCTTTAGTTGAGCATAGATCAAGGTGCACTATGCTCAAGAACTTTCTCACATAGTTCTAAGCTCTTATGCACTCATGATTTTAGCTCCAAATTAAGGGTGAGCTATAGAGCACAAGACTTTTTTAGCCTTGATGTCATTCAGTCTCTTGTTACTTAGTCCACATTCAAGTCCACAATGGTCCTTTTAAATGTATTTAACAAGTCATTTCATTCACAAATTTTATAAAAGCTTGAGGAAATTTTCATACCTCATTATCTCTTTTAATTCATATAAGATTGCCCCAACCCTCCCCAAGGGAGGTTTAGCTCTCCATTACACAAGAGATGAAGAAGAACACATACATGGATAAAGACCCTTTCATGACCAACTAAGAAAAACACAAGACAAGAGTTTAGAGAATACTAGAAATGTTCCTTTGATGAAGTTCTCCGAACTTCTCTTCTTCTTACTCTTGATTGCTTCTCCTAGGTCTGTAGTGATGCCTTTCTCCCTTCTTCTCTTTAGCGAGAGGAGTTCTTCCACCCTTGGAGAGTTCACCTTCTCTTCTATGTAGCCCTCCTCTTCTTTAGTATGTTAGTGAGCCAGGTTGGGAACCCTTCTTAAGTCAAGAAGAGTTGTATTTATAGAGGGGCTGCATTCTACTTCTTCTCATTCAAAATCTATTTTTCCCTCTCCCAAAATTTTGCTATGATGATTGCAAATCAAACTTAAGGGGTGAAGTGACCTCTACTTTTCTATTCTATAATCTCCACATCACCTCAAAATGTTAATTTTCCATTTAAAAACAATTCTACTGCAAAAGAAATGATGGCTCGGAGAAAAGGAGCAGGTAGGGGGTCTTGTCCCTGCCATAATAAATCCTTAGTTCTGGCAAAAATTTGGCACGCCGCTGCAGCGCGCTGTAGTGCGCTGTGGCGCGCTATAGCGGTTGATTTTTGTGAAATGGTCCACTGTGGCGTTCTACGACATTATGGTTTGAACATTGATGGGCCGCTACTACGCACTGTTGTGCAAGAGTCCTTCAAGTTCTCTCGCTGTGGCGCTAGAGTCTCGCAAGCTTGCCCACTGCAGTGCGCTATAGCACCAGAGTTTTGCAAGCTGATCTGCTGCAGCGCGCTATAGCTCCAGAGTTTTGCAAGCTGATCCGCTGTAGCGTGCTATAGCTCCAGACTTTTGTGAGTTGATCCGCTGCAGTGCGCTATAGCGCCAAAATTTTGCAAGTTGATCCGTTGCAGTGCACTATAGCGCCAGAATTTTGTAAGTTTGCCCGCTGCAGCTGCAGCGGATTTCTTCCAGAAATTTTTAGAAATTTTCCAGAATTGTCCAAAATTTGCTGTGTAGGCATTTTATTTAAAAAGTAGGCAGAATTTGATTAAGGAAGCAGTTTCAATATGAAAATGAATGACAATTTTCTTTTATTTAGGATATAAATTATGGATTTATCACAACCCCCACACTTAATTTCTTGCTCGTCCTCGAGTAAGCTCAAAATGATATTTTTCTGTTTCTTAGGTATGAGAGTCAACAAGTAATATCAATGATAGTTTGATTTGCAATTCAAAGCTCATGCTTAACTAAAATGATAAGAACAATTGGTATCATTAAAATTTTTCTAAGCTTGGTTATGAATAGAGGTTAATAGACTAATCTTCAATTCATAAGTAATTTTGCTTGGTGCTCAGTAATGGGGATGGTTCCTCGGACTAACTGAACTAGAGAGGTGGTGAGTAATCAAGAGTTTTGTGCCATATATGCTCCTTCTTATGAATCACAAAGATATTTAAATTTTAGGAGAGTTATTTTTCATCATTCTTTTTCAATTCTTTTCTTTGGGAGAGATATTTTTCTTCATCCCTTTCTTTTTTCTTTTTCATTCTTAGGGAGAGATATTTTTCTTCATCCCAATTTCAAATCCTTATGATCATGAAGTACTATGGGAGTCTAGCACACTCTTTTAGATTACTCACCTTAATCACTAGTTTTTATTCCAAAGCCTTTTCCCACACTTAGTCCTTAGCATTAATTTAAATTTTGGAGATTAGACTCAACCTAAAATCATTCTCTTGCTTAGATGATTTAATGGTGTCAAAGAATTAGTCAATTTTTGTTAAGCAACCCATAGTTGATATCAATTTCTTCATTGATATTTTTGTAACTTCCATAAACTTCAAAAATTCAAAAAAATTTGTCATTTGCAAATTATAGAAAGATTTTGGGACTATGATAATCCATAATTTAATTCATCAAAATAAAAAATAAAAACAACAAAAAAAAAACACAAGAAACAGCAATGCAAATAAAAAAAGATACAACTTATTTATTCTTGGGTTGCCTCCCAATAAGTGCTTGTTTTACGATCTTAGCCTGACACGTGTAAGATCTCTTAAGTGATACCTTCATCCGGGAGGTCCTGAAGGGTCCATCCTCCCTTTTCCTGTGAAATACTTTCTTCCAAGTATAGCTTTAGACGATTTCCATTTACTTTAAAAGTGCCATCATTTGAAGCAACTTTAACTGCTCCATGAGGGAAAACTTTAGTGACAATAAATGGTCCTATCCATCTAGACTTCAATTTTCCTAGAAACAATCTTAATATTGAGTTAAAAAGCACTACTTTCATTCCAAGTTGAAAATGCTTGGGCTTGATCAGTTCATCATGCCATTTTTTTTATTTTCTCTTTATATAATTTTGCGCTCTCATAGGCGTTAAATCTGAATTCGTCAAGCTCATTTAATTGCAGCATTCTCCGTGCACCTACATTTTGGGAGTCAAAGTTCAATTTTTTAATTTGCCCAAAAGGCACGGGGCTCCAATTCTACAGAAAGATGATAAGATTTACTGTAAATGAGCTTATAAGGAGACATTCCTAAAAGGGTTTCAAAGGCAATTCTATATGCCCACAGGACATCTTGAAGCTTTGAAGTCCAATCCTTTCTATTTTAATTTACAGTTTTCTCTAAGATTTGCTTAAGTTCCCTATTTGAGACTTCAACTTGCCCACTAGTTTGAGGGTGATAAGGAGTTCCCACCTTATGTCTTACCCCATAGCTTCTTAGGACACTCTCCAACTGCCTATTGCAGAAGTGTTTTCTCCCATCACTGATTAAAAATCTGGGTGTCCCAAATATAGCTAGCAGATGCTCCTTTATAAATTTAATAACAGTTTTAGCATCATTATTCACACATGCTAATGTCTCAACCCATTTGGACACATACTCCATTGCAACAAGAATATACATATTAGTTTGGGACAAGGGAAATAGGCCCATGATGTCAATTCCCCATACATCGAATAACTCCACCTCAAAAATTCAATGCAAAGGGAGCTCGTCCCTTTTGCTTAAGTTTCCAATTCTTTGGCACCTATCATAACTTTTGACAAAGTTAGCAACATTTTGAACAGGTGGGGCCAAAAGAATTTAGATTGAAGCACCTTAGCCACTGTTCGCTCAATCCCATGGTGTCCTCCGTAAGGAGATGTGTGGCAATGAAAGAGAATATTTCTGATTTCAGAGTCTGGAACACATCTCCTTAGGAGTTGATCATTGCAACATTTATACAAAAAGGGATCATACCAAAAATAATGTTTAATTATCAGCAAAGAATTTTTTTCTTTATTGGTAGTTCATATCTTTTGGTATTACTCCTCCTGCAAGATGATTTGCAAAGTCGGTAAACCAGGGAGATTGATTTGAAGCAATAACATAAAGCTTTTCATCGGGGAAGGATTCACTAATTTCGGTCAAATTATCACGATCAAGGTGGGTCAATCTAGATAAATGATCAGCTAGCACATTCTCACTCTCTTTTTTATCCCATATTTCTAGATCAAATTCTTGCAAGAGTAGTACCCAACGTATCAAGCGAGATTTTGCTTTTTTCTTTTGAAGGAGATACTTAATAGCTACATGATCAATGTAGATAATAGTATTGAACCCAATGAGATACAATCTGAATTTAGTGAAAGTAAAGATGACAGCTAGGAGTTCCTTTTCTATGGTAGGGTAATTTCTTTGAGCATCGTCAAGGAGCTTACTAGCATAGTAAATTGAATAGAAGGTCCGTTCCTTTTGCTGCCAAGGACAACACCAACAGCAAGGTCACTCGCATCACACATAATTTCAAATGGGAAGTCCCAATTTGGAGTAAAAATTATTGGAGCAGAGATCAAAGCAGTTTTAATGGCATTGAAACCTTTTAAATAATTTTCATCAAATTTGAACTCAACATCCTTCCCTAGTAATTTATAGAGCGGCAAGTTTATGTTGGAAAAGTTCTTAATAAATCTTCTGTAAAACCCTACATGCCCAAGGAAGCTTCTAATTCCTTTCACATTTATGTGAGGGGGAAGCTTTTCAATTATCTCAACCTTGGCCTTATCTACTTCTATCCCTCTCCTAGAGATTAAATGACCAAGGGCAATACCTTTTTCAACCATAAAATGACATTTTTCTCAAATTAAGATTAAATTTGATTCCTTACACCTCTTTAGAACCTTTCTTAGATTGATTAAGCAATGATTGAAAGAGCTTCCGACAACAAAAAAATCATCCATAAAGATTTCTAAAAATTCCCCTATCAGATCAGAGAAAATAGCCATCATACAGTGTTGGAAAGTAGCTATGGCATTGCACAATCCAAATGGCATCCTTCTAAAGGCAAAAGTTCCAAAGGGGTAGGTGAAGGTTGTTTTCTCTTGGTCTTTAGGAAAAATCAAAATTTGATTATTTCCTGAATACCCATCAAGAAAATAGAAATAGGGATTCCCTGCCAATCTATCAAGCATTTGGTCAATAAATAGGAGGGGATAGTAGTTCTTACGAGTGGCTTTATTAAGTCTCCTATAGTCAATGCACACTCTCCATCTGGTTACCATTCTAGTAGGGATCAATTCATTGTTGTTATTAAGCACCACTGTGATCCCACTCTTTTTGGGAACTACATGTATAGGGCTCACCCATGGACTATCAGAGATGGGGAAGATGATTCCAGCATCTGAGAGTTTAATAATTTTTTTGTGAACTACTACTTTTAGGTTAAGGTTTAATCACCACTGAAGCTCAATTGATGGAGTGGAGTTATCTTCCAAAAGGATACGGTGCATACAAAGAGTTAGACTAACCCCTTTTAGATCAGCTATACTCCATCCAATTGCTCTCTTGTGCACTTTTAATACTTTGAATAAAAGACTCTCTTAATGCTGAGATAACAAGGAGGAGATTATCACGAGAAGAGATTCATTTTCCCCTAGATAAGTGTATTTTAATTGCGAGGGAAGATGTTTTAATTCTAATTATGGAGGGCAAATTATAGAAGGCTGAATTATGTTCCTCTCCATAATCAGTTCCTCAATCACTTCCTTATCGGTGGGATCCTCATCCTCCTCCTTTGCTAGCATTCCCTCTTCTTTCACGTTCCCCATTAACCAAGCTTCTTCTATTAAATTGATTTTCCAACAATCCTCATTGGGCTTAGATGGGTGCCTCGTAGAATCATTCACATAAAATTTTACCTCCTCATCCCCATATCGCAACCTTAATTCCCCTTTATCGACATCAATCAAAATTCTTCCGGTAGCCAAGAATGGTCTACCAAGGATAATGGGAATTTCTTGGTTTTCATCTTCCATATCTAAGATTATAAAATCTGTAGGGAAGATGAAATGAATTTATAAGCCTTTACAAGCACATTTTCCACAATTCCTAAGGGGGTTTTTACGGATCTATCAGTGAATTGGAGGAGAACAGAGGTGGGTTTTAAATGATCTATTTCTAACTTCTTGAATATGTAAAATGGCATCAAATTTATGGATGCTCCTAGATCACAAAGGGCTTTTTGAAATGATTGGCTTCCAATAGTGCAAGGGATAGTGAAACTGCCAGGATCCTTCTTCTTAATAGGAATCTTCCTCTGAAGGATTTCACTATATTCTTCTGTTAATGCAACAGTCTCCTTTTCATCAATCCTTCTTTTCTTGGAAAGGATATCTTTTATAAACTTAGCATAACTCGGCAATTGCTCTAAAGCTTCTGCAAAAGGGATGTTTATATGAAGAGCCTTAAAAGTTTCTAAAAATTTGTGGTATTGGACATCAAGTTTCTCCTTAGCCATTCGTGAGGATATGGGATGTTAGGGGTAACTTTAAGTTGGTCTCCAAGTTGATCCTTTTCTAAATATAACAACCCTAGGTTGTTACCCTGCTAACCTATAGTCTAAGTAACCATTTATTTTAATTCCATTGCTTCTAGAATAGCAAATAAAACTTATTCTGAAAGTTTGAAGTTCATTGGATTTCTCTAGATCCAAACTGATATTTTGATCAGTCTAGATTCCCTAGTTTAAACCTAAAATATTTTGATCTCAAAATTAAATTCTGATTGCATTTTTGAATTTCTCACCCCCAAATTAGCTAGGGGCAATTTTAAGCCATAATTCACATTTAATTGAAATGGTCTAATTGCACAAAAGGGTTTCTAACAATTTAATTTTGTAAATATACCCTTTCACCCGATTAAATAGTCGGGATCTGATGTGCGGACCCCGGGCGATCTGCTGCGAAGCTTGGGTCACACAAAAGTGGAGTCCCGCAAATCCAGCAGTTGCACCTTCCTATCCAACAGCTAGGATCCGATCCCGTGGTACCACGGATGAGCTATTGGATTTGCCTGACCGATCCTACAGCCCGGATCGCTCCAGCCATCGGCCGTTAGGATCCGAGCAATCCAAGCCGTTCCACCATCTGATCGATAGATCAGACAACATCTGAAGGTCTCGCTAATGTGGACCTTCATCTTCCTTGCGCTCGTCTCCAACAGGGAAACTCCCCGTACTGTCAGGCCTATCCGGTCTGCCAGTCGTGCCTATAGCTCAGCGAGGTCATTAGGAACCTCCCAGAAATGGTTAAAGACCCCATTCGGGCCTGGTAGCTCGGCCACGCTTGAAATGTAATTTCGAGAGCTTGGCCATGGCTTGACCTCTTGGGTCCCCTCCAGCCCAATTAAACCCTCTGGAACCTTCCCTGTAAGCTCTTGAGGCTATAAGGAGCCCTAGTTTTCCTCCATATGATCCTTGCGGATCAATTGAAGTCTTTGTCTTCTTTTTACCATTGCCATCTGCCCAAGCTTGCGTAGGCAAACCAGGAGCTCCCGAATCACTGATAGTAGGATCTCCTGGTGTTCAGGTACCCCAATTGCTCAGCCTGAGCCAATTGGGCTCAAACCCTCTTCCTTCTTAATTCGTAAATGTGTGCATTGCCATTTCAAACTCAATGGTATCGTAACTAGGGCCTGAGCTAGCCCCGATCAATTGGTTCGATCGATCGGGCTAAGTCCCTTGCGAAATGCCTCGGATGAGTAAGGTCCCGGCGTTCCAAACCATCCCAGGCTCTCGGACCAGGGGGATTCGATCTGCCTCACCTCCATGATGGTGTAGGGATCGAGTCCTGGGTTTGGCATGGTCCCTGAGGGGAGAATTCTCTCCCCATAGTAGCTCCATTAAAGGAGCCCTCAGGTGAGTAAGGTCTGGCCGATCTGGACCGTCTCACAGAGGACTTCGGGTTCCATTCGGTGCGCCGGACTCCGGTGATCGTGTAGTGATCAATTTCTAGTCGTGCCATGGTCGGGATGCGCCAGAATTGGAAGATTTGGGTTCCCCTAATCGGATCCTTCCGTCGGGACGAAGGATCAGGGACAAAGCGCTGTGCGGGTCTGGCCGACCCGTGACCCGCGGGGTGCGATAGTCCCGGGTCTTCGGGGCCCCGACCGACCCGCGCCTTTTGGTATCGGGCCGAACCCTTTCAAATATAAATCTAATTAATTAGATTTATTTTCCTTAAGGAAAATATCCAATTAATCCATTCATAAGAAAATTTAATTAGAAAAATACATAATGTTTTAATTGAATAACTTTTAATCTACTGGTCCAAACCCTATAATATTATATATGAAAATGATTAGAAAATCATCAGGGATCTGAATATAGAATAATATTGAATATCCAATGGTTAGATTTTATATTTTTGCCTAATTATTGTAGATCTTGATTAGGGTGAATTAGTAATTTTACTTAGCTAATTTGCATGTTTAGGGTGGCATTAGTCTCCTTATGCAAAGTAGAATGAATGTGCTAAGTGAATTATTTTTCTGATCTCTATATTTCAATTTATTCCCTAATCTTGTTAAACCATGATTAGTGAAAATTGGGGTTTGTAGACATTGGATCTTAGCAAACATAGTCTCTGGTTGATTGTATGGTGACATAGAGCTTATGTGTTAATTTGGATGGGATTATGATGGCTAGTTTTGTAATTTAGTGCTAATCATTTTGAATGGATTTTGGGTTTGATTAGCACTAATTACTTTCTTTTTTAATGCATTTTTCTGTTATTATGCTTTATAACAGTAGGGTAAATGTATTAGAAGCCATGCATATTAATTCATAATACATAGCTTGATTAATCACAAAATTGGAGAACTTAATCTCCTTAATTAACTTAAGAAGTCTTAAGACTTGGATCAAGCTATTAAGACTTGATTTATGTCTGAGATTGCTCCCAATAATACACCCTTAACTCACTGATTTGACATTGATCCATAAGCAAATAGTTCATCTTAATTAGATATGAGTAGGGGTCAAACCCTAATCTACTTAATTAAGAACCAAACTCCTAAACCTTAAGTTTATTGACTTGATTATAAGATAATGAACTTGACATTTTCCAATAATACATCTGATTTGGTATTAATCTTAAACATTGAATTAGACATGTTAAGGCTAATAACAAACCTATGTGATTGCTTAATTTGAATCCAAACTTTAGATCCTTGATTTTCTCCTAAATAAGACCATCAGTATAAGAAGATTAATAAAATCATATTGATTGAACAATTGATCTAAACCTTTAATGATATCCTTAATTTAAATCCTATAATCTTAAATTAAGTTGTGATCAGATGAATTAATCATCTGATCTGATCATTCTAAACCTAACTATGAAACAGAATCTAAGATGTTAATATCATAATTTAGAATGTGCGATCTTAAGTATCTCATCTCAAGATCATCTCTAAAACATTTAAAAGACCTAATTTAAATATACCTTGAGGTAGGAGAATTTTGTATGACTCATTGAGGTAGAAGCTTAGATGATCCCTTGACCTTAGAAGTTAATCTTAACCCCTCGTGATAAGAAGCACTTAAGACACTAGAATGATACATTCTCTTGTGGTAGAACCTATGTTGAGTGATCCTTGATCACATTTTCTTGGAACCTTGTGTAGGATTTACCTATTTAACCTAGGACTATGTAGTCTTGATAATTCCTTGATTCATTAAATAGATTTATTTGAACTCCAATTATTGGGTGGTGTAGTATAGTTTACCCATATTACTAGCTCTTCAGTAGTATTAGGGATTGGTTGATTCACTCTAATAGGGACTTATGAGCAGGTTCTATCCCGTAGGGTTAGACGAATACATCCCCATTAGAATAAATTACTCAAACCTAAGAGAGTATTAAATGGGTACTCATTCCTTAGTTTGATTGAAATACAAATTGCCAACGGGTAATGCCTCCTAGCGAAGACTGCTTTAATAGGTGTGGCTCAAACAAACTAAGTAATGAGATTCACCTTCTTTAAGACACTAAGTGTGATTATGAGGAGGGCATCTTAACAACTTAGATTGAGATACAAAATTGCCAACGGGCGATGCCTCCTATTGAAGACCGCTTTGTTAGGATGGATTAATCAAACTAAGTGATAAAAATCACCTTTCTTGCAAATGTCCTGAATATGTGTATACAATCATCCCACCTATTAATCCTTAAGTAATTCTACAACTTTAACCAATTATCGCTCTAGAAGCTAGGAGTCAGAATCCTTTTAGAAGGATTCTGCACGGTGGAGACTTAGAATTCATTATCGGCATTCCAAGTTTTTATAGATTTCTGGATTTTACTCATATAGGATAGAAGCATGGGAATAAGCATGAACATGAGCTTGAAGTATCATTTCAGCAGTGACGCATGAGTATTAGTGATAAAGTATGGGTTATGGAATATTGCATACACAGATTGGGGAATTTCATGGTGCATCTGTGTCACCGTACTGTCTTACCAACTGAGTGTATGTATACATTGGATTGTACTACTCATAGGTTTTCAGTGATAGTTCTGTTACATATTCGTGGTATACCATGATGTAGCATATTTGAGTGCATCATTCCAGTGACATATAGCATAGCATATGACTTTCCTTTCACATAGATTTCTGAGCATTTGATGTTTGCATTCACTTACAATATTCAGTTTTGATGCAGTTTTTACTTTGTTTAGTATTTACAGTTTCAGTTACTTAGCATTTTTCTCAGCTTTTCTTCAGTTTCCTTACTTTACTGTCTACTACATTTACTTTAGTATTGCATAGTTAGTTTGATGTGTTAGACTTCTTATCTAACACGGGGTACTTTTGAGATCTGGCAATTTGCTAGATCCCGAGCAGCTTGTGGAGACAGGGCAGGACGATTCTCGGGAGATCCAGGAGTACGTCGAGCCTTAGAGGATCAGTCTGCCACCCTTTACATTCTACTTTAATTCAGTATATTAGATATACTTTACATTTAATATTTTAAAATAGTTTGTAATTGTTCTGGATGTATTTTTCTTTTCTTTCCTGTGACGAATGTTTACATACTGCTCTATGATGAATGTATTCTGGATGTCTTGCTTTAGCTTCCGCACTCTGTTATACTATTATACTTTGTATTGTGATGTGATCAGTATACTGGAAATGCTGATATATTGATAACATATATTGGTTCTTATTTATTTCTTTAAATCCAATGTACGTACTAGTCTAATACTTAAGATAAGTATTCTACTCTTATCTTAGGTATTGACTCTTGATCCTACTCATAGGTTCGAGTCAGCAGCCTTCACTGTGGCTCAGTCTTCTAGCCTATTTAGGAAGATGAGTTTTGCTTGTTCTCGTCCTCCTGAGTAGCGCACCGCTCCGCCGCTGAATTTACTACTTGTCTTTTGTGCGTGGAGACGGTGCAGGTCACTATAGTTGGTATCAGAGAACTATCATAAAGTGTCAGATAAGGATTTGTCCCTATCTATTTTATGGTATGTTCTCTGTCTCAGAACAAGATCATAATTTACTAAGTGTAATGAAAAGCGAACATCCAAACATTCATTAAGTTACCTCAGAAAGAAAAAGGATGACTATGTCTAGAATAATGACACCCTAGGAATTGAATGCACATAATAACCTGATTGAAAACTATGAATTCTTTTAAAATGGACATGATAGGACCCGAACAAACTTTTGAAATTAATAATAAAATACGAATAAAGTACTTATGGATTGAACTATGTTAGGAATGGAATACTCGCAGTCAGCATTTTTATTCTACCTTGGGAGGTTTGACAACTACTGGATAGACGACTTTCGAGATGGCCAGATCTATGAAAGGGTCATCGATGGAGTGTCGCCTAGTGGAGTTGAAGTACTGGACAAGATCCTTGTTCATTCATCTTTTGGAGGCACCAGCCTTTCAGTACTCGCCAGGGAATGGCTGGATCATGTTACTACTACGCTTCGAGAGACAGCATGTCCTGAGGAGCACCGTTTAGAGATAGTATAGATCCTACTGAGGGGATCAGCGAGTCATTGACAGTATTGGGTTTATAGGAGATTAGCTCGAAAGAACCACATAGTCACGTATGATGACTTCTGCGCTGCCTTTTGGGTAGAGTATTGCCACTAGGATGTTTGGATATCTTATTATGTCATTTTGTTTCAAGTTAGTTATATGTTTTGTGAATCCATGTATCTTCTCTTTTGAGAAAGAAATCAATGAATGAAATTATAGTGAAAATTCTATGTTTCTAAGTTTATACTTATAATTACAGTCATGAATCCTGGTTCCCCATCTGCTCCTACTCCAATTAAGAATATGGTCGCATCGTTAGGCGGACCTGAGGAGTCCAACCCTATGGCCAATTTAGTGAAGGCCCTAATTAAAAGTAATGCGCAATAGGCGCAAGAGACACGTGCTCTTATCCTTTCTGTTAGGCAATAACCTGCACCCCAATCAGGGTTCTCATCATCTTCCCACTATACGGGCGATGGAATTATGCACAGTTTCCTCCACTCTGAACTCCTACATTCAATGGAGCATTGAACCCTATGGATACCGTAAACTGACTTAAGATGGCTGAGAAGAACTTGGCCAGTATCAAGTGCCTTATCTCCAAAGCCATCCACCTAGTAACTCATATATTTCAAGAAGAGGTGGAATATTGGTGGGAAAATGAGCGAAATAATAAATTTGTTGATTATGAAGTAGAGGACATTCCATGGGACATGTTCTTGGAAGCATTCCATGAAGCATTCATACCAGCATCAGCCTAGGCAAATTTGGAGGATGAACTCCTCCATCTCACGCAAGGCAATAATTCAGTGTTTGAATACGAACAAGAGTTCCGGAGATTGTAGAATTTCGTTTCGAATTTAGTCAGGATAGAAGCATCGATGTGCCACCGCTTCTTGAAGGGTCTGAGAGACTCTATCAAAGCACACTTAGTATCTTGTCAGATCAAGACTCTGACTGAATTGATTGAGATTGCCTGTTTACAAGAATGATTCCAAGGTCAACTGGACTGGAAAAGGAAAGCAATAGTCATGCAGCCGAGGAAGGAACACTTTGGCCATCATAAGGTGGCAAGGGTCTACAATATGGAGTCGACACAACCCCAACCTCTGGGTTCTAAATGCAAAAGGATGCATTTATACAAAAATGCTACCACTTCGGTGGTGTATGTTTTACCTGTGGTCATAGAGGCCATCGCTATTTTGAATGCAAGGAAAAGAACACAATCGATGGAGTGCCCATCGACTACTCCCATCACAAATAAGCCTTCTGTGCTCAACCAGTGAACTGCAGAGAGCCTGCTCCTACTATAATGTCGGCTCCAACTTCAAACTCAAGGGCAATTGTACCGGCGCAAAAGCCAAGCTATAATCGTCAGGGTCAAAGGCCACAGAATAAACAACCCTCAGCACCTGCCAGGGTATACATGTTAACTCCTTCCTCTGCTCCTGAGGATAATGACGTGGTGTCAGGTACACCTTAAATTAAACTTTTTATTTAGTTCTCACTATTTTAGTAATCAGCCCTTACCATTTCAGTATTTTGCATATTTAAGTAGCTATTCTTATTAAGTTACTGTAATCATAGGCACCTTATCAATAAACAAAAAATCTTGTAACATCCTTTTTGATACGGGAGCGAATCATTCCTTTGTATCCGAAGATTGAGCTAAAACTCTTAAGCTACCAACCTATCAGTTAGCCAACTCATTGAGCATCGAGTTACCTTCTAGAGCCCGCATGCAGTCCCAACAATTCTACAACATAGATATTCCTATTGGTGAACAAAACTATGGGACTAAGTTCATTGTATTGCCAATCATCAACTTTGATATAATTCTAGGCATGAATTGGCTAAGCCAGCATGGTGCTTCCATAAATTGCCAAAAGAAGAAAATAACTTTGAGCAGTGGAAGTAAAACAAAATCATTTGTTGAAAGATTTAGCACCCAATTATCGCAGATCAATGCGATGATAACAGAAAAGTTAGTCAGGAAGGGATGTGATGCATATCTCGTAACAATGCTGGGAGAGAAGAAAGAAGTTGTGCCTATTTCAGAGAACCATGTAGTTTGTGAATTTCCTAATGTCTTCCTTGAAAATCTACCCGGTCTCCCTCCAGTTAGAGAAGTAGATTTGCTATAGAATTAATTCCTGGAATGCAACCACTCTCAAAAGTTTCGTATCGTATGGAACCAAAAGAACTTCAAGAGTTGAACAATCAACTTCAGGAACTATTGGAGAAAGGTCTTATTCGTCCAAGTTCAGCTCCTTGGGGAGCACCGATTTTGTATGTGAAAAAGAAAGATGGATTGATGAGAATGTGCATCGATTACAGAGAATTAAATAAAGTGACTATCAAGAACAAATACCCTTTGCCTAGTATCAATGATCTGTTCGATCAGTTATCTGGATTTAAAGTTTTCTCAAAGATAGACTTGCGATCTGGATATCATTTATTACGAGTTAAAGATTCAGATATTGAGAAAATAGCATTTAGTACCCGCTATGGGCATTACAAATTTTTAGTGATGTCCTTTGGCTTAACAAATGCATCGTCCATATTTATGGACTTAATGCAGCACGTGTTGAAAGCATATTTGGACAAATTTGTCATCATCTTCATCGACGATATCCTGATTTATTCGAAAAGTGAAATGGATCATGAGGACCATCTGCGATTAGTACTAGAAGAGCTCCGAAGTGATAAACTATACGCTAAGAATTCTAAATGCGAATTCTAGCTTGACTCAGTTGCTTTTCTAGGTCATGTTGTCGATTCTCAGGGAATCAAAGTTGATCAAAATAAAGTAAGCGCAGTTCAAGATTGGTCACAACCAAAATCCGTGACCGACATTAGAAGTATCTTAGGATTGGCAGGCTACTATAGGAAATTTGTCAAAGGCTTCTCACAAATGGCTTCTCCACTCACAAAGTTGATGCAAAAAGCAGTGTCGTTTGTCTATAGTCCAGAGTGTGAGAAAGCGTTCCAATCACTAAAAGATGCTCTTTCCTCCGTGCCAATTCTTGCCTTACCTTAAGAAGGCCTGAATTACCAAGTCTATACCGATGTGTCTGGAATAGGTTTGGGATGTATATTAATGCAGGAAGGGAGAGTTATAGCTTATGCGTCTCATCAGCTAAGACCACATGAGCAGAACTATCCTGTTCACAATCTTGAATTAGTAGCGGTAGTCTTTGCTCTAAAAATCTGGCGTCATTATATTTATGGTGTCCAGTGTTCTATATTCATCGATCATCAGAGCTTGAAGTACATCTTCACCCAATGCGAGTTAAACTGTCGACAACGAAGATGGCTCGAGTTAATAAGAGATTATGACTTAAGCATCCAATATCATCCAAGAAAAGCAAATGTCGTAGCAGATGCACTCAGTCGCCATGCTACTCTGTATTCTATGATACTATCCAGTCCTCTGGAAGAAGAATTCTGAAAGCTTGAAATCAGGCCAGTGCGCAGTGCTATGCTAAGCACCCTAATATCCATGAGTTCAGTTGAACCTACATTTCATCGTGACGTCTCTATCTCACAAACCAAGGATGAAGATTATCTGAAGTTTAAAGTGGACATCGAAAGTGGTCATCGCTTTGTTCTTCAACTTCGAGGTAATGTAATATATCAGGGGGATCGTCTATGGTTTTCCAAATCCATGCATCAAGAGATTCTAGTAGAAGGTCACAATTCGAGTTATTAAGTACATCATGGCAGTACCAAGATGTATCAAGATCTGAAGAAATCATTCTGGTGGCCTGGAATGAAGAAAAGTGTGGCAGAATTTGTAGCCAAATATCACGCTTGTAACTTAGTCAAAGCTGAACACCAAAAGCCTGGATGACTTCTTCATCCTCTAGCAATTCCTGAATGGAAGTGGTTCGATATTTCAATGGATTTTGTTATGGGATTACCTAAAGCAAGATCTGGTGCTGATTCAATTTGGGTTATTGTCGATCGAATGACCAAATCAGCACATTTTATTCCTATGCGTCAAACCGATTCAGTGGAAAAATTGGCAAAGTTGTATATCAGGGAAATTAGTAAACTCCATGGAATTCCAAGGTCTATCGTGTCTGATCAAGATAGCCATTTCACTTCTAAATTTTGGCAAGCAGTGCATCAGGACTTGGGGACTACTCTAGCCATGAGCACTGCTTTTCAACATCAGACCGATGGTCAAATGGAAAGAGTCAATCAAGTCTTGGAAGATCTTCTTCGCCTCTGCATTCTAGATTTTGGAGGTTTCTGGGAAGATCATATTCCTCTCATAGAATTCGCATACAACAACAGTTTTCAGGCGAGCATTGGCATGGCTCCATATGAAGCTCTATATAGCAAAAAATGCAGTACTCCGTTAGCGTAGTCTGAAATTGGCAGTGTTTAGCTTTATGGTTCTGATTTAGTGGAAGAGACAAATCGAAAGATTCAACTGATCCAGCAAAGAAACAAAGTAGCTCAAGACCGTTAGAGTAAGTATCATGATGCTCATCATCGTACTCTGGAATTTAATGTTGGGGATTTTGCATACCTTAAAGTCAGTTCGATGATAGGCATATATCATTTCAGTGTAGCCGAGAAGTTAAGTCCCTGCTACGTCGGACCTTTTGAAATACTAGAAAAGATTGGTTCTGCAGCTTATCGATTGAAGCTTCCTGAAGATTTCTATGTAGTCCATAATGTTTTCCACATCTCATCTCTACAGAGATGTCTTCATAATCCATCTCACTTAATTCAACTTCCAGTGGTATCTCTCCAACCAGGTCATTCTTATGTGGAGGAGCCAATTAAGATCTTAGCTCA
Organism: Gastrodia elata; assembly: GCA_016760335.1. Lineage (NCBI taxonomy): Eukaryota > Viridiplantae > Streptophyta > Magnoliopsida > Asparagales > Orchidaceae > Gastrodia > Gastrodia elata. The sequence goes on from CM028682.1 coordinate 33,800,675, forward strand.
TAATCAAAAGCAGCTGAGGAATCGCTCAATTCCAATGGTAAAAGTTAGTGGAGGAATCGCTCCTTGGAAGAATCTACTTGGGAGAAAGAGGCGGATATGAGAAGGAAGTATCCTAGACTCTTTGATAATCCAGGTACCCATTATCTTTCTGAATTTTATCCTATTCTCCCAATTTCTTCATGTTTGTCTTTTCTCTTGAGATGATGTCGAGGATGACATCATTCTTAAGTGGAGGAGTCTGTAATAACCCTAGATTGTTACTCTGCTAACCTATAGTCTAAGTAACCATTTATTTTGATTCCATAGCTTCTAGATTAGCAAATGAAACTTATCCTAAAAGTTCAAAGTTCATTAGATTTTTCTAGATCCAAACTGATGTTTTAATCAGCCTAGATGCCCTAGTTTATACCTAAAATATTTGATCTTAAAATTAAATTTTGATTGCATTTTTACATTTCTCACCCACAAATTAGCTAGGGGTGAAAGTTTGGTATAAGTTGGAAATTATTTAGGCCATAATTCATATTTAATTAAAATGGTCTAATTGCATAAAAGGGTTTCTAACAATTTAATTTTGCAAATATACCCTTTCACCCGATTAAATGGTCGGGATCGGCTGTGCGGACCGCGGGTGATCCGCTGCGGAGCCTGGGTCATGTGACAACAGAGTCCCGCAAATTCAGCAGTTGCACCTTCCTATCCAACGACTAGGATTCGATCCCGCGGAACCGCAGATGAGCCCTTGGATCTGCTCGACCGATCCTACGGCCCGGATCGCTCCCGCGATCGGCCGTTAGGATCCAAGCGATCCGAGCCATTCCGCCATCTGATCGATTGATCAGATAACATCCGAAGGTCCCACTACTGTGGACCTTTGTCTTCCTCACACCTGTCCCCGACAGGGAAAATCCCCGTACTGCCAGCTGGCCATCCGGTTTGCCATTCGCGCCTCCAGCTCAGCAAGATCATTAGGAACCTCCCATAAATGGTTAGAGACCCCATTCGGGCCTCGTGGCCCGGCTGAGCTCGAAATAGAAGTTTGAGAGCTCGGCTATGGCTTGACCTCTCGGGTCCCCTCCAACCCAATTAAACCCTCTGGAACCTTCCCTGTAACCTCCTGAGGCTATAAAGAGCCCCAGTTTTCCTCCATTTGATCCTTGATGATCAATTGAAGTCTTTGTCTTCTTTCCACCATTGTCGTCTACCCAAGCTTACGTAGGCGAACCAAGAGCTCCCGAACCACTGATAGTAGGCTCTCCTGGTGTTTAGGATCCTTTACAGTGTCTGGAAGCTCAGCCAAGGCTAGCTAAAGCCCCAGGCGATCGTCCCAAGCTCCCACATCAAACCAGGTACCCCAATTGCTTGGCCTGAGCCAATTAGGCTCAGACCCTCTTCCTTCTTGATTCGTAAATGTGTGCATTGTCATTTTGAACTCAATGGTATCGTAGCTAGGGCCTGAGCTAGCCCCGATCGATCAGTTTGATTAATCGGGCTAAGTCCCTTATGGAATGCCTCGGGTGAGTAAGGTCCCGACATTCCAGACCATCCCAGGCTCTCAGACCAGGGTATTCGATCGCCTCACCTCCCTGATGGTGTAGGGATCAATCCCTGAGTCTGGCATGGTCTCTGAGGGGAGAATTGTCTCCCCATAGTAGCTCCATTAAAGGAGCCCTTGGGTGAGTAAGGTCCAGCCAATCCAAACCGTCTCACAGAGGGCTTTTGGTCCCATTCGGTGCGCCTGACCCCAGTGATCATGTGGCGATCAATTGCTGGTTGTGCTGTGGTCGGGATGTGCCAAAATTGGCAGATTAGGGTTCCCCTAATCGAATCCTTCAGTTAGGACAAAGGATCAGGGATGAAGCGCTGTGCGGGTCATGCCGACCCGTGACCCGCGTGGTGCGACAGTCCCGGGTCTTCGGGCCCCGGCCGCCCCGCACCTTTTGGTATCGGGCCGAACCCATTTTAATATAAATCTGATTAATTGGATTTATTTTCCTTAAGGAAAATAATCCAATTAATCTAATCATAGGAAAATTTAATTAGAAAAATATAGAATGTATTAATTGAATAACTTTTAATCCACTGGTTCAAACCCTATGATATTATATATGAAAATGATTAGAAAATCATTAGGGATCTGAATACAGAATAATATTGAATATCCAATGGTTATATTTTATATTTTTGCCTAATTATTGTAGATCTTGATTAGGGTGAATTAGTAATTTTACTTAGCCAATTTGCATGTTTAGGGTGCCATTAGTCTCCTTATGCAAAGTAAAATGAATGTGCTAAGTGAATTATTTATTTGACCTCTATATTTTAATTTATGCCATAATCTTATTAAACCATGATCAGTGAAAATTGGGGTTTGTAGACATTGGATCTTAGCAAACTTAGTCTCTAATAGATTGTATGGTGACATAGAGCTTATGTGCCAATTTGGATGGGATTGTGAAGGCTAGTTTTATAATTTAGTGCTAATTATTTTGAATGGATTTAAGGTTTGATTAGCACTAATTACTTTTTGTTTTTATGCATTTTTCTATTATTATGCTTCATAATAGTAGGGTAAATGTATTAGAAACCGTGTATATTAATTCATAATGCATAACTTGAATAATCCCAAAATTGGAGAACTTAATCTCCTTAATTAACTTAAGAAGCCTTAAGACTTGGATCAAGCTATTAAGACTTGATCTAGGTCTGAGATTGCCACCAATAATACACCCTTAACTCACTGATTTGACATTGATCCATAAATAAACACTTGATCTTAATTGGATATGAGTAGGGGTCAAACCCTAATCTACTTAATTAAGACCCAAACTCCTAAACCTTAAGTTAATTGACTTGATTTTAAAATAATGAACTTGACATTTTCCAATAATGCATCTAATTTGGTATTAATCTTAAACATTGAATTAGACATGTTAAAGCTAATAACAAACCTATGTGATTGCTTAATCTGAAACCAAACTTTAGATCCTTGATTTTCTCCTAAAGAAGACCATTAGCATAAGAAGATTAATAAAATCATATTGATTGAACAATTGATCTAAAACTTTAATAATATTCTTGATTTAAATCCCATAATCTTAGATTAAGTTGTGATCAGATAACTTAATCATCTAATCTGATCATTCTAAACCTAACTATGAAATAGAACCTAAGATGTTAATATCATAATTTAGAATGTGAGATCTTAAGTATCTCATCATAAGATCATCTCTAAAACATTTAAATGACCTAATTTAAATATACCTAGAGGTAGTAGAATTTTGTATGACTCATTGAGGAAAAAGATTAGATGATCCCTTGACCTTAGAAGTTGATCTTAACCCCTCATGGTAGGAAGCACTTAAGACACTAGAATGATACCTTCTCTTGTAGTAGAACCTATGTTGAGTGATCCTTGATCACATTTTCTTGGAACCTTGTGTAGGATTTACCTATTTAGCCTAGGCTTATGTAGTCTTGATAATTCCTTGATTCATTAAATAGACTTGTTTGAACTCCGATTATTGGGTGGTGTAGTATAGTATACTCATATTACTGGTTCTTTGGTAGTATTCAGGATTGGTTGATTCACTCTAATAGGGACTTATGAGCAGGTTCTATCCCGTGGGGTTAGACAAATACAGCCCCATTAGAATAAATCATTCAAACCTAAGAGCGTATTAAACGGGTACTCATTCCTTAGTTTGATTGAAATACAAATTGCCAACGGATAATGCCTCCTAGCGAAGACCGCTTCAATAGGCGTGGCTCAAACAAACTAAGTACTGAAATTCACCTTCTTTAAGATACTAAGTGTGATTGTGAGCAAGGCATCTTAACAACTTAGCTTGAGATACAAAATCACCAACGGGCGATGCCTCCTATCGAAGACCGCTTCGTTAGGATGGTTTAATCAAACTAAGTGATAAGAATCACCTTTCTTGCAAAAATGTTGAATATGTGTATACAATCATCCCATCTATTAATCCTTAAGTAAATTTGCAACTTTAACCAATTATCACTCTAGAAGCTAGGAGTCAGAATCCTTTTAGAAGGATTCTGCACAGCGGAGACTTAGAATTCATTATCAGCATTCCAAGTTTTCATGGATTTCTGGATTTTACTCATATAGGATATAAGCATGGGCATACACATGAACATGAGCTTGAAGCATCATTTTAGCAGTGACGCATGAGTATCAGTGATAAAGTATGGGTTATAAAATGTTGCATACACAGACTGGAGAATTTCAGGGTGCATCTGCGTCACCATACTTTCTTCCCAACTGAGTGTATGTATACATTGGACTCTATTAATCATAGGCTTTCAGTGATAGTTCTGTTACATATCCATGGCATACCGTGATGTAGCATATTTGAGTGCATCATTCCAGTGACATATAGCATAGCATATGACTTTCCTTTCACATAGATTTCTGAGCATTTGATGTTTTCATTCACTTACAATATTCAGTTTTGATGCAATTTTACTATGTTTAGTATTTACAATTTCAGTTACTTAGCATTTTTCTCAGCTTTTCTTTAGTTTTCTTACTTTACTATCTACTGCATTTACTTTAGTATTGCATAGTTAGTTGTGATGTGTTAGACAGAAGTCTAACACAAGGTACTTTTGGGATCCGATAATTTGCTAGATCCTGAGCAGCTTGTGGAGACAAGGCAGGGCGACGCTTAGGAGTTCCAGGAGGAGTACGTGGAGCCTTAGAGGATCAGTCTGCCACCCTTTACTTTCTGCTTTATTTTAATATATTAGATAGACTTTACATTTCATATTTTAAAATAGTTTGTAATAGCTCTGGATGTATTTTTCTTTTCTTTCCTGGGACAAATACTTATATACTGCTCTGTGATGAATGTATTATGGATGTTTTGCTTTAGCTTTCGCACTCTGTTATATTATTATACTTAGTATTGTGATGTGATCAGTATAATGAAAATGCTGATATATTGATAACATATATTGGATTATTATTTGCTTTTTTTAATCCAATGTACGTACTAGTCTAATACCTAAGGTAAGTATTCTACTCTTATCTTAGGTATTGACTCTCGATCCTACTCATAGGTTCGAGTCAGCAGCCTTCAATGTGGCTCAGTCTTCAAGCCTATTCAGGAAGATGAGTTTTGCTTGTTCTCGTCCTCTCGAGTAGCGCACCGCTCCGCCGCAAAATTTACTACTTGTCTTTTGCGCCGGCGAGGGAGCGGGTCGCTACACTAAATCCCTGACATCATTCATCTTATTTCTGATCATTTCTTCTTCATCCCCTTTCCCTCTCTAATTGTCGTTATGTTTTTATGATTCTCCTCTCTCACAATCAGTTTTTTCATTTTCCCACTTCTTAGAATTATAGAGTTCCCCAACTCTTTTTCATACTCCCTAATGACTCCTACTAATACTGGTTTCTCTAACTATTTCATAATTTCTTTTAGCTTTTGTTCTATTCTTTTCACCAACTCCTCTTGCCTTAAAAGAGTGTGTTCGTGCCTGTTTAGCATGGCATCAGTTTTATTCATGAATTTAGTTGTGGAGGTTCTAAATTTAATAAATGAGTCTTCCAATCTTTCTCTATTTCTTCCATGATTCAAGATTACATTGATATTTCTTAACTCACAATCACCTTCCTAACAAGAATTTACATACCCACATTCTAGCTTTTTATTGAGTTGAGAGATTTGGTTTTGGAGCTCAAGAATTTGTTGTGAATTTTTGAGTGAGTTACATTCATTTTTATTAGTGTGATCATTCCTCTGGAGACGCCATTGGTAAACATTGTTTGCCATTTTTTCTGAGAGGTCATAAGCCTCTTCTTGGGTTTTACTGCTAATCGAGCCACTTGCAATCATATCAATGAGAGTCCTTGTTGGAGCGTTCAATCCATTGTAAAGGTTTGAAATTGCATCCATAAAGAGAACCCATGATGTGGGCATCGCCTTAAGCACTCCATAGAACAATCCCATCCATCGTAAAGTGTCTCACCTTCTAGTTGAGTAAAGTTGGTTATCTCAATTCTCAACCAAACGATTTTCGCCTGAGGGAAATATTTAGCTAAGAATTTCTTAGCCAAATCGTCCCAAGTCCATATCAAGTCGCTTGAGAAAGAGCTGAGCCAACTTTTGGCTCTATCTCTTATTGAGAATGGAAAAAGCCTTAATTTAACCGCATCTTCAGAGACGCCATTAAATCTGAAGGTGTCACAGATTTCAAGGAAGGTTAAAATGTGTGAGTTATGATCTTCAGTGGCTAATCCCCCAAACTGATTATTTTGAACCATACTCAGTGTGGAAGGTTTGATCTCAAAGTTGTTAGCTTCAATGTTAGGCCTTACAATAGCATGGGAGATTCCCCTAATAGTGGGTAGTGCATAGTCTCTCAGTTCTCTCAGCTCTCCTAAAGGCTCTCCATGATTTTCATTAAAATTTTCCATAGTGGCTTGTTGAGTTCATAGAATGTTTTGTTCTCTTCTAGCCTGCAAATAGGTTCTCTCAATTTTTGGATCAAAAAGATATTCAGTGCAAACTCTTCTATTCATGCATGGTAGAAATTAAGTTTTCAAGAACAAATATAGCAATAACGTTCAAAGATTCAGCAAATTAAAAAAAATAGAAAAGTAAATGGTTAGCACCTATAATTACAAAATCAAAAATTAAAATTATATGCAAGGATTTGTTTAAATCACTAATTACAGATAGATTCTCCTTAATACGAAACAAGTACCAATTCCCCGGCAACGACGCCAAAAACTTGACAAACTGTAAATACGCCTGCGCTTGCCGCACGCAAGTGTACGTGGTCTGAAGTAATTATTTGGAATGTGAGTTCCGAGATTTATTGTCCTCAGAGAACTGGGTGTTTTGTTACTAAGGTATATCCACATTCAAAAATGTTTAAACTATGCGTACTTTGTTGAATTGGTTCCTAAACAAGCACAACAATTCTTAGTAAAAAATAACTATGATAAAAGGAAAGGAGAGTTGGGTCTCTCCCACATGATATGTTAGATGACTTATGTATAATGATTCCTCAAGAATTTTACTTTTTCCTTTACTTAATGTTTAAATCAAGTGCATATTGTCCTCCTTAGAGTTTAACTCCAAGAATTACAAGTTCAAATCTCGTGCTTGAAATGAACACACAGTCAGTTCTATTTCAGCACAAAGACTCTTATAAGATTTTAGATGTTAGTTTTCCCATCTTTGCTTGATTATAGAAATGAGGGTTGTTCATTTAATGTCTTACAAGCATTGTTTCCACTAAGAGCTTCATGTACGTCACGCATAGTTTAAATAATGGAGTGATTTCATTTGGGCTCAATGACTATGTCACCTCCTTCATGAGCACTCAAAGAATCCATTCCATCCTTTCATGCATGATGAGCAACGGAGCATATTTAGTGGGTCTTAGCTCATGTGCTTCAACTCTATAGTTGAGCATAGATCAAGGTGCACTATGCTAAAGAACTTTCTCACATAATTCTAAGCTCTTATGCACTCATGATTGTAGCTCCAAACTAAGGGTGAGCTATGGAGCACAAGACTTGTAACTTAGTCCACATGCAAGTCCACAATAGTCCTTTTAAATTTCTTTAACAAGTTATTTCATTCACAATTTTTATTAAAGCTTGAGGAAATTTTCATACATCATTGTCTCTTTCAATTCATGTAGGATTGCCCCAACCCTCCCCAAGGGAGGTTTAGCTCTCCATTACATAAGAGATGAAGAAGAAAACATATATAGATAAAGATCTTTTCATGATCAACTAAGAAAAACACAAAACAAGAGCTTAGAGAATACTAGGAACATTCCTTTGTTGAAGTTCTCCAGACTTCTCCTCTTCTTGCTCTCAGTTGCTTCTCCTAGGTCCGTAGTGCTGCCTTTCTTCCTTCTTCTCCTTAGCAAGAGGAGTTCTTACACCCTTGGAGAGTTCTCCTTCTCTTATATGCAGCCCTCCTCTTCTTTAGTATGTTAGTGAGCCAAGTTGGAAATCCTTCTTAAGTAAAAAAGAGTTGTATTTATAGAGGGGCTGCACTCTACTTCTTCTCATACAAAATCTATATTTCCCTCTTCCAAAATTCTACTATGATGATGGCAAATCCAACTTGAGGGGTGAAGTGGCCTTTACTTTTCTATTCTTTAATCTCCACATCACCTTAAAATGTCAATTTTCCATTTAAAAATAATTATATTGTAAGAGGAATGATGGCTAGGAGATAAGGAGCAGGTTGGGAGTCTTGTCCCAGCCATAATAAATGCTTAGTTCTGGCAAAAATTTGGAGCGCCACTGCAGTGCGCTGTAGCGCACTGTGGTATGCTATAGCTGTTGATATTTGTAAAAGGGTTCGTTGTGGTGCATTGCGGTGTTCTGGTTTGTACATTGATGTGCTGCTACAGCGCGCTATAGCGCCAGAGTCCCACACGTTCTTCTGCTGTGGTGCGCTGTAGCGCAAGAGTCCCGTAAGTTCTCTTGCTGTGGCGCGTTGTAGCGCTAGAGTCCCGCAAGCTTGCCCGCTGTAGCGAGTTATAGTGCTAGAGTTTCGCAAGCTGATCCGCTGTAGCGCGTTATAGTGCCAGAATTTTGCAAGTTAATCCAATGTAGTACGCTATAGCGCCAGAATTTTACAAGTTGATCTGCTGCAGCATGCTATAGCACTAAAATTTTACAAGTTTGCCCGCTGTAGCGGATTTCTTCCAGAAATTTTTAAAAACTTTCCAAAGTTGTCCAAAATTTGCTGGGTAGGCATTTTTCCTGAAAAGTAGGTAGAATTTGATTAAGGAAGCAGTTTCAATATGAAAATGAATGAAAATTTTCTTTTATTTAGGATATAAATTATATATTTATCACTTGTCCATGAGTAAGCTCAAAAAAAGAATTTTTCTGATTTTTTAATTGCAAAATTCAATAGGATATGTGTGAAGTGTTTTTGCCATTCCATGTTTTACTTAACAATGTGATTAGAAAGATTCAACTTCTAACAAGTCCCAAACTAATATTTCTCTTTCTTCTGACTATTTTAGTTTCCAATTTATAAATGTATGATGCTTGATTTTTAATTTCCGGGGGAGTTGGGGGATTTTTCGGATCGCTTAACTAAGATAAGCCAAATTTGTCGAGGTTCTCCGCAAAGAAGAAGGATAATAGTATGGTTAGGGCCAGCCCACGATCCCCGCTATTCCACAGTAATTGGTCATCGGGCCCCGACCGACCCATGCTGTCTCGCTGAGGAGCGACCCGTTGGGTGTCGGTTGACCTGACCAGCCCTTTGGGTGCCGGTTGAATTGAATTGAATTTCTTATAGTTCTAACCATAGGAAAATTTCTTAAAATTATGGTTTGCCTTATTTTTCTCAATTCATTTCAAAATGCTATCATATTATATTCCATTTTGTTAAGAAAGATGTGTAGAATAACAAATTGCAATAATATTTCAACTTATGTTGTTAATTTATTAATCTAGCCCTAATCTTATTTAAGTTGGATTAGTGAATATTAAGGTGTGCAATGTTCCAAATCACATATCTATGGTCTATGATTATTGATTATGTCTTATAAAACTCAACTGTAAGGATATATTTATTCCTTTGTGATTTATGTTCTTAATGATGTCTTAATCACCTAATTGCATGAGTAGTGAATGTTAAAATAGTTGCTTATTTAAATGGCATGTTCTTAGTCTTTATCTCTTCATTATGTTATTTAGAACTTAATTACAATGCTAGATTTAATTTTCCATGGTTAATTTTACTAATTACTTGCTAATCACACAAAAACCTAATTTGTGAAGGTTAGACACTTCACATATCTGATTTTGATGATTTTGGCATCTATGTGATCCTTAAATAGTAAGCAACCTAATTATATCATTACATCTCAATTTTTGCATGTTTAACTCCTAATTATGCCTAAGTAGCCTAAATTCCTAACTAGATTTTGCTAAGATTATTAGTAAACTAAACTTGATTTAATTAATGACTGCACTCATTAAATAGGAAAAATTAACTTAGCATCTTTAGATTTTGTCATTTGATCTTTGATTGGCATGTTAGATCATTAATCCTTGAAATGATTGATGTAAATTTTCATCTAAATCCTAAGGTATATCTTCTTTTGATTTCCTCTTAAATAAAAAAATCAACATGAATTGATCTTTAATAAACCAATAAAATGCAATTGATTATAAAATAATCAACTCCTAACTATTTATGATTTATCTCATGACTTGAATGTTAAATGGTAAGATTATAGATTTAAGGATGGGCATCCTTGATTGTTTCATTTAATTAATGTTTGAACTTATGAAATTGCATATAATTATAATTGTCTTGATTTTAGTTAAATCATTAGTAATTGTAGGTTAGTATTAAGAACCTTAGATATCTTAAGAGTATAGTTAAGTTTTATGTTTAAATAATATAACTTTAGCTAAGAATAACTTTGAGGTAGGAAATGCCTTATTGAATTGAGGTAGGCCCTTAGATGAACCTCTTGAACTTTAGATGATTGAATCTTATATTCTTGTGGTAAAATAACCTAAGGAGATTTTGTTTGAGTTTATCTAAGTGTGGTAGTTAACCTAATTTGAATGATTTATATGTCACTTCCTTGGAGCTATTTGATTAGGACCTACTACAGTGGAGGATGGATTCAAGAATTTAAAATTCCTTGCCTGCTAAATTAGTTAGTTTAGAACTATAAGTTACGATGATATTAGTGTTATCATGTAGAGATTGAAGTGCATATCCATAGAGCTGTGATTCAATAGGATATAGATTTGACTAGTTCACCCTGAATAGAATTATAGAGTTTTGGTCGTATCTTAGGTTAGTAGATAAGCACAGTTCAGGATAAACATCATAATTCCAAAGCATGTTATATGTAAGGGATTTAATAGCTTAGTTTGAGAGAATAAACTACAAAGTATGTTTGCATCTTATCTATGGGTGGGTGAAAATTGTAGTTAAACAAACTAAGTATTTCAAATTACATTTCTTAGGACATACTAAATATGTATATGCATTCTTAACATGTGGTAATTTAGGATGATATCAAAAAGAAGTCTTGGATAAATACTTATTTTAGTTGAGTTAGATTTGAATTAATGTAATTCATACTTGATTAAATGTTCTGATTTATTAGGTACTTAAGGTAAATGTGCATATTAGAGAAAATAATTTAAATAGTTAGATAATTGGAAGGGATGCTTACTTTTGTTTTTTTGGTTTTGATGTGTTAAAATCATTTGACATAAATTGCATTAGCATAAAGCATCAAGATCATTTGTGAACTACAAGATGCGGCATGCATCAAGGTTGAGTAGGAATTATGGGATGCAGCATGCATCATGATATTTTGATTCCTTTGGATGTAAAATGGCATTAAGTGCATATTTGCAACATATTCAATGGCATATTCAGATGCATTGAATACAACATAGTTCTATTTTAAGTGTATTTTATATATACTATTTCTTTTTACTTGGTTTACCTCTAGTACTTTGTTTAGATATAGTTTCCTGCTTTCAATTTCAATGTTTAGATTTACAATTTCAGTTTACTTTAGTTTTCTACAGTTTGATTTCCATTTTATTGAATGTTAAGTAAAATCCGTTAAATATAAGAAAATACTTGTTGCATCATAAAATGCACTTAGACTCATTATCTTTCATAATATTTTCTCCTTTTTAGCTAGGGCCCTCGCATTATGAAACAGACAATGTCAGCTTTTGAGCAGTTTGAAGAGCCAATTTTAGGACCAACTCAGGAGGAAACCCTGTAGCTTCAGGGGGAGCCAGTGGAGTAGTAATGTTATAGTGAAGACTTAGTTTAATTTATGCTGTGAGATGAGAGTTTTATTTATTTCTCTTTCCTCTTAATGATGGTTTGTATTAAGTTAAATCTGGATATAATTTATTTTTCTTTTATGATATGAATGTTTTACCTAGTTCTTGTGATGAATGTCTTGAATGATTGCTAAGGCTTTTGCACTCTATTATTATTACTACTTAAACTTAGTATTGTGATGTGATTGACATGAAACTCATATAAAATACTCATATATGTTGGATATATTCTTATTTTCCTAAAAGCCAATGTGTATAAGTACCTTAACTAATACTTAAGATAAGAATATTGTACTTGTCTTAAAAATTAATATTCACCAGTAAGTCAAATTAGAGGAAGTTCGTCCATCACAAGATACGCACCATTCCGCTGCCAATTATGTATTATTATTATTATTATTATTATTATTATTATTATTTTCATCTTTCTATTGCGCACGGCAATGGGATGGGGCGTAACAGTTGGTATCAGAGAAAGAATCATAATGTGTCTGATAAGGAGAGTGTTTTTATCTACCTTATAATCCATTCTCTAGAACATTTATGATCACAACACTAAGTGTAAAGAATGCATCATCCATAATTCATCAAGTTGAAACTCAAAAATGAAAATAAGAACATCTGGAATTGATACCTTATGGTTGTGAACAAACTTAATGGAGTAAAAGGCACTTAAGACAAGTAAGAGTAAATTCAAATTTTGATCTTTAATAAAATGATATTTATGGAAAGGAGAATCATTATTATGGCTTCAATCACTACCTTAGGTTGTTCAATAACTATAGGATGGAAGACTTTTAGGATGACAAGGTTTATGGTAGAACCATTAGTGGAGATCTCCCATCAGTGTAGAAGTGCTCAATAAGATCTTAGTTTTCCCAACCTTCCAAGGAACCGGCCTTCCAATTCTTGCTTATGAGTAGCTAAATTGTGTAACTACCTCTTTTAGAGAGACTGGATGTCCTGATGATTACCGCCTTTAGATCTTGGAACATTGCTCAGCGAACCAACTGAGAGATGGTGGTTCATGACGTATCAAAGACTCAAAAGAAAGCGCAATAGAGGACAATGCATCATCACTTATGATTATTTCTATACTTCTTTCGTTGCTAAATAATGTAGTTGATTTTGATATCATTTCTTATGTTCTTATTTCATAGTATCTTGTACTCTAGCTTATCCATTTCATGTAAATTTTCCTTTATGAATTAATGCTTGAAAAATAACCTTTTTGATTCATCTTCTGAATTGTGTTCTTAAATTACAGTCATGAATCCTGGTTCCCCTTCAATGACTACACAAATTAAGAATACTATCTATTCTTACAGTGGGTTAGATGACATCAGCTCATTGGTGGGCTTGGTTAGAGCTTTAATTGAGAGTCATGCTTGATGAATCCATAAATTATATCTAAAATAAAGGGGAATCTCATACATTTCTGATCCTTAAACTGCTCCTAAATCAAATTTTGCTACCTTTTCAGGAAAATGGCTATCCAAAAGAGTCCTGAGACATTTATGCAAAATTCCAATTTTTTTAATGGAAATCGCTGCCGCACGCTGCAGCGGGTCAATTTACAAATTAAGGCGCTATAGCGCACTGTAGCGGGACCATTTGCAAACCATAGGCGCGGTAGCGCGCTGCAGCGGGGCTCTTCGCAAATTGAGCCGCTACCGCATGCTGCAGCAGAGCATTTTGCGAAATGCTCCCGCTCCAGCGCGCTGCAGCGGGGCGATTTACAAATTGAGCCGCTACTGAACGCTGCAGCGGAGCATTTTGCGAAATGCTCCTGCTACAGCACGCTGTAGCGGTACAATTTGCAAAATGCTAGCACTGTAGCGGATCACTTTGCAAAATTTGGACGCGGTAGTGCGCGACAGCGGAACACTTAGCAAAATTTGCTGGCACCATTGTGCGCCGCAGCGCACTGCCGCGGCCTGCCGCAACTTTGCCAGGCAGGATCATTTATTGCCGCTGGGACAAGACCTCTAACCTGCATCTTGTCCCCAACCATCCTTCTCTGCAGCTGCTACATTTTTTATGTGGAAAAGAAGATCTTGAGGTGATGTTTTGGCTAAATAAATGGAGATATTGGTCACTTCACCATCAATTGGAATTTTTGCCATCATTGCTCAGAATTTTCCTTTAGAAATTCTGGTTTGGATCCTAAGTGGGATGAAGCAACCCCTCCCCTATATATATCACTTCTCTTGACTAGAGGAGGGTTCCCAATTTTGCTCAAAATACTAAGTAAGGAAGAGGGTAGCATAAGTGGAACTAAGGAACTCCCCAAAGGTGGCAAAGAAAGCTTTTGCTAAGGAAGAGAAGAAGGAAGGCAGCACTAGCGACCTAAGAGAGGAGCTTGAAGAAGGAGAAGAAGAAATCCGGAGAACTTCCAAGGAACATTCCTAGTATCTTCTAAACTTTACTTTTGTAGTTTCTTTTCTTAGTTGATCATGAAAGGGTCCTTATCCATGTCTGTGTTTTTCTTTATTTCATTTGTAATGAGTAGCTAAATCTCCCTTGGGGAGGGTTGGGGAAATCCCATGTGTATGAGTTATTTTTATTGTATGAACTTTTCCTCAAGCACAAATAAAATATAAGAACTCTATGCCTTGTTAAGGAAATGCCTTCTATTGTTTAGTCTTGAATATGGATTAAGGGAAAATGAACTCATAAACTCAAGAACTAACTTGTCTTGTGCTACATAGCTCACCTTAGGTTGGATGCCAGGTTTATGAGTGCATGAAAGCTTAGAACTATGTGACAAAGTTCTAGAGCTTAGTGCACCTTAATCTAAGCTCAAGCAAAGTGTTGATGCATGTGATGCTAAGACCCACTGAATGAGCTCCTTAGCTCAACATAATTGAGGGAGAGGAAGAAATAGTTGAGTGCTCATGAACTAAGTGACATAGTCATTGAGCCCAATATATTAATCCCTCATCTCAACTATGTGTGATGCGAGTGATGCTCGTAGTGGAATCAAAGCTTATAAGATCTTAAGGATTTAATAATCACAATCTCCTTGATCAAGAGATAAGATGAAAACTTAAAAACCTAAAATCTTATATGAATCTTTGTGCTGAAATAGAACTGAATGTGTATTCATTTTGTACACAAGATTTGAACTTGTGAGACTTTGAGACAAAACTCAAGGTGAACAAAGTGCACTTGATTTAAAAATAAATGAAAGATAAAGCTTGAGAAATCAACATACATTAGTAATATACCATGACATGTGGGATAACCCCAACTTTCCTCTCTCTTTTATCTAACTTATCTTCACTTAGTAATTATTGTGCTATATCTAAGACCAACTCAACCAATCAATTGTAACTTAAACATTAGTGAGAATAGATAAACCTTAGTAACAAAACAAGCAATTCTCTGTGGTTCAATAAATCCCAGAAATTAACTCATTCCACTTATTACTTCAGACCACGTACACTTGTGTGTGAGCGCAGACGTGTATTTACAGTCTGTCAAGTTTTTGGCACCGTTGCCGGGGAATTGGTACTTGTTTCGTATTAAGAATAATCTATAAGTAGCTAGTGATTTACGTATTTTATTGCATATATTTTTAGTTTTGATTTTTTATAAATTTAAGAAACAAACATATTACATTTCTGCTTATCTTATTTTCGCTAAACTTTTGGAATGTTATTGCTAAAATTGTTCTCAATAGCCTAATTGTTATTTTTATATGAGTAAAAGAGTTTGCACTGAATATCTTTTTTATCCCGAAATTGAGATAACATACTTACAAGCTAGGAGAGAACAAAACCTTTTAATCAAACAAGCCGTTATGGATAATGCTAATGAAAATCCTGTAGAGCCATTATGAGAGCCAGTAGGAGTGCCAGTAGGAGTGGCAAGGGGGAGAGCACTAAGAGACTATGCACTACCCACTGTTAGGGGAATCCCCCATGCTATTGTTAGGCCAAATATTGAAGCCAATAATTTTGAAATCAAACCTTCTACACTGAGTATGGTGCAAAATAATTAGTTTGGGGGATTAGCCACTGAAGATCTGAACTCACATATTTCAACTTTCCTTGAAATATGTGACACCTTCAGGTTTAATGACGTTTCTGAAGATGCAGTTAAATTACGAATTTTCCCATTCTCTTTAAAAGATAGAGCCAAGAGTTGGCTCAGCTCTTTGCCTAGCGATTCCATCCGGACATGGGATGATTTGGCTAAGAAATTCTTAGCCAAATATTTCCCTCCGATGAAAACTACCAGGTTGAGGATTGAGATCACCAATTTCACTCAGTTGGAAGGCGAGACTCTATATGATGGGTGGGACCACTTTAAGGAATGCCTCAGGCATTGCCCACATCATGGGTTCCCTCTATGGATGCAAGTGCAAACCTTTTACAATGGTTTGAATGTTCCTACGAGAACACTCATTGATGCAGCCGTCGGTGGTTCTATTAGCAAAAAAACCCAAGAGGAAGCTTATGACCTCCTGGAGGAAATGTCCAATAATGCATATCAATGGCCTTCTGAAAGGCTAAAAAAGGAAGCTATAAAGGTAAATGAGTCCAACCAAATAATGACATTACAACAGAAAATACATGCCTTGAATGAAAAAATAGAAAGAATGAACATTAACATTATTCTAGAGGTACATTGTGATTTGTGCGCGGGTAGGCATAATAGTGAGAGTTATAACCTAAATAACCCCTTTGTACAAACTAACACTGAACAGGTCAATTACCTAAGAAACAATAACTCGATAAATAACCCTTACTCCAACACCTACAACCCAGGGTGGAAAAATTACCCTAATTTCTCCTGGAGTAATGACAATAATAACGCAAATCAATATGGGGGAAGTTCATCCAACCAACAAGGCATAAATAATGGAAATAATAACAATAATCATCACCTCAATTTAGAAGGGGCCTTCGACTCCTTCAAGGCTGAAACGATCCAATTTATGCGCCGCACCGAAGTTACTATCACATGCCATGATGCTTCTATCCAAGGGATAGAAGCTTCCATGAGGAATATAGAGACCTAATTGGGGCAGATCTCCAAGCAGCCGACCTCTCAGTAATAAGGGGCCCTACCCAGTTTGACCAAAATAAACCCTAGGAAATTGGTTAGTGTGATACATTCGGAAGATGTGTAAGGAGAAATTAATACTGAAAGAGCGAGTGCAACATATTATAAGCTTGAGGAATGGGAAGGAAAAAAAGGGAAATGAGTGTGAGAAGCTAACAGCTGTTAAAGGTAAAGACCCAAGAAGGTTGAGCATCCCTTACATAATCAGAAATGAAGTATTTGTAGATCCCTTGTGTGATCTAGGTGCTTCGGTCAATGTTATGCCTACCATATTTACGAACATCTAAAGGTAGGAGGGATGGAATATACCTCAATGATTTTGGAGTTTGCCAATTTAGAATCCCTTACCCCTCTCGGAATGATAAAAAATGTTGCAGTTGAATTGGAAGTTTTATAGTTCCAACTGATTTTGTGGTTTGTGAATGGGATCGATAGAATAAGAATTCCACGATTATCTTTGGGAGACCCTTTCTAATGAGTGTAAAAACTATTATTGATATAGGTCGCGGGGTTATGAGCGTAAGTGTAAAAGGGAAAACTGAATTAATTGACCTTAAACCCACTTTATTTAAGCAAAGAGAGATGGAAAATGAGGTGAAGAGAAGGGTAAGAGAAGAAAGGTTATGGGTTGATGATGTTTTAGAGGATCAATAATAGAAGAAAGAAATTCTGATAATAGCTCAACTCCTTCCTCAGAAAAGGGGAGCAAGGAAGGAGTAAGAAAGAGAAAAACAAGATGAGGAAAAAGAAAAAAAGAGACTCCCCCTAAGCTTGAAATTGAAATAGTGGATCTGCTAAATGAAGTAGAAGATGGCAGGAATTCGAGCCACCATGAGAGTTATGTTCACTTTAGCATCTTTAGCTTATGAAAAAGGAAACCACCGGATCCGACTAGTTGATTGTTAGTGAGTCTAGCTAAGGACGTTAATTTAAGCTCTTATTGGGAGGCAACCCAATTCAAAAAAAAAAAAAAAAAGTTAGTGCTACAGCGTGCTGCAACGAAAATTCCGCGATAGCGTGTTACAGCGGGTAAACCGCACCTCTGTGGAAAACCCGCGATGGCACGCGGTAGCGAAATTTCTGTTGCAGCGCATTGCAGTGGAAATTCCACGATAGCTTGTTGTAGCGAAAATTTCGCTACCGCACGTTGCAGCGCACTACAGCAGTTTGCTCCAGCTGTAGAAATTTTATTTTTTTTCTCTCTGTATTGGGAACCATGCAGTTAAAAAGTCATGCAATTTGGGTTCCCCATGCAGTCAAAAGGTGTGGCTGAAAAAGCTGCCTCCCCTTCACATGGATCACCACATTTATGGCGTTTGGAAGACCCATTGACCATACTCTCTTGCCTTAGATTTCCTAGGCTATAAAAAGGAGGCATGGGGGGGGGGGGGGGTCATCCTTGCACCATTCTTAACTCTCCTTCTTCCTCATACTCGTGACCTTTCTAGCTCTCATATCTCACCATGTCTTCCGAAAAGAAAGCCATTCCATGAAGGGAGGTCGAAGCCTCTTCTTCCGAGGGAACCTTTAATAAGAAAAGGTTCTCTTCCGCTGAGGCTGAGCAGCATTTCTATTCAATCACTTCTCAGTGGAAATTAATTATGGAGAGGAGTTTCAGCGGCATCTTACCCATTCTGATTGAACAAGTCACCCCTCGTGGATGGAAGGAAATGGTGACTAAGAGATCCCCATGTACCCTTCTATTGCCTAGGAGATTTACACAAATGTCATTGATGCGTCCAGACAACGGGTCTTCTGCCATGGTAAGGGTGTCACCCTTGGGATTGCTCAAATTAAGAAATTCTATGGGCTCGAGGAGGTACATTCTTGCTCTTACTTTAAGCTTTTGGAATCTCGCCAAGACCCCGTTGACCTTGTGGCAGAACTCGTCCATGATGACACCGAATGGGAAGGAGGATTAGCCAACATTCTTCGTTCTGAATTAACGGATATGAGTAGTGCTTGGATAGTCTTCATTTCTAGCTTTGTCATGCCTACGAGTCACTTAATGGAAGTGACCCGTGCCCGAGCACTCCTCTTGTGCTCGTTAGTTAGGCCGGGCGAGATCCGCATTTTGAACATTATTTTTTAGCAGCTTTGGAAAGCTCTCAAGGGTCCCTACGCTGCATTGGCCTTCAGGTCTTTAATATCAGGGCTGTGCGAGACCCAAGGGGTCAAGATCCTCTCCTCGAATACCATCGTTCCCCCCACGTGCACCCTTAAACCTTCAAATCTGAATATTTTAATTAAGGATTGAATGGAGGATAATCTAATCTCCAAGAATTTAAATAAATGCCTTGAACTAAGTGTGAGGGAAGGCATTAGACTTAAACTATAAAATATGGTGAGTACTCTAAAAAGAGGGAGCTAGGCTCCCGTAGGACTTCATAATCACAAAGATGCATATTGGGGATGAAGAAAAGTGTTTTTTCCTAAAAATGAAAAGAAAAAAATATATATTTAAAAGGGATGATTAAAAATATCTCTTCCAAATAATCAAAATGTGAAAGGATGAAGAAAAATATCTCTTCTTTAATCTTTTCATCTTTGTGATTCATAAGAAGGAGCACATATGGCAAAACTCTTGGAGTCTTTCACCACCTCTCTAGTCTAGGATTCACAATGAACTTTACCCATCACCTAATGTCAAGCATGAAAATCAAATACTTGGAGATTAATTGATTAACCCACTTTATTGCCACAGTTAAGACATTAATATTGCTAAATGTTTCGTTTCATTATTGTTATGCACGTACCTTAACATATATTTATTATAATTGCATTGTTGTGACTATCATTCCTACAAAACAGAAAAAATACCATTTTGAGCTTACTCGAGGACGAGCAAAAATTTAAGTGTGGGGGTGTGATGAATCCATAAATTATATCTAAAATAAAGGAGAATCTCATACATTTCTGATCCTTAAACTGCTCCTAAATTAAACTTTGCTACCTTTTCAGGAAAATGGCTATCCAAAGGAGTCCTGAGACATTTATGCAAAATTCCAATTTTTTTAAAGGAAATCACTGCCACGCGCTGTAGTGGGTCAATTTACGAATTAAGGCGCTATAGCGCGCTGTAGACTAGGATTAGCTAGGTCCTAATATGCTTAATCAAAGTCGACTATAAGAGTTAACTAATAAATCATCACGATCTAATTAATGATTTTAGACGTCCTATACTAGGACCTGGTCAAACTACTAAACTAAAGATTATGGATTAAACACCACGAGATTGGGCTTAATCACATAATCCAAAAAGGTTAAGACATAAGATCTAGGTTTCTGTCTAAAAGTGATCTATTGATCAAGGTATATCCTATTAAGCAAATCAAACTTAATAGGATGAATCTCCTTATCCTATATCTAAAGTTGAAAGATAAAATAATCGAAATAAGTTATAAAAGTCTAGAAACTAATAAAACCAAGGATTCATTTGTTGAATAACCCACTTACCCAATAAATAAAATCTAACTTATGATCTAGCCCTAAACTTAAGAATAATCCTAATATGAGGTGAAAAGATCCTAAAGAAAAGACTTAGAAAATTTTTAAGAGATTTTATTGAGTTGACATAATAAATGATTTTTCTCACTAAAATGGATATAATATAGTTCCAATACTAATTTTAGTAGCTTAGAACATACTCTAGAGGTTAATGACGCTTAACCTAAATTTTGGGCAAAATGACTATTTTGCCCCTAACTAAGGGTCTAAAAAGTCAACTTTTGATTTAAGGCTCTAAATTGAGATTTCTTACTGTCAAATGATTCCTTACTGTCTAATATGAAGATAGATAGTAGGTACACAAAATTTTGAGATCTAATGAATTAGTTACAGTCATTTGAATTTCTAAGGGTAAATAGGTAATTTTCTAAGTTAAGAGGGGGCCAAAAAGCTAACTCTTCCATTTGGTGTCCAAATTCAGTAAACTTAGTGACTATAGCTTCCCTATAGCACCCTAAATACTTTAACAGGAAGTATACCCAAATTGGACTTGAAATGGTCAAGTTATGACCTAACTAAAATTAGGGGTATTTTGGTCATTTCTCCTAATTTTCTAGGATTCAAAATGTAATATTATTTTTTATTATAGTTGGCACTGAAAATTCTAAGGTATTCAACAATTTGCACAATGCATTTTAGGTACAAGATAGGTTTTGATAACTTATTAAAAATGGCAAGGTTTTCAAACTTAATTTTCATATAGAATTTTATGCAATGTTCAATTTTAACTAAAATATCAAAACAGTGAAGTTTTGGTCATTTCAGTCAAAACTGGGCAGTTTACAAAAATCTGGGCAGTTTTCTAGAATTTCTGGGCAATTTGCAAATCTGGGCACCGCAGCGCTGTCGCGCTTAGCGCGCGGTAGCGCCATTGCACTGCGATTATCTGCAGTCCGCTGCAATTCGCTGTGACCCGCTGCAGCGCGCTATGGCGCGCTGTAGCGGTTCATTTTGCAAATCTACTATTCAATTAATTTATTTTCACATTTTCTAAAGTTCTGAATTTCTGCTATAGTCCGCTGCAGTGCTCTACAGCGTGCTGTAGCGGCCCATTTTACAATTTACTGTTCAATTAAATTTAAGGTCGTTTTCCTAAGTTCTGAAATGTCACTGCAGCGCGCGACCGCGCGCTGTAGCGATTCACTTTGCAATTTACTATTCAATTAGTTATATTAACCTTTTTCCCTAAGTTTTTATGCCCGCGACCAACCGCTGCGACCCGCTGCAGCGTGCTACAGCGCGCTGTAGCAGTAGACGGTGATTTCGTCAGGTGCTAAACCCAAGTTGGCCGTTTTTCCAGCTTAATTACTCTTAATCCAGAGAGTTTCATGAGTGGTGCCATATATCAATGGAAAGGTTTTTTTGATACCTTTCCATCGACACCAAAATTGGCATGAACGAATCATCCTAGCTATACTAAAAATATAGATAAATGACAGGGTATACAGAATACAAGAAAAATAGAGCATTTTTCTATGATGTTTTCAAGAGCCTTAATGGCTTCCATACTTAAACATAGATATCTAGAGATGTATTCCAGCATTGTAGCCATATGAAGAAGGCAAAAGAGATGGGTAAAGGGGTACCTTAGTCTTGCAAGGAGTGGAAGAAGGGGAACCTTTGCTTTCTTCAAAGCCTTAGAGGGTGAGCTGAACTCCTTCTTCTTCAACACAAGTGTATCAAGCAATGGAGGGGGAGATGAGAAACTTTCAGCAAAAGAAGAGAGGAGGCTGAGTTCTCTTCTTAAATGAGAGGAAGGAGTTGTAGATTTCATCATTAGCTAGGGAGTAGGCCATTATGAGGCTTAGGGAGAAGGACAAGGAGGGAGGAGAAGCCATTAAATTTTTCAGCCCAAGGCATGGGGTGCCAGCTGAGTTGATGGCCAGCTGAAAATGGGAAATAAAAGAATTGGGAAATTGCAGATAGGGGATCCAAAGATTGCTTATTTATTTTCTTATTTATTTAAAAAAATTCAGATTTTTTAAACGCGCTCCGAAAATCTCAAAAATTCACCCCTAGCTAATTTGGGGGTGAGGAATTCAACGGCGAAGTCGGAATTTGATTCTGACGATTATTTAATTATGCTAATTTTCGAGGTATTTAATTATATTAAAATAATCACGAAAATTTTGACGACTTCCAAACACGTCCAAAACGTCACCCCTAGCTAATTTGGGGGTAACGATCACAACGGCGAAGTCGGATTTCGATTTCGAGGTCAAAATAAATACCTCAATTTTCTAATTAATTAAATATTAAAAATAATCCAAAATATTGGATTGAACTTCGAATTGCCCCAAACCTTTAGGGTTTGGATCTAATGACTCGATGATCTTAATGGAATGATAATTACAATATGATTATGCTAAAATCAACTGGGTAACAACCTTGGGTTGTTAAACTTAATTCTAAAGCTAACATTTTAGGTTCTATTTAATTGTTAGGTTTAGAGTAATCAGATCAGATGATTAAGTCATCTGATCATATCTTATTCTAAGATTATGGGATTTAAATCAAGAATGTTATTAGAGTCAGATCAATTATTAAATATGTTTAGTTATATTATCTCTTTATGCTAGTAGTCTTATTTAGGAGAAAATCTAGGATCCAAAGTTTAGATTGTGATTAATCGATCACATAGATTTATCAATACCTTAACATGTCTAATTCAAATGTTTAAGATTAATACCAAATCAAATGCATTATTTGAATAATATCAATTTCATTATCTTATAGTCAAGTCAATTTAATTAAGGATTTAAGAGTTTGGATCTTAATCAAATAGGTTAGGGTTTAACCTCTTACTCATGCCTAATTAAGATCAAATATTTATTTATAAATCAAATATCAAATCAGTGAATTTGGGATGTATTATTGGTTGTAATCTTAGACCTAGATCAAGTCTTAATAGCTTGTTCAAAGACTTAAGACTTCTTAAGGTTAATAAAGAGGCTTAAGTTCCCAATTTTAGATTTGTTCAATTTATACATCATAAATTTGCATACATGATTTCGATACATCTAACTTATTATTATAAATGATATTAATAGAAAATTTCAAAAAAACAGCAAGTAATTAGTGCTAATCAAACCCTAAATCAATCTAAAAGGATTATCACCTAATTACTAATCTAGCCATCATAATTTCATACAAATTGGCGCATAAGTTCTATTTAATCATACAATTAATCAAAGACTAAGTTTGCTAAGATCCAATATTTATAAACCCTAATTTTCACTAATCATAGTTTAACAGGATTAGGGCATAAATTGAAATACAGAGATTAGAAAAATCAATCACTTAGCACATTCATTTTATTCTTCATAAGGAGACTAATGGCACCCTAAATATGCAATTTGGTTAAGTATAATTGCTAATCAACCCTAATCAAGATCTACAATAATTAGGTAAAATGGGAAATCTAACCATTAGATGTTCAATAATATTTTATATTCAGATCTCTGAGGATTTTTTGATCAATTTCATATATAAAATCATAGGGCTTGGACCAGTGGATTAAAAGTTATTCAATTAATACATTCTGTATTTTTATTTAAATTATTTCCTATAATAGGATTAATTGGATTATTTTCCTTAATGAAAATAAATCCAATTAATCGAATTTAATTAACTGAGCTCAGCCCATTAGCCGAACTGCGCGGTCGACCGAGGCCCGCTCGAGCAACCCGGCACTATCGCGCAGCGCGGGTCATGGGCTGACCCGGCCCGCACAGTGTCGTCATTCCCAACCCCCCTTCCCCGATACCCAGGGAATTAGGGTTGGCTTCCGCAACAAAATCTCGAGCGCTTCGGTCACGTCATGGCCCATAATTGATCCTCACACCATCAATGGGCCAAGATGCTTTGATCAAACCCCTTAGCCCATTGTGAGGTGATCGGGGTAGCCCGGACCTTACTCACCCGAGGAATTTTGCCTCAGAGCTGCTTTGGGGAGACAATTCTCCCCATAGAGGCCAAGTCAGACCCAAGGCTCAATCCATACACCATCAGAGAGGTGAGACGGATTGAAGCCCCTTGGTCTGAGGGCCTGATGTGGGCAGATCATCGGGGCCTTACCAGACCCGTGGCATTGCGTAAGGACTTAGCCCAATCGATTGATTCGATCGATTGGGACTAGATTGGGGCTTAAGTTTGATAGTCTTGGGTTTGTTTCAACAATACACACGATTATGAATCGAAAGGAAGAGGGTATGAGCCCAATTGGCTCAGACAAGCAACTGGGGGTACCTAGTTTTGACAGGAAACTTGCAGACATTGCGGGGGTCAATGCTGAGCTACTCGAGCTTCTTGAGATTTCTTTAAGAGTTCCTGAATGTCAGGAGACTCTTCTATCAACGGTACGTACGTCGAGAATACCTGGGAGAACTCGGCCGATCAGCAATGGTGATTTGAGAAGGAGAGTCCAATTGATCAGCAAGCTTTACCCCGGGGATATTTGAGGCTATTTATAGTCTCGTTGGGAAGTCAGGAAGGTTCCAGATGAATTGGCCCGGGCTGAAGATGCCCAAGAGATCGGGCCATGGCCGAGCTCTCGAATTTTGAATTCGAGCTCAACCAGGTCACGAGGCCTGATCGAGGGTCCTTACCAAGAAGTGAAGGGTCGTAACGGTCTACTAAGGTGGATGCGGGAGTGGGGGACAGGCGCGGCAGGTGGCAGTATGGGGAGATCTTCCCTGTTGGGCACGGGCGAGAGGAAGACGAAGCTCCACAGTAGCGGGAGGGTCCGAAGCCATTTGATTGATCGATCAGAAAAATGCGACGATCCTGATCCTCTCAATCTTAACTGATGGATCCGATTGAATCCGCACCGTAGGATTCATGGGGCACATCCAACGGCCAATCCATGGTTCTGCGAGATCTAATCCTAGCCGTCAATTATTTGAGCACGACAGTTAGATTTATGGGACCCCGCTGTCACGCGACCTGGGCTCCGCAGCAGATCGCCCGTGGTCCGCACAGCAGATCCCGACCGTTGATTTAGTTTTATTGATATATTTGCAATTTAGAAAGATTAGGAACCCTTTTATGCAATTAGACCATTTTAATTAAATGTGAATTATGGTCTAAATGATTTCCAAATTACACCAAACTTTCACCCCTAGCTAATTTGGGGGTGAGGAGTTCAAAAATTAAAATATATTTTAGTTTTAAGATCAAAATATTTTAAGTCTAATCTAGGGCATATAGACTGATCAAAATATCCTCTTTGACTTAGAGAAGTCCAATGGGCTTCAAATCTTCAGGATATGCTGAATTTGATGTTCTATAAGCAATGGTATTAAAGTTAGGGAGTAATTAAACTATATTTCAATAGGGTAATGACTTAGGGTTGTTATAAACTCTCCCACTTAAGAACGATGTCGTCCTCGACATCATCTCAAGAGAGAAGACAAACTTGCAGAAATTTGAAGAATAGAAATACAATTCAGAAGGATAATGGGTACCTGGATTTTTGAAGAAACTGGGATACTTTCATTTCATATCCGCCTCTTTCTCCCAAGTAGATTCTTCTAAAGAGAGATTTCTCCACTGAACCTTTACCATTGGGATCGAGCAAATTCTCAGCTGCTTTTGATCATGAGCTAAGATCTTAATTAGCTCCTCCGCATAAGAAAGATCCGGCTAAAGAGACATCGCTGAAAGTTGAATTAAATGAGATGGGTTGCGAAGACATCTCCGCAAAGAGAAGATGTGGAATACATTAAGGATTGCAGAGAAATCTTCAGGATGCTGCAATCAATAAGCTACAAAACTAATCTTCTCTAGGATTTCAAATGGTGCGACGTAGCAAGGACTTAACTTCCCAGCTACACTAAAATGATACACGCCTTTCATCAGATTGACTTTAAGATACGCAAAATTTCCAACATCGAATTCCAGAGTATGATGATGAGCATCATGTTACTTACTTTGGCGATCTTGAGCTGCTTTGATTCTTTGCTAGATCAGCTGAATCTTACGATTCATTTCTTTAACTAAATTAGAACCATATATCTGAATACTGCATGTTTCAGACCATGCTAATGGAGTACTGTATTTCCTGCCATACAGGGATTCATATGGAGCCATGCCAATACTCGCCTAAAAACTTTTGTTCCATGCGAACTCTACAAGCGGAATATGATCTTCCCAGAAGCCTCTAAAATCCAGAATACAGAGACGAAGAACATCTTCTAAAACTTGATTGACTCTTTCTGTTTATCCATTTGTTTGAGGATGAAAATAGTGCTTATGGCTAGAGTAGTTCCCAAGTCTTGATGCACTGCTTGCCAGAATTTAGAAGTCAAACGGCTGTCTCGATTAGATACGATAAATCTGGGAATTCCACGGAGCCTGATAATTTCCTTAATATACAACTTTGCTAATTTCTCCAAAGAATCGGTTTGATGTATAGGAATAAAATGTGATGATTTGGTTAGTCGATTGATAATGACCCAAATTGAATCTGCACCGAATCTTGATTTAGGTAAACCCATAACAAAATCCATAAAAATATCAAACCACTTCCATTCAAAAATTTCTAGAGGATGAAGAAGTCCTCCAAGCTTTTGGTGTTCGGCTTTAATTAAGTTATAAGCATGACATTTTGCTACAAATTCAGCCACACTTTTCTTCATTCAAAGCCACCAGAATAATTTCTTCAGATCTTGATACATCTTGGTACTGCTAGGATGTACTTGGTAACTAGAATTGTGACTTTCTACTATAATTTCTTGATGCATAGATTTGGGAATCCATAGACGATCTCCCTGATATATTACATTACCTCGAAGCTGAAGATCAAAGCGATGACCACTCTCGATGTCCACTTTAAACTTCAGATAGTCTTCATCCTTGGTTTGAGAGATAGAGACATCACGATGAATTGTAGGTTCAACTGAACTTATGGATATCAGTGTGCTTAGAATAGCACCACACACTGGCCTGATTTTGAGCTTTCAGAATTATTCTTCTAGAGAACTTGACAGTATCATAGAAGATAGAGTAGCATGATGACTAAGTGCATCTGCTATGACATTTGCTTTTCCTGGATGATACTGGATGCTTAAATCATAATCACTTATTAACTCTAGCCATCTTCATTGTTGATAGTTTAGCTCACACTGGATGAAGATGTACTTTAAGCTCTGATAATTGGTGAATATGGAACACTGGATGCCATAAAGATAATGACGCCAGATTTTTAGAGCAAAAATTATGGCTGCTAATTTGAGATCATGAAAAGGATAGTTCTTTTCATGCGGTTTTAACTGACGAGATGCATAGGCTATAACTTTTTCTTCCTGCATTAGCATACATCCCAAACCTATGCCAGATGCATCGGTATAGACTTGGTAGTTAAGACCTTCCTTAGGTAAGGCTAGAACTGGTGCAGAGGAAAGAGCATCTTTTAATGATTGAAATGTTTTCTCACATTCTGAACTCCAGATAAATGGTACTGCTTTCTATGTCAACTTTGTGAGAAGAGATGCAATTTGTGAGAAGCCCTTAACAAATTTTCTATAGTACCCTGCTAGTTCTAAGAAACTCCAGATATCGATCACAAATTTTGGTTGTGACCAATCTTGAACTGCGCTCACTTTATTTAATCAACTTTGATTCCTTGAGAGTCGATGACATGACCCAGAAAAGCGACTGAGTCAAGCCAAAATTCGCATTTGGAATACTTAGCATATATCTCATGGCTTAGGAGCTCTTCTAGTACTAATCGCAGATGGTTCTTGTGATCCGTTTTACTATTTGAATAAATCATAATATCGTTAATGAAGACGATGACGAATTTATCTAAATATTCTTTCAATACACGCTGTATTAAATCCATAAAAATGGATGGCACATTCGTTAAGCCAAAGGACATTACCAAAAATTCATAATGTCCATAGCAGATTCTAAATGCTGCGTTCTCCACATCTAGATCTTTAACTCGCAGTTGATGATATCCCGATCGCAAGTCTATCTTTGAGAAATCATTAGCTTCAGATAACTGATCGAATAAGTCATCGATACGGGGTAGAGGATACTTATTCTTGATGGTTACTTTATTTAATTCCCTATAATCGATCCACATTCTCATCGATCCATCTTTCTTCCTTACAAACAAAATTGGCACTCCCTAAGTAGATGAACTTAGACAAATAAGACCTTTCTCCAATAGTTCTTGAAGTTGCTTGTTCAATTCTTGAAGTTCTTTTGGCGCCATACGATATGAAACTTTTGACAGCGGTTGAGTTCTAGGAATTAATTCAATTGCAAATTCCACTTCTTTAACTGGAGGAAGACTGGGTAGGTCTTCAGGGATAATATCAAGAAATTCACAAACTATACGGTTCTCAAAAATAGGCTTGACTTCTTTCTTCTCTCCCAACATCGTTACGAGATACACATCGCATCCCTTCTTGCCTAGCCTTTCTGCTGTCATTGCAATGATCAGTGACGTTTGGGTGCTAAATCTTCCCACAAATGATTTTGATTTACTTCCACTGCCCAAAGTTATTTTCTTCTTTTGGCAATTAATTGAAGCACCGTGCTGGCTCAACCAATTCATGCCTAGAATTATATCAAAGTTTGCAATTGGCAATACAATTAATTTAGCCCCATAATTTTGTTCACCAATAGGAATATATATGTTGCAGAATTGTTGGGATTACATACGGGCTCCGGAAGGCAACCCGACACTCAACGAGTTAGCTAATTGATAAGTTGTTAGCTTAAGAGTTTTAGCCCAATTTTCTGATATGAAGAATGACTCGTTCCCGTATTGAAAAGGATGTTACATGATTTATTATTTATTGATAAGGTGCCTATGATTAAGATGACTAAATAAGAATAGCTACTCAAACATTTGAAATTGCTGAAATGATAAAGACTGATTACTGAAATAGTAAGAACTGAATTAATTTAAGGCATACCTAAAACCCCATCATTGTGCTTAGGAGCAGAAGCAGGAGTTAACATATACACCCTTGCCGGTGCTGAGGGTTGTTTGTTCTGAGGCCTTTGACCCTGACAATCATAATTCGACTTTTGTGCAAGTACAATTGCTTTAGAATTTGAATTAGTAGCCGACATTATAGCAGGAGCAGGCTCTTGGCTGTTCCTTAGTTCTACACGAAATGCTTGCTTATGCCGGGAGTGATTGATGAGTATACCATCAATTGTGTTCTTCTCATTGCATTCGTAATAGCGGTGGCCGCTACGACCACAAGTAAAACATACACCACCGAAGTGGTACCATTTTTCGTACAAATGCAATCATTTACATTCAAAATTCTAAGGTTGGGGTTGTGTAGTTTCCATGTTATAGACTTTTTCCACCTTATGATAGCCAAAACATTCCTTCTTCGGCTGCATTATTATTGCCTTCCTTTTCTGGTCCAGTTGACCTTGGAATCCTTCTTATAGATGGGCAGCCTCAATTGATTCAATCAGAGTCTTGATCTAACGAGATACTAAGTGGGCTTTAATAGAGTCTCTTAGACCCTTTAGGAAACGGTGGCATCTAGACGCTTTCATTCTAACTAGGTACGGAACGAAATGTGACAATCTCCAAAATTCTTGTTTGTAATCAAACACTGAATTATTGTCTTGTGTGAGATGGAGGAGTTCATCCTCCAAAATTGCTTGAGCTGATGCCGATATGAACGCTTTACGGAATGCTTCCAAGAATATCTCCCAAGGAATGTCCTCTACTTCATAATCAGCAAATTTGTTATTCCGCTCGTTATCCCACCAGTACTCAGCTTCTTCTTAAAATAAATGAGTTACTAGGCAGATGGCTTCAGAGTTAGGGCACTTGATACTGGCTAAGTTCTTCTCAGCCATCTTAAACCAATTAACTGTGTCCATAGGATTTAGTGCTCCATTGAACTTAGGAGTTCAGAGATGAAGGAAACTGAGTAGGATTTTGTCGCTTGTATAATGTGAAGACGATGAGAATCCTGATGGGGTGCAGATTGCTATCTAACAGAGAGGATAAGAGCACATGTTTCTTGCACCTGTTGTGCATTATTATCTATTAAGGCCTTTAATAAACTAGCTATGGGGTTGGACTCCTTAGGTTCGCCTGACAACATGGCCATATTCTTAATTGGAGTTAGAGTAGATGGAGAGCTAAGATTCATTACTGTAAATACAAGTATGAGTTTAGAAACATAAAATTGTACTATAATTTCATTCATTCATTTCTTTCTCAAAAGAGAAGATACATAGATCCACAAAACATATAACTGTGATAAAGAAAATGACATAATAAGATCTCTGAAATCTAATTACAATATTCTACCCAAAAGGCAGCACAGAAGTCATCATATATGACTATGTGGCTCCTCCGAGCTAATCTCTTATATACCCAATACCACCAATGGCCCGCTGAACCCCTCAGTAGGATCTCTACGATCTCCAAGCGATACTCCTCCAGACAGGCTGTCTCTCAAAGTGCGGTAGTAACGCGATCCAACCACTCTCTGGCGAGTGCTGAAAGACTGGTGCCTCCAAAAGATGAATTTATAAGGATTTTATTTAGCACCTCAACTCCTCGAGGTGACACTCCATTGACAACCCTTCCGTAGATCTGGCCATCTCGGAGATCATCTATCCAGTAGTCGTCAAACCTCCAAGGTAGAACCAAAATGCTGACTGCAAGTATTCCATCCTTAAAATAACTCAATTTATAAGTATTTCATTTTATTATTACCTTCAAGTTCATTCAGATCCTAAGATGTCAGTTTTGATATTTAGAGTAGGCATAGTTTCAATCAAGTTATTATGTGTGTTAAAGTCCTCAGGTGTCACTATTCTAGATATAGTCAATCCTTTCCTTTCTGTGGTAACTTAATGAATGTTTGGATGTTTGCTTTTCATTACACTTAGTAACTTTGATCTTGACTTAATGTAGAGACTAGATCACAAGGTAGATAGGAACAAACTCCTTATCTGACACTTTATGATACTTCTCTGATACCAACTGTAGCGCCCCGCCCCTTTGCCACATGCAAAAGGTACAACTTAAATATCAGATCGGCGGCGGGTCGGTGCGCTACTCGGGGAAATGAGCATCTCCTCGAATAGGGTAAAAGACTGAGCCACACTGAAGGCTGCTGACTCGAACCTAAGAGTATGATCGAGAGTCAATACCTAAGATAAGAGTATAGTACTTATCTTAGGTATTAGACTAATAAGTACATAGAGATAAATATGAATATAATATACGTTATCAACATATCAGCATTTCCAGTTTGCTAATCACATCACAATATTAAGTATAGTAGTATAACAGAGTGTGGAAAGTGATTCCTACCATGAGGGGTTAAGATCTTCTTTTAAGGTTAAGGAATCATCTAAGCTCCTACCTCAATGAGTTATACAAAACTCTCCTACCTCAATGTATATTTAAATTTAGGTCCTTAAAATATTTTAAAGATAATCTTATACTGACATACTTAAGATCTCACACTCTTAATTCTAAAGCTAACATTTTAGGTTCTATATAATAGTTAGGCTTAGAGTGATCAGATCAGATGATTAAGTCATCTGATCATATCATATTCTAAGATTATGGGATTTAAATCAAGGATATTATTAGAGTAAGATCAATTATTAAATTAGTTTAGTTATATTATCTCTTTATGCTAGTAATCTTATTTCGGAGAAAATCAAAGATCCAAATTTTAAATTCAGATTAATCGATCACATAGACTTATCAATACCTTAACATGTCTAATTCAAATGCTTAAGATCAATACCAAATCAAATGCGTTATTGGAATAATATCAATTTCATTATCTTATAATCAAGTCAATTTAATTAAGGACTTAAGAGTTTGGATCTTAATCAAATAGGTTAGGGTTTAACCCCTTACTCATGCCTAATTAAGATCAAATATTTATTTATAAATCAAATGTCAAATCAATGAATTTGGGATATATTATTGGTGGCAATCTTAAACCTAGATCAAGTCTTAATAGCTTGATCAAAGTCTTATGACTTCTTAAGGTTAATTAAGAGGTTTAAGTTCCCAATTTTAGATTTGTTCAATTTATACATCATAAATTTGCATACATGATTTCAATACATCTAACTTGCCGTTATAAATCATATTAATAGAAAATTTCAGAAAACAAAAAGTAATTAGTGCTAATCAAACCCTAAATCAATCTAAAAGGATTATTACCTAATTACAAATCTAGCCATCATAATTTCATACAAATTAGCACATAAGTTTTATTTAATCATACAATTAATCAGAGACTAAGTTTGTGATCCAATATCTGCAAACCCTAATTTTTACTAATCATGGTTTAATAAGATTAGGGCATAAATTGAAATACAGAGATCAAAAAAATACATCACCTAGCACATTCATTCTACTCTTCATAAGGAGACTGATGGCATCCTAAACATGCAATTTGGTTAAGTATAATTGCTAATCAACCCTAATCAAGATCTGCAATAATTAGGTAAAAATAGGAAATCATACCATTAGATGTTCAATATTATTTTATATTCAGATCCCTGAGGATTTTCTAATCAATTTCATATATAAAATCATAGGGTTTGGACTAGTGGATTAAACATTATTCAATTAATACATTCTGTATTTTTATTTAAATTATTTCCTATGATTGGATTAATTGGATTATTTTCCTTAAGGAAAATAAATCTAATTAATCGGATTTAATTAACCGGGCTCAGCCCATTAGCCGAACTGCGTGGGTCGACCGGGGCCCGAGGAACCCACCACTGTCATGCAGTGCGGGTCATGGGCTGACCCGGCCCACACAGTGCCATCATCCCCAACCCCCTTTCCCCGATACCTAGGAAATTAGGGTTTGCTTCCACGGCAAAAGATCCCGAGCGCCTCTAATTGATCCTCACACCATCAGTGGGCCAAGACGCTTCAATCAAACCCCTTAGCCTTTTATGAGGTGATCGGGGTAGCCCAGACCTTACTCACCCGAGAGGCTTCACCTTAGAGATACTGTGGGTAAACAATTCTCCCCACAGAGGACATGTCAGACCCAGAGCTCAATCCTTACACCATTAGGGAGGTAAGACGGATCGTAGCCCCCTGGTCTGAGAGCCTGATGTGGGCTAGATCGTCGGGGCCTTACTCGACCCATGGCGTTGCGTAAGGACTTAGCCTGATCGATCAATTTGATCGATCAGGACTAACTTGGAGCTTAAATTCGATAGTCTTGGGAATGTTTCGACAATACACACGATTACGAATCGAAAGCAAGAGGGTCTGAGCCAAATTGGCTTAGACTGAGCAACCAGGGATACCTAGTTTTGACGAGGAACTTGTAGACATTGCGGGGTCAATGCTGAGCTACCCGAGCTTCCTAAAATTTCTTTAAGAGTTCCTGAATGCCAGGAGATTCTTTTATCAGTGGTACGCATGTTGAGAATGCTTGGGAGAGCTCAGCCGATCAGTAATGGCAATTTGAGAAGGAGACTCCAATCAATCAGCAAGCCTTACCCCGGGGATATATGAGGCTATTTATAGTCTCGGAGGGAAGTGAGGAAGGTTCCAGATGAACTGGCCCGGGCTGGAGAGGCCCGAGAGACCGGGCCATGGCCGAGCTCTCGAATTTCTAATTTGAGCTCGACCGGGTCACGATGCCCAATCGGTGGTCCTTTCCAAGAAGGGAAGGGTCGTAATGGACTGCTGAGGTGGATGCGGGAGTGGGGGACAGGCGCGGCAACTAGCAGTACGGGGAGATCTTCCCTGTCGGGTGCGGGAGAGAGGAAGATGAAGCTCCACAATCGCAGGAGGGTCCAGATCCATCTGATTGATCGATCAGAAAAACACGATGGTCCTGATCCTCTGAATCCTAACGGCCAGATCCGATTGAATCCGCGCTGTAGGATTCACGGGACGCATCCAACTGCCAATCCGTGGTTCTGCAGGATCTAATCCTAGCCGTTGATTATTTGAGCATGACGATTAGATTTACGGGACCTGCTGTCGCGCGACCCGAGCTCCGCAGCGGATCGCTCGCGGTCCACATAGCGGGAAGATTTTAGGGATATATTTGCAATTTGGGAAGATTAGGAACCCTTTTATGTAATTAGACCATTTTAATTAAATGTGAATTATGGCCTAAATAATTTCCAAATTGCACCAAACTTTCACCCCTAGTTAATTTAGGGGTGAGGAGTTCAAAAATACAATCAGATTTTAGTTCTGAGATAAAAGTATTTTAGGTCTAATCTAGAGCATCTAGACTGATGTTCAATGGGCTTCAAATCTTCAGGATATGCTCAATCTAATGTTCTATTAGCAATAGTATTAAAGTTAGGAAGTAATTAAACTATATTTCAATAGTGTAACAACTTAGGGTTGTTACACCTCCATTCACCTGCCCCTTTGAGTGCCTCTCCTTCCTCGACGTGTGGCATGCATCGCAGCGGCAAGCTTCGTCAAATACACCGACGGCTTTATCCTCCTCGACTTGGGCAGCCAAGGACAGTCCAGTGCTTCGTCCGAGCCCCTCAACCTAGTGCATCCTCCCTTCAGCGTTTGACAGCAAGGTTCGACCGATCCTTCTCCATCCCATGGAGCTCCTCCATGCGCCTCCCTCTCCTCCATTCGTCGACTCCAGTTATTCACTTCACCCTTATCTCCTTCAATGAAGCTATTCGCATTTTCTTCTTTGTAACTAAGCTTTTTTTGTGAAGAATGTCTGAGTATGTGATATGTTGTCTCCATTTAATCTAATATATCTTTAGCTGCAACTCGCAAGTGATATAATCTGATTTTACAAATATACTTTTCTTACGCTCTTAATCAAATAGCTCAATCTTGCTCATGCATTTTTATTGGCTAGCATTTCATTTCTTTATTGAGTCTTGATAACTATGATTATATGCGATATTGTCTTGTTAAGCAAAACATTTGGCTCCACATTTTCTTCATGGTGTAGGTCTAAGTTGAACTATTAATTGATGTATGAAAGTCGATCATATAGTTCTTGCTGCAGGTCAAAGATCTCATTATTCTATCTTCGTTAATGCATTAATTCATTCTATTCTTCAATAATTTGATTTGTAACCAAATTAGATATAATACCATATTGCATTCATTCCTTGATTCTCTTTTAACAGTAACCAAGTTAGATATAATGGCGTAGTATTTTTTTTTAGAAATTTTCAGATTATACTTACTTGTCTTGTTAAATCAGCTCAGAAAGATAATGCAAATTTTCTTTTAAAATATAATAAATCAGCTCGTCATGATTTTCTTCTTTGGTCGCTCAATTTATTGTGAAGAATGTATGAGAGTAGGCGATATGCTGTCTCCATTCAATCTAATATATATTTAGCTACAACTAGCAAGTGATATAATATGAATTTACAAAAATACTTTTCTTGGGCTCTTAATCGAATAGCTCAATCTGCTCATGCATTTTTATTGGCTAGCATTTTGTTTCTTTATTGAGTCTGGATAACTATGACTATATGTGATATTGTCTTGTTAAGCAAAATATTTGGCTCCACATTTTCTTTCATGGTGTAGATCTAAGTTGAACTATTTGTTGATGTATAAAAGCCGATCATATAGTTCTTGCTGCAGGTCGAAAACCTCATCATTTTGTCTTCCTTGATGCAGCAATTCATTTTATTCTTCAATAATTTGATTTATAGCCAAGTTAGATATAATACCATATTACATTCATTCCTTGATTCTCCTTTTTTTCCTGTAACCAAGCTAGATATAATGGCGTAGTATTTCAAGTTGTTACGGTGACATGACATAATCACATAATTTAATTATGATAGACCTCTTAGATTTTATAAAAAAGATTGAATTGCAGGCATGTACTCTACATCTACGTATAAGTGCATAGTGTAAGGGAAGTTACACTACTTTTTATAAGGTACTTAATGTATTTATGTTCAACTATAAATTTTAGATTTTTTTCTATTATTTCAAATGTTATTCTATATTTTAGTAAATATGGGTTGAACACTCAGAATTTAAATATTAGCATAAAGCTTAATTTTTTCTATCCATCCATGACATTTTCTTAATATATCTAAGTCTTGCACCCAACCTTTTGTATTTACAAAAAGAGCATTCTGACCTTATTTGTTTATTTTTTTTTATATTTGTAGAGAAGAAATTTTAGTTACTGCATGGTTGGGCTGTGCTATATATAAAAATGAAGTAAACATGTGCCCATACTTGTTTATCAGGGCTGGCTACCATTTGTAAAGAATGCAATTTTTTTTTTTTGAATTAGATTAAACTTTTAAGTTTAAATGTGTATAAATACAAACTAAATATTCATGAGCATATGTACTAATGCAACAACTCAGAAGTAAACATACAAAATAAGCAATAAAAATAAATAAAGCTCAATGATGATAGCTTTATTTCAGTATGTACTACTAAAATCGTGGATATTCCTATTTATTTTCAACAGAAGTAAGGACTGATGGTTAGGTGTATTTAGCTAGTTGCTGTGGCAGCCGCCCCTTAATCAACAAAGTTTAAGAGGTGGTCGTCATTAGTACCACGGACATTAAACTAAAAACATATCTGTTATACTAATCAAGGGCTGAGCAAGATCTAATAGGAACATACATATAGTATAACAGTATAAAATAAGTAAAATAAAAGAGGCATCCAGACATAGTTCATATTAATTCATTCACATACAATACATTAAATGCAGAACAGTAAGAATAAGAAAACTTAGTTTACACTTTTAATAAATACAGATCAAGAAGATAGAAATATATCTTCTTCAATATGCTGCACTTTACCTTAACCTGCTAGTAGCTAAATCCTCAAGCGCTGGATCTGACCTATACTCTTGATCTGCCATATGTACATATATGATAGGGCACAGCTAAAAAAAAATTTAATTAGACTTTAATAAGTTTAAGTATAATTTAAGCTAAATATTTTACATGTGTTATTAATGTCACCATTTTAACTTAAATATAACAAAAAGTAACTAAGTAGTAGGAGCAATAAGCATAACAAGAAATAGAGATAGTTATACATATAACATTTATAACGAAACAATAAATGAGGCAAAAGCATACCTCAATAACTAAGCAAGGAATGGGCATATACATATAAATAGTACAGTAAGAAAGAGTACTGAAAGTAAAATATGCTGATGATCATATGATATATGCAGATTAAATAAGTAAACTCGACAGTGATACGTATAATAGCAGCAAAATTCTAACATCCTACTATATATAAGCCGAACAAAGAAATAGCTGACTGAATAAATAATACTGAAACATAGCCAAATATCAAACTGCACATAAATTTTTGTATACTGACTGTCATAATAAAAGACTTGGCCAAACTGGCCCATATATATATATATATATATATATATATATATATATATATATATATATCAATCTGTTCCCATAAACATAACTGAATACACTATGTGACTGAAGAAGCATGCAATATTATACAACATATTTTAGTTGTTTTACTTTTGTTTCTATGGACAACTTCAGAAATAACTGAGGAGTCAAGCACGTCTGCAAGACTATACGGGTCCAAAGCCTAACATACTCTCCTCAATGAGAATGTTAGGCATCCTGATCTCACCTTACCCCTATTCATTGGGAAAATGTGCACCATAATCACCACAAACTGAACATAAAGGCAACTGTTATCTTATTATTCTAAGTTTTCATTTTCATGCACAAGTTCTCTTATATGATATGCACGAGAAATTAGGCACAAAAATACGGAGTGTGTAGCAACAAACTCAAGTAAGCAAGGGACTCTCTAACATGGTGACACTGTCATTATCTAATTTAACTATTCTAACTATTCTAAGTTATACAACTTAGAAGTACGGCCTTATGAGTTGAAGACAATCAGAATTGATCAGGTTCCAATTTAGTTCAATCAAAATCGACTATAATTTAAATTATAAATTATCACATCCTAATTGATGAATTGAGATGTTCTAAGCTAAGATCCGATCAAAATCTACTAAGCTATGGATTATGAATTAAGCACCACAAATTTGGGTTCAATCACATAATCCAAAGGAAAGCTTAAGGTCTATGGTTCAATCTACAAGTGAACTAATGATTAAAGCATATTCTATTAAGTAAAATCAAGTTTAATAGAATGAATCTCTTATTCTTAATCTAAAGTTGAAAGATAAAATAATCAATATATTATTTGCAACTGTTTCCCAACATTTCTTATGACATTAGAATGACTACTAAGATGCAACTAAGATATAGCCAAAGCAATGGCAGGACAAGTTATGTTGCCTTGGACAGCAGCCATTTTGGATGCTTGACAGCCCCTTTGCCTTTCCCAAATGAACTTGGCCACCCCTACCATTCCGCAATAACCGCTCAGAACATTCCTACCACTGGTTGAAGGAAAACCAATGCATAGTATGAGTTGAATGGTATATATGAAATCAAAATTCATTTAGTTCTATCATTTCCTATCTAATTAGAGCTTAAATGCGATACACTAGTTTAATTTATGTGGCTGCCACAGATTGCTGCTAATTCAATCAGTCGCAAGACTGCCCATGCATATAACCACCCTGCTCTTCCCCTACAAAGCTGCAACCTAACCGGCCGCACCTTGCTATAGTTTAATCCCGACCACTACAGCATAACAATGATTGAACATGGAGTAACAGCTTACTCACAGCAATACTAAACTCCTGATATTCCTTAATACTAACTATCTCTATCCCAAAACATCCCTGCATAAACTGT
Organism: Gastrodia elata; assembly: GCA_016760335.1. NCBI lineage: Eukaryota > Viridiplantae > Streptophyta > Magnoliopsida > Asparagales > Orchidaceae > Gastrodia > Gastrodia elata. Next base: position 33,839,865 of record CM028682.1, read on the forward strand.
GATCACTGCAACTTCAGCATTTCAATATCTAACTTGATGCCGTTAGTATGGAAGTGTACAATCTAAACATGATTTCATACACCTGATCAAACTGCAATTTGAAGGAATTCAACACTTATGAACTCAAACATTTTAGGATTCCAGCCGATTATTTTCAAAGGACTTTTGAACTTCTAAGCAACTAGTTCTTCAAGACTCTTCTAAACTCCAATACGCTAAGTTGATCTATTTTCTATCAAAATCATTCATTCCCTCTTCTTAATGTGACTTTAGTTAATTTAAAAAAAAAAATCCCAAGGACCCTTTCTTGCATTAATGCAAATAATCTATTCTTATTGACATCCACTAGATCAACCCGTCTATCAGATCTGGCTTCAATTGAATTGGGTTGAATGTGGTAATCCTTTATATAAGATCTTCCAACCTACATTTCAGATTTGATGGGTTTTACACTAATTGCAGATTAATGCTGTTACCTAGATGCATCTTATTTTATTATTGATCACTTCTTCATCAAAATGCAAGGTACTCGACAAGCAGAAAATTTATGATTAAATCAACTAATTTCAAAGCTCACTTAGGTACCTTAAAATTCAGATTTATATCTAGGCCCAAAAACCCACATCCTTTGGGCATAATTGGCAAATAAATATTATTTCAGCAATTAGCCTTTATTTTATTTCTAATTTTCAGATGGAATGGACCAGGTCGGTCTAGCAATTGACAGTGGTGCAATTAGGATTAAAGTAGAAACCTAAATGATATTACTTATTCATATAGACCATTTAAAATTCTGATGTCATCAACCAACTATTCTACTTCTCAACCAAACATTCAAAATCTTATATTCAATAATTCCTACATTTTCTTCAGAGATTAATTGAAACTTCAATGTAATTCAATGAATGCTATGCAGCTATATGCTAAATACTCTTATTTGCTTATTCTAAAGATGATGTGCCAGAATTTGGCTTATAATGTTTAAATAGATCCTAAGTTAATTTCCCCAGTTCTAATTCACATAGTAGCTTTTGTTTAACTCATTTACCTTCAAGTGAGCCAAGCAAAACAATTTCCTTGATATAAATTCAGAATGAATAACACAAGAACAACCCTTTTGTATTCTGAGGAAGAAAAAGAGATAAATATGAAAATTGTATACGGAACATATTGATAGTTTATTACAGATTCTACTTAAGAGCCTAAGTTCTTTGTACCAATAACATTATCATCAACTTAATCTATTTAGCTCCTTACTCTTGATTTGATCCTTAGTTCCACTCACTAATTGAGCTAACTCCCAAAGAACTGCACGCATCAATTGGCTTAAGTAGTTATCGAAACAGCCGCAGGTTGCTACAGTTTTAATATCCATAGCTTCTCGATCTCACCAATTGAGTATATTTAGGTATTCTTAGTAATTTCAACAATACATCTTTGCTACAATTCCATATGCAGCACCCGAAAACAGAACTATGGTGGGACAAATTTCTATGATGCAATTAGGTTCTTGAACTTGATTTCTAATAATAAACTCAACATTATATAAAAAAAAATTCCAAAGATTCAAATTTTTATTCGCATTTAGGATCGAGACTCTAAGAGGACTAATAGATCTCAATTCACAAACACATTCATTTTTATCTTAAAACGCATTCCATGTATCTTAACACCAATCCAATATTTGTGATCGAGGCATAAACAAAAGAGAAGTTGCATGGCCTTTTGTTTTCAATATGATGGATAAGCGTACTGTTATTTTATGGGCTACTGCTATCAAATCTTCTCACAGAAAAATTTCATTAGGACAAATCACTCGGTATTTTTTTTTTTTTTTATTACCTATGAATGGAACCCTTCCATAATCCATGGTCCTCTAAGTTAATTTCAAAAACATAGGTATGTCTTTTAAGCAATGAGGCTGCTCCAAAACACAACCTTAGAACACTGATTTGAACATCCCATATTTGAGTATCTTAAACTTCTAAATTATAATGTTAGGAATTAGAATTCCATTAGAAACAGAGTTTTATAATTCGTATAATATTAAGGTCGATAGCCCGCCAAAAGAGAATTTCATTGGATTATTGATTAATATTGAAGAAACAAATACAAATGCAGTTTCTATAAGTTCATCTGCAGCCAAATTCACAAATTCTGTATTTGTCATTTTCTCCTCTATTACTGGTAATATACTTATTAACTCAGAGATACCCTTAGGTTTAATTCATAACTTCCCCATCTTATCTCAACAATTGATCAAGTGCTTCGCTATGTAAGAACATCTTTACTAAATCCACACATCCTTAAGGAAACCCAAAAATCCAGATAATAATGCATGACAAGTTTGCAAGTTAAATCTAGAGTCCTACATTATGTTGTTTTCCACACTGATTGGGTCAAATTTAATAATCACAATTCATTTGACATTTTTAAGTTGGAAGTGAATTTAGTGATAACCTAATGAAATGAATCATCAGAATAAATGGAGTGGTTGGAATGGTTAAGTACATCATTGCATGTGTCACTTTATTCTTCCAACATATTTTATTTTTTTAACACCTTTAAGAGTGACTCTTTTCTAAGTCCTATAAGATTTATGTTGCTTTCTCATGATGTTCTCATCATTCTAACATTCCAGTGTTGTATTGAATGAACTGTGGATTCCAATACTACTATACTCATGTTTCCCTAATCATGCTCAATATAAGAACAAACCATTAGGTAGATAGAAGCATAGCCTCTATCTGATACCCTATGGATCTCTCTGATACCAACTGTGACGACCGCCCCTTAATCAACTAAGTTTAAGAGGTGGTCATCATTAGTACCATGGATATTAAACTAAAAACATATCCGTGATACTAATCAAGAGCTGAGCAAGATCTAATAGGAACATACATATAGTATAGCAGTGCAAAATAGGTAAAATTAAAGAGGCATCCAGACACAGTCCACATTAATTCATTCACATACAATACATTAAATGCAGAACAGTAAGAATAAGAAAACTTAGTAATACACTTTTAATAAATGCAGACCAAGAAGATGGAAGTATATCTCCTTTAATGTGCTGCACTTTACCTTAACCTGCTAGTAGCTAAATCCTCAAGCGCTGGATCTGACCTATACTCCTGATCTGCCATATGTACATATATGACAGGGCACAGCCAAAAAAAAAATCTGATTAGACTTTAATAAGTCTAAGTACAATTTAAGCTAAATATTTTACATGCGTTATTAATGTCACCATTTTAACTTAAGCACAACAAAAAGTAACTAAGCAGTAGGAGCAGTAAGCGTAACAAGAAATAGGGATAGTTAGAAATATAACATTTATAACTAAATAATAAATGAGGCAAAAGTATACCTCAATAACTAAGCAAGGAATTGGCATATACATATAAATAGTGCAGTAAGTAAGAGTACTGAAAGTAAAATCTAATTCTAAACATGATGATGATCATATGATATATGCATATTAAATAAGTAAACTTGACAGTGATATGTATAATAGTAGCAAAATTCTAACATCCTACTGTATATAAGCTGAACAAAGAAATAGCTGACTTAATAAACAATATTGAAACATAGCCAAATATCAAACTGCACATGAATTTTTGTATACTGACTGTCATATCAGAAAACATGGCCAAATTGGCCCATATTTACATATATATCAATTTGTTCCCATAAATATAACTGAATACAGTGTGTGACTGAAGAGACAGGCAATACTATGCAACATATTTTAGTTGTCTTACTTTTGTTTCTATGGACAACTTCAAAAACAACTGAGGAGTCAAGCACGTCTGCAAGACTATACGGGTCCCAAGCCTAACACACTCTCCTCAATGAGAATGTTAGGCATCCTGATCTCACCTTACCCCTGTCCATCGGGGCAAATGTGCACCATAATCACCACGAACTAAACCCAAAGGCAACTGTTATCCTATTACTCTAAGTTTTCATTTTCATGCACAAGTTTTCTTATATGATATGCACGAGGAATTAGGCACAAAAACACGGAGTGCATAGCAACAAAATCAAGTAAGCAAGAGACTCTTTAACATGGTGACACTGTTGTTATCTAATTTAATTATTCTAACTATTCTAAGTTATACAACTTAGAAGCACGGCCTTATGAGTTAAAAATAATCAAAACTGATCAAGTTCCAATTTAGTTCAATCAAAATCGACTATAATTTAAATAATAAATCATCACATCCTAATTGATGAATTGAGACATTCTAACCTAAGATCCGATCAAGATCTACTAAGCTATGGATTATGAATTAAACACCACAAATTTGGGTTCAATCACATAATCCAAATGTAAGCTTAAGGTCTATAGTTCAATCTACAAGTGAACTGATGATTAAGGCATATTCTATTAAGTAAAATTAAGCTTAATAGAATGAATCTCTTATTATTAATCTAAAATTGAAAGATAAAATAATCAAAATAAAATTATGAAAATCTAGAAACTAATAAAACTAAGGTTCCATTCATCGAATAAATCACTTATTCAATGAATGAAGTCTAACCTAGTGTCTATTCCTAATCTTAAGGAACATATCCTAAGGTGAAGTGAAGATCCTAAGGGAGTGCTTTAGTTTTGACTCTAGGTTCCAATTCGTGTCCGCATAATTTACAATTTTCAACCAAGGTAATGATTACTACTTAGTTATCAAGAGTTCCTATACCCTAATGTCATGGTTTTCAAATAACAACAAATCCTAATGATGCTAAGATCTATGCAAGTGATGTACACAATGTACATAGAGCTCAAGATAATAACATACTTAAAAGAATACAGAACTCAATAAAGTTCTAAGTACGAAACGTACCTTTAATGTGATTTGAACTTGGAGCTTGACGATTGATTGGAGTGAGATGAGACAGTATTCATAGCACCTGCATTATTTAAGTAAGACAGCCGAATGATGACTACTTACAAGTGTTGCTTACTTTTGCTTAGAATGGGTTCTATTTAATTCATTTCCCATAACTTAAAGATAAGAGATTAACTATAGCATACTTTAGAATGACTTGTTAAATGAAACATATCTTCTTAGTAGGAGACATAGTAGTCATTCCTATAGATGGATTAAGAGATTATTATGTCGTCCAAACATTTTAGATTATTAGCATCATTATCGTTAGACGTGTATAAAAGGTTTAAGGCAACTTATGAATTAAAGCTTGAGAAAGTAATGAATATTACTAGATGGTAAGGAAAAATCTCAAAAGATATAGCGAATGGTTTCAAACAAGCCATGACTTAATTTGAATTAAGAGCAAACAAAAGATGAATAACTTATGATTAAGCCAAAGATGACATTCATAAGGATCAGAATCTGAAGTTGTATGCGTGGCCGCAAAAAAAGAATTATTAGCCAAGATACAACCCAATGGTAACTCTTTTGATAAGTGATGCTAACTTTAGACTAGCATGATTTCTATCCATTTCATTCAATATAAACTCCAAGAATAAAAGATTAAACTATAGCATGCAAGAGAAGGATTTACGAGATAAAATATACTAGGTATATAAGAGTGATAATAATCATCCTAATAGAGAATTTATGCAACTACATTTGAACATCATTCTTTATAATCTGATTGAGATGAAATCACCACCATCAGTAAATTACATTCTCCATACAATCACTACATTATTGTTGTTCCTACTAATTTCTAAAAAAAATAATTCATAATTATCATTATTGAGATTTCATAATTAGTTGATAGTATTTTTAAACTATGCTTAACAAGAAATATTAATAATACTAGAATAAATAATGTTTAATTACGATTTGCTAATAAATTAAATATTTATTCATCAATTTTAATTGATTAATAATCCTCTGAGTGTGTTAATAATGAAGATATTTAATTGCTTGAACATTATCTCTAAAGTTACTAATTCTCATATTACACATAAGAAAAATAAAAGAAGGGCAGCATGCATATGGATTTATAAGGATATTGGTTAACAACCTAAACAAGTGTTAAATATTGATTATATGAGCAAATTAAGGAAATTGCACTCAAACCTTAGGTACAAATTTTTACACTTTTACTGAAATTTAATTAATCCCATAATTGAAGTTAATACGAGCTTGACCAATAATACCATGAGTGGTGCATAGCCTAACTTAAATTGATTACAAATCGGATAAAGCACATATAGGATGACTTACTCAATATTGCTATTAATAACAATATAATCTATGCTATTATTATGATATTTATTTGATATCACTTATGCATGCATTTGATGTTAATTGCAAGGGATAATTGAATCTAATGAACTCAGATTTTTCATTCAAGCATCAAAAATAAATCAAGAACTTTAAACTTTTAATCACAACCAACATTATTCTTAAGTGTAGATTTGTACCTCCAAAGCGTCAAAGGAAGGATCAATTGATGGGGTGCTGTCCGATCATGGAGGATAAGGAGAGGGTTCGGCCATGGAAAGGAGCAAGAGGATTCGGCCAAGAGAAGGAGAAGAAGTGCTCGGCCATGGAAGGAGGAGTGCTCGGCCATGGAAGGAGGGCTGCTGCTCGTCCATGAAAGATGAGAGCTTCTCGAGCTTGGTCATGAAGGATGAAGGCTGCTGCTCGACCATGGAAGGCGGACTGCTCGAGCTCGGCCAAGAGGTGGAAGGAACTTCTCGGCTCCAAGCGAGAGGGAGGAGGAGGCTTTGCGTGCGAAGGAGAGGGGAGGGTTTCGGTTCCCATGGGGATGAGAAGGAGTTTTGTCGGCTGGAGGAAATTGAATTTTCAGAACTCTACTTTAGGTTAGAATGCTTTAAATTAAGATGCAAAAAAACTGAACTGTATCGCAGCCATCGAATCAAAATCTGATGGCTGCAAATTCTCAAGCCTTGATCTATAGTCAATTGTATTTTAAAAATTACAAACTTAGTATCAAAACGACCATCTCAATGAGACGAACGCAAGCGTCTAAAAATTTTTGAATTTGAATGAGTATTTTATTTTATATTAATATTTAAGTGAAAAACTTCAAAAATTCACTACAATTAATTCGGAGCCCAAAATATTACGAAACTTAAAACATAGTGTTCTCTTATAATGCTTAACTCATATATACAAAAATTTTTAAAATCCAACTCTTATTTTATCTATAATCAACTCCGGAAGTTTAAGCTTTCCGAATTTATTTAGAACGATCCGAAATTCAGATCGCGCTCAAATTTTGGTAGAGGGATCCCCTTGATACGATTCATTTGAGGATATTTTTTATTTAATTTTTATTTAACTAAAATTGAAGTTCCAATTTTGACTTACTCCTCCTAAATTTAGGATTAATTACTCCAGTAACAACCTCGGGTTGTTACAATTGCACCCCTATAAATACTTAAATAATCATGTGATAATCAATTTCTACTCACATATTTAAATTCTCTTATTTTATGATACTTAAAAAATTAAACCTTTTTATGATAATAAATGCTTAACTTTGATTAAATAGAAGCATATGAAGTGGAATAAGATTTTGCCTATCAATACTTCATACAACCATCCAAGTCATGGTGATTATAATGGTGTCTTTTAATTATTATTTATTACCCATATTTTATAACTATTCAAGTCAATAATTATTATAAATATTAAGAAGTGAATAGTAATGAGCAAAGTGAATAGTAGTGAGCAAAATGAATAAAAATGAGCGAATTGAATAGTAACAAATTTACGAGTTGAACAGTAGCTTTTCTTTTATGCAATAGCAATTAAGCTTCATGGTGTGAGATTCATCTCACACCATGCCTTCCTTAAATCTTCTAGTCATTCAATTAAGCTTCCAAATCAAGAATAGTTAGGGTTCGTGCTTGAGTGTTCATCTTAGTTGCTTAAGATCTCTTTCCTTATGAATTAGGAATAGGACTTAGGTTAGATTTCATTTATTAAGTAAAATAGGTTACTCAATGAATAATAACTTGGTTTTTGTAGTTTCTAGATTTTCATAGTTTGTTGTGATTATTTGATCTTTTAACTTTAGACTTAAGATTAGAGATCCATCTTATTAAGTATGACCTTACTTAATAGGATTTGCTTTAACTTTTAATCTATGAGATTAGATGCTAAACCTTATATTCATAGACTTTTCCTTTTTGATTATGTGTTTAACTCCAATTCGTGGTATTAATTTATAATCCCTAGTTATTAGATTTTGATCAGATCTTAGTCTAGAATGTCTAAGCTAATCAAATAGGTTATGATGATTTCTAATTTAAGTTACAAAGTCGACATTGATTTAATCATAATAGGCCCTAGCTAATCCTAATATTTTGTAATCTACAATGTCGTGTTTCTAAGTTACACTTGATAGTAGGAATTGGAGATCCTGAACTTGTGTAACTTAGAATAGTTAGAATAGTTTAATTAGACAACGACAGTGTCACCATGTGTAGTTGAGTCACTCGCTTACTACTTGATTTCTTGATCTACACATCTTCTTATATTTTGTGCTTAATTCCTTAGACATGTCTTAGAAGAAAACTTTGTGTATGAAATGAAAACATAGAATAATTAGGATAACAATTGCCTTAGATTCAGTTATATTCTGGTAGGTTCTAGTGCACAATTACCCTAATTGACAGGGGTAAGGAGTAATAAGGATGCTTAACATTATTCATTGAGGAGTGTGCGTTAAGCTTGGAACCCGTCTAGTCTTGCAGATGTACTTGACTCCTCAGCTATTTCTGGATGTGTCCACAGAAATAAAAAAAATAACTAAAATATTCTACATTTGTATTTACTGCCTCTTTAGTTCAACTATTCTGTTTTGTCTACCCTTGCCTAAATAGGCTTTGGAAACTTCTGTATGGGCCCGATTGGCCAATTTTTTGATATAGCAGTTGTACATACCAGTTTCTGTTTCAATTTACTGCTTATTATGTTAATAATGCATGTTATTTTAGTAAGTTGTACTTTTGCTTACCTGCTCACTAGTACATATTTATAGGATGCTAGATTTTGCTGATTATTATATGTACCACTTTCAGATTACTATTTTAAATTAGCATATGTCACATAATCATCAGTATGTTTAGGATTAGACTTTTCTTTCAGTGCATTTACTTACTGTATTATACATGTATGCCTATCCTTGCTTAGTTTGCTTTGAGGCATGTCTTTTTGCCTCAAACCTTGCTTAGTTATAAATGTTTTATTTATAACTTATCCGGCTTCTTGTATGCTTACTGCTCCTATGCTTGATAGTTGTTTTGGTTTTTTATATGTAAATGGTGACATTAATAATTCATGTAAGATATTCAACCAAAAATGTACTTTAACAATTGTCTAATAAGTTTTTTCTTTTGTTAGCTAGAGCCCTGGCATTATAAAATCGATAATATCATAATCTGATCAGTTGAAGGATCCGATACCTACAGTAGAGCCACTTCAGGAGGAGCCTTAGTCCAGAGTTGAAGAATTTTAATTTGTCTTTTTCTTTAGTAAGGATGAGCAATACTTTTCTTTCATTTAAGTTTATTTAAAGTTGATAAAATAATTCAGATATTGTATTTTATTTTACTACACTATTTTATTCTGAGTTGTATATCATATATGTATTATAATGGAACTGGATGTATTATTTTGCCTTTCTTGCTTCTGCGCTCTAAGATATTATTTACTTAGTGATTAATTTTCTTTGCTTATATCTTGAGCATATCCTTCCCTTATTAGTGGATTTGGAATTATACCTAATCTAATGATAAGTGAGTGATTTGCTAGAGTGGTACACCTCCCTTAGTCTAATGATTATGGACTTAGGGGTGGGGCACCACAGTTAGTATCAGAGAACTCCATAAGGTGTCAGATTGGAATTTGCATTCCTCTCTACCTAATGGATTGTTCATCTGCCTTTCAGTCACTAACTAGATACTTGAATTACATCCTTAGTATCATAATCATATGCTCAAAATAAAAGGCATAAAATAAAAAATGCTTTCATAATAATACAACTTAAGTAAGAAGGAACCTAAGATGAATGAGTAACTAACTAACCTAAATTAAACCTTCATAGAACTTATAAGATCAAAGAAATTGAAATGTTAGGCATTGATTCCCATATTAAGAAAACTAAATTACTATATGAGTTCAATCTTCAAATAAATTTTCTACCACTCTTAAGCAGTTCCCTTCCACTCTATAAATTGTGTCTTTCTTGGTGTGATAATAGTGCAACCTACTTTTATAAATCATTAAGGCTAATGGTATTCCCCCTAAAAGTTAGGATGTACATTGTTTCCAAATCCAGTGGAAGTGAATCCTGAATGTTCATCTTCCACCCATCTTGCATCCCACAGTTCTTATGGAGAGATCGATGCTCTGTTCGAACTATTAGAGCTTTAGTAGATATTTATCTAAAGTAAAAATATTAAATTGAAAGACCATCTGTTGTTTAAGGCCACCAAACTCTTCACTAGTGTGAATGACTTCTATATCTTAGTATCTCTCTCAAAACTCATTATCAGCTCTCTACTAAGTGTTGCATAGCCTTATTCATTTAGGAATCATCATTTGGAACCTCAACTCTTCTTCAAGCAACTTGGAGATACATAATCTCTTATGAATTGAGTTCTGACTTATAATAATAATTCCTCTGCTGAGTAGCGACCTACCCAATTGGGTAAATGATCTCCCACTCCTTAGATTAACTGAATTATTGTGTCCATCATTATGCAAGTCACAATTGTGACTTAAAATGCTATCTTAGCACTCTCTTAGATTTCCATCACATCATCCCATTGGAGTGAGTGTCTCCATTTATTTTTGGAGTGGAGAATTGTCACCATAGAACCTTAGCTGATCAAGTCATAGTTTATGACTCGATATTAGCCATATGATTCATATCCTAGCATATCATTTTGATTTGGATGAGGAACCCATCGTCTTGATTCATTGTAGATTCTTCCAATTCTTCAGCATTGAGTCATGATTTGTGACTTAATGCGTTGAATTTCCCTTTTTCTTGGAGGTTAATTATTCAAGTTGGATAAACACCCTCTCTATCTTAATATTATTCCCCAGGCAAGGATGAGTACCTGTTAATGGTAGAAACCTTAAAATGAATTAACCTGATGGTTAGTTTTCCCAAGTCCCTCTAAATGTTGGGATACATCATGGCTAGATTATTCTAGCTTATGTTTGTAAACTCACAAGTATAGATTATAGTAAAGCCTGCCTCATTAGACTTGGTCTAACGATGGTATATTAGCTAGCCTTAGCTATAGAATCCTTTCTAAGTCAAAGAATATTTGTTCTTTGAAAATAACCTCCCTTTAAGTTGTCGAGCGCTTGAATTCTAATTTTGGGATTAGACTTCTTAGATACCCTTAGGAACCCTTCTTAATTAAGTCACTTGTGGTGGCTTAATGAGATAGCCTTATACCTTTCTTTGTCCATCTCAATGGAATGCTAATTCTTTATGGGGCCCCTGTACTGACAGTAGGGAGTACGGTGCTCCATCTGTGGCAAATCCCCAACTTAAGTAAAATCAGGTAAAACCCAACTTACCTTAAGTTCAGGACTTGTCACCTGAATATTATGAACATCCATTAATACATATGTATATCAAAGTGGTGAAAGCATAAAAGTGTAAAGTAACATCCACAAGCACAACATAGTAGAAGAGAAAGGAACAAAATAGTAACTCATCACAAGTGCAGAAAAGTAAAATGCATCTAGAATTTAATTATTACAAACTGAATTAAATAAAAATATAAAATTCTCTCAATCTCACTAAAAGAAAATGCAAAGAGCCTATCTAAGCTGCAGAATGATCCTCCTCCTGAACTGGCTCCTCTCCTGCAGCACTGCCCATGAACAAGTTTGAATCTGACATTTATCGGTATCACAAATGCTAGAGCCCCAGCCAACAAAATAAAAAGGTTATAGTTAGATAAATGTCTAAGTACATTTTAAGCTATCTAAATGAACTGATTAATTAAAGATATCACATTTAATTAATCTAACATACAAGCAATTATGGGGTGCAACAATCTATACAAAAAATGGGATAACTATAAACTATCCATTTATAGCAATCAACAAGTATGTGAAATAACATACAAAATATGAAATTAAGCACGGTGAAGCTAAAAGCAAAAGTAACTGCAACTATAATAATAAATCTGATCCTAACATGATTATGATCACATTAAAATATGCTGAGTATAAAAGAACACAAGTACTGAATATAACAAGAAATTCTAACATTCTAAACATGCCAATATATATAGCTAATTCATAAGAGTATACATACAACATGCAGATTAATATGAAAAGGAAAGACCACTAAAATATGTGGCAAAAGCAAAATAATCAATGCACCATAAAGCCACTAAGACATGTGGCAAAGCAAGCCAGTACTGCAAGTGAGGCCACTGAAGCATGTGGTAAAGCAAAAAAAAATAAGACTAAAAACTAATCTAGAGTAGCAGTAAGCCTAAGACATAGTACTACCATACCAGACAATAGGCCATACAGGGCCTCTGAACTGAGAGTTCAACTATAACAATCCTAGACATCTGATATGCTAGGCCTGAGTTGAACTCATATAATAAGTCTATAACCATCCTAGACATCCAATACGCTAGGCCTGAGACTATTCTATAACAATACAAGAACTGAAGAGATAGACTAAGCTAAAACATACTCTACTAACTGAAAGCACTGCAAGAACTAGATGAATGATATTCTTTACAAATACTAACTTAGGATGCATCATTCATATCCTAAGTTCTCCTATTATGCTCAAGAAATAAGGCTCAATATCCAAGGTATGCCAAGCTATCAAGTCAAAGTATGCAAGAGACTCAATCTAGACTTATGTGATATCTGTTGTTATCTAATTTATCCAATCTAACTATTCTGAGAAGATACAAGCTTAGGATCTCCAATATCCAGCTATCTAGTAAAAATCTCAGATTTACGATCTTAAAGTTAATATTAGAACTTAACAAGTTCTAATCCCAAATCATATGATGACTATAAGATTTAAACAAATGAATTACGACATAATTATTAATACTTTTCTCTCTTACCCAAATCTTGATTAAGTAAATCAAGATTAAGGATTTTGGACTTAAACTCCACCTTGGTGTTCAAATCCTAAATCCAAGGTGATGTCCTAATAAGGATCTATGGTTCTTACTTAATTCCTAAGTTAAGAATAAGGAATCCTATAAGCTGAAGAATCTAGGAACTAAGAAATTAGTGAAAGGCTACTCTACTTATTATAAGCTAAAATAATCAATTAAGAACTTGAGAATCTAAGATTTATATTCAACCTCTAGGATAATTTCATTATCCTATAGATTGAATCAATCTTATACCCACATGGAAGGCTTCAAAAGATTTAGACAATAAATCATTTAAGGAATTTCAATTGGAGATAGTTTAATTCAAGTAGAAGATCTAAAGTCCAAGATCTAAGATCTAAGATTTGATCACTTTAGACTTAAATTAGGTTTTTAACTTAGACTTTCTAAATGTGTTTCTTTTAAAATTTAAGCTCATAAGCTAACTTAATTGAACTTATTAAATTGAGATTTAACATCTAAAATTATTAGATTCAATTATTAAGGCAAAGTGACTCCTTTATGATCACTTAAGATCTAAGTGTCTTAATTAAGGCTAAATGATGATTTCTTAACTTAACATCCATATTATTAACATCATTAGTCTAAGACTTTAGTAGTACATTAATAATTTAACTAAGGGTAACTTATTGAATTTTTCAATATTTAAGGGGCACTTAAGCATATTTTGGTCAAAATGACTAAAATACCCTTCTTAAGGCTAAAAATGGAGTTTTATGGTTTGATTATCTAAATTGATTCTAATATATTTTAATGAGTTCAAAAATAGTTAATGAAGTGGGAAATACCCTTATCTTAGGTTTTGACAACCTACTTATTCTAATTAGCACTAATCACCTTTTTAGGCCATTTAAAGTGATTAAGAATTTTAGGGCATTCTAGGATGATCTATTTGCATTTATAGGTTCTATCATACTTAAGAAAGCATTAAGAACTTATTTTATCAAGATCAGAGGTTCAATTAGGGTTTAACTCACTAATTATTAATTAGGGTAATTAAGGAGTGATTAGGAAAATTAAATAATTTAAATTAGTTTTAAGGGTCTATAATTATTCTCTAGAGTTATATGAGTAATCAAAGCCCTTAATTTCCATAATTAGGTATTTATTTAATTTAAAATGATTTAGTTAAGAACAAAAAAGAATTGGGCAATTATTTTAAGTCCAACCATTGGATCTATAATTTTATTTTATATTCAGATTCCTTGTATTTTTTTGATTCAAATGGTATATTGGATCATACATTTGGATCAGTATAACTAAAGTTATTTAAGTTTCTAATTTAAATTAAAACTATAGAATTTAGTTTCTAATTTAATTTCCTTAAGGAATTTAAATTCATAAATTCTTATTTATCCTGTCGGCCCGAAATAAAAAGGCGCGGGTCGGGGTTGGCACGACCCAAAATCCATCGTCTTCTTCGCGGAGAGGCGCCCAATGTTTGAACCCTAGGGTTCGCTTCCAGAGTCAAATTATCCATGCTCCGGCCACACCGCGCTCTGATCTTGATGGCTACACCATCCCCGACCCCAAACACATTGAATGGACAGTGAAGCCCCATCAGGGAGGCGCCGGATCGCTGGAGTGCTACTTGGTTGAGGCGTCTCCTAAGGCACACCTGTGAGGAGGGAATTCTCCTCACAGAAGCCATGCTATGAGCCCGCATCTATCCCTACACGTTCAGGGACCTAAGGAGAAGCGATAGGGCAAGTTGAGAGGTTCTTGGATGGTCTGGATCAATGGGGTGCTACTCGTGGTCTGGGAAGGACTAAAGCTCTTAATGGGTTGATCGGTTCTCAGTTGAATCGATCGATCCTATCGAGCCTAACCTTCGATACTAGTCTACAATTATTGACGAGAGGTTCCAGCACTAATTAGATGGCTAAATGCTCGAGGGAATATCGTATTTGGCGAGCCAGAGATTCGTCTGGCAGTGCACGCTCAGACAGTAAATTCACCATCTGGTCCACTGCCAGGCTTCACCCGAAGACTCGAACATCTACTAAGGAGCTAGGGAGATGTCCTTACGCAGCATCTAAGGCTTGATTAAGTGCAAATCAAGTTGAATCCATCTCGATAGAAGGATCGGATGGAGGCTGTACCTGAAGATGGGGAACGGCTGTGACATAGGAAATGTAGGCTGCTCAGGTCGCTTGTGATGACTGCCAAGGCTCTAGCAAGGGGGTCTGAATGCCAGACCTTGCCCTCGATCAGCTGTACGCAGCAGTCCAGTCGCCAGGATCCTAGAGCTCCAGAAACTTCAGCTGGGAGAATTAGTAAGTCTCAGTGAGCAAAAGGGGTTCACTGAGATGCGTTGAGGGTTTTTATAGGCAAAAGGGAGGTCTAAGGGTGGACACCATTGCTAGAGGCCATGTTTCAAGCTCAGATAGGGGCGGAGCCACGAACCTCCACAATTGGGGCTAGCAGGGCCTTGTGACCCGATGAGCTTTGTCCTACCAAAACTGGGAAGATCTTAACGGTCGGGAGGACGTGGTAAAGGGAGTGAGAGACAGGGTCAATGTGGACGGTATGAGCAAATTTTCACTGTCAGGTCAGGGATCTCTCTGGGATGAAGGTGAACGGGGCGGGGTGTTTAGTAGCCGTCTGATGGCGAAGACGTTGGAAATGGACAGCCTGATGCCGATACTAATTAACGAAAATGCGGATTGAATCCTGAACGTCGGATGGAAGATGCTGATCAAGCGTCTGAGATCAGATCACAGGGAGAGGTAGCGCAATCCGTTGGATTACACGCTGAGCTGTGTGCTAATGCAGCGAGTGGCTTAACTCGGTGCGCCACTGTCAGGACCCCGCAGCGGATCTGCCGCAGTCCCGACAGCAAATCCTGGCTTATTTTAATTAAATAATTTAATTTAAAAATAATAAAATCAATTAAATATTACCTAATTAATCCTAATTATTCTAAATCCAATCTAGGACTAAATGAGCTCCAAAAATTCTAAAAAATTCACCCTTAGCTAATTAGGGTATGAGGAATTCAAAAATGAAATTAGATTTTAATTTAAAGATCAATTTAATTTAGGTATTTTCTAAGGCTTAAAAATAGCCAAAAATACTAAAATTCTTGATTCAGCTTCGATTGATTCCAAACTTCTTGGGTTAGGTTTAATTGACCCATAGAGTCTATGGGAATCAAAATCAAAGATTGGTTTAGCTTAATTAATCCAGATCTAGCCAGGGTAACAACTAGGGTTGTTACATTCTCTTTTCTTTAATCTTCCTTAAGTGATAAGTGTCACTTAATTGTAGTATTTGGGTTGCAAAAGATCTTAATCCCATGGAATAAGAAATTCTCCTTCTTGAGTAGCTTAAGTTTAACACTTAAATATGTGCCTAGGTCATGATATGACTCAAGCATTATTAGTCATTCCCTTGGAATAAACTCTCCTTTAGACTAGGTTGAGTTTAACCTTTAAGTCTTTAATGATCTGAGCCACATCTGTGACTCAAATATTAGCATCTAGTTCTAGAGCCTTTGACCTAAGTCGTACATTATGAATTATGGTTGTAGTATAGGTTCCTATTAAGCTTCCTGGCACTTATCCATATGAAGGAGTGAGTTCCTTACCTTAGCCAAGCCATAGTTCATGGCTTGTGTTAATGATCTTTTTGGTAAACTCTTGAATCTTTGGTATTAAGTCATCATGTATGACTTAATATCTTAAAATTCTCCTAAACCTTAAGGCTGTATATCCTAATTAGATATGAATCCTTTTGCCTTAGTAGAACCCTTAGTGAGAGGTGATTGTCTCTTGCTAGTTTAAAATCCAGTTTGGGCTAATTCATATAATTAGCTTGATCCCTTTCTCTTAATGGAAATTAATAGCAAATCCCTTGGCTCATTATTAGATTTAGACTAATAAGTGGTCCCTTAACTAGCTTCTAATACTAGGCTCCATTAAAGTGAGTAGTCATGGAACTCTAGTTCTTTGATGCCATATCTTTGGATTCTAATTTGCTGAACTAGAATCATTAGTATCCCTTAACCTTAGTTAAGTCTTATAACCTAAGCTCTTAAGTGATGAATTTCCCTTAAGTGTGAGACTTTATGGATCATCAGTCCTTAATACCCCTATGCCTAACATGTGGTGCCACTTGCTAAGTGGTAGTCCTACCTTTAATGCTAAGTTGTATGTTAGGACTTAGCATTTTATCCTAAATTCTTGAAGATTACATTCATCCTGGTTGAATGTTAACCTCTCATTCTTTTCATTGCTATCTGTACTAAGTAATAATAATGACTTAGTGGTTAGCATTCTCTAAACCTAGTTGTGAAGTAGAGCTTCAAAGGTCCAACCGTAAACCTTAGTTTTGGATTCTAAAATGGTGAACCCTGACAATTTCTCATCGTTCTCATTCCTGCCTTATTAAACTCACTCATGCTCATTCTCCATACTTAAGTGAAGTCGAGGATGATATCATTTTTAAGGGGGGGGAGTCTGTAATAACCCAAATTGTTACCACCATTAATTAAGACTAATTTTAATCCTAATCTCAATCTTAGTGCACTAAGCAAGTCATTAGGAGTTCACCACTAAGACTTAATCCAAATTAGGAGTCAAATGGATCAAATCCTTACTTTGAGAATTTCAGAAACCCTGGAAATTGACCTAATTATTTTGACCTCAAATCAAAAATTGGACATTGCCATTACGTTCATTACCCCCAAATTAGCTATGGGTGATGTTTTGGTGTCAATCGGAAGCCGTTAAAATTTCGTCATATGTTTTAATAATATTTAAACATCCAAAAAATGAGAAAATCAAATACTCTTTGGAATCGAAATTCGACTTCGCCGTTGCGTTCCTTTCTCTCAATTAGCTAGGGGTAATTTATTGAGAATTTTTAGAACACATTAAACTATATAATTTTAATTGAGAAAATTGGAATAAAATTTATTAAATAATAATTTAAATTAATTAAACTAAAAACATTCCCTTCTCCTTATTGCCTCCGCCATCTACCTGCCCTAAAGCCCTAATCGCATGCTCGACCCCTCCATTCGCCCGCCCCTTCGAGCACCTCTCCTTCCTCGATGCATAGCATACACCGCTACCGCGAGCTTCGTCAAATTTGCTAAGGGTCTTTATCTTCCTCGACTCGGGCAGCCAAGGACAGACAAGTGCTCCATCCGAGCCCCTCAGCCCAACGCATCCTCCCTTCGGTGTTCGACAGCAAGGTTCGGTCGATCCTTCTTCATCCTGTGGAGCTCCTCCATGCGCCTCCCTCTCCTCTATTCGTCGACTCCAGGTACTTCACTTCACCCTTATCTCCTTCAATG
This sequence comes from Gastrodia elata, assembly GCA_016760335.1. Taxonomy (NCBI): domain Eukaryota; kingdom Viridiplantae; phylum Streptophyta; class Magnoliopsida; order Asparagales; family Orchidaceae; genus Gastrodia; species Gastrodia elata. Next base: position 33,858,308 of record CM028682.1, read on the forward strand.
AAGCAATTCACATTTTCTTCTTTATAGCTCAATTTATTTTGTGAAGAATGGCAGAGTAGGTGATATGTTATCTCCATTCAATCTAATACATCTTTAGCTACAACTCGCAAGACTTTTCTTACGCTCTTAATCGAATAACTCAATCTTGCTCATGCATTTTTATTGGCTAGCATTTAATTTTTTTATTGAGTCTTGATAACGATGACTATATGTGATATTGTCTTGTTAAACAAAATATTTGGCTCCACATTTTCTTTCATGGTGTAGATCTAAGTTGAACTATTTGTTGATATATGAAAGTCGATCATATAGTTCTTGCTGCAGGTTGAAGATCTCATCTTCCTGTCTTTCTTGATGCAGCAATTCATTCTATTCTTCAATAATCTAATTTGTAACTAAGTTAGATATAATATCATATTGAGTTCATTCCTTGATTCTCCTTTAACAGTAACCAGGTTAGATGTAATGGCGTAGCATTTTTTCTTAGAAATTTTTAGATTATAGTTACTTGTCTTGTTAAATCGGCTAAGAAAGATAATGTGAATTTTCTTTAGAAATATAATAAATCAGCTCGTCATGATTTTCTTCTTTGGTCGCTCAATTTATTGTGAAGAATGTCTGAGTAGGCGAAATGTTGTCTCTATTCAATCTAATATATATTTAGCTGTAACTCGCAAGTGATATAATCTGATTTTACAAAAATACTTTTCTTGGGCTCTTAATCGGATAGCTCAATCTGCTCATACATTTTTATTGGCTAGCATTTTGTTTATTTATTGAGTCTTGATAACTACGACTATATGCGATATTGTCTTGTTAAATAAAACATTTAGCTCCACATTTTCTTTCATGGTGTAGATCTAAGTGGAACTATTTGTTGATGTATAAAAGCCGATCAGATAGTTCTTGCTGCAGGTCGAAGACCTCATCATTCTGTCTTCCTTAATGCAATAATTTATTTTATTCTTCAATAATCTGATTTGTAACCAAGCTACATATAATATCATATTCTGTTCATTCCTTGATTCTCCCTTTTTTTCTGTAACCAAGTTATATATAATGGCGTAGTATTTCAAGTTGCTATAATGACATGACTTAATCACATAATTCAATTATGATAAACCTCGTAGATTTCACAAAAAAGATTGAATTGCAGACTTGTACTCTACATCTATGTATAAGTGCATAGTGTAAGGGAAGTTACCCTACTTTCTATAAGGTACTTAATGTATTTATGTTCAACTATAGATTTTAGATTTTTTTTCTATTATTTCAAATGTTATTCTATATTTTAGTAAATATAGGTTGAACACTTCGAATTCAAACATTAGCATAAAGTTTGATTTTTTTTTTTATCTATCCATGATATTTTCTAAATAGATCTAAATCTTGCACTCAACTTTTTGTATTTACTAAAAGAGCATTCTGACCTTATTTCTTTTTTTTATATATTTAGAGAGAAAAAATTAGTGCTACAGCATGGTTGGTCAATGCTAAATTTAAAAAATGAAGTAAATATGTGCTCATACTTGTTTATGAGGGCTGGATAGCATTTAAAAATAATGCAGCTTTTTTTTTTTTGAATTTGATTAAACTTTGTAGTTTAAATGTGTATAACTACAAACTAAATATCCATGAGCATATATACTAATGCAACAGCTCAGAAGTAAACATACCAAATAAGCAATAAAAATAAATAAATCTCAATAATGATAGCTTCATTTTAGTATATGCTACTAAAATCATGCATATTCCTATTTATTTTCAATAGAAGTAAAGACTGATGGTTGTGTGTATTTAACTTGTTGCACTATAAATGCTTAAATAATTATGTGATAATCCATTTCTATTCACATATTTAATTTCTCTTATATTATAATACTTAAGAAATTAAATCTTTTTATGATAATAAATGCTTAACTTTGATTAAATAGAAGCATATGAAGTGGAATAAGATTTTGCCTATCAATACTTCTTACAACCATCCAAGTCATTGTGATTATAATGGTGTCTTTTAATTATTATTTGTTATCAATATTTTATAACTATTCATGTCAATAATTATTATATATATTAAGAAGTGAATAGTAATGAGCAAAGTGAATAGTAGTGAGCGAAATGAATAGAAATGAGCGAAATGAGTAGCAATGAGCGAATTGAATAGTAACAAATTTATGAGTTAAATAGTAACTTTTTTTTTATGCAATAGCAATTAAATTTCATGATGTGAGATTCATCTCACACCATGTCTTTCTTAAATCTTCTAATCATTCAATTAAGCTTCTAAATCAAAATTAGTTATAGTTCGTGCTTAAGTGTTCATCTTAGTTGCTTAAGATCTCTTTTCTTAGGAATTAGGAATAAGACTTAGGTTAGATTTATTTATTGAGTAAATTAGGTTACTCAATGAATGAAATCTTAGTTTTTGTAGTTTATAAATTTTCATAGTTTGTTGTGATTATTTAATCTTTTAATATTAGACTTAAGATTAGAGATCCATTCTCTTTAGTGTGACCTTGCTTTATAGGATTTGCTTTAACCTTAAATCCATGAGATTGGATGGTAAACCTTAGATCCTTAGACTTTTCCTCTTTGATTATGTGTTTAACTCTAATTGTGGTGTTAATTCATAATCCCTAGTTATTAGATTTTGATCAACTCTTAGTTTAGAATATCTAAACTAATCAAATATGTTGTGATGATTTCTTATTTAAGTTACATAGTCGACATTGATTTAATCATATTAGGACCTAGCTAGTCCTAATATTTTGTAATCTATAAGGTCAAGTTCTTAAGTTATACTCGATAGTAGAAGTTGGAGATCCTAAACTTGTGTAACTTGGAATAGTTAGAATGGTTTAATTAGACAACAACAGTGTCACCATATGTAAAAGAGTCCCTTGCTTACTAATTGATTTCTTGTGCTACGCATCTCCTAGTATTTTGTGCTTAATTCCTTAGACATGTCATGTAAGAAAATTTTGTGCATGAAATTAAAATATAGAATAATTATGATAACTATTACCTTGGGTTCAGTTATATTCTGGTAGGTTCTAGTGTACATTTACCTTAATGGATAGGGGTAAGGAATAATAAAGATGCTTAACATTACTCATTGAGGAGTGTGTGTTAAGCTTGGAACCCGTATAGTCTTGCAGACGTGCTTGACTCTTCAGCTGTTTCTGGACGTGTCAACGGAAATAAAAGTAAAATAATTTAAAGATTCTACATTTATATTTACTGCTTTTTCAGTTTTAATATTTTGTTTAGTCTGTCCTAGCCTAAAAAGACTTTGAGAATTTCTGCTTGGACCTGATTGGTCAATTTTCTGATATGGCAGTTGCACATACCTGTTTCTATTTCAGTTTACTGCTTACTATGCTAATGATGCATGTTATTTCAATCAGCTGTACTTTTGCTTACCTGCTCACTTGTACATATTTATAGGATGCTAAATTTTGCTGCTTACTATATGTACCACTTTCATATTACTATTTTAAATCAACATATATCACATGATCATTATCATGTTTAAGTTTAGACTTTTTTTTAGTACTCTTACTTACTGTATTATAGATGTATGCCTATTCTTGTTTAGTTTGCTTTGAGGCATGTTCTTTTTCCTCAAACCTTGCTAAGTTATAAATATTGTATTTATAATTTATCCTGCTTCTTGTATGCTTACTGCTCATAAGCTTGATAGCTGTTTTGGTTTTATATATGTAAATGGTGACATTAATAATTCATGTAAGAAATTCAGTCAAAAATGTACTTAGATAATTGTCTAATAAGTTTTTTTTTTTGTTAGCTAGGGCCCTGGCATTGTAAAATCGATAATATCAAAATCTGATCAGTTGAAGGATCCAGTACCTGCGGTAGAGCCACTTCAGGAGGAACTTTAGTTCAAAGTTGAAGAATTTTAGTTTATCTTTTTCTTTAGTAAGGATGAGCAATACTTTTCTTTCATTTAAGTTTATTTAAAGTTGATATAATAATTCAAATATTGTATTTTCTTTTATTGTACTATTTTATTCTGAGTTGTATGTCATATCTATATTATAATGAAACTGGATGTATTATTTTACCTTTCTTGCTTCCACACTCTGAGATGTTATTTACTTAGTGATTACTTTTTTTTGCTTATATCCTGAGCACATCCTTCCCTTATTAGTGGATTCGGGATTATACCTAATCTAATGATAAGTAAGCAATTTGCCAGAGTGGTACACCGCCCTTAGTCTAATGATTGTGGACCTGGGGCGGGGCGCCACAGCAGCCAATTCTAAATCATGAATTGGATAATTCTTTTCATGAACCTTCAGTTGTCTAGAAGCAAATGCAATAAGATGGCATTTTTGCATAAGCACACAACCCAAACCATAGAGTAAGGCGTCACTATAAATTTGGTAAATCTTTCCTTCTGTGGGTAAGACTAAAACTAGAGCTATCGTTAGACACTCCTTAAGCTTCTGGAATGCATTTTTGCATGACGGTTCTCATATATAAAGTACACCCTTTTGAGTTAAATGGGTAAGAGGGACTATAATTTGGGAAAACTTATTTACAAACTTTTGGTAGTAACAGGCTAGACCCAAGAAACTACGAATTTCGGTCACTGAAGTAAGCTGAGACCATTCTCGAATTGAACTAACTTTGTTTTGGTCGACTAATATTATGGAATCCTTTCATGAAGTGTCCCAATAGTTAGGTTTTTCCTTTTCGAGACTTGATTTTTCTCACATTGACTTAGACTTATTTATTTTGTGTCTCCGGTCTACACTTCTTCCTCTAGTTTTAGCATTTAAGGCTAAATTGGATGTTTCACTATTCGACCTTCTTTGAACATCTTCATTTAATATTATCCCAACTACATCATCAAACTTTAACTTGTCATTTCCTAATGAGTTGCTTACAATAGTGACCAAACTATCCCAGCTATCTAGCAACGATGACAATAATAATAGAGCCTACACCTCATCATCAAACTTGATGTTTAAAGGACTCAATCGACTTGTAGCAGTATTGAACTTGTTAATATGTTTTGTTACTGACCCACCTTTCCACATCTACATATTAAACAAGCATTTCTCAAGAAAGCTTTATTAGAAGTTGAACGCTTCTCATACATTTGTGTAAGGTCTGCCACAAGATCTATAGTAGTTTTCTTATTTACAATATTAAATACTACTATAAAAGATAATGAAAGGCGAATTAGACCCAATGTTGTTTTGTACAGAACATCCCAATCTTCATCCATCACAGTTATTGGTTTTTTTGCAGCTTCTCTGAGTGGTAAATACAACTTCTTTGGGTAAAACAGATCTTCCATTTGCATCTTCCAAAATGCAAAGTTTGTGTCATTAAACTTCTATATTTTGTGTTTCATATCGTTAGTCATTGCCCTCACTCAAACTGACAAACCCTAGAACCACTCTCTGGTACCACTTGATAGTGTCTATACGGTGAGTTTGCATTGAGGCCACCAAAACAATGATCATAAAATATAAACCAACGCAATCAATAAGCATTCCACAGCACAAGTAATCACATTATAAACTATAAGAACATCCAAGGATAGGGATTTACATGAAAAATCCAAGAATGAGAAAAATTACGGAGCTACACTACCAAAGCAAAGATCCACTATGAACAAGAAGGTTACAAAATTGCAAAGAGCTTCACTTTCACCAGCACAAAAAGGATCTACCCCTTTCAAAGCCTCTTGATCGACTTCTTATCCAGAATCTCTTGCTTTCACTCTAAGGAAAGGGAACACTTGCAACAACCACATACTCCAATGTTAGGGTTCAGCATATGAATGATCCCTCACATGTTCCCTTAAGTACCCAAGGCCTAATTAGACTCCAAAGGGTCCAAAATACCCCTAAAATTACTTAGGCACCGCCAAAAGCAGTGAAATGGTTTACGCTTGAACCACGAGTGCTGAAGCGCGCCTGGACGCCCCAAGTTTGAACCACGGGTGCCGAAGCGCGCCTGGGCGCCCCAGAAAGGTGCCACAAAGCACAGCAGCATCCGACTCTCAAATCTCAGGCGCCACGACACGCCATCGCGCCTAGCCCTCAGGTCCAGTAAGTGTAGGGAGCCGCGGGGCGCGCCCGAATTGCCCCCGACTTGTCCCAGAATATCCCGGGACCTACCAGAAATCCACCGGAATTTCATTGGCACCTCCATGGATGATTTAAATGGTCTTTACATCCTAACATAAGTAAGTTCAGTATTTCTTGATTTGAAGCTTCGGTGTTGCTTATGGTGTTTGATGATGCAACAACTATTTGATGATAGTAATAAGGGGTAATAGGGTGTTTTCGGAATCTTGAGATGTTTGAAGGAGGAGGATGGACTGAAAAGTTTCATGATGTTTCTTGATGGTTGTTCTAAAGGTGAAGAGAGTGTTTTTAGGTAGTAATTAATATATTGAGGAGAGGAGATCGATGAAGCTCTGATGCCATGTTAGAAAGATAAAAGATGATGAAAATAATTTTCATTCATACTGATGTATCATGCATAGGGGTGTATATATATATATATATATATATATATATATATATGTATGTATGCATGTATATAAACAACTATTTAATTGTTTAGTTAACAAATTCTCATGTGCCTAGACATGCAGCTCTAGCTGGCGTTAGTAGAAGTTAGGAGCCTGGGCGCCAGCTCTCTAGTAGGCTCTGGCTATGCTAGCGTTGGGGAGCGTCTGGGCACTTAGACTCTGGCTGTGCAAACGCCTGTGCCTAGCCTCTAGCCGGCACTAGTCTTGCTTGAACCTGGGAGCCCAGTCTCTATTTCGCATTAATGGAACCGCGTGTCTCGTGCTTTTTGGCCAGTTTTCTTCCTAAAAACAGTTATTTCTTCTTCTTCTTCATTAGCTATCAGCAGCGATGGTTCCTCCTTTGCTCAAAGTATGGATGATGACTCTGGCTGCGGCGGTCTTCTTAACAGGGACGGATCTGTCCGAGGGAAAGATCTACACCGTCGGAGATTCGATCGGGTGGACGATATTGCACAGCCCGAATTACACGGCTTGGGCCATAGACAAAACCTTGAATGTGGGTGACATCTTGTGTAAGTTGTGTTTCTTCACCCAACCTTCAATGAGGCTTTTCTTCTCAAGCATTAGAAGTTGTAAGAATTTAAGAGCACGAGGAAGCAGAAAGAAACCTTATTAGCTAACAGACAGATCATTCTGTTTGAACATATATTATAGTTCATTTTAGTCTCCAACACTTTTATATTATTCAGTCGGGAATTGCTCATGAATTTCATTGCAAAAATCTCAAGAGAAATGTTTCGTTACCCTCAAAAATACTTCATCTTTTAAGCATTATGAGCTAAACAATAGATAACATGATGAGCTAAACAATAGAAAAATGTTTCAACCCTTTCCGGGCGTCTTGGCGACCCCTTCCGTGCGTCTCGGCAGCGACGGCAGACGAAGCAACGCGAGCGCGTATCGCAGTGACGACAGAAGCGATCTCAGCGTCGAGATCTCCAGGAGTCGCACGAAGTACCCTGCCTCTCCCGATACCTCTTCCATAATACTGTATGAATGTCCGTCGAAATCGACCGACATTCAGATAACATTATGCGATGACATTTATGTAATTTTTGAGATGTCATTAATTAGATAATATCAAATCAAACAGCTGTTATCTTAGCAACAATTTTAAATAGCATCATTGCACTAGATGTCAAACAGCCCCTTAAAGACTTTATTATGAGCTAAGCTAAATTGAACATAGAATAATAATTCAAATTTTCAAATAAGATAGACCATTCATTCCTTCCATGCATGCCACAATTTGTAAGTTTTTTTCATAATAGCATGAGCTAAAATCTCAATTTGAATAGTTAATTTGAACTCAAGATTTGAGATTACAAATTATAAGCATTAATCACTGGACTATAACATCATTCGCATATTGTTAATGCTTGGTTTCGATCGACTTGGTATTCTAAAACAAAGTAAAAGCTGTGGTAGATGATTCCATTTAACTAATTAAATTGTTTTGTTATTTTAAGAAATATTTAAGAACTGTGGATCAATACTTTTTTGTTAATTTGAAAATGCTAAGAAAGTTAATCCTCTCTTTTAACTTTGTTTGTCTTAACAAAATGATTTCTTAAAAGAAAAATATTTCTTTCATAATTTCAAGTTTTTTTTCCAAGCATTTAATATCTTTAACATAATTATAATAATGTTTAAATACTAAATTTAAATATATTAATTCTACTAAGTTTTGTTAAGAATGCTTTATTGTCTTATAGAATAGCTCAAAATATATGAAAAAAGATGAAAAAAAAAAACAGTACAATCTAGCTCCTCACTCTCCATCCAATAATCAATGTGTTTTTTTACACACTTTAGGCTCAACTTAAATGGAAGTCTTAAGCAAAAGTTGAAAATTGGCAGCAACTCTATAATAAACTTGGTCAAGACATGATGAAGAATAATGTTGCAGTGTTCAAATACAAGAAGCAATTCCACAATGTGTTGGAGGTAAGGAAGGATGATTACAGCGTATGCAAGAATGATTCTGCCATAGCAGCATATTCCTCAGGCAACGATTCCATCGCTGTCGAATCCGCCGGGCACCACTATTACATATGCGGCGTCGCTGGGCACTGTCAGGCAGGCCAGAGAGTGGATATACGTGTCTCCACCACCACCACCACAAGCAGGAAAGGGGCCGCACCTTCTTTATCGCCTACATCCGTGCCGTCCAATACCTCAGCTCTAGCGCCGAGCGCAGCCGCACGATTATCAGTACTCCCATCGATGCTCAGAGTGGCCAGTGCTGCTGCTATCGCATTGTTTCTATTTTAAGGCTACTCTAAATATTTGCTTAAATGGAATAAAGAGCTGTGCTTCTTCTCATGTCAATTGTTATTTGTTGCCGAATTTCATATTTTTGGATGCAGAATTTGTTGATCGTGTGTATAGTATGTTATTGAGAATAATGCTACAATATCCCGCGGAATTTAGGATGGCAAGTCGGCGCGTGCCAGCGTATGTTATTGAACCTTATGCGCTTGTTAGTAAAGTCTTCCAAAAAATCATAAATCTTTCAAACTGCGATTTTGGCTCATGCTATTCTTCACAGTGCTCTTCCAAAGAATCATAAATCTTCTTCTCTGCAATTTTGGCGGGATCAGACTATTCCATTTGCGGCATAAGGTTCAAAGTCTCATTCCTCTTTCATTTTTCAAATGTTTTCTCAGAAGTCGTGTTCGCTGCATCGCAAGCTCTTTGCCTCGAGTTTATTTTTTTGCATTCACTCGAAGCCGACATCTTCGACACAGCCTCGCATAAATCTTCGACACAGTCCCTCTAATCCTGTTGTTGTGATATGTCTCCAAGCTCAAGATCTTAAGACCATAATGAGCCATGGTGATGTGACTTGCAGAGAACCAAGAAATGTGAAAAAAGAGCTTCCTTTAAGACGATCTTCTTCTAGGCAAAAGGGCCCACAAACAACAGATACTCAATTTATTCCCAAGTGTCACGCATCACATCTTTGTAAAAAAGAGAAATGATATCATCTTACAACCAAGGATCTAACTGGGTAAACTCTCCCAAGAGCCTTTAATACTTGGGCAAATATCCTAGAGAACTTCTTGAGAAGAGAATCTGCTCTAGGAGCTAGTGTAACGAGTGGTACCTTGTTTATTGCTTATGCAAATCCCATAGCTCTAAACTAAGGAGCCATGTTTATAAGTAAAATGAGAGGGTAGGGGCCACAACCTACTTAATCATTACTTAAAGTGTGTACTGTGTAATTGTTGGGCCTTGAGTTAGCTCCTCTATGGATCTAGGGTTTTTGTAAGCGAGCTAATGTATTCTATAAAGGGTTATGGTTATGACATCTCGTGATGGGAGCATTAGAGGAGGTTAGAGATTCCGAGGTATTCCTTACATCGCAAATTATCAAGATGTTTGGATTTTTTACTGCTATTGCAGTATGGTGTATTTGGTGGGATAAATTTCTCATAATGTCCCCCCAAATATGTTTGTGTAATTAAAAATAATATGGAGAATCGTTTAACCTGAGGTTAACTAAGTGATTCTTGGATTTGTAATTTTTAGCTCGAAATCTTTAACATCGATCTTTCCACACACAAGGTATTAAAGTAAAAGTAATGGATAGACATAAAATGTAAGGGCCTACATCTACTTTTAGAGATGGGATCTTAGGGGTTATCATTATATTTTATAATTTTGTTACATTTACTTTGTATCCTTCTTATGTGAGAATAGTAATGAACAATATGTCAAAGGATGAGATTCAAGCTCTAAAGGTCTTGATTGTCATATTACTCCCAAAAGATGCAACAGGTGATTTGAGATCTTGTATATTCAATTGAGTAGAGCCTCTCTAATAGCTAAATTAGTTGAACTAGATTGAACTAAACTGAATCAAACCCCTTACTGGAAGGAGAGGGGTGCCTTTATTAACAAATTTAAAGGAAATCGAAAAGTTAGTATGCTAACATGATCAACAATAATAGATTGACGATTGCAACACATTGATAGTTGTGGTAAGGGTTGCCAACAATGTATGCAATGGCTATTGACATCGCTGAAAGTGATCACGTGGAAATGCAATCATAATTTTGGCTAACGATGCACTAGAGAAAGGACTCAATATGTTATCACTCGGCAACAAAAGCAATGACTCGACATCAAGATCTACAAGTACCTTCAATGACTAAGTGACAAAAATGCAAATGATAGGATTAAGCAAAGACTAGAGAATTTAAGAGGAGCTAAGTGGCTACCACATAAATGACCCAAAAGAAATGTAGAAATCTCATGTAATAAGGCTTTACTCTCAATCTATTTATTCTTTCTTTAATTATGGAAGTTCTTACTAAACACATTCATAAAGTTCCTTGGTGCATATTATTTTAAAATGATATTCTTAATTTATAAGAACAAGGGTAGAGTTATGGCAAAACTTAAGTCATAGATGGCTACTTTAGAATCTAAAAGATTTCATCTTAGCAAATCAACAATTAAATATATGGAGTGTTTTAATCGTAATAGAAACCATACTCTCGGGGACATAACTATTAAGAAACAAGTGCTCAAGAAGAGCGAGAGGTTCAAATATTTTAATTCAATTATTAGTTGATACAGAGAGTAATGTGATTAATAGGATCCAAGATAGTTAGATGAAATGAGGAGTGCTTCTTGAGTACTGTGCATCAAAAAATACCACTCAAAATTAAAAAAAAAAATTATACAACAACTATATGATCGACTATATAATGAAGCTGATTATTGGCCAACAAAGATGAACTAGATAAATGTGTTACAACGATGAGAATGCTGACATGGATAAGTAGGTATACTAGAAATGGTAGTAAAATAAAAAATGAGTTTATTCATAAAAGTTTGAGTGGCTCCAATAGTGCATATGATTGGACTCTCAACTTAGATAGTTTGGGCATTAAACCATCAATATTATTTTTAAAAAATAAGCATATGAATTTTACTTGTATTAAAAGAGGAAGAGAAAAACACAAAAAAACTTGAAAAAAATCATTAAATAGTCTTTTTATGTGAAGCTTAGAGGATGGTTCCTATTTATAATATATATATATATATGTATATATAATACAAATTACCATCTTATGAATAGATATTACAAATCAATCAAATCTCCATTAAAATAATCATCCAATTTAGCATCTTCTTATCGTTCAAAACAAGGAAGGGTAGGACAGGTACTAATCATATAAATACCAAAATTAAGCTATATATATGTAAACATTCAAATTTACTGTCGGACATATTTTTCCTCCAAAAAGTCATCCCATAAAATAATTATGTTTCAAAAAATACAAGCAATAACGGCATGTTACCAAAATAACCTATATATTCTAATCGAACAACGGCAATAATCTGTTTTGTATAATGTTATTTACCATTCACCTGAATGTACACCCTTTTGAAAGAATGTTGTCTGAATAGAACAATATAGATAGATATATTACAGAAACAATAGGCAGGCACGCATATGTGCTGCACAGCCTGAAGGTGTGATAGTTAGATTTGCAAGCAAGCAACTATCAAGAATGGGAGAAGCCTCCGTGATCCTTCTCGACATGCTGGACAAGCAGTACAGGATCCCTGAACGCTTTGCTACACCTAGGGCAAACATCAATGGTTACTCGGCTTGAAGATTGCTTCACCCTGCGCTCATGAACCTTCTCTACATGCTCAATCAAGGCAGTGACAGTGGCGAATCTTGCCTGGCATTGAAGGCACTGCTCAGCAGGATGATGTCTTGCCCTCTGCAGAGCTTGGCTAGCAGCCATTCCCAGCTTCTGCATGCCAGCCTCAGCAGAGGACCGTATGCTAGACGCTGCATGCAGCAGGCTCGAACTCCAGTTCGCAGATCCGTTTGATGATTGGCTGCCTAGGAATGGCAGGTGAGTGCCAGGTGTTCTTGTTCCAGGACAGTGGTGATCAGGGCCAAATCTATGTCTCAAGCAATGCTCTTGGGCACAGTTCTTGCACTCAACTGTATTGGAAAACACCAAGGCTTCTTTGCATCCGGGAACAGGGCACCGTTTTTTCTTAATGGCCTTCTGATAGTTTGACGGGTCGCAGTCGCCGTTCACGTGGAGATCCCAAGTGATGTTAGGATCTTCATTTGGAACAAGGCGGACTCCTTGAGCACACAGAGGGCAAATAAGAACGGTGACATCCATTTGGTCTGCATTGGGACAATGGTGCTTGCCATAACTTCGATGTTGCAGACAAAACACCTGACCATAAATTAAACAAAAATTAAATATATTTCAATTGGAACTACATTTCAGTTAATAAATATTTAAGTATTTGGAACAATATATCAACTGAAAAATTTCAGTATAATACATCTGGTAAGATAAATATAGCATAAAAAAATTTTAAATGTTTGGAACTACATTTCAGTTGGTTTTTTATCTGTTTGAATTAAAATTAAGGCCATGATAATTTGGAAAATAAGCTGTGTTGTCCCACTAGTGAACGATTAAGTGTTGGAAAGGGACCGACATGTTCTATTGCTGACCAACCAGGCCTAGCTTAGGCCAGCAAAGGCCTGATGGCAGAAGACAAGCACCATTGATCAGAATCCAATTGTGAATCTTTTTCAGTACTAGAATTAATTACACTCAAAGATAACCGACAGGCATTGTCACGGCTAACTAAGGGAGGCTAATAGATGGCGCCTGCTTTTTGTTTTATTTTGTTTTTTTGGATCATGCCTATTTGGGCATAATATCCAAATCCAAGGAAAAGTGGGCTTTCAAGGAGGAATCTAAACAAACAAGAACAAAACACCAAACTTTAATCCCATTAAGCGGGATTGGCTACATGAATCCTTTGTTTCTATTGTGCATGATCAAATAGAGGTTCCTCCTTGAATTCTAAATAGAGAAGATTCTTGTTAATAATATTTTCACATGTATTTTTGAGTCTTTTTCTACCTCTTTTAATATGAGAAAAATTCATAAACTCAATTTTTCTAACGGGAGCATTGCACAGTCTACGCTTAATATACCCGAACCATCTAAGGCGGCATTCTCTAATCTCGTTCACTATTGGAGCCACTCCAACCTTTCTATGAATAAACCTATTTCTCATTCTATCCTTAGGAGTATACTCACTCATCCACCTAAGCATTATCATCTATGTATTACTTATTCTATAAGTGAGTTTCTTCTTTGTTGGCCAACATTCAGCCCCATATAACAAAGTTAGTCGTATAGCTGCCCTATAAAATTTACTTTAGTTTTGAGTAGAATTTTCAAATCACACAACACTCCAGAAGAATATAGACAAAGAAACAAAACCAATAACACACATTGCTATTAAATGATCCAACAACAAACTAGTTTTTTGAATTTAACGCATTCTCAGTTGAATCGCAATATGAACAAATAAAAATAAATATTTAGGAGGAAAGCAGAATGGAAGCATCGATTTAGATGTACACTGATAAGAGTATGCCAATCATAACAACAGTGGCATCTTGCAATTCATGGTGATCATAATCGTAATGGAAACAACTTTCAATTAGAAGAAAACAGATTCGTTTTTAAATGCAACAGATCAATGAGCAACAGATCAATGATATCTCATGCTTTTTCATTTTAATATTTTAAAGATTGTTGATTAATGAGCAACAGATCAATGATTCTAAAGGATGTATATCTCATAGGAAATGTTAGACTAACCCAATAGAAATATAATATAATATACTTCAATCGGTCTAGGCGGCTAAAGCTCCTACCTATTCCCTGAATGTGCATTGTACATGTTCAACCCGAATGAAGGCAAAAACTACATTGATGAGCTTCCATTAAGTCTTACAAGAGTCAAACTTCACTGCGCACATAATTTGCAGGGAAAAAATATATATATACTGTAAATTGTTATGAATCAGAAAATAAAAATATTTGTATCGCATACCAGTTCTTTTATAGTATTTCTAGACAGGCATACACTGAATTGTTCATTCTCAAGGTGACCCTGTCCACAAGCAATTTTCAGTGAAATTATCTGGTGCCATTACACAATATTTTATTGGGCTGGAGTGCCTAACAAGAGACTCATGAGTAGGGCACCACCTACTTAGCTCATTAATCTCTTTGAATGTAATACAACTCAAATTCATCCATGCAGAAACTTTATTCCAGCCACTGCAGTTGGGCTTGTTTGGTATAGACATCTCCACAAAGAACCGTGAATCAATGAACCATTAAAATAAATTTTTTATAAAAAGTATCATCACAGATATTTCAAGAGGTAAAGTATGTCCTATCACTTCATTCACAAAAATCTTTTCGGGGATAACTATTGTTCTAAAAAAACCAGAACAAAACGTGGTCAAGCCTCACATTTTTTCTATTCAAGGGAAGCAAACAAAATAGAAAAAACTGTGTTAGCATTACAAAAATGACATCAATTTTTTTTCATTTTTTTACCTTACTATAGACTTGGAATCTAGAGAAAAAGACCCTAAACCCAGTAAAGATATTTGCAGTGTAAAGAAGCTGCTTACAAAAAATTTAAAAATAAAATGTTTTTATAAGGAGTAATTGAAATACAAGAGTAATGAACATTGGAAAAGATATTAATTAATTTTCCATGAGTTCAAAAAAGCCATTAATTGTGCTAAGAATACAGCTTTTAAAAATTTATATGAGAAATTTGAATGGGTAAAATGAAAATTTGAAATGCTTCATTGAAAATGAACAATAGTGAAACAGTAAGATCTGATGACAACTCTATTGATGTTTAAAATTGTCTAGGTAACGTAGGAATTTCTTTGGACACTAGTAAAATTAATATAATTTTGAAAACAAGCATGCCAAATGAGTACAATATTGTAGCACTTACAAAAACAAAGGCAAGATTGTGCAAATTATAACAACAACAACAATGCTAAGTTTTAATCTCACTAAGTGGGCTTGCCTACAAAAATTGTATGATTTATAAGGAATTAATTTAATGAACAATGCTTTGTTTGGACAAAAGTAATTGTATACAATTACAACGAGTTACAAGAAATCACAAAATCAGTTTAGTTTTATGCTAAATAGATTGATCACAAAGGTCATACACTTGCAAAGTGGTTTAATAGAAAATATTTCAAAAGAAAAGATCTACATTTGATATTTATAGATAAAAATAAATCATTATAAAATACCCAAAAAAGGTCATTGTAGAGTCTTAAAAGAATGCTGTCATTTATATTGAAGTTATTAAAAATAAGCATGGCATGTGAAATGATTTTTTTAGTTCAATCAAACAACATCAACAATCAGTTAATGTCTGTATTATTTTACATCACTTACAAGGTACATCGGTGCAAGTTGTTAGCAGATAATATTATTCTCAATGAAAAAGTAAAATGTTGTTAAAATAAAGCTCAATTTATGAAGATCACCTCTAAAGTTTAAGGAGTTTCATCTAAGTAGAAACAAAATGGAATATTAATAGAAATTATGAATTTGAGGATATGACAATCAAAACTCATATCATCAAAGAATGAGATTCAAATCTTTTAATTCAATCAAGCAAAATAATGGAAAAAAGAGGGTGGCGTCGAAATATATTAACAATTCATGTTGTTTGGGCGAAATTGAGTATTCTAAAATGTTATTGATCAAAAAATCCCATTTAAACTTAGAAATAAATTTTGTAATAGCTAATAATACTAGCAATGTTATAAGGGGCAAATGCTAGATGTAATGTAGAAGCATGCTAATAAATTAAGTATTGTTGATAAGAGGATTCTAAATTGAACAAGTACACACAAAATGATATGATAGGAAATGAGTACATTAAAATGAAAGTAGGTGCAGCTCCAATTGTAGAAAAGCTCAAGGAAAGTCATCATAGATTGTTCGAGCATATTAAGTGTAAAATATTAAATATCCCAATTAAGAATGTTGAATTGTTAAATCTCTCAGTTAAATTCAAAAACAGGAAGACCAAACATGGCATGGCAACAAATTATTATGAAAGACCTCACAAACAAAGTATGTTGTAACCTTCTTTTTGCAAATTTGGTGTTGACAGATCTGTCATGCTCATGTCATGACAGGATCATGACACAATAAATAAACCCACATTCATGTGAAAATTTATGATGATAGGTAGGAAAAAAATAACAAGGCATCAACCCAAAGCTATTCCACATAGAAGATGATCGAATTCACTTCCCCTGATGACTCAGTGAAAGATACCAGCTTTGAAATATTATATACTTGTGTTAATTCATTAATGCATTTTTCAACCGTTTATTTATAGTGCCTCGATCACCATCAGACTTCCCCTTTATTTAACATAGCATTTTGAGACAGCTTTTAAAAAAACATTGTTGATGCAATAGCGAAAGGAAATGATTTATATTTAGTGACCGATAGGGACCATTAACAATTCAACCGTCCAATGTCAACCAGCGATAATCTAGTAAGCATTTGATAAGAATAATTAAGTTATTTAATCCCTTTAGTAAAAATGAAAGACCGATTATCTAATTTTTAAATTAAGAGATTGTCATAAGTGCATGTGTTAAATATAGTATAGGTCAGTTATTATACTGAATTAGTATTATCAACTGATAAGGGTGATACAATATGAAGGGAACAAGATACAATCTAATAAGCATGTGGTGACATGTAGACAAATAAAATATGATAAATCTATTTTTATTATTGTTCATAGCATTGATGGTATCATTAGTGTTATTGTTATTTTTTACTTTTGGCGTTAGGATTTTATCCAAGTTTTGCAAATAAAACTAAAATGCATGTTATTTGAAAGACGAATTAAGGTAAAAATTTAGCACCGGAGCAATGAAGGAGCAAGTTTTAGCTATGATATCAAATTTATAAATAGTAAAAGCAATGGAAGAAGAGAAATTAAAATATTTAAAAAGAAAAATACAGAAAAGAATTGCAATAAAATGTTTAGCCAAAGGTAAAAGTATGAAAGAAAAAAATTTGAAAAACCACAAATGAAGGAATCCAAAAAAAAGACTCATTCCATATTCAATTAGGACACTAAATTACAATATACAAAGCCTTACTATCAGAAATAGAGCTGATAAAAAAGTACAAATTCACCCTTCAACTTAACAGGACAAATTTGGAATTAATACACCTTGTGTTACATTACATTCCCCAGAATAACAATCAATTATTTTGGATTTAGAGAACAGTTACACACGTTTTATACTCGACACTTTCAAAAAATGATCTGCGCAGTAGCATGATGAGAAAAACAATGGTACAAATTATTTAACAAATAAGTTACTCAAATTCCTCACTACTCAGTACAAGACATGCTGAAATATGTGTTTTCAACAACAAAGATACCAAACTATGACATTTACTATAATAAGAAATTGGTACAATGCAGCGAAAGGTTCTCCACAAATAGCTAGATCTCGCCTTGCACTTCTCTGACACCAGAGATAACTCATCAAAACATTAGTTATCACTTTTTTAGCAGGTGGTAAGAATTTTGACACGGCACCATCTTTGACCAAAATAGCATCACATTTTTTGTCCTCAAAATATAATTTTTAAAAAAATCACCAATCTTGAGAGTGCTCCCACCCAAGCATGCTTAATTTTAGAGTTCTAATCAAATACTCTATCATTATCTCCAAATGTGTCTTGATGTTTAAGAGTTTTACTTAACTATGCATAAGGGGTTTCACAATCTTCCCCACTTAAGCAATAGGCATCCTCGTCAATATCCAAGAATCATCCAACAAGTAAATAGGACCCACAAGTATCCCCTATAAATAAGAGGTGACACCCACATGCAGCACTTAGTCCCATCTAGTTCAAGATGGTGACTCCCATGGCATAACACTTTACCCTACATGGTACTTAGATCCCATCTAACACCCAGTATACTGCTCTTATACAATTTGTAATAGTCAAACTCTTAAACACTAAGATATTGTCCATTTTAACCTCATTGGCCTCACAATTTTGTCCTCAAAGCTAAGTTCCAGGAGATCATCGATATTGAGAGTTCTCCTGCCTAAGCATTCTTAACTTTGGAGTTATTGTCAAATGCTCCATCATTATCTTAAAAAACAACTCAATATTTAAGAATATTGCTTAACCATACTAAAGGAGTTTCACACGCACCCATGCACGCATGGCATGTGCCTGGACATGATGACGATTACAAAATAGTTCAAATAACCGATCTCAAAAACATACAATGATTCAATTAAGATGCAACGATTTGGATATAAATGCGATGCTTCACCAGTGGTTGCAAAGCGTCTGGGCGCTTCTTTTCATGCGCGGGAGAATCGTTTTGAACTTAGGAACATCTTGTCGCACCTAGACATGGCTTGAACCTAGGCAATCGAATACGCCGAGGCGCAACTTCCATGCCCAATCACAAGTAGGCTAGAATCAATAGATCTCTCCCTCTAACAAACCAAGCAAGTATTCACAAACATGCCCTCTTGCATAGCTTCCAACTATTCAACTAAGACAGCTTTTTAGTATTATTCAGATTTATCAACAATCATCACATATTCATCGAGAAAGTACCTGGAGGATGGTTGTCACAGTTTCATAGATCTCCCAAGTATAGGTCCACCTTTTGCTTCATTAACAGCTTATGCCTTGCTTCTTCTGCAAGGATCTCCCCATCTGCATTTGTTTCCACTATGCCATTGCCAATATCATCTTCTCCCTCTTGGTTAGGAATCACCTCTTGTGCAAGTACTAAATCAATATCTACAAAATCATACACGGACTACTACTCAACTTTCACTTTCTATATATGTTGAATGCTCTAATGTTCAATGAAGATCACATCTTGACTTTAAATCATCTTCTTCTGCACTTGGTCATCAAATGTGTAGCCAAAGTTATCAATATCATAGCTTATAAACACACATTGACTCATCTTTATTCGAGCTTTGATCTTTCCTATTTAGGTATGTTCACATATGCCTTGCACCCAAATATTGGTTATAGTAGACATCCTTCCTTGACCACGCCCGATCAAAAAATCAAACTCCAACTGAACACCAGGTGAAAGGTTCAACATATGTGCTCTCTAAGAGGGAACCCTCTCAGTTCACAAGATGGAGAGCGTCACACCGATCACCTAGTTTCTTGTTAGATCTTCATGGTGTTATTTTTGTCCATCGATCGCACGATGTGAATCAAGTGGCTGATTTAAGCACTATGTATGCCCGACAGGGCAATTTTCTTTTGTTAAAGGTGATGTGCTCCCTAGGAGACTTTTGGACCTCCTCACTGATGATACCGTGAAATTTGATCCCGATTGATGTTGTACTGATGCTTATATATATATATATATATATATGTGTGTGTGTGTGTGCTTAGGCTACGACTGTTTTTCAAGGAAGGTTCAACATATGCATTACTATACTCAATGCATCACCCCAAAAGGTCAATTGTGGTGTTTTTGGAGGCATTCTTGGATTACAAATCCCTTGCCATTTGCGGTAGTTATCAAAATTCTCATTGTACTTCCCACCATTATCCATGCATACAGCTTCAGCTTCACACTCTGACATTCACGTTCCATCATAGCATAAAGTTGCTTGAAGACCTTACACACTTAATCTTTAGTCCTCATCGTCTACACCCATACCTTCCTGAAAAAATCATCAAAAGTCACAAAATATGATGATCCTTCAAGTGTTTGTTTTCATTGGGCTGCTCTAAATGAACTAGCTCTAATCTTTGTCTTCTTTAAGTGTCTTGAAACCTTAAATGCAACTCTCATATGCTTCCCAGCAAAATAATGCCGACACTCCTTTAAACCTCTCTTCTCTACCCAGGAAAATGATTTTTCTTTAGCCAATATTTGCAGTCCATTTTCACTCATATAACACAATGTGTTATGCCATAGCTGCAAATAATCTTCGCTCTGTGTTGCATTCACCAAAGACTCAACAACCTTCATTTATAACACATATAGCGATGTAGTTATTTTGTGTCAAGCCACCACCATAGCTCTATTGGAAAACTTCCACGGCCTACGCATGAAATGGAAAAAAAGCTTACACCATCAAATTTTCTGATAAAAACTAAATTCAAACAAATGTTAGAATAGGGTCGGTACTTTTGCTCAAAACTAAAAACTGCTTAAATTCGCTCAAATTTTGATTTAACTAGAAATAGAATCAAACATTTTTTATTCAAGTCACAAGCTAAGTCTCATACTTAAATTTCTATCAAGTTTAGGTCGACTCACTCAAATTTTGAACAAGTTTACTCAATCAAAAATAAATATATTTTTATGCATTTCTTACAAGATTGTGGTCCAGCTTAATTGATTTGGAGTACAACATCGGAAGGAGAGATCATTAGTTCAAATCTCAACTCCATTTTTATATTTTATTTTTCGAGCTCCGCTCTATTTTGAATTCACTCGACTCAAAACAATTTTGAAATCAGGTCAATTTCAGCTTTAGATAAACTCAAAACTTGAACTAAACTCAACTTGAAGCCAACCCCCTCAAAATAAGAGTGCCCCTATTTTTCATCTCCAAGCACACTCCCAATACCAACATCTCTCATAACTTCATCATTCCCTATCCTAACACTCCCAAAATTAGTCTTTTATATAGAGCAAGTCCTCCATTTTCCCTTCAACATATGATAAGTTGAACCATTGAGAGTAATCATTCAATAAGGGTTACTTTCTGTGATTTTAAATTAGTATAACCTCGCTCTATTACTACGTTGAGGAGATAAACAAAAATACAGACAACTTAACAAACAAGTTGCAAAAACTTCAACAAACAAAATCTCCCAAATTCATCACTACTCAATACAAAATAGGCTGAAATACTTGCTTTCTAAGAATAAATAAAAGATACTGAAACTACAACAATAACAACAACAAAATATAGACACCATGCAACAAAAGGTTCTCAAATTCTTAGATCTCGCCCTGCAATTCTTTAACACTAAAGAAATCTCTTAAGAATGTCTGTTATCACTTCCTAAGCAGGTGATTTGAGATTTAATACAACACACATCAAAATTAAATTATCTCCCACTCATATAGAAGTGTGCATGTGCCCAAGCGCACATGGGCACCGCTTGGGTTTGATGGTAGTTACAAAACGATTTAAAGAGTTGAACCCCAAAATATGTAATGATTCAATTAAAACGCGACAGTTCAGGTAAAACACAAAGGTTCACCGATGGTTACAAGCGTCTATGCGCCTTTTGGAGTATGGGTGCGATGGTTCCATACACTATTTGACACACTTGGACGCAACTTGTCGCGATGAGGTGTGACTTGCACATGAGCACGTCCAATTGCACATGGGCATGACTTCCAATGCCCAATCACAGGCTGGAATCAATAGTTTTTCCAAACGGTAAATATCGTCCCAATTCATTCAACTTTTTCCCATTCGACTCAATTCTAAATAAAGAAAAGAAAAAATTGGTCCAATTATTACCTCAAACAGAACTTATCATCAATACAGTCAAAACACATAAAGGTCAAGTCAAAGGGATGACAACTCCAAAAAAAAAGTTATAATTAACAGCCACGACTCTACATGAATAAGATGTTTCATTATAGCATGTAACCAACAATTCAAGGTAGGGCATTGAGATATATAAATACGTCCTCTGTGAAGTAGTGTGAAACAATTTTAGTTGCATTTTGTTGCTTTCATGCTATAAATTAAAGAACCTTGACAAGTCCAAAGTGCAGTAACAAAACTTTTTCAAAGCTCCGGTTTCTCTGTGAAGTGGTGTGGAACAATTTGTCTTATTTTATTGCTTGCCTACTATAAATTAAAGAACCTTGACAAGTTCAATTTGCTGTAACAATGCTTTTTCGAAGCTCTTGTTCTCTTTTGTTTTTTGTCAAGAAAAAAGGTGGCAAAACCTCATTGACACTTCCACTTTGTCATGTACTATTCCCACACAATGACAAATACACACAAAGTATTAAAATGGATGTAGAATACTAAGTTGAGCAACTATAGATTTTATGCCTTTTTTTCTCTTTATCATTTACTCATCTTTGACGACTATTACTCCCATTATCGGAACCAAAATCCCTTAGAAAATTTATAAGACTTTTATTTGGCATGTGATCCCAAAATTAAATTGTAGATCTTAACATCCTATTCCACAAATAACATTAAAAAATAAAGGATCCTGATGGCATTAGATGGGGATATCTCCATTAATAAATAAGTATGCAATCATCCTTTCACCATATTCATATTTCATTTTTGCAAAGAAATCTCTTGCTTTTAGATTGAAAGGCAAAGCTCATCTTATAATATCAAAATTCTGCTCTCCAATCCTTTAGCATAGTATTATTCCAAGAAGCAATACTAGACAACAATCATTTGAGTTTTGAACATAAAGCCAATAAACCAAATATTATTTATTTATTTATTAAGTGACTTGGTAAAATAAAATTAATGAGTAGATTATATGAGTATCATACAAGAATAAAGAAATAACCTATCATTTAAGCTAAACCATTTCAAATAATTTTAGTTAAACATTTTTTTGTTATTTGAAATATTAAATTTAACAATCATTTGAAATTTTCTTGGAAGTATGATTGTACATCCCTCTCAGTTCTTCAAATTTTTGCTTATTTGAAACTACTGTATAGTCAGTATTTCCTTCAATAAAAATAGTTTGGAACTAGAATCTTCATGTAGGCTTGCACACTTCTAAGTTTTTCACAACTTAATTAAGATGGCTCTTTATAGAAACTTTTCTTAACTAATTCATTTGCATTTCATCTTCCATGTTCCATGTTTTCAACTTCTTATTCAAATATTAACTTGACTCAATTTTTTATTATCATAAAGCAATTTTTGGCGATCTTTCAAAATATTTATTGAAAGTTGTTCTGATTGGGTATGTCCATGGACCTTAATGATAGGAAGCTTAAGAAGCATGCCTTATACATTATTCCCTTGCCTTTGTCTTTTGAGGTAGGAGTAAAAGGTATATCTCCCAATTGATTGCAGCTCCAATCGATGAATCGAGAGGGTTCAAAGATTGACCCTACAATTATGTTGCGAGACTGAGGTCCTAATAGTCTTAGAATTATTATTCTTGCCTTACCAAACAACGAAGAAACTAAGGTTTCACCGTAATTGGGGCTTGGGATCATATTCTTCATCCTATTTGAGAATGAACTTTTGATTGATTCAATCTTCTAGCCTTTACTTCTATGATAAAACATCTGAAAAGGTTGTTGCAATACTATTACCCATTACTAGATCAAAAAAGGAGGGGGTAATAATTCCTCAAGATTTTTCTCAGTATGTTCATTTTCATGAAAATTTACGTCTTCCTTTATCTCATATTTCCTCTTCCAAGATTTCAATGTTATGTGCATCTTCTTCCTCAACACTCATAGCATCAATTTTTTGTGCAAAAATCCTTTAGTTAGAGAAAAATTTGTAACATCATCCATCTCTCAATTTCACTTTGAGGAATGCTCTTTATACCTATCAAGCTAGCCTCCGACAAGAAAAGAACCAAAAGATTTCCCAATGTGATTGATGGTAATTCTTTTATAATCATCATGCATGGACTCTCTCGAAGGAATTTGTACATGTTGCACAATAATTTGTGGAGAAGGGCCAAAAGGGCATGCTTCCTTTGATTTTTTGAAGCTTGTTGCAGTAGCATTTATGATGTTGAAAACTAGCCTTCAACAATATACTTCTAGAAAAAAATACAAGAAATCACTATTAAATTGTGGAAGAGAAACTCAAGCACGGATCAATAACATTTATGCACATAAATTTTATCGATGATTTTGATGTTGATTATTTGAATTATGCTAACCTAGGTACAATTTTCTCGAACAAGAAATATCCTTCCATGTCAAATTTTTCCCATTCCACTCAAATTTGATTCAGGGACTCAAACATGACTATTCTTGTCATGAAAACAACTATATATGTGGTCAATGCTAACAAAATATATGAAATATTATATACAAAAGAACACAACCTCTCAAAATTAGTTATAATCGTTTAGCCATGTCTTTACAATGAGAACACATATCATTATAGTAAGAACTCATTCTAAGAAGTGCCTCGGGAGAGAAAAAATCCCAATGAGAACACATATCATTATAGTAAGAACTCATTATAAGAAGTGCCTCAGGAGAGAAAAATCCCTCAATGATGTGTTCTGAATCTTTAATCTTCTTCTGCTACTTTTGCACTACAAATACACAAATAACCTTCACAAGTTCAAAGTGCAATAATAGAATTTTGTCATATTTCTTTTCCACCATTGTTTTGTACTCATAATATAAATGAAGGGAGGCATAGCCTCATTGACATATGCACTTTAAATTTTACTATTCCGACATAGGGAAAATTACACTCTAACTTGTTTCGGATAACTGAGCTGAATAATTCTTCATTTTCTTTGCTTAAGTTCAAACAATGTAGGTTTGAAATCCAAGATTTAACATGTTTTTTGAAAAAAAAAAAAACTAGGAATTTGATGAATTTTGATCATGACCACATTGCCATTTCGTTAAAAGTTCATTTGTCAAAAAGGCATGTCAATCATTTCTTCAAAAGAAAACCATTATAGACAATGGGTTTTTATATCCAACATGGCATTCAACTATTCTAGTACGCTTAAACTTCAATATCAAAACATTAAAATAAATAGTAGATTGGTGTCCAATTAGTGCTAAATTATTAAGTATTCAAGAATTGATTGAAATAAAATTGCTTAACTAAATGACAATACATACTACAATGATGAGGGAATCAAGCAGTAACTGTTATCTTAAAATGAGCCCTCAGATTTTATCAAGCATATTCAGATTATGCATGCCTAAGAATTGGACCTCACAAAACATGCCGAGAGTGATTATATGCACTTTGGAGTAAGTCCTCAAGATTTTTCTCGATATGCTAATTTTCATGTAAATTTACGTTTTCCTTTATCTCATCTTTCCTCTTCCAAAAGATCAATGTAATGTATATCTTCTTCCTCGACAGTCATAGAATCAATTATTTGTGCAAAAATCCCTTTGTTGGAGAAACATTCGTAACATCACCTATCTCTCAAATTCCCTATGAGGAATGTGCTTTATACCTATCAAGCTAGCCTCTGACAAGAAAAGAACCAAAGGATTTCCCAATGTGATTGAAGGTAATTCTTTTAGAATCATCATGCATGGACTCTCTTGAAGGAATTTGAACACAACAATTTGTGGAGAAGGGCCAAAAGGACTTGCTTCCTTTGATTTTTTGATTTTTTTTACAGTAGCATTTATACTATTGAAAACTAGCCTTCACAGTATATTCTAGAAAAATTTGTGGAAGAGAAACTCAAGCACTAATCAAAAGCATTTGTGCACACAAATTTCCGAAGATGTTATATTCAAAGTTTTCAAGGAAGGATTTGCATCGTGCACATATCAAAATTTTATGAATGATTCTGATGTTATTATTTGAAGTATGCTAGCCTAGGTATAATTTTCTCGAACGAGAAATATCCTCCCAATTTAAATTTTTCTCTCTCAACTCAAATCTGATTAAGGGGACTCAAACATGACTATTTTTGTTATGAAAACAGTAATATATATGGTCAATGCAAACAAAATATATGAAATATTAAATACGAAAGAATGCAACCTCTCAAAAATAGTTATAACCGTCTAGTGATGTCTTTACAATGAGAAGACATTGCATTATAGTAAAAAGTCATTCAAAGAAGTGCTTCAGGAGACATAAATCCCTCCTTTGTGACGTGTTGTAAAACTTTAATCTCCTTGCACTATGTTTCACTACAAATACACAAATAACATTCACAAGTTCAAAGTGCAAAAATAGAGTTTTTTCACAGTTCTTTTTCTCCTTTGTTTTGTACTCATAATATAAATGAAGGGAGGCATATCCTTATAGACACATGCAATTTAAATTTTGCTATTCCAACATAGTGAAAATTACACAACATTAAAGTGGATGTAAGCTACTAAATCCAACCACTAGAATCATTGTGTCCTTTTTCTCTTTTTAGTTTACTCATGTTTATATAACTTTCTCTGACATGGTTTAACTTGTTTCAGTTAATTGAGCACAACAAATCTTCATTTTTTTGCTTAAGTTCAATCAATGTCACTTTGAAAACCAAGATTTAATATGCTTTTCCAAAAAAAAAAAAAACCAGGAATCTGATGAATGAATTTGATCATGACCACATTGCCTTTTCATCAAAAGCTCATTTGTCAAAAATGCATGTCAATCATTTCTTCAAAGAAAACCATTCTAGAACATGGTTTCATATAACCAACATGGCATTCAACTATTCTAGTATGCTTGAAATTCAATATCATAACATTAAAATAAATAATAGATTGGTGTCCACTCAGTGCTCAAATATTAAGTATTCAAGAATTGATTGAAATAAAATTGCTTAACTAAATGACAATACATATTACAATGATTATGTAATCAAGCAGTAGCCGTTATCTTAAAACAAGCTCTCAGATTTTATCAAGCATATTTAGATTAGGCACGCCTGAGAATTGGACCTTCACAAACCATGCTGAGAGTGATTATATGCACTTTGGAGTAAGCTCTCAAAAAATATTAGTGTGAAAGTACCCCTTTAAAAAGGGCTTCAAGCAACCATCCAATTTTGCAAAAAAAAATTAATAATAATAAAACTGTCACATGATGTAGCTAATCTACTTTAATCTCGCTTCAATTCTTGCAATATACCTGAGCTTGAAACGGTAAAACTTTTAACCAACTAAAGGTTAACCATCATTTGGGAATAGTTTCAGCACAAACAAGTAACACTCTAATGCTGTAGACAGATAGCCCACATCAAAAGTTTTGAATAAAAATTTAAGAACCTAACTTAACAGCATATGTCGCGAATAAGAACATGAACGTCACACAATTTTAATATAATCTCAAAATATCATTTAAATAATACAATCATCTGCAAGAACAATATTAGAACGAAAAAGACAATGGTTTATGAATAAAATTTTTATCTGAACAATAATTTCTTCTCAATAATACTTCCCGTGACGTGCATCTAAACAACCTTATCTAAGACTTTCATCATAGTAAATAGACATGGGAATAAAAAAAAAATCCTCGCCAACATAAAGAAAGAAACATTTCGGAATTGGAAACAAAACGACTAGGAAAAAAACCTTATGAAGTAGCAGTTACAGAAGAGTATCGACGTACTTTATCGCAACGGTCGCAAGTGAAGGGAAGAAAGTCAAGAAGTTTGCAGTCTTCAACGTTGCAATGCTTCCCAAGATCGGGGAACGCCGGCGTCCCCATGGAAGATCCCGCAAAGATTGAGATAGGGTTTCAATCGAGTAGGCCAAAGCGGCAAGTTAGCTATTCCTTCCACCACAATTGGACAAGAAAGCGCGTCAACTTACTAAACTAGAGTTTTTTTTTTTTTTTTTTTTTTTTCGCCTAATTTTTATTACAAATCAAATATACAGAATTATAAATGTTCTAATAAACTCTAAAATATTAGAAAAGGGAATGCAAGCTCATAAGCTCTAGTTGCAGCTCATGTTAGAGATAATTCATAGGAGCCGTAATCTGAAAAACCTTCTAATAAGGGCCAGAAAGAGCAGCCCTACGGAGAGCATCCTCCTGCTGGCTTGAAAACAATAGTAACATCCACATCCATATATCCCAACAATATGTGCTCGATAGAAAATCACAGTGAAACTTCATATAGCTCAAAGAAATGCATTAGGCCAGTGATATAAATTTGATAGCCACATTTCTTGAACTTCGACCGGGGCCTACAGCAAAGGGAGGCCTACAGCATCAAGAGGGATTAGGGCTGTAACAATTCTAACACCTTCCGATCGCAGCCCTTCCACACACATAGAAATAACATACTAAATTATGTACACATTGACCGGTTAAGACCCATCTCCTTCTAATAGTCCTCAAGATCTGCATAGATTGCATAACCCAGCTTTTTAATAAATACATCAGAATGTCGAAGCACAAAATCAAAGAGCTAATAATACAAAGGGAAAAAGGCCTAAAGGAGATGAGAACCTAAGCATGCAGGCAACATGATGCCGTAGCTTCGTCGTATGCAGGCAACACGATGCCGAGAAGTGGATTCACGCACAAGCAACCTCGCTCAAGAGAGCACG
This sequence comes from Gastrodia elata, assembly GCA_016760335.1. Taxonomy (NCBI): domain Eukaryota; kingdom Viridiplantae; phylum Streptophyta; class Magnoliopsida; order Asparagales; family Orchidaceae; genus Gastrodia; species Gastrodia elata. Next base: position 33,887,043 of record CM028682.1, read on the forward strand.
CACGCCGATCCCAGCAGTTATCGGGGGGGAGGGGGTGCAGCTAATGGAGTGGCCGGAAGGCGGGAGGGCCCCTACGCTGCAGAGCAACCTCGGCCGACAGTCCGAACCGTAAGCATCTCATGCGCCACCGACGGCCTACCGCCGCGGCGCATCGGCCCGCCCAGAAGATTCCCCGCAACGGGAGATCAGATGGGTCGAGGATCGATGGCGCGCAACGAGCTCCCGCGAGGCACGGAGTGGAGCCGCGAACGCGAGCGGGCGGGGGTGCAACAACGGCGGCCGCGAGCGAAGCACGCCAGGGGAGCCGGAGAAACCGGGGCAGCTGGCGGCGGGCCACCACGGATCGGGGGGACTGCGCCACCGCGGTCGCGAATCACTCGCCCCAAGATTGCCCCAAGTTGCCCCAAGTGCCCACGTGCACACGCCGCGCGAGCAGTCGCGCCCATGCGGGTGGAAGATGAGCGACCCGGCCGCGTCCTGCAAAATCAAAACGGCATAATCACCCTGGGGCAACCTGCCGCGGGCGGGAGCTCCGCCACCGTAACAACCCCGCACGATGAGCGACCCGGCGATGCGGCTTCTCGCGGAGCGCCGCGCAGTTGACGGATCCCGGGAGCGCTCCGGCGTGCGGATCCGAGCATGGCATCACACGGATGCCGTCGTGGGGATCGCCGCGCCGCAGAGTGAACTCTGGGGATCCACGAGCTCGGGACCAAATTTTCGAGCGCCGTGAACCCGGGCGAGCCGACGGAGGAAGATCCGTGGGCCTCCGGAAGAGGGGCCGGGGGTGGTGCAGTTCCGGCAGCCCACCAGAGAATTATTCTGGCGGCGGCTGCAGGCCGGTGCGCCGTGCCTCCGCGGTCCGCCGGTGGCGCGCGAGCGTCGAAGCTTGGCCGCGCGTGGACTCGCCCGCGTACATTCACACCATCCCCTTAAAGGCGCACGCGCTCCTGCCCGGCCGGGGCCCCGAGCCAGGAAAAGCTTATGCCCATCATCGTATTGACATTCAATCGCCCGCATCATCTAACAACACCACCATCACTATTAATCTCCATCAGCACCCTAATTATTGTGCTCACCGCCATCACTGCTGTCTCGATCAACACCACCGCCTTAATTGCTGTACTCATCACCATCATTACAATCTTAATAATCATCCGCACCGTCGTACTCGCATCATCATCCTTCCCTATGCCATCCTCATCGGCATCACCATCGCCAAAATCATCCCCGCCATTCTGCTCTCTCAGTTTTTTCTCGTTGTCGATTTGACATTAATGATCTTATTGCTGGATGACTCCTCCTTTATTACCCTAGAGCCAAGTTCACTTTCAAAAAACTATCGGCCCCCTGCCAAGGGGTTCGTATTCGCACTGGAAAATCAAGCAAGCTCTTGCCCCTTTGTCCCACACGAGGTTTCTGATCCCATTAGGCTCATCATCCACATCTCAAGTCATTTCACTGAGTCCAACCCGAGCCGCCCCCGACGGGGCCCTCTTTCCCCGTCAATCCCGTTCTCTCCGGCGATTGGAGCACCGGCCAGAAATCACACTGCGTGGTCGGATATCCGCCGGGACCATCGCCCCCCTTCACCTTAGTTAAATTGTGCGGGTCGGTCGTTCGTCGAGCCGGGACGCCGGCGCCTGGAACCCACCGCCGCAAGGAGGGCGCTCGGAGATGGGCCCAACGTGCCCGCAAGCGCTTGCGAACTGCGTCCGCCGCACCCGAGCCCGCGCGGCCACCGCAAGCCCCTCCGGCCTCGGCGGCGCGGCGCCCGCCCGACGTGCCCCCAAGCGCCCGCGTGCCGTGTCCCCCATGCCCACCGCAATGCCCTCCGGCCTTAGCCATGCGGCACTGCCGGGGGAGGAATCTACTGCGATGTGAGGCCAGATCTCAGTGGACTGTGACAGCAAAGACCACTCTGCCACGTATAATGCCCCATCACGAATTTAAGTCGTCTGCAAAAGATTCTACCCATCCATCGTTCGATGCTGCAATTCAAGGCCGCCGCGCCGATCCTTATGAGAAGAACGACGCAAGCACAGCCCGGCTCGCGTGCCCTTGGGGCGATGCCCCTACTGCCGGTCAAAGGGCGATTGATGAGTTCAGGCGCCGCATCATTAGTGCAGATTCTGACTTAGAGGCGTTCAGTCATAATCCTGCACACGGTAGCTTTGCGCCATTGGCATTTCAACCAAGCGCGATGACCAATTGCGTGAATCAACGGTTCCTCTCGTACCGGGTTGAATTACTATCGCGGCACGATCATCAGTAGGGTAAAAGTAACCTGTCTCACGATGGTCTAAACCCAGCTCACGTTCCCTATTGGTGGGTGAACAATCCAACACTTGGTGAATTATGCTTCACAATGATAGGAAGAGCCGACATCGAAGGATCAAAAAGCAACGTCGCTATGAATGCTTGGCTGCCATAAGCCAGTTATCCCTGTGGTAATTTTTCTGACACATCTAGCTTCAAACTCCGAATAACTAAAGGATCGATAGGCCATGCTTTTACGGTTCGTATTCGCACTAGAAATCAGAATCAAACAAGTTTTTACCCTTTTGTTTCACACGAGATTTCTGTTCTTGTTGAGCTCATCTTAGGATACCTACGTTATCTTTTAACAGATGTGTCGCCCCAGCCAAACTCCCCACCTGATAATGTCTTTCTCCCAGATCGACTCGCCAGAACGGGACTTGAAAGCCAAAAGGAGGGGCAGTGTCCTGCCTCCGTCTAACGGAATAAGTAAAATAACGTTAAAAGTAATTGTATTTCACTTCCGCCGGCATGCCGGCTCCCACTTATCCTACACCTCTCAAGTTATTTCACAAAGTCGGACTAGAATCAAGCACAACGGGGTCTTCTTTCCCCGCTGATTCTGCCAAGCCCGTTTCCTTGGTTGTGGTTTTGCTGGATAGTAAACAAGGACAGTGGAAATCCCGTTAATCCATTAATGCGCGTTACTAATTAGATGACGAGACATTTGGCTACCTTAAGAGAGTCATAGTTACTCCCACCGTTTACCCGTGCTTGGTTGAATTTCTTCACTTTGACATTCAGAGCACTGGGCAGAAATCACATTGTGTGAGCATCTGCTGGGACCATCGCAATGCATTGTTTTAATTAAACAGTCGGATTCTCCTTGACCGTACCAGTACTGAGTCGGTTATTCGATGCCTGGGGAAGGCCCCGTGGGGCCGTTCCCAATCTGTCCCCCAGCCAGCACGCGACAACCCGCTCTCGCCATGAACGCAGCTCAAGCAGTCCCCAACAGCCGAAGGATTCGGGGCTGGGACCTCCGAGCCCAACTCTCAGAGCCAATCATTTTCCCGAAGTTACGGATCCATTTTGCCGACTTCCCTTGCCTATATTGCTTTATCGACCAGAGGCTGTTCACATTGGAGACTTGATGCGATTATGAGTACGACCGGGCGTGGACGGCACTCGGCCCTCTAAATTTTCAAGGGCCACCGGGGGCGCACTGGACGCCGCTCAACGTACGACGCTCTTCCAGTCGCTGGGCCCTACCTCCGGCTGAGCCGCTTTCAGGGCAGGCATGCTGTTAAGCAGAAAATATAACTCTTCTCGAGGCCCCTACCGGCGTCTCTGGACTACCTAACGTTGCCGTCAGCCGCCACATCCCGGCTCGGGAATTTTAACACGACTCCTTTTCGAAGCTCGCGCAAAGCGATGCTATCTTACGGGCCTCCCCCATCTCTTAGGATCGGCTAACCCATGTGCAAGTACCGTTCACATGGAATATTTCCCCCCTTCGGCCTTCAAAGCTCTCATTTGAATATTTGCTATTACCACCAAGATCCACACCAACGGCCGCTCCGCACGGGCTCGTGCACAGCTAGTTGATTTGGCAGGTGAGTTATTATACACTCCTTAGCGGATTTTGACTTTCATGACCACCGTCCTGCTGTTTTAATCAACTAACACCTTTTGTGGGTTCTAGGTTAGCGCACAGTTGGGAACCGTAACCCAGCTTCCGATTCATCCCGCATCGCCAGTTCTGCTTACAAAAAATGGCCCACTTGGAGCCCTCAATTCCGCGGCTCGGCTCGGCTCAACGAAGCAGTCGAGCCGTCTTACCTATTTAAAGTTTGAGAATAGGTCGAGGGCGTTGTGCCCCCGATACCTCTAATCATTGGCTTTAACCGATATAACTCCGTTCAGGGGTCCAGCTATCCTGAGGAAAACGTCGGAGGGAACCAACTACTAGATGGTTCGATTAGTTTTTCGCTCCTATACCCGAGTCAGACGAATAATTTGCACATCAGTATCGCTACGGGTCTCCACCAGAGTTTCCTCTGGCTTCGCCCCGCTCAAGCATAGTTCACCATCTTTCGGGTCCCAACACGCATGCTCTCACTCGAACCCTTCACACAAAGATCAAGGTCGTTCGGCAGTGCACCTGCCTAGAGGATCCCGCGCATCAGCTTCCTTGTGACCATCGGGCTTCGACACCCGTCGGCTCGCAAACATGTCAGACTCCTTGGTCCGTGTTTCAAGACGGGTCGAACGGGAAGCCCAAGGGCCGTTGCAACGAGCGCGCTGGAGCCCCCGAGGGGGCACACCGAGCCGGCGCATGCTGTTTCCCGAGGCCGCCGTAATGGAGTCTCCTCGAGCGATGATTGCCCGGGCTCTTGCCGCCGGGCTGGCCTGCAATGGTCTGCGCCTCGAGCCGAGCCACGGACCGAACGCATCCGTTCCGCTTTGGGCCGAGGCGCACCGCCAGCCCCTGTCCACTTCCCTCCCGGCAATTTCAAGCATTCTTTGACTCTCTTTTCAAAGTCTTTTTAATCTTTCCCTTGCGGTACTTGTTCGCTATAGGTCTCTCGCCCATATTTAGCCTTGGACGAAATTTATCGCCCGATTAGGGCTGCATTCCCAAACAAACCGACTCGCCGACAGCGCCTCATGTTGCAGCAGGGTTCGAGCCGAACGGGGCTCTCATCCTCCCTGGTGCCCCCTTCTAGGGGACTTGGGCCCGGTCCGTCACTGAGGACGCTTCTCCATACTACAATTTGCGCTGCAGCACGGCAGCCCGATTCCCATGCTGGGCCGCTCCCGGTTCACTCGCCGTTACTAGGGGAATCCTAGTAAGTTTCTTCTCCTCCGCTTATTGATATGCTTAAACTCGGTGGGTGGCCCCGCCCATCCTGGGGCCCATTCCTAGCCGCAGCGGGCGTGCGGTGCAGGGATTCGGGATCTCGAGAGCGCAACCTACCCCCGTGGGCCGCGGTGCGAGACAAATGTCTGAGGCACGCAACGTTTCCTCCCACCATTGTTGGCCGCGACCACAGTGAGAGTGACGCAACTCGCACTTCAGCCCGCCGCGCCAGCGGGCGCGAGGAGTCAGTCTGTGATATAATGCTGGACGCCCAGGCGGGCGTTCCCTTGGCTGATTAGCCTCGGGCGCAACTTGCGTTCAAAGACTCGATGGTTCGCGGGATTCTGTAATTCGCACCACGTATCGCATTTCGTTGTGCTCTTCAACGATGCGAGAGCTGAGATATCCATTATCGAGAGTCGTGCTTGTCCTTTTGGAGCGCAATGGCACCCACGTCACGAATCCCGCTTGCGGGATCGTGCACAAATGCGTTCCCTTGGCGCGGCGGTGTGCCGATTTCTTCACAGAAGAGCGGGCAGAGCGAAACGAGCAAAGGAATCCAAACGAACAAACGATTTGAAGGATTCGTTCGAACAAATCCTTTGAATTGTTCGTTCGAACGAAATCCTAAATCGATCAAAGCATTTAGAAATTACAGTATCAAAGTAACAGATTTTGTTAATCCCTCTGAAAACAGAAACTCTCAAATAAAGTAATGGCAACTTATTTTTTGAAAAATCAATGAGGTTAGAAATAAAATGAGATCTACAAGCTAAAATGTATTTAGAACAAATCATACTACATATGATTAGTTTACAATAAGTACAGACACAATTTTAAAATGATTCAAAAGCTATAAAATATTTCTTAAAGCAAGCTTATTAGCATCCAAGAATATCAGAAAATTATCAGCAAATGCAAGATGCGTTATAGGAAAAGGTGCATTAGTTCCATAATACACAAAAGGATACTGCACAAAAAGGGCATTCAAACTTCATGACAAATATTCAGCAGCTATAACAAAAAGAAGTAGAGATAATGGATCAAATTGTCACATGCCTTTATGAGACTTAAAAAAACCTAATTTTTTGCCATTGATAATTAAAGAAAATCAACAATTTTAAATACTCCTATAAATAATATCAGCAAATGCCCAAGCTTTTCAGAACTTTTAAAATAAAACCCTATTAAATAGAATCATAAACTTTAGAAATATCAAGTTTTGAACGAATGTTCGATTCATTTTGAACAAACTGGGTGGAATCAATCGATTAAATGACTGGTTCGATTCGTTTGAACGAACAAATTGTTAGATCGAAACGCTAAAAAAAAATTAAGATGTGAGTTTACCCCTAATTTACTCAAGAGATCATACTCATAGATTACTTCATTCTAAGTAGAAAAATCTTAAATTCCTAAAAAACTACTAAACAACAAAAACAATGTCTTTCACTGTAATCTGATTAAATAGTAAGCAGATTACTTTACCTTCAAATTACTCAAAATTTTCCATGCCAAATAACTCTTTAGTGTTGTTCATTTTGGACATGATATGTTAGAGAAGTAGTATGCTTAAATTTCCTCTCCTTTTTTATGTTTGACTCAAAATCAATAATAAATATATTTAGTATGTTTTTATCTAAATAAGTTCTTAGTTGAGTTGATTTGTGTCATAATTTGTGAATGATATAATTGGGTTCAAATTCTTCTTCATTAGCTTAAATTTATTTTTTTTTTTTTCTGGTTGACTCGAATCTAATTTCAAATTGGCTAAAAAAACTAAATTTAAAGTAATCATTTTGAGTCAAGCCGATTGAGTCGAAATAATTCAATATCAAGTCGAGCTAAACCTGAAAATTTCAAGTTTGAGTGGAGCCTGATTCAAATCAAACACTACCCAAAACTAGCCCTACAAAGCAACACCACTGCATGATTAAGGGTTGGAGATAGTGTAACAATACTGTTGTTGTTACATGATTTTAGACAACCAGATTATGTTGAAATCATTGACATTAGTCTCCAAAATGATATTTGGAGCAATCCCTGAAAATTTGGTGCGATTTGAAAGTTGTTTGATTTATCAAATATTTTAATGTATTTAATTAAACAAAAAATTAAAAAATTAAATTGACCACCGATCAAAAATTTAACTTTATTTTTGAGTTCATAATTCCAAATTAGCTAGGGGTGAATTTTTAGGATTTTTTGGAGCTCGTTTAATTTTCTAATTTTGATCAAATTAGAAATGTATAAATTAAATTATTATTATTTAATTAATTAAAATCTTAATACTCTAATCCTAAGGCACGATCGCGGCTCTTAATCGGGCGCCATCTGATCCCAACCATCCAATCGCGCAATGGATATGGATCGGACGACTACGGCGTGGGACACACTGTGCCACTGTTTGTCCCCATCCCCGCTGGCCATGATTGGCCTCGACAGGGCTCGTATATATGGCTGCTCTAGTAAGCCAATTAAGGTCCCAAAGCATCCCATTTCACTTCATCCGTTGAGGGTTTGTTGCAAGGAAAGTCAGGGAGGAGGTTGAGTTCATGCGGGCGATGAATTGGCAAACCCTAGAGGGCCACCCGCGAGTCTAAGGTACTTCAATTTTCCATCATTTTAGCCTTATTTTCCATTTCATTTAATTTTGCTATTCTATTTCGTCGCCTAATAAATGATTATCAATCTCCTATCGAGCTCGATTGGTGCTCGAAAACTTTATGATGAATAGTTTCAAACAGTAACCCTAAAACTTGGAAATTAGTTAATTAAGGTTAGTGGAATAGCTATCCTTTCTTAGGGCTTTTTATTTCGTTAGGTAGATTAGCTTGCTAGCTTTCGATTGGTATGTGTTTCGTTGTTTGATTCGATCGTAGTTGCAAGAATGATGATGCCCTAGCTTCATAATGTCGGTCCTCGTCGATAGTGATGAACAGTGCCGGGCGGGTTGGCCCGACCCGTGCAACACTGCATCGAGTTGAGCACGCGAGCCAACTCGTGTGTGGGCCATGATTGTGACGTGTATGCAGAAGGCGCCCGTGTGCGTTGAATCAAATAGGGATTTATTAAATATTAAATATTTAATTCAAATTTTAATTCATTTAATAACTTATAAAATATAAATTCAAATATAATGAAATTATATACCAAAATGATCAGAAAAACGTGTTGAATATTAATATGAAGTTTATTATTATCATTAAGGATAATTAATGCTTAATCTTATTAATCACTTCCTAATTATTATTAAGTATAATTAAGGCTTAATTAAGCTATTTGAAGTCCAATTTGACCATACTTACAATCATTATACTCATTATGCTATAAGAAAATTATAACCACTTTTTTTATACCATTTGGACTTCAATTAGAATATATGAGTTTTTGGTCACTTGATTAATTTAATATTAAATTCTCATAATTAGGATTTTTTCCAATTTAGGTTTCCTAAACCCTAGGATACCTTAGGGAAGTTATATTATGACATAATTCAGTGTTAAATAGTATTTTGAGTAAAAAAATAGCTAGAATAGCCTAGTTTTAGCTTAGCACTAGCAAACTTATGAAAGAGACTTAACATAGAGATGAGAGACTAATGTTAAGAGGTTAGTGTGGATCCTTAGCATTTGACTTAGCAATTAATTATTGTATTGAGTCTAAATCCTAAGATGGATAGTAATTGATTTGTTCCTTATAATTATAAGATTCATTAGTAAAATAGTTAAAATGTTAGATTGAGCTTAGTTTAGATTTTTTTAGCTCCTTACATGGTAAAGCCTTAAATATATCAATTTATAGCTTAAGCAAAATGAGGTAAGTAAAGACACATATCTCAAATCTAGTAATAATACATATAATCCACTATGCGACTAAAAAGAAACTATTATAATATGACCAAAAGCATACATGCTGAATAGACTATACTATAAATGAGTACTAATATAAAATAATAACAAGTCAATAACATAAATAAAGACTGAATAATACTACTACAAGTGAATACTGAAAGAATTGCATAAAGTAAAATTCGCAAGTACTAAAAGAAAGTAAAGAACTAAATCTAAAATGGCCATATCAGATTGGCTAATGAAGCCACTATAAGGATAATTGAAACTTAAATCTGTAAAATCATTTAGCTACTCATAGTTAGAGCTGTACTGTACTGAACTGAACTGGAAAGAAAGAAATACATATGCAATGAATTTTAGCTATTTAACTTTACTTCTATGGATACACACATAAGTAGCTGAGGAGTCAATCACATCTATAAGACTAAGTGTGGATTCATGAACTAGACACAACTCTCTTTAATGAGTATATGGAATTAATCCTTATTTATCCTAATAACCTTCTCATGGGCCATAATATGTATACACAATCATCTGTCCTAATATAAACCCAAATGCTAAAAGATTTCCTAGTCTTATTAACTTTTCATTTCATGCACAAGTTCATCTTATATGACATTTCTAAGGAAATTGGCTCAAATATAAAAGACGTAATAATCAAGGAATAAGCAACACATTTATTATAACACACATGTGATATCTATTATTGTATAATTTATATATTCTAACTATTTTTAGGATGTACAAGCTCAGGATCTCCAATATTATATTATCCAATACAATATTCATAATCCAAAGATTAAAGTCTGTTAAAACTAATCACAATTCTAACTCAAATTAGGTAAGCATTGTAGACAACCGTGAGAGCACACACCGTAGCAAAAGCGATTTGTGCGTACTCGAGGATCGGAGATGCATTGACCTTTACCAAGCAATATACAAAATCAAAAACATAGCAAGACAAATATCACACCACATGCATGCATCAAAACCACAAGCACATCCAAAGACAAAGATTTATGTGGAAAACACATAATGGGAAAAACTATGGAGCCACACCACACAAAATTTCTACTATGTAAAATGAAGAATACTTAGTTACAAATAGCTTCACCTTCTTAAGGAATGCTAGCTCTTACTCTAGAATGAAATAGAGAAGAAGCAGCCATCACCTATAGAGTTTTCTCAAATATGCAAGGCTCCCTTGCACATCATCTCTCTCTCTCTCTTAAGATTCACATTAGAATCTCCTCCAACAATAGCCAAAGCCCTAGTCAACACTTGCAATAGTATATAAAACTCCTCTATAAGTTTCTCTTAAGTACCTAGCTCTATTTTAAACCCTAAATGATCCAAAATGCCCCTTAAATAGCTTAAGGCATAATCTGAACTGGAGCTGAAAGCCGTTAGGCGCTATGGCGTGCCTTAGCACCCAAGCCTCGGGTTGCCCGGCGCAAGGGCACGCTATAGCTATAACTACCATAGTGTTGTTACTATTTATTGGGAAGCCAAATTTGCTCCATTTCACTTCTAGTACTCTTATAATAGTATTAGGAGCATTCACCTTAAATTCGGTGTGATTTGAATATCGTTTGCGATCAGTAAATATTCCATATTATTTTGATAATTCTAAAAATAATTATTTTATTTTGACCTCATAAGCAAAATCAGAGTTTATAATTGGACTCATCACTCCCAAATTTGCTAGAGGTGGTATTTGGGAATGTTTGAAAGTTATCGAATTTTCCATGAATATTTTAATAATATTTAATTACTCAGAAAATTAAGATAATTAAATTGACATTCGATAAAAAATTCGATTACATTTTTGAGTTTCTCACCCATTTAGCCAAAGGTGAATTTTTTGGATTTTTCAGAGTTTGTTTGATTACTTAATTTTGAGTAATTAAGTGTATAAATTAATTAAATATTTAATATATTTAAATTAAATTTTATTTATTAATTAAAATAATTCCAACGACTAATTTTCTAAATTGCAGAGATCCACTATGGCGCGCCGAACAGGGAACAGTGAGATCAGCGCATCCTGGCTGTCACGTATTCTTCTAAGTTCGATCCAAAGGCTGCTGTGGGTCCCAATTTGTCTAGCAAGATCTAACCATCGGATCAAGCTCCATATCCGACGGCTGTGAATCAGGGATTGTACGCCCCTGTTCTCAGTGCGGTTGTGCATCTGCCATGGCACAGGTTATGCTACGACTTCGCTCCATCGGGTCTTATTCGATCCAATTTCCATCCCATTCCCTCCCATTTGCTCTAACTCCATCTGCTGCATCTTTTGGGAGCTCGACGAGGCACTGAAGCTGTGATAGAAGGAGTGGTCCGAACCCTAATTTCTGTGAACTTACAAGTTGCCAGGTTCTCATCTCCTTTATCCTTTTAATCATTTGGATACTCTTAGCGCTATTCTAAGCCCTCCATCATTGGACAAAAACTTGATCGAGCTCGATCGAGCCCATTCAAGATTCAATCTATCGCCTCATCCAAAGTGGGCTACAGGTTTTTTTGGGTTTGACCGTTAGGACCTAGGGCATCACCTTGTCAGCCGCATCATTGATGGTAGGCATCGGTTGATGTCTCAGTAAGTTGACCATGGCTAGGGCTTGAATCCGGCGTTCAAGCCGCAATGCGTGATGTCCAGGTTCGACCGGGGAAGCTAGCCCAAGCCGTGCCTCTTTGAGGCATTGTCTGGGAAGACGAAGAACCAGGTTTTCTTTGGGCGGGGCGCATGTTCCTGGACTGGGCCAGTTCAAAATCATTGAACCACACCATCATTGCATGCGTCAAAGACGTGTGTCAGCCATCAAACAGTCGGAGTGTGATCTTCCGCGCCGACCGTTGGCGCTGTTTTCTGCGTCCCCCTGAATCCCATGCCGACCGCCGCCTTTTGATTTATGAGCCTCCAATTTCCAAGCTGTAGGTTTCTGTGCTGGGGGATTAATGCTTATGATTAGTTTAATTAATTAAATTTATTTAATTATTTAATGCAATTATTATTTCATTCATAACTTTAACTATACACATCCAAATTATATGAAATTATATATTATTTTATTCAGAAAAATGAGACGAGCACAATGATATAATTTAATTTAGAATTTGATACTTAGTTTTCTTAATCTCTTTTTAATCACAATTAGGAGTCCCGTAAACCATAATTCTCCAATGTTATCCGATTTTGACCTAATTAGGGTCATTCTTCTCCTTATGCTATGAGGATTGCATATTTGCTATTATATTTGTAATTGGACCACATTTGGGCAACTTGGGTTTTTGGCTCCCTAAATTCCTTCATATTTATGATTTTATTTATGTTTTAGCTTGCATGTTTAGGTATTTTCTTTCTTGGATAGTAAGCACTTTTGATTAATTGAACTTTCATATAACTTGTTATATGAGAATTGGATTAGATTAGAGTAATTAGATGCCTTGCTTAGATTAGTAAACTTGTAATTTAAGCCTCAACATTAGGAGAGATAGTGTGTAACAACCCTAGGTTATTACTCAACTTAATTTAGGCTTGCTCATGTATTAATATTTGTTTTATTGCATTCATTGCATCATCTAAACCTAACCTAAAAATTTGAGGTCATTTGGATATCTCAAAGTCAATTTAGCCTTTTGATCAATCTAGATGCCCTAAGTTAGACTTAAAATATTTTGATCTCAGAATAAAAAGCTAATTATATTTTTGAATTCTTCACTCTCAAATTAACTAGGGGTGAAAGTTTGATAATTTTGGAGATCGTTTAGGCCATAATTCAATTTAAATTAAATTTGTTTAATTGCATTCTAGGGTTTCCAACAAATCAAATTTGCATATCTAACCTTTAAACTGATTAAACGGTCGGGATCCACTATGTGGACCGCGGGCGATCCGTTGTGGAGCCCGGATCGCATGACAGCGGTGCTCCCGCCTTATCCTCCTTTCACTCCACTAATCCGATGGCTAGGATTCAGATCGGCGGAGCCACGAATCTGTCGTTAGATGCGTCCCATGGATCATACGGTGCAGATTCAATCAGATCTGGCCATTAGGATCTGGAGGATTCAGACCATTGTGCCTTTTTGATCGATCCATCAGACGGCTCCAGACCCTCAAGCTACTGCTTGCCTTTGTCTACCTCTCGCCCATGCCCTACAGGAAAGATCCAAAGGATTTCTTGACAGTTTGGCCTATCCCCCACTCTCTTAGACACCTTAGCATGATTGTTAGGACCTCACCTCTCATGGCGAAGCTCCCTGGATCAGGCCCCGAGGCTCGAGCTCCTCAATTAGAAAATCGGGTCGTATGGCCTCGGCCCAAGCTCTCAGCCCTCTCCAGCTGGTCCCTGCCCTTTGGAAGCTTCCTTACTCTTTCTGAGGCTATAAATAGCCTCAGCATTCCTCCCTTGATCGCTTGCTAATCAATTGGAGTCAAGCTTCCCTCCGCCATTGTCGACCCTCCCGAGCTTCCTTAGGCATCCCGGGTGTGCGTACCACTAATAGAGGCAATTCTTGGTGTTAAGGAACCCTAAGCGCATCCCTCTGAAGCTCAGTAGCTTTTGCCTAGATCCCTGCTAGCCATTTCAGCTCAGCCAAACCTTCCAGGTACCCATTCTTTTCCCTAGTGAGTTGTGTGAGCTCACTGTCTTGCCTGCATCAAATGTCAGTAACTCCATAGATGCTTGCAAAATTAGGATCATATGTATTTGAATTGAGAAATTTCTTGTGAACGATGAAGGTCCGACAATGCTGAGCATAGTCGAGCAGAGTTCTTTCGAGACGATTCCAGAAATCGCAGTTTGCATAAATAGCCTCAGGAAAGGGTCAATTATGGTGTGATTGCATTCCATATCAATCATACAATGAATCAATACAGTATGAGTAACCTAACCTAGCTCGATACAAGCCATCCTCACTAGGACCATTTTAGTAATGACCCGAGTAAGGGTTCATAGATTCAGCCCTTCTTGAGCCCAATCGATATAGGATTTAGCTTCATGGTGGCTCAGGGATGGTGTGGGGTTTGAATTGGGCTAGATTGGTGGTCTGTGGAGGGAGAATTTCCCTCTATAGAGAGCTCTAATGGTCGTCCACCTTCCAAATAGGGATTGAGTGTTTCAGCCAAGCCTCGATAGGGGCTTAGGGATTGATCGACCATTCTAGAGCTTAGTAACGTGCGTTGATCCTCCTTGGTCATCGGCATGATTCGTGGAAATTGAGTTTGGTTGATTAGGGTTTACCCTAATCGTCTTTTATCGGGCCAGTCACGAGGAAGGAGATGACAGCGCGGGTTGGGCCGACCTGTGACCCGCGCTGTCCAACAGTGTTGGGCTTCTAAGCCCGATCGACCCGCACGTTTTTTGGATCGGGCCAATACCCATTTAATATATTTATAAATCTTTTTAATATTTATTTTCCTTAAGGAAATAAGATTGGATTAATTAAAATAATACATAATAAATTAATTTGATAACTTTTGATCCACTAATCCAAATCTTATGATATTATATACCATCTTAATCAAAAAAATATAAGGAACAATAATATGTAATAAAATTTATGATCAAATGGTTATATTTTATAAATTAGCCTAATCTTTCTCTATTCTTAATTAATTCATAGTTAATTCAATTAATATCTAAAAATTATAATTTAGGTCTTTGGTTGCTCATGAGAATTTGGAAAATTTAATTATGCCATTAAAAATAATTTTGGGTTTCTAAAATTTCTAATCATCTCTTAATCACCCTAATCCTTGATTAGTAAATTAAGCCTTAATTAATTCTCTGATTTTGGTGATGTAGGTCTCAATCATTTTCTTAAGTGCAGTAGAGCTTATAAATATGCTTGGATCATCTTAAGGAACTATAACTTTCCTAATCACCTTAATTAGCCTTAAATTGTGATTAGTGTCATTTAAGCTAATTATGAGCCAAATCTTGAGATGTTGTGTTCCTATATCTCATTAGCTCACATTAAGTTCAGTAAAACTGATTTGAATCAATTTGAATGTTTACTTCTTAAATTTTCTAATTTTAGTCTAAAGAAGGGTATTTTGGTCATTTTTGACCAAAATATTGTTTAAGCATCTTTAAGCCTTAGAAACTTCATAAAAGTGTTTTTAATCAGTAATAAAATGTATTAGTATCATTTTCTTAGCTTTTAAGCTTAATGGATTTAGTATAAATAATTAGGTCTTATATTTCTTTAAATAGATCTTAAGATCTTAAGAGTGATCTAAGACTCCTCATTAAAGAATAACTTAAATAATACTAGCACTCAAATTCTAATCTTAATTACCTTATTAAAATCATTCATGAGTTATAACCTTAAAAGAAGTGTTATGTAAATTTAAATTTCAGTTTAGACCTTAAGTGATCAAACCTTAGATCTTTGATATTAGATCTTAGACTCTTAATTATTTTAATCTAATTGTGCCACCATATCTTAGAAATCCTTTATTGATTTATTATCTTAATTCCTTTGAAACCTTCTTATGGGTGTAGAATTGATTCAATCTATAGAATAATGTGATTATTCTAAAAATTGGATATAGATCTTAGATTCATATGTTATTGATTGATTATTTTTTCTTATGATATTAGGATAACCCTTCACTAAGATCTTAGCTTCTAAATCATTCAGCTCATAAGATTTTTTATCTTTAGACTAAGATTGGGTGTGAACCTTAGATCCTTGATAGAGTAAAACCTTAGATACAAGATTTGAACCCCAACTATGGAGTTTAAATCCAAAATCCTTAATTTTGATTTGCATAATCAAGGTTTGGGTTGAGAGATTAAAACATATTAATAAGTCATTGATTTATTTTACTTTCACTCTTTATAGTTGTCACCTGATTTTGAATTAGAACTTGTTAAGTTTTAATGTTAACTTTAAGGTTATGAATCTGGGATTATACTCGCTAGTTGAATATTGGGGATCCTAAACTTAAATTCTTTCAGAATAGTTAGAACAAATTAAATTAGACAACAACAGATATCACATAAGTTTAATTAAGTCTCTTGCTTACTTGATTATTATTGCTTCGCACACCTTGTATATTGAGCTTTTTTCTTGGACATAATAAATGAACGTAGAATACTAATAGGTATTTTAAGTTAGTAATTGAATATCATAAACATTCATTCAGCCCTTTTGTGCATTCAGTTCAGTAGGGTATGTCTTAGCTTAATCTGCCTCTTCAGTTCATTCCTTTATTATAGAATAGACTCGGATCTAGCCCTGTGCTTGGCTAGGATGGATACATTTCTTATTCTATAAGTTCAACTCAGACATAGTTCTAATAATGCCTAGGATGGACACGGATTGGGAAGCTTCTGGAGAGTTGGCTCGGGCTGGGAAAAACTCGAGAGGTCGGGCCATGGACGAGCTCTAAATTATCCTAATTGAGCTTAACCGGGTCACAAGGCCCAATTGGGGCTCCTCGCCATTATGGGAGGATCCCCAACGGCTTGATGAGCTGGATGCGGAAGTGGGGGACAGGTTTGGCAGCTGGCAGTACGGGGATTTTCTCTATCGGGTGTGCGAGCGAGAGGAAGGCGAAGGTTCATAGTGGCGGGACCTTCGGATGCCGTCTGATTTATCGATCAGATAGGCGCTACAGCTGGGATTGCTCAGATTTTAACAGCCATAGGATCCACGGGCCGTATGATCATGGCCATAGGATCCACGGGTTCATCTAACGATGGATCCGCTATCCTACGGAATTAAATCCGGACCGTGGGATCTAAGGGTCCGATGGTGAGATCAACAGGATTTCGCTGTCGCGTGACCCGGACTCCATAGCGGATCGCCCGTGGTCTGCACAGTGGATCTCGTCTGTTAAATTAGTTTAAAGGTATATTTGTAATTTAGAAAAGTTAGGAATCCTTTTATGCAATTAGACCATTTTAATTAAATGTGAATTATGGCCTGAATGATTTCCAAATTGCACCAAACTTTTACCCCTAGCTAATTTGGGGGTGAGGAATTCAAAAATATAATCAAATTTTAATTCTAAGATCAAAATATTTTAGGTCTAATCTAGGGCATCTAGACTGATCAATATATCATTTGGACTTAGAGAAGTCCGATGGACTTCAAATTTTCAGTATAGACTCAATTTAATATTTTATGAGCAATGGCACTAAAGTTAGAGAGTAATTAAGCTATATTTTAATAGGGTAATAACTTAGGATTATTATAGACTCCCCCACTTAAGAACAATGTCGTCCTCGACATCATCTCAAGAGAGAAGACAAACATGCAGGATTTTTGAAGAATAGAAATAAAATTCAGAAAGTTATAGGGTACTTGAATTTTCAAAGAGACTGGGATACTCTCTTTTCATATTCGCCTCTTTCTCCCAAGTAGATTCTTCTAAAGAGCGGTTCCTCCACTGAACCCTTACCATTGGAATTGAGTGATTCCTCAGCTACTTTTGATCATGAGCTAAGATCTTAATTGGCACTTCTGCATAAGAAAGATTTGGCTGGAAAGATACTGCTATAAGTTGAATCAAGTGAGATGGATTATGAAGACATCTCTGCAGAGAGGAGACATGGAACATGCTATGGACTGCAGAGAAATCTTTGGGAAGTTGCAATCGATAAGATGCAGAACCAATCTTTTCTAGGATTTTGAATGGTCTGACGTAGCGAGGACTTAGCTTCCCGGTTACACCAAAATGATACACGTCTTTCATTGGACTAACTTTAAGATACACAAAATTTCCAACCTCAAATTATAGAGTACGATGATGAGCATCATGGTACTTACTCTGACGATCTTGAGCTGCTTTGATTCTTTGCTGGATTAGTTGAATCTTATGATTTGTTTCTTCAACTAAATCAGAACCATATATCTTAGAGCTGCCTATTTCAGACCATGCTAGTAGAGTACTGCATTTCCTGCCATACAGGGCTTCATATGAGCTATGGCAATACTCGCCTAAAAACTGTTGTTATATGCAAACTTTATGAGAGGAATATGATCTTCCCAGAAGCCTCCAAAATCTATAATACAAAGATGAAGAAGGTCTTCCAAAACTTGATTGACTCTTTCTATTTGACCATCTGTCTGAGGATAAAAAGTGGTGCTCATGGCTAACGTAGTCCTGAAGTCTTGATGCACTGCTTGCCAAAATTTAGAAGTGAAGCGGCTATCTCGATCAGATACGATAGATCTAGGAATTCCATGGAGTCTGATAATTTCCTTAATATACAACTTTGCTAATCTCTCCACAGAGTCAGTTTGACGCATAGGAGTAAAATGTGCTGATTTGGTCAGTCGATCAATAATGACCCAGATTGAATCAGCATCGGATCTTGATTTGGGTAAGCCGATAACAAAATCCATAAAAATATCGAACCACTTCCATTCAGAAATTGCCAGAGGATGAAGAAGTCTTCCAGGCTTTTGGTGTTCGGCTTTGACTAAGTTACAAGCATGACACTTTGCTACGAATTTTGGCCACACTCTTCTTCATTCCAGACCACCAGAATAATTTCTTCAGATCTTAGTACATCTTGGTACTGCCAGGATGTACTTGGTAACCAGAATTATGGCCGTCCACTAAAATCTCTTGATGCATGGATTTGGGAATCCATAGGCGATCCCCTTGATAGATTACATTACCTCGAATTTGATGATCAAAATGACGACCACTTTTGATGTCTGCTTTAAAATTCAAATAGTCTTTATCCTTGGTTTGGGAAATTGAGACATCACAATCAAATGTGGGTTCAACTGAACTCATGGATATCAGTGTGCTTAGCATCGCACCACATACTGGCCAGATTTTGAGCTTTCGGAATTCTTCTTCTAAGGAACTGGATATGATTATAGAAGATAGAGTAGCATGATGACTAAGTGCATCTGCTATGACATTCGCTTTCCAGGATGATATTGGATACTTAAATCATAATTACTTATTAGCTCAAGCTATCTTCACTGTCGGCAGTTTAGCTCACACTGGGTGAAGATGTACTTTAAGCTCTGATGATTGGTAAATATGGAACACTGGATGCCATAAAGATAATGACGCCAGATTTTCAGAGCAAAAACTACGGCTGCTAGTTCGAGATCATGAACAGGGTAGTTCTTTTCATGTGGTTTTAACTGACGATATGCATAGGCTATAACTCTTCCTTCCTACATTAGCACACATCCCAAACCTATGCCAGATGCGTCGGTATAAACTTGGTAGTTAAGACCTTCTTTAGGTAAGGCTAGAACTGGTGCAGAAGAAAGAGCATCTTTTAATGATTGAAACGCTTTCACATATTCCCGACTCCAGATAAATGGTACTGTTTTCTGCGTCAACTTTGTGAGAGGAGACACAATTTGTGAGAAGCCCTTAACAAATTTTTTATAATAACCTGCTAATCCTAGGAAACTCCTGATATCGATCATAAATTTTGGTTGTGACCAATCTTGAACCGTGCTTACTTTATTTTGATCGACTCTGATTCCTTGAGAGTCGACGACATGACCCAGAAAAGTGATTGAGTCAAGCCAAAATTCGCATTTGGAATACATAGCATATAGCTCATGGCTTCGGAGCTTTTCTAGTACTAATCGCAGATGGTTATCGTGATCCATTTTACTTTTTAAATAAATCAGAATATCGTCGATGAAGACGATGACGAATTTATCTAAATATTCTTACAACACACGCTGCATTAGATCCATAAAAATGGATGGTGCATTTGTTAAGCCAAAGGACATTATGAAAATTCATAATGCCCATAGCAGTTTCTAAATGCTATTTTCTCCACATCTGGATCTTTAACTTGTAATTGGTGATATCCAGATCGCAAGTCTATCTTTGAGAAAACTTTAGCTCCAGATAACTGGTCAAATAAGTCATCGATACGAGGTAGAGGATACTTATTCTTGATGGTTACCTTATTTAATTCCCTATAATCGATGCACATTCTCATCGATCTATCTTTCTTCTTTACGAACAAAACTGGCGCTCCCCAAGGAGATGAACTTGGATGAATAAGACCTTTCTCCAATAGTTCTTGAAGTTGCTTGTTCAATTCTTGGAGTTCTTTTGGCGCCATACGATATGGAACTTTTGACAGTGGTTGGGTTCCGGGAATTAATTTCAATTGCGAATTCTACTTCTCTAACTGGAGGAAGACCAGGTAAGTTTTCGGGGAAAACATCGGGAAATTCACAAACTATACAGTTCTCAAAAATAGGCACGACTTCTTTATTTTCTCCCAACATCGTTACGAGATACGCATCACATCCCTTCCTGACTAGTCTTTCTGTTGTCATTGTATTGATCAGCGATGCTTGGGTGCTAAATCTTCCCACAAATGATTTGGATTTACCTCCACTACCTAGAGTTATTTTCTTATTTTGGCAATTTATGGAAGCACCATGCTAGCTTAGCCAATTCATGCCTAGGATTATATCAAAGTTTGCGATTGGCAATATAATTAACTTAGCCCCATAGTTTTATTCCCCAATAGGAATATCTATGTTGAAAAATTGTTGGGACTGCATACGGGCTCTGGAAGGTAACCCGATACTCAACGAGCTAGCTAATCGATAGGTTGGTAGCTTAAGAGCCTTTGCCCAATTTTTCGATACGAAGGAATGACTTGCTCCCGTATCAAAAAAGACGTTACAAGATTTGTCATTTATTGATAAGGTTCCTGTGATTACAGTATAAGAATAGCTACTCAAACATTTAAAATGCTAAAATGGTAAAGAATGATCACTGAAATAATGAGAACTGAATAAAAATCAATGTAAGGCATACCTGACACCACATCGATATCCTCAGGAGCAAAGGTGGGAGTTAACATGTATACCCTTGTCGGTGCTGAGGGTTGTTTATTCTGGAACCTCTGACCCTGATGATCATAGTTCAGCTTTGGTGCCTGTACAATTGCTTTAGAGTTTGTAGTGGTAGCTAGCATTATAGTAGGAGCAGGCTCATGGCTATTCCTTGCCTGTGCATGGAATACTTGTTTATGATGAGAGTGATTGATGATCACTCTGTCGATTGTATTCTTCTCATTGCATTCGAAATAGCGGTGGCCTTTACGACCACAAGTAAAACATACACCACCGAAGTGGTAGCATTTCCCATACAGATGCATTCATTTGGATTCAAAATCCTGAGGTTGGGATGGTGTGGTTTCCATGTTATAGACTTTTTCCACCTTATATTGGCCAAAACATTATTTCCTCAGCTGCATTACTATTGCCTTCCTTTTCCGGTCCAGTTGACCTTGGAATCCTTCTTGTAGACGGGCAGCCTCAATTAGTTCTATTAGAGTCTTGATCTGATGAGATACTAAGTGGGCTTTAATAGAGTCTCTCATACTCTCTAGGAAACGGTGGCATCTAGATGCTTCCGTTCTAACTAGATCTGGAACAAAACGTGACAGTCTTCAAAATTCCTGCTCGTAGTTGAACACTGAATTATTGCCTTGTGTGAGATGGAGGAGTTCATCCTCCAAAATTGCTTGAGCTGACGCTGATATGAATGCTTCACGGAACGCTTCCAAGAACATATCCCAAGGAATGTCCTCTACTTCATAATCAACAAATATGTTATTCCGCTCATTCTCCCACAAGTACTCAGCTTCTTCTTAAAATAAATGAGTTACTAGGTGGATGGCTTCAGAGTTAGGGCACTTGATGCTGGCCAAGTTCTTCTCGGCCATCTTAAGCCAGTTCACTATGTCCATAGGATTCAACACTCCATTGAATGTAGGAGTTTGGAGACGAAGGAAACTGTGTAGGATTCCATCGCCCGTATAGTGTGAAGATGATGAGAATCCTGATGGGGGTGCAGGTTGTTGTCTAACTGAGAGGATAAGAGCACGTGTCTCTTGCGCCTGTTGCGCATTGCTATCTATTAAGGCCTTCAATAAACTGGCCATAGGGTTGGACTCATCAGGTCTGCCTAATGTTGTGACCGTATTCTTAATTGGAGTAGGAGCAGATGGGGAGCCAGGATTCATGACTATAAATTAAAAGTATGAATTCAGAAATATAAAATTTTACTATAATTTCATTCATTAATTTCTTTCTCAAAAGAGAAGATACATGGGTCCACAAAACATATAATCGAGATGAAAGAAAATGACATAATAAGATCTCCAAAAATCATAGTGGCAACACTCTATCCAAAAGGCAGCGTAGAAGTCATCATATGTGACTATATGGCTCTATCGAGCTAATCTCTTATAAACCCAATACTACCAAAAGCTTGCTGATCCCCTCAGTAGGATCTCTACAATCTCTAGATGGTACTTCTTAGGACAGGCTGTCTCTTGAAGTGCAGTAGTAATACGATCCAGCCATTCCTTAGCGAGTGCTGAAAGGCTGGTGCCTCCAAAGGATGAATGGACAAGTACCTCAACTCCATGAGGCGACACTTCATCGATGACCCTTCCGTAGATCAGGCCATCTCGAAGGTCGTCTATCCACTAGTCATCAAATCTCCTAAGGTAGAACAAAAATACTGACTGCGAGTAATCCATCCCTAAAATAACTCAACTTATAAGTTTTTCATTCCCAATTTATCATTACTTTCAAATTCGTTCAATTCATAAGATGTCAATTTTAATATTAAGAATATGCATAGTTTAAATCAAGTTATTATATGCATTAAATTCCTAGGATGTCATTATTCTAGACATAGTCAATCTTTTCCTTTCTGAGGTAATGCAATGAACATTTGGATGTTTGCTTTTTATTACACTTAGTAACTTGTGATGTCGACCTGATGCAGAGAATAGATCATAAGGTAGATAGGAACAATTCCTTATCTGAAAATTTATGATACTTCTCTGATGCCAACTGTAGCGCCCTGTCTCATTGCCACACACAAAAGACAAGTATAATCATAATCAGTGGTGGAGTGGTGCGCTACTCGGGATAGATGAGCTTGTAAGAACTCATCTCCCCGAATAGGCTAAAAGACTGAGCCACACTGAAAGCTGCTGACTCGAACCTAAGAGTAGGATCGAGAGTCAATACTTATGATAAGAGTATATTACTTTTTTTAAGTACTAGACTAATATGTACATTGGATTTAAAAAGATAAATATAAATATAATATATGTTATCAATATATATTAGTATTTCCAGTATGCTGATCACATCACAATACTAAGTATAGTAATATAACAAAGTACGGAAGCTAAAGCAAAACATCCAGAATACATTTATCACAGAGTAGTAGTAAACATTCATCTCAGAAAAAAAAAGTAAAATACATCCAGAGTTATTACAAACTGATTTAAAAGATAAAATATAAAGTACTAAACTAAGCAATAAGCAAAAGGTAAAAGACTGATCCCCTAAGGCTCCACATACTCCTCCAGGATCTCCTGTAGGTCCTCCTTCCCTATCTCCACAAGCTGCTCGAGATCTAGCAAATTATCAGATCCCAAAAGTACCCCGTATTAGACAAGAAGTCTAACACATCGTAACTAACTAAGCAGTTCTAAAGTAAATGCAATAGACAATAAAGTAAATATAACTGTAAAAAATAATAGTAAAGGCACTATGTAATTGAAACTGTAAAGACTAAACAAAGTAAAACTGCATCAAAACTGAATACTAAAAGTAAACAAAAGTATCAAAAGCTCAGAAATCAATGTAAAATATGTCCAATGCTATATTATATGTCACTAAAATGATGCACCCAAATATGCCACAATACGGTATGCCATAGTATGTAATAGAACTACCATTGAAAGACTATGAGTCATACGGTCCAATGTATATATACACCCAGTTAGGAAGACAGTACGATGATACCGATGCATCCTGAAATACCCGAGTCAATGTATGCAACATTCTGTAACCCATAATTTATCACTGATACTAATGCACCACTACTAAAATGGTTCCTCAAACTCATGCTCATGTTTATGCCCATGCTTTTATTCTATATGAGTAAAATTGAGAAATCCACAAAACTTTGAATATCGATAATAAATTCTAGGTCTCTATTGTGCAGAATCCTACTAAAAGGATTCTGACTCCTAGCTTCTAGAATGAAAATTGGTTAAAGTTGAAGATTTATTTAAAGATCATTAGATAGGATGATTGTATAACATGTTTAGCACGTTTGCAAGAAAGGTGGTTCTTATCACTTAGTTTGATTAAGCCACCCTAACGAAGCGGTCTTCGATAGGAGGCATCGCCCATTGGCGATTTGTATCTGAAGCTAAGTTATTAAGATGCCCTACTCACAATCACACTTAGTGTCTCAAAGAAGGTGACTCTAATTACTTAGTTTGTTTAAGTCACACCTATTGAAGATGCCTTTGCTAGGAGGCATCGCTCGTTGGAGATTTGTATTTCAATCAAACTAAGGAATGAGTCCCTGTTCAATACACTCTTAGTCTTGGGAGATTTACTCTAACAGGACTGTATTCGTCTAATCCCTCAGGATATTACCTGCTTATAAGTTCATAGTGAATCAACTAATCCTGAATACTACTAAAGAAAACTAATACTATGGGTATACCATACTACACCAACCAATGGTCTGGTTTTAAACAACTCTGTTTAATTAGCAAGGATTTATTAAAACTATTAATTCCTATGATAAATAGGTAAGTCCTATACAAGGCTCTAAGAAAAAAAAGGTGATCCAAGTATCACTCAATATAGATTCTACCACAAGGAAAGGTGTCATTCTAATATCTTAAGTGATTCCTACCACGAGGGGTTAAGATCAACTTCTAAAGTTAAGGGATCATCTAAGCTTCTACCTCAATGAGTTATGCAAAGCCCTCCTACCTCAATGTATATTCAAATTTAGGTCTTTAAAATATTTCAGAAATGATCTTATGTTGATATATTTAAGATCTCACACTCTTAACTCTAATGCTAACACTATAGGTTTTACTTATCATTTAAACTTATAATGATTAGATCAGATGATTAAGTCACCTAATCATAGCTTATTCTAAGATCATAGGATTTAAATCAAGGATATTAATAGAGTTAGATCACTTGTTCAATCAATATGATTCTATTAATCTTATCATGTTAATAATCTTATTTAGGAGAAAATTAAGGATCTAAGGTTCATATTCAGATTAAGCAATCTCATAGGTTTATTGTTAGCCTTAATATGTCTAATCCAAATATTTAGGATCAATATCAAATCAGATGCATTATTGGAATAATGTCAATTACATTATCTTATAATCATGTCCATTTAATTAAGGTTTAAGAGTTTGGATCTTAATTAAGCAGGTTAGGGTTTAACCCCTACTCATGTCCAATTAAGATCAAGTGTTTATTTATAGATCAAATGTTAAATCGGTGAATTAGGTATGTATTATTGGTGGCAATCTTAGACCTAGATCAAGTCTTAATAGCTTGATCAAAGTCTGAAGACTTCTTAAGTTAATTAAGATGATTAAGTTCTCCAACTTTTTAGATTATTCAAGTTATACATTATAGATTAGCATACATAGTTTCCATACATTTACCTTACTGTTATGAGGCATATTAATAGGAAAATTTATAAAAATAAAAAGTAATTAGTGCTAATCAAACCCTAAATCCATTCAAAAGGATTAACACTTAATTACAAATCTAGCCATTAAAATTCCATAAAAATTGGCACATAAGTTATAGTTACTAATACAAATAATTAAAGACTAAGTTTGCTAAAATCTAATATATATAAACCCTAATTTTTACTAATCAGGGTTTAATAAGATTAGGGTATAAGTTGAAATACAGAAATTAGAAATATAATTCACTTAGCATATTCATTCTACTCTTTATAAGGAGACTAATGGCACTTTAAACATGCAATTTGGATAAGTATAATTGCTAATTCACCCTAATCAAAATCTAGAATAATTAGGC
This sequence comes from Gastrodia elata, assembly GCA_016760335.1. Taxonomy (NCBI): domain Eukaryota; kingdom Viridiplantae; phylum Streptophyta; class Magnoliopsida; order Asparagales; family Orchidaceae; genus Gastrodia; species Gastrodia elata. The sequence goes on from CM028682.1 coordinate 33,912,903, forward strand.
AAAATCACAAAATCTAACCATTAGATGTTCAATATTATTTTATATTCAGATCCCTGATGATTTTCTGATCAATTTCTTATATGATATCATAGGGTTTGGACCAGTGGATTAAAAGTTATTCAATTAATACATTATGTATTTTTATTTAATTAAATCCCTATGATTAGAATAATTGGATTATTTTTCTTAAGAAAAATAATTCCAATTATTCGAATATTAATTAAAACGGGTTCGCCCGTTCACCAAAATATGCGGGTCGGCTCGGCCCGGGGACCTCTTCTTCCCCTCGCCAGCCCCGATGCCTCACCGATTAGGGTAACCCTAATCGGCCAAATCTGCACCCTAGGGACCACGCCACAGCCTCGGGTTGATCGAGAATCAATCCCCTAGCCAAGACGCTCCGATTGAGACCAGGAGCCCTCTGTGAGAGGATATGGATTAGCCAGACCTTGCTCACACGAGAACACCCGCAATGAGACTACTGTGGGAAGACAATTCTACCCACTGAGGCTATGCTAGACCCAGGACTCGATCCATACACCATCAGGGAGGTGAGGCGGATCAAAGCCCCCTGGTTTGAGGGCCTGAAGTGAGCTGGAATACCAGGGTCTTACTCGACCTGAGGCATCCTTAAGGGACTTAGCACGATCGATTGATTTAATCGATCGGGGCTAACTCAAGGCATAATTTGGATAGCCTTGAGTTCAAATCAATAATACATAGCTAAACGAATGAAAAGGAGGGGAGTCTGAGCCTAATTGGCTCAAACTGAGCAAGAGGGAGTACCTGGTTTGTTGGGATGGCTCAGGATGATCGACTGAGGGAATGGATGGCCTCAGTTGAGCTTCCAGATGCTGCAAAGGATCCTGAACACCAGAAGAGCCTACTATCAATGGTTCGGGAGCTCCTAGAGCGTCTACGCAAGCTTGGGTGTTCGGCAATGGCAAATGTTGCAGAGAGCTCAATTGATCAGCAAGGGTCAATTGGAGCAATGCTAGGGTTATTTATAGCCTTGGTAAGGGATTAGGAAGCTTCTGAAGGGTTGGCTCAGGCTGGTAAAAACTCGAGAGGTTGGGCCATGGCCGAGCTCTCAATTTTTCTAATTGAGCTCGGCCAGGTCATGAGGCCCAATTAGAGCACCTTGCCATTACGGGAGGATCCCCAATAGCTTGCTGAGTTGGATGCGGGAGTGGGGGACAGGTTCAGTAGCTGGTAGTACGGGGATTTTCTCTGTCAAGTGTGCGAGCGAGAGGAAGACGAAGGTCCACAGTGGTGGGACGTTCGGATGCAGTTTGATCTATTGATCAGATAGGCGCTACAACTGGGATTGCTCGGATCCTAACGGCCGATCGCAGGAGTGATCCTGGCCAAAGGATCCATCGGTTCATCTAATGATGTATCCGCTATCCCGTGGAATTAAATCCGGACCATGGGATCTAAGGGTCCGACAGTGAGATCAGCGGGACTTCGCTGTCGTGTGACCCGGACTCTACAGCAGATCGCCCATGGTCCGCACAGTGGATCCCAGCTGTTAAATTAGCTTAAAGGTATATTTGCAATTTAGAAAAGTTAGGTACCCTTTTATGCAATTAGACCATTTTAATTAAATGTGAATTATGGCCTAAATGATTTTCAAATTGCACCAAACTTTTATCCTTAGCTAATTTGGGGTGAGGAATTCAAAAATATAATCAGATTTTAATTTTGAGATCAAAATATTTTAGGTCTAATCTAGGGCATCTTGACTGATCAAAATATCATTTGGACTTAGAGAAGCCCGATGGACTTCAAATTTTCAGTATAGACTCAATTTAGTATTCTATGAGTAATGGGATTAAAGTGAGAGAGTAATTAAGATATATTTTAACAGGGTAACAACTTAGGGTTGTTACAATCAACGTTAATTGACCTTTGGAAGCTTAGTCCAAGTATGGACCGAGTATATGGGTGCACCTCAGACCTAGTAACCTTAGGGGTTCGATCCATCTCACATCTCTAAAGGAGTAGGAATTGAACCCCAGTGAAATCATGGCCTCTGCAGAAAGAATTTAATCCCCACAGTAGCTTCTAAGCAGAGTCCTAGAGTGTGTAAGGTCTGGTAGTCTCCGTACTTCACACAAAGGGCTTAGGGGAGCATTTGATGCGTCTCGGCTCACTGATCATGTGGCAATTGAATAGGAGCCATGGCATGTTTGGGGCACCTTGCAATTAACTTTGAAACCTAACCCTAATTCCCATAGTATCCGGGAAGGAGGGATGGGGATGAAGCACTGTGCGAGTCGGGCTGACCCATGACCCGCATGGTGCGACAGTCATAGGTCATCATGTCCCGGTTGACCCGTGCCTTTTGTTATTGGGCTGACCCTGTTTAAATAATAAATGGGTTATTATAAATATTTTCTCTTAAGAAAATAAATTGAATAATGGATATTTAATTAAAATTATTTAGAATAAATTAATGCAATAGCTTTTAATTATTTATCCAAACCATATGAAATTAAATGTCATTTTTTTCAAAACAATGCAAGGAATAAAAATATAAGAAAATATTTTAGTTTTTGTGAATATAATTTTTAACTTTTTCTAATTACTTCAGTAACTTTATTAAGGAAAATTAGCATGTATACTTAACCAAATCTTATGATTTTAGTTTCATTTGGTTTCTTATGCCTTGTTGAATGCATGTGCTAGGTAGAATAATTTTTTGATTTGTATTTTTCTAATTATGCACTAATTCAAATTGCATGATTTGTGAATATTAGGGTTTGTAATTAGCCAAATTTACATTTTATAGTTTTTGATTTTTCACATGATTACTTAGTTCTTAATCACCAAGTTGCATGAAATTTAGACTATATTTTGGCATCTTTGTGCTAATCCTTATAGAACTTGTTTAATGATTAATTAGTATTAATTATTCTCTGATATAGTTATTTAAACCTTATGTGCACTTCTTATAGAGTTTTATGCATGTTAGAAAACATAAATTGTAATTTGGACACTTGAGTCTCTTAATTTTCCTTAATCAAGAATGAAATCCTAAATAGCTTAATTAAGTGCTTGAAGATTAATTAATAAAAGATCTAAGTCTGAATTGAACTTCAATAATCAGCAAATAACCTATTGATTATCTTATAAGTAAATATAAGTATAAATAACCTTAACTAAGTCAAGTTTGGGTTCAACCCAAACTTGATTTGATAATTTTTAAGATGAAATTATCTTAAACTAAACATCTTGATTTGAACATTCAATAATTTGCACAGACTCAATCAACTCTTGCTAATTTTACATTGATCTTAGATTAGTAATTTAGAAGGTTTAAGAACTTATAGCAACTCATGTGATTGATCATCTGAACTCAAGCTTAAGATTCTTGATTTTCTCCTAAGTAAGATTATTAGCATGAATTGATCCATAAAACAAGATTGATTTGTAAAACAATCAACTCTCAATAACTTAAATGATTTTAACCCATGATTAAAGTATTAGAATAAATTGCAATTGTTAGACTTGCCTATTTTATTTTAGCGATCTAAATTATGTGATTGAGATGATGACTCAAAGTAAAGTCATAACTTAGAACTTAGCCTATAAATAATTTTGCCTTTTGGTACCTTAAAACTTAAAAATGTAAAAATAGTTTTAAATCAATTAAATGCTAGACTTTTAAGTAGGCTAATTCTTAAGGTAAGAGATATCTTGCTATTTGATTTTTAAGGTAGAAACTTAGATGAATCGTATTAACCTTAGATGTTTGATCTTAAAACTTGTAGTAGAATAACTTAAGAATTCTAGATTTAGATTATTCCTTATGGTAATATCCTAAGTTGAGTGGCTTTTATTCAAAATCCTTGGAGCCTTTATGTAGGACTTACTATAATAGAGACATGATTCATTGGCATGCTACTCCTTGAGCATTAAATAGATTTGTTAGAATGAGAATTAGTGTTATTATCAAATGGAGATGATAGTACATATCCATAGAACATATTTATTCAGTAGATAATGAAATTGGTTAATTTATCCTGAATAGAATTGTAGAGTCTCAGTCTTATCTTAGGTAATTATATTAGTGCAATTCAGTTCAATATAAACATCCCCAGTCCAAATTGTTTTATAGTTTGCGAGTTTAACAGCTTAGTTTGATAAAATAAATTATAAAAATATTCTGTCCCTTATCTTTGTGCCCATCGATAAGAGTAGTTAAATAAACTAAGTGTTAAAATGACCCTTCCTAGGACATGCTAGTCATGCATATGTACTCTCTCTATGTGATGATTTTGAGTGTAGCTATGGAATAAATAATGAATTCAATAGAATTTGAACGGAAGTAAGTGATCATTTATATGAATTCTAAATTATGGATATAAATGAATTACTTGCTTAGTTTTGATCATTTTCTAATTTTAAAATTTTAAAGCATATAATTATTAAAGCCTAAGAATATCATGATTTGCATAAGTCATATCATAGTATTAGCAGAGCATTGTGCTCACCTAGGATTCTGTTAGTAGTGCATTGTGCTCACCTAGGATCCGTTAGCAAAGCATTTGCTCACCTAAGATTTTATGGATTGTCAGGTGACATCAGGTTATGCATATTTATGACATACAGTTTTGGGGCATATTCATATATATAAATATACATTCAGTGACATAAAACACAGTTTTATTTTAATATTTATTCAGTTTTAGCTTCCATACTATTTTTTATTTTTAGTACTTAATCTTTTAGCTACTATTTTATCTTACTTTCTGTATTGTACAGTTTTATACTTTTCATCAGCTTTAATGCCTTCTTACAATATTGTTTGTTTACCTAAATGTTAAACTTTAGATAATTATAAATGTATATAATAGGTATAGTTGTGTTAGACTTATTATTTAACACGTGGTACATTTTAGGATTCGATAATTTGTCAGATCTAGAGCAGTTTGTGGAGCAGCCTCAAAAGGCTTCCTCGGAGATATAGGAAGAGTTTGTGGATTGATAGTTGGCTCAACCTTTAGCTTTTATTTTTTGTATTAGCATACTTTCTGTAGTGAGTGAGAGATATTTTACTATCATTTTAGTTGAAGCAAATAGTTTATAATAATTTAAATCTGGATGCATTTTATTTTCTTTTATGAGATGAATACTTCTTAGTTAGCTTATATGATGAATGATCTCGATGAATATTTAAGCATTCACCCACTGTATTTATTACTACTTATATTTTGTATTATGATGTGATTAGCATGTAAGTAATGCTAATACTCATATATATTGGATTCTTACTAAAATCACTCTCATAATCTAATGTATATAAGTACTAAATCTAATTCTTTAGATAAGTATTTTTATCTTATTTTAAGGATTAGTCCACAGTTCTCCTTTGGAGTTGTGTTTCAGTATTTAGCAGTATTCAAGGAGGTTCAATAGTCCTTCCCGAGTAAGGTACCATTTCACTGCCAATTGTTAATACTCTTAAGAATACCTCGGTTGTACGTGGTGACAAAATGGGGCATTGTAGTTGGTATCAAAGAAGTATCATAAAGTGTCAGATAAGGAGAGTATTCTTATATACTTTATGATCTATTCTCTGGAGCAGATATGATCACAATAACTAAGTTTAAGAAAGCATCATCTATAATTCATCAAGTTGAACCTCAAAAATGAAACTTAGAATATTTGGAAAGGATATCTTAAGACCTAAACAAACTTTAAGAAAGTAAAGTGCACATAAGTGAAATTAAAGCAAGGACTAGAACTCATATTTAATTAACATATTAGGAGTGGAGTATCAGCAACATGAGTCCAGACATTACCTTAGATTCTTTGAAGACTATTGGACTGATGATTTCCAAGACATCATGGTGTACAGTAGAACCATTGGTGGAGTATCTGCCAAAGGAGTAGAAGTACTAGATAAAATAGAGTAAACTATCTATAGAGTTAATCTACTGTAAGGCTTCTACCACCAAAGAGATATTAATCTCTTGCTAAAGAATTCTCTTAAGGCAACAAGGTTAAATACCTAATTTGGATACTTAACCATAAAAGGCATGAGGAAAGCTAAAGCATCAAGTCACATAATGTGACTTAACACCAAAGGATCTAAGGGGTTACTAAAGACTATCCACACAAGTCTTAAGTTTTGACTTGATCAGGGGAAGGGATTCACTTAATCGAATTGGATAAGTGCTAAGAAGCTTAAAGAAAGAGTTATGCTACAACCATAAGTTAAAGTTCATGACTTATGCTAAAGGTTCTGAAGCTAGACTAACACCTAAGTCATATGATATCAAGGTTCAGAAGCTGGACTAACACCTAAGTCATAAGATGTGACTAAGTTTACTAATGATTTAAAAGTTATTCTTAAGCTATCTAACCAAAAGAAGAACTCATCTCCCAAAGGAATGACTAAGCTAAGGCCTAAGTTAAATCATGACATAGCTACAAATCCTAAGGTTGAACTTAAACTATCTAAGGGATATGAATCATCTCATCCAAAGTGGATAAAACTCTTCACATAAAGGAGACTACTACACAGAGTCACAAAATGTGACTTAGTCAAATAGGCATCTAAGGCCATAGTTGACTAATCTTAATTGATAAGTTGCTGCCCAAGAAGTGCAGAGATACTTTGGACACCAACAAGGGATCACTAAAGGCCTAAGCAAGGGGTTAAGTAAAGCTAACCCTAATTAAAAAAATCAAACTTCCAAACTAGGGTAGGGTTTTTTACACATGCATCTAACTAGTGTTAAGTCAAATTAACTTACACTAAGGCTTAAGAAGAGCTTAGACAATAATAGATTTAGTCTAAACTTAAGGATTATGTTAACTAAAATGAAAGGGGCAAATGGGTCATTTTCCAAGGCAAAATGCTAATTTTCATAAGAATGGATTTAAACTAGAAAACTAAGCAAACCATTAAGTTCTATACATCCAAATGAAGACCTAAACAACAAGACCTCCAAAATTGGAAACCCCAAACTCCTAATCACCCTAAAATGTCATTAATAACTATTTAGCAAAATACAATATAAAATTTAGAATTAAAGCATGCCACACAAGTCTCTACTTTCAAATGAGCAATTAGAAATGAAGTTCGAAGGTTTTGGATGTCAAATTACAAAATGAAGCACTAAACAAGGTTTACCCAAATGTAAGCTTAGTACTAAGCAGAGGGGTACATGGTGTTCCATCACTTGCTGGTTCTTCAAAAGTCCAGACGTAGCTGCAGACCTCAATTCGATCGCAACCTTAGCATAGTTGCTTCCAGAGCCTTCGATGGTGACCAAGTAATTCCTAGGAGGCTGTTGCTTATGCGGGTTCCATAGGTTGAGCTTTAGGATCTCACATGGAGGAGAGGAAGAAGAAGAAGAATGAGATCAGGAGCTTAGCAGCTCTGACCATAGCTACAGGGAAGAGGCTAAGAAAGTGAGGAGGGAAGGCAGGCTGACAGTAGCATGAGAGATAGGCAGAGTGGAGCAGACTTGGGGGCTGACAGCATCATAGATATGTGGGTGCGTGACTTAGGGTTTGGGTCAGGTCTGCAGGAGAGAGGCTAGCCATTGGACCTGGCCTCTGATCTAATGGCTGGTTTGGTTTGGATCGCGGAAGCCATTATACCCACACCAAGGAACTAGAGAATGCCGCAGATATTAGGATACTACTATTTTGCATTCGGGGCTCGCATCGGATCGGGGAGAACAACAGGTAAAATGGTTATGACAATTTTAAATTAAAATAAAATTAATATTTAATTTATTTGAAAATTTTAAATTATTAATTCGTCCAAACGGACTCCGAAAAATACTAAAAATTCATCAATAACTAATTTGGGTGCTAGGAACTCAAAAACGTAATCGGATTTTTTATCCAAGGTCTAAGAAATTTATTTATTTATTTGGGTATTTAATTATATTAAAATTTTTGACAAAATATGAATGACATCCAAAAATTTCTAAAAATTCACCCTAAGTTAAGTTGGTGGTTGGGAATTCAACGGCGAAATTGGATTTTGATTTGGAGTTCAAAATGATTATCCTATTTTTCTTAATTATGGAATTAATTGGAAATTAGATTTTGGTCCGATTGAATCCCAAATCGAACAAAAACTTAGGGGTTCACTTCTAATGATGAATAGAGACTAATAGAGGTGACCTAAGACTTGCTAAGATAGGTTTTTCCTAAATAACAACCTTGGGTTGTTACTGACTCACCTAGTTATAAAAGGAGTTGTTCTCGACATCATAGCTAAATAAAATAAGCAGGGAGTTTGGAAAAGAATTATGGATATTGGAATTAAATTCAAAACTTAAATTGAAATTTAAATTAGAACATGACTTGATAACCTGATTTTCAATTTTGAAATTTAACATAACCTGGTCTTGAAAGCTAGAAAAGGATTTAAGAATTGAAATCAAAATAGAGTTGATTAGGATAATGGGGTACCTGATGCAGTCCTATTAGTTTTTGGAGCAGTGATAGGAGTCAGCATATAGACTCTTGTTGGGGTTGATGATTGATTATTGGAGTTTGGTGTTTCTTGCAAGTTTTGAGTTATCGTTCTATGTACGACAATCTAAAGTTTTCTAAGAATAAGAACACTGGATTATGGAGGTACAATTGCCATCATAAGAACTTCTTGATTGAAAGTTTGAGATCTAAGGCTTTGATTCTTAGACGAATGGGTTATCGGTACTCCATCTATGGTTTCTTTCTTGACACACCTATAGAATTTATGTCTTGGTCTTCCATAGATGTAACACACATTACCCTAGTGATAACACTTTCAATAGGAAAGTGGCTTCTTATAGTTCTAGGTTTGAATGTGTTGAGGCTCCACATTTATCTAATTGACTTCAATTGAATGAGGGTTTTTGAACACTTCAACTTTCCTTAATTTAGACTGAATTTTTCTTTTCTATTCCATTTGTAGCTAAAGATGTTTTTGGACATGGACTTCTTCTACTAATTCAGCAAAGTCTTTATAAATACGGGATATTAGATGTCCCTTGATCTCATCATTTAGACCATTTAAAAACCAATTGCAGCAAGCAGCTTCAGACCTTACTAGATCAGGTGTGAAGCAAGATACGCTTCTAAATTTCATTTTGTATTCATAAATGGTTCTGCTACCTTGGGAGAGATGTCGCAATTCATCTTCCAAAAAAGATTGGGTATATAAGGGAATGAAAGCTCCATTATAATCTTTGATGAAGGATTACTAAGGAATATCTTCAATCTCGATTTCAGCAAAATTGGAACTACGCTCATTTTCCCACAAAATTTCCACTTCATCTTGGAACAAATGAGTGACTAAACGAATTGTTTCAGAATTAGGACACTTATAGGTGACAAGATAATTTTCAACCAATTTTAGCCAACTAAAAATATCCATTAGGGATAAGGAATCATTGAATGAGGATCTTCGCCGATGAAGGAAGCTGTGAAAGAATCCATCTGCTTAAAGGTGAGAAACAGATGGAGCTTGATGCGCTTGGTTTTTAATTAATGCTTTAACATAGTTGGTCATAGAGCTGATATCTTCTATTACACTGCTCGAGGGCACAGGAGCCTTGATTAGTGTAGTACCATGAGGTGATTCAGGATTCATGATTTAAGTTGTAATTCTAAAAAAAGGTTGAGAAATGAATAATCAATGAAGGAAACTTCCACTCTTTAGAGAAGAGCAAAATCAATCTAAGGGAATTAGATGATTATCACCTAAGTTTATAACTTCAAGAATCTTCTACTTAGCTGAATTCTTACCAATTGCTTTACTACTGATATTCCTAATTTTCCAAGTTCTATGTTTTATTTTCTTTGTTCGTTCAGGGTCTTAGGATAACCTTTCAAGATATTCCTACCATTTGAATTCTGAGAGTATTGCATAAAATGAACAATGGATGAAACTTATGGTATACTTCTTATGCTGCGACCATACTTCATCAGAGTACAAACCATTAAGTAGACCATAATATTGTGGCAATGGCCTCCTAACTATCATTGAGTTATCACCAACTCAACTAAGATTAGGTGGTGGTCATCATTATTATCTCAGATAGTAAACAATATATCCATGATAATAATAATGAAATGATCAGGATACTGCCATAAACATCTATAGTATAGTAGTGTGGTAAATAAAGAAAAGCATCCTGATAAAGTTCCACATTTATCTAATCACATATAATACATTAAATGCAGAATAAATAAGAAAATTAATTTAATGCATTTTAATTAAATATGGGCAAAGAAAATTGAAGCATTAATTTTCTTCAGCAAGCCGCACCTTACTTTAACCTTCTATCATAAGATTAATGCACATGAGTTGGATCTGACTTATACTCTTGATCTGCCATATGTACATATATGACAGGGCATAGACAAAAAAAGAAAATATTGTTAGATTTTAATAAGTCTAAGAACGGGTAAAATTTAAGGTAACACAAATTATCCTAGGAAAATAGGAGATACAAAGCATCAAATGAAAGGATTAAAGCTATAAATCATACATTTATAACTTAAACAAGATATGAGGTAAAAAGGCATACCTCGACCCAAAGCTGCAAAGAAAGGTTAAGCATTTTATATGAACTGCTAAGAGCAAGTAAGATTTAAGCAAATATGATGAGACAACTTAAGCACATTTTATAAATAAAATGTAATATAAACAGAATAGAAATAAATCTAGCATCATAACATGCTTTGAATATAAAACTTAAAGTTGAAAGCATAGAATACGAAAAATACTGTAAATGCTAAAAATGATGAAAGTACTGAAACTGATTTGAAAGCAAATAAAAATGACCGAAACATTTTTATCTGGACATGTGCCTATATATTAGTCCTGCCATATAGAAAATTGGTTCAATGAGCCACCGAACCCAAAACTAATGCTTAGGAACTGAACTGAACTAAATTGCACTATATATCGAAACTGTAAAGGCACACTAACTAGGGCACATTCCACTAAATTATTATCCTCTTTACTAAGTTATCTGATCTATCTGACTCATCTAATCAACTTATGTTCATTCCTTATGCAATATTTAAGGCTAACATAGAATATTCATAAAATATTCTATGTCTCATATAATATGCAAAAATAATAAAGGCTCAAAATCAAGTAAAATAGTGCATACAAAATAAGGTATAAGCAACTACCCAAAAATTTGTGATATTTTATTTTTTAATTTATTTGTTCTATCTATTCTAAAAGAATATAAGCTCAGGATCTCCAACATCTAACTATCGAGCAAAATCTCAGATTCATGGCCTTACAAAGTTAAAATTAGAGCTTAACAAGTTCTAATTCATTATGAAATAGTACCACCTACAAAAGTTAAATGAATAAATCAATCGACCTAGTTTACATTTTTTCATTTCTACAACCAATCTTGATATAATTTATCAAGATTAGCAGTTAAGAAATTAAATTCAAACATAAAGTCTGAGTCTCCTAACGTAAGATTCCAAACATCTAAGTCTAAATTATTTAATTTAACATGATACTTAAGTCTTGATCTATAAGCTGTTCCATTGAATCTAATTAGACTTAATGAGATATCTAAATTATAACTTTTATTGATTAAATGTCATGAGAGAAATCAATGTGTTCGACTAGATTCTACACAATTAACCTTATTCTCTTAAAACAATAGCTATTTAAGGGTCTAAGAGATAACTTCCAAAATTAGATTCTAAATAAAACCTTTCTAATTATATAATATGAATATTCTTTAAGGAGTAAATCAACTCCTCAAACATCCTAATAGGACATCTATTAGTCTTAAAATGATTAAATAATGTCAGCCTAAACATATGAGTAATTAATAACATTACTTAATAAATTATAAATTTTAATTCATGATTCCATATTTTATGATTTCCAAATAAGGTGATAATACTACTTAGTGGAAATTCACTATTTAGTTATTATTAACCTACATTAGCAAAGAGTTCCTACGTCTTAATGCCATGATTTTTAGAAAATAATCAATAACTAACGGTGCTAAGATCTAAGCAAGTGGTGTATGCACTATACATAGAGCTTAAGAAAATTGCTTAATTAAATAAATACATAACTCAATAAAGTTCTAAGTACTTAGTGTACCCTTAAAGTGATTTGAACTTGAAAAATCTTATTGGTTAATTGGGATAGGACGTCAATCACAGCACTTGCAACATTTGGGCAAAATACATTTAAATGATATTTTCTATAATAACTTTGTTTACTCCAGCATGAACATGGATTCTAGCCAATTCATTCTCCAATACTAAAGATAGAATGCTAAACTACAACATGCCAAATAGGGATTTATAAGATTGAATATAATATTTTGATCATAATCAATCTCTAGTAGATAGATGGAAGAATAGGAACATGATCCCTTAGGATAAACACAAGAACATCAATATTCCATTATTAAAGAGAATTAATATTACTTTATAGATATTTGATTGCTTCATCCTAATGCTTAATAGACATAACATGAGCACAACCTAATTCTTTCTATTTTTAACAATGAATGTTATGATTTATTCATAAATTAAAATATGATAATTTAACCATCATAAGTCATTTGATTAATTGTTTTAGAAGACATGCAAGTATATAGTCCATAATGACGATGCATGCATAAGTATGATGACTGATTGATATAGATATGTCATGGCAATGATGTTGCATGCCTGCATAGGGATCTATAATGACAATGACTAGCAACCTAAAAATAGTTATAAATAATAATTTCATGAATCATATGAATTAATAATTATAACCATCAAATTGAAAGTTAAACTTATTGATGCACGAGCTTGCTGAAACAATTTTATTCCAATTCAAATCAACTTATTTTATTTTAATCAATATTATTTGCACAAAAATATTTTGCCAACCTAAATTCAGATGATTTAATTTAAATTAGGGTAATATTACCTAGATGACAATGAAGAGAGAGATCTATGTGTGGATGAAGTTTGATGTCCTCGATCAAGGAGGAAATTCGGCCAAGGAGGAGTCGGCTAAAATAGGGGCTTCTCTCGGCTAAGAGGGAAGAGTGTTTTCGGCCAAGAAAAAGAGTCGATAGCTAGTATAGGGTGGATTAGCTAAGAGAGCTATGCGGCATGCATCTTTGAACGAGGTCAAATGTAGTGGAGCTCAGCTAGATGGAGGTCTGACATGTGAGGTTGGAGGGATGCGACTGCTCTCAGCCTTCATCCGAGAGAGAAGGAACCGCTGGGGTTCTCGGCCTTTGAGGGAGAAGAAGGAGCACCTTCGCCGATCAAAGGGTAATTGGACAAAATGGAGAGGAGACCGATATTGGCTGAGGGAAAATTTTTAATTTAAGCAAATTTAGGTTAGAGTGAGGATCTCGTATAAGCAGTCCAGATCAATTGGGGTCATTGGATCACGATCGAGTGACCACAATTCGCTAAAAACTTCCAAACTTTGATCAATCGCCAATTGAACTCCAAAAATTACAATATTGGTACCGAAACGAGCATCTTCTTGAGACAAACGTACGTGTCTAAACATCATTAAATTAGGATGATTTTTTTATTTTATGTTAATTTTTAAGAGAAAAATTTTGAAAATTCACTACGATCAATCCAGAGCACGAAAATAAGCAGAATTTAAAATATAGCATCCTCAATTGATAATTAACCTAAATATATAAAAATTTATAAATTTTGATTTTTACTTTATTTTTAATTAATTTTTAAAGTTTAAACTTCAAGAATTCTTTTAGGACGATCCAGGATTCCAATTGCGCTCAATTTTTCTAAAGAGGATCCCCTCAATATGCTTTATTTAAAGATATTTTTATTTAACTTAAATCAAGATCTTGATTTTAATCTAGATTTGGTCAGGTTAAAGTCAAATCAGCCTATTAACAATCTTGGGTTATTACAAATATAATATTTGTATCATACCTTATGGGACTCTCAGATACCAACTGTAACACCCCATCCACTTACTATGTGGAACAAAATATCATTAGCGATGGAGTGATTCGTTAGCTGAATAAAGTAAAGAGTCGCCTTCTCCCAAATTCTTTGGGTTGAATAATAATAGATAACCCAAACCATTAACAATAGGAGGTTACTATAGCTAAGGAACACCATTATTAATCATGTTAAGTATTTCATTAACCTGATTAATAATGCAAATCCGCTAAACTAATTATCACTACACAATATATATAGTATAGTATAACATAAATAACTGAATGTAGAAGCTAAATACATCATCCATGTATTCATTCATTCAAAAATAGTAAGTAAATGAATACATCTCAGAATAGAAGATAGAAAAAACATCCAAATACAATTACTTATTATAGACATTTAATGAAACTACATGAAGTAAACTCTCATCTCACCAAAGCACAAAAACACTCCATGATGAAGATTGCCAGAGTTACTCAGCAACACCGCACTTCACATCCTATTTAGTCTCTTATAGCTCCAAACACAAAGGTTCTTCAGAGAAACATAAATCTAACATTTGTCAATTTCGCAATGCTATGGCCCCAGCAAAAAAAAAAGATAAAATTTTACTTAGACAATGAGTTTAAATATATTTTAGGCTCATTAAAATGCATTCATTTAAGTTATATGGATGTTTATATAATAATTCAAGATTGTTACCCTAGTTAACCAGGACTAAACAAGGTCCTGATCATAATTCTAATAGTCTTTTTAAACTATTAGGAGCAAACCCTGAAGTTTTGATTCAAATTAGGAGTTATTTGGACCAGACCCTAATTATGAAAAATCCCAGTAATTTGAAATTTGATCTATCTGAACTGACTTCAAATAGAAAATCTGACTTCGCCATTATGCTAATCACCCCCAAAATAGCTAGGGGCGATGTTTTGAAAGTGTTTGGAAGTCGTCAAATTTTCCTTGATTATTTTATTATATTTAAAATATCCTAAAAATAGAATAAATAAATACTCATTGAAATCAAAATCTGACTTCGTCATTGTATTTCTCATCCTTCAATTAGCTTGGGGTAATAATTTGGATTTTTCTGAAGTCATTTCAAAATTAAGTTTAACTAAGAAAATTAGAATATTATTATTTAATTAATTTTTAATATATTACAATAACA
The DNA here is from genome assembly GCA_016760335.1 of Gastrodia elata. Classification (NCBI taxonomy): domain Eukaryota; kingdom Viridiplantae; phylum Streptophyta; class Magnoliopsida; order Asparagales; family Orchidaceae; genus Gastrodia; species Gastrodia elata. Next base: position 33,928,021 of record CM028682.1, read on the forward strand.
ACTTCGTCTCCTTTCCTCCATGCCTTCTGCTGATCTAATGGCTTGACCAGAAAATGCTGGATCTATGCCATCTAATCAGATCTATCTTCTGATCGAGTGGCTCCTGAGCCTGCTTCCCCATCATTAGAACGTGTGGAGCTCACGTGAGCACATAGCGCCCTTCTCTATTTGCAGATGGCAATCTCGCTGCCCTAAGCTTATATTAAGATCCTCATCATCCTCCTGGCCTTGGTTCTACCATTTGAAACATGGGCCAAAGCTTTCTGTCCCAATCTTGAGCTGGATTGAACTCGAGGTTTTGTGCTGTTTGAAAAGGTACGATTGGATCTCCCATTTCCTTTATTAAATTCCTTCAATCTTGTTTTGATTGTTGATTGCATGCCATGGATTATATTTGGACCGGTCTTATCGAGCTTGATCAAGCTCGATTAGATGGATTTTGTAAAGGGTCCACAGTACTTCCTTCGCTCTTCCGTCCATCTGTGGGGTTAGCACTAGGGTTTGAGATGGATGGAGCTAGAGACCTCATTAATCACAGATCCCACCATTGTTGGATAGCTATGTTTGTCCTTTATCCATTACTATGCAGGCTAGCTTCCGGTGAGGTCGAATTGACCTACTAAATTGATGCCCTAATCCTTCTTGCATCAAGTCTCAACAGAGAAGACGACCCGCCTCAAGTCAGGTCGGGTCTGACCAAACCCGCTGGCTGATTACTTATCATGCAGCAGCTATTTGTGGGCCCCGCAACATCAGTCGCTGAGTTCAAGGCATGGGCCCCACCATATCATCCACTGCTGTGACGATCCGTGGGTCCCGCCTATCCTTAGCCGCCATAATTAGGATCTGATGCAATGGGTCCACCTTTTAAGCAGTCATTAATTATGATTTGAACTAAATTAATTAATTTAGATTAATTTAATTTAATTATAAAATATTAATCATCCATAACTTGCATTCCAATAATCCAAATATATTTAAGTTATATCTCATTTTTACTAGAAAAATGTTAGGATTGATTATTATTCTTTATTATGACTATTTTATATCCTAAGCCTTAGTTTAATAGTAGAGATTCATTTTATTAAGTTTAATTATGCTTAATAAGATAGCCTCAATATGTAGTCTGAGAGAGTTGGGATTAACCTTAAACCCTTAGTCTTTAGAACCTTTTTGATTTTAAAGTTTGACTCTTAATCTCTCAATCTTAACTTATCTTCATCAAGATTGGTTTAGGTTAATTAAAGTCATTAATTAAGATGTTTGATTTATTATTTAACTTATGCAAGCATCGCTAATTAAATTATATTAGAACTTTATTAGTTCTAATTGCTTTAAACCTTATAGGACAGTAACTCTGAGTTTATACTGGATTGTATGATGTTGGAGATCCTGAGCTTGTATAATCTCAGATTAGTTAGAATGACTAAAATTAGAAAATAATTAATATCATAGAAGTTTATGTAGTGTCATTTACTCATTTTCTTGTATTCCTCGCTTCCTTGTTTTGTACCTTTATTATTTTAGGATATTAGGTGAAACACAGGATATTTGAAGAATGTTATATGTTAGATTTGAATTTGCATAAGTCATGAACATAAGTGAATTAGATAAATTAGATAGATCAGTTAACTTAGTATATAAGATAATAGTTTAGTGGAATGTGCCATAGTTAGTCTGCCTCTACAATTTGATATTGATATAATGTACAATTCAGTTCAGTTCAGTTCCAAGGCATTAGTATCCTGTTTGATTCAATTTAGTTCAAATGTATATGATGGATCTCTTAATCTAGGAATTAGTGTCTGAGATTCTTTAGACATGAATTCAGTGGCTAGTTGAGCCAATTTTCTATTATGGAGGGACTAATCTTGGCACAAGTCTAATTAAAAATGTTTACAGCCAGTTTCAGTTACATTAGTTTAGTTTTTAGTATTTTCAGTGATTTTTAGTATTTTCAATATCTCTGTGTTTTTAGTTTTTTGGTTTTATGTGCAAGCATGTTATGATGCTAGATTTCAGTTCAATTCTATTTATATTGCATTTATTTCAAAATCAACATAAGTAAATTTGATCATATTTGCTTAGGATATTTCATGACTTAGTAATTCTTACATATTATAACAACCATAGTTGTTACCCTAGCTAAATCCAGATTTAATTAAGCCAAACTAAGCTTTGATTTTGATTCCATTAGACTCAATGAGTCATTTAAACACAACCTTAGAAGTTTGGGATCAATCGGAGCTAAATTGAGAATTTCGATTCTTTTACCTTTTTGAATCCTATAAAATACCTAAATTAAATTAATCTCCAAATTAAAATCTGGTTTCATTTCTGAATTCCTCATGCATTGATTAGCTAAGGGTGAATTTTTGCGAAATTTTGGAGCTCATTTTAAGCCTAAATTGGATTTAGAATTTAATTAGATTAATTATATATTATTATATTGATTTTATTTATTAAATTTAATTATTAATTGAAATTAAAAAGGCGGGATTTGCTACCGGGACCGTGGCAAATCTGCTGCGGGGTCTCGACAGCGGTGCACATGATTAAGCCATTCAACGAATTAGCACGCATCTCGGCGCACTGCATTTAACGACGGGATCTTCTCCATGTTAAGATTAAATCCTAAGTGTAAAATCCATCGTGCGCATCTACCAGCTATCAACCATCCCGTTTAAGTAATCAATTCAGACCATTCATGCTCAACAGCCGATCCATCAGACGGCGGACGAAGACCCGAGCACTGTAAATCTTAGTCTACCTCTCGCCCGTCCGCGTCTGATCCCCGCCCCCCTGGTAGCCAGGATCCTCCCAGCCCCACGGCAGTATGAGAAATGGCCCATTCTTCCCCTTTTGCACTCGGCGCGACCCCCTGCCGGTAGTAGCTTCCCTGGATTTCCCTTGACGGTTTCGAGCCACCCCATTGCTGCGAGCCGAGCCATTCTCCAAGCCCAAGCCATGACATCCACCCCTAGGGCCTCCTTTAGCCTATAAATACCTCTCGAGAATCATCGAGAGCTCCTTTGCTCGCTACGATCCCCAAAGTCCCCAATTAAGTCCCTGGAGCTCCCGTCTCTCTCGGCAATTCCCAACATTTTTTGGAGCTTAGAACCACTAATAGAGGGCCCGTCTGGTGTTCAGACCCCCTGTGAACCTGCATTGTTGGTCTGGTAAGCTCAGAAGCACTTCAATTCCTCTCAACCAAGCCTGCAACCCCATATTTAGGTACAGCCTTCTCCCACTAAAATTCTTAAGTTCAGTCTCCATTTTGTCTTCTAGATGAGCCTCTGTATGTTGCCTAGATTTCCTTAACCACTTTCAAAATCCATAGTGATTGTCACCAAGGTTTGAGCTAGCTCAGATCGATCGTATCGATCGATCGAGCTAGCAGCTAAGCTGAGGCTGTGTCCGACTAAGGACCCAGCGTTTGACTGCACCCCAAGCTGTGAAACCTTAGGGGCTTGACTCGCCTCACCTCACCGATGGTGTAGAGATTGAGCCCCGTTAGTTTGGTGGCTCCTTTGAGGAGAATTACTCGCTCACAGGGAACCATAAGTTCCTCCCCTTAGTATGTTTTGATCGAGTAGCACTCCATCACTCTAGAGTGACCCAGATGGGGGTTCTTACCTCAATCGATGTGTCTGAGTCTCCTGTTGGTGTAGCCGTTAAGTTTGGGGCTTGGCGTGGAGTGTGCACGGATAATTTCTCATCTGAACCTAACTCTAATCGAACGGGTATCAGGCATAGTCACGAGGAAGGAGACGACTAGCGCTTCGGGTCGGGCCACCCCCAACCCGCGCCTTTTCGATTTTGGGCCGCGACTATTATTATTAATTTTAGATTTAAATTTACTTTCTTAAATAATTTAATAAATGCATCCCTACGATTTCTATTTAAATAGAAATACAGATTCAATTATTTAAATAACTTTAGTTATACTTATCCAAATGGTATGATCCAATGTACTATTTTAACTAGAAAAATGTAAGGAACCTGAATATAAAATAAAATCAGAGATCTAATGATTAGATTTTAAATAATTGCCTAATCCTTCTCTATTTTCATTTAAATCATAATAAATTCATTTAATATCCAAAAATATAATTAAGGTCTCTGATTGCTTATGAGACCATGAAGAACCTATATAGACCATTAAAAGTAATTTAAGAATCTTAATTTTATTAATCCCTCCTTAATTACCCTAATTTGGGATTAGTGAATTAAGCCTTAGATTAACCCCTAATTTTGATAAATCTAGTTCCTAATACTTTATTAAGTATAATAGAGTCTTTAAATATGTTTGGATCATTCGAGTATGCTCAAATTCCCTTAATCACCTTGATTGGCTTAAAAATGTGATTAGTGTTAATTAGGCTAATTAGGTTACAAAAACCTAAGATAAGTATATTTCATACTTTATTAATCCATGTGGAACTCATTAAAATAGACTTGGATCAATTTGGATACTTAAATCTTAAAACCCCATTTTTAGCCTTAAGGGGGGTATTTTTGTCATTTTGACCAAAATGCGTTTAAGAACCCCTTAAGTCTCAAAATTTCAGTAAAATACTTCTAACTAGATTATTAGCATCTTTCTAAAATCTCATATAATAATATGGTTGTTAAGTAAGGAAATCTTAAGTTAGTTCTTATTAAGATCTTAAGATCTTAAGAGTACTCAAAACCATCTTGTCTTAAGAACTAAACCTCAATATCTTAAGGTGCTAAATCTTTAGTTAATAGCTAATTAAGTTGATCCATAGGCTTGAATTCTAAAGGAAATACTCTTGTAAGAATCCTAAGTCTAAATCTTAGTTTAACTCTAAAGTGATCAAATATCAGATCTTAGATCTTAGACTTTAGATCTTCTAATTGAATTAGACTACCACCATTTGGAATTCTTTAAGTGATTTATTGTTTAATTCCTTTGCAGCCTTCCTTGTGGGTGTAGGTTGATTTAATCTATAGGATAATGTAATCATCCTAAAGGTTGAATATAGATCTTAGATTATTAGTTCTTAATGATTATTTTATCTTATAATATTAGCACATCCTTTCATTAAGATCATAGCTTATGAATCCTTCAACTTATAAGATTCTTTATCTTTAATTTGGGTCTTAAAGTTTGAACCCTAGATCCTTACTAGGATACTACCTTGGATTCAGGATTTGAACACCAAGTGGGGTTTGGATCCAAAATCCATAAGTCTTGACTTACTAAATCAAGACTTGGGTTAAGAGAGGAAAACAATAATAATTAAGTCGTTGATTTGCTTAGTTTGACTTCTTATAGTCGTCATATGATTATGAACTAGAACTTGTTAAGTTATAATGTTAATATTAAGGTCGTAAATCTGAGATCTTACTCGATAGCTGGATTTTGGAGATCCTAAACTTGTATCTTCTCATAATAGTTAGATTTGGATAAAATAGATAATAACAGATATCACATAAGTCTAGATTGAGTCTCTTGCTTACTTTGACTTGATTGCTCTACACACCTTGAATATTGAGCCTTGTTCCTTGAGCATAATAGGTAAAACTATGATATGGAAGATACACCCTAAGTAATTATTTGAAAAGCATAGCATTCATTCAGTTCTTTCAGTACTTTCAGTTTATAGAGTATGTCCTAGCGTAGTCTGCCTCTTCAGTTCTAGTTTTGTTATAGAATAGACTGGGACCTAGCTCGATGGATGTCTAGGATGGATACATGTCTTATTTTATAAGTTCAACTCGGACCTAGCTCTGCGGATGCCTAGGGTGGATGCATGTTGAACTTTTAGTTAAGAGGCCCTGTATGGCCTGTTCTGTTATGGCAACACTATGTCTTAGGCTTACTACTACTTTAGTTCAATTGTCAGTGTTTGTTTTGCTTTGCCACATGCTTCAGTGGCCTTTCTTTTAGTACTTGACTTACTTTGCCACATGTCTCAGTGGCTTTACTTTTGCTCATACATGTACTTAGTTTACTTTTGCCACATGTCTCAGTGGCCTTTTTCATGTCAATCTACATGCTTGTATATACGCTCTCATTGATTACTACTAAGATACTGGCATGTTTATGATGCTAGAAATGTATGCCTATTTTTAGTACTTATGTTCTTATTGTTCTCAGCATGTCTCCATGTGATCACAAGCATGTTAGGATCATATTTATGTCAGTAGTTGCAGTTACCTTTGCTTTTAGCCTCACCATATTTAGTTGATGTTTTTGTATATTATTTTACATACCTATTAATTAGCTATAAATGATTTGTTTATAGCTACCCCATTCTTATAGCTTGTTGCACCTTTATAATGCTTGTATGTTTAAGAACCATTAAAACTAATATCTTAAATACTCAGTTCACTTAAATATCCTAAAATGTACATAGATAATTATTTAACTATAACCTTTTTGTTTTGTTAGTTGGGGCCCTGGCATTTGTGATACCGACAAATGTCAGATTCAGAGTTGTTCATCGACAGTGCTGCAGGATCGGAGCCAGTTCAGGAGGAGGATCTTCCTACTATTGCTTAGATAGATTTTCTCTTTTTGCAGTCAGATTGAGAGATCTATATTTCTATTAAATTTAGTTTGTAATAATTAAATTCTGGATGTATTTACTTTTCTGCATTTGATCTGAGTTACTGTTTCTTTTACTCTCTTATACTATGTTATGCCTGTGGATTTTATATTATTCTATTTCTTGCTTCTGCCACTTTGATTTGTATTGATGTATGTTCTCAGTTTCTTCTACAAGGTGACAAGTCCTTGGCTTAATGCGAGTTGGGTCCTACCTGACTCTACTTGAGTTGGGGATTTGCCACCACAGTTGGAGCACCGTACTCCCCGCAGTTATGCTAATATCAGTATTAGTTCAGCTGCGGGAAAGTACAAGGCACCACAGTTGGTATCAAAAAACACCATAATGTGCCAGAATGGGATTTGTGATTCCTTTCTACCTAATGGATCGTTCTTCTAAGGTGCAAACATCAATATGTAACATCTATAACATAGTATTATCAGTAACTCTTGAATAATCGTAGAATGAAAATACTCATATCTTGGAAATCTCATTACCTCTAGTTTAACAAAACTTAGTAACTTCTCCTCTTAGAGTCAAATGGATTCTGGAGAGTCTGACGTGGACTATTATCTGCATACCTTCAAGTTGGCTTGGAGCTATATTTTCAAATAAAGATAAGAGAGTAACTGACAGATTGAAGGAGTTTCAATAAGAGGGACCTTAGTCTTGGACAAACTTTTACATCAAGAAGTGTATCGAGGGCTTGACTTTCTTGTATATGCAAAGGAGTGGCTGACCCAAGTGGAGTCAATCTTGATACATATAAAGTGTCCCGAGTCACTCTATGTGGACATTGTGATGGATCTGATGTTGGATTATGCAGGAGTCTGGTGGTACGACACAATTGCAAAGCTCAAAAGAAAGCGTAAGAGGAAGAGTCAGGAAGTGACTTTTGAGGACTTTTGTGTGGCCTTTAGGACTGAGTATATTAAGGATATCTGAGTGTCAGTTAGAATAATTGTCAGATTGTTTGATTAGAATGAATCTTGGATCACCACCTACTGTCACTCCTATCAAGAATACTATCACATCTAGTAGTTCTACCGATGAAGTGGCTCATTTGTGTGCAATGGTAGCAACCTTGCTAGAAAACCAAGCCCAACAAGTGATAGTCATGCAAAAGATGCTGAGTGATCATTCTGTTCCAGCCATGGTTGCTTCTCCTGCTGTCCCTGTTCAGCAACGTACGTTCCCTTCCCATCACTCGATGGATAGTCTTCTCCACAATTTCTTAAGGCTGAGGCCTTCCACCTTCAGTGGAAACCCATTGCCAATGGACATAACCAACTGGCTAAAAGCAGTAGAAAAGGATCTTATTAGTCTAAAGATCCCAAACTCTGAAGCCGTCCATCTCACTACACATTTGTTTCATATGGAGGCAGACTATTGGTGGGAGGAGATCAGGAACACCAAGTTTGTTGACTATGAGTTGGAGGACATCCCTTGGGACGAGTTTGTTGACGCATTCAAGACTGAATTCATTCCCCCGTCTGCACAAAACATCATTACAGATACAATTATAAGATTGAATCAAGGGAGTCACTCTGTTGCTGACTACGAAAGAGAATTTCATAGGTTGATTCACTTTGCTCTAGAAGTTACTCATTTTGAACTGGCTAAATGCCACCGCTTTCTTTGTGGACTCTGAGATTCATTGAAGGATCAGATCGTTCCACTCCACCTAACTAGCTTCTTTGAGCTAGTGGAGATAGCTAAAGTGATTGAGCACCATCAATCGGAAAAGGATCTCAAGCGGAAGGTACAACCAACTTCTAACTAGCATGAAACCTTCAAGAGGCACATGCCTAATTCTGTGAAGTCTATCAATTGGAAGCTGCACCAACTACTAAACCCATTCAAGGCTGTAATAGGCCTCATCCATATGGCAAGTGTTATCACTTTGGCCATAAATGCTACAATTGTGGACATACATGCCATGGGTTCTACCATTGTGTCCATATAGAAACAGTGGATGGAGTTCCAATGAAACCATATTAGAAGAACCAGGTGTTCAGAGCTACTCCACTAAACAGGAGAGAGCCAAATTTGGCCATAATGTAAGCCCCCACACATGAAGCTGCTCCAGCGCAGCCATCTGCTCCTAAGTCCCAGAATAACCCTAGGAGGTAGACAAACAACCATCCTACCAATTTTGCATGAGTCTATGCTTTAACACCTCTCAAAGCCACAGAGGACAATAATGTGGTTTCAGGTACACATTTCTGAACTTCTCATTTGTTAATTACATTCCTGTACCTTAATTATTGCAATTTGTTAATGCGATTCATATGAATAAATTAAGCACACTTTACTTTAATAACCAGCTCTGTAATGTGTTGTTTGATATCGGTGCTAGTCATTCATTTATTTTTGAACAGTTTGCCAACATCCTTAACCCACAACTATACAACTTAGCAAAATCCTTAAGCATTGGACTTCCATCTGGAGCCCAACTAAGTGCCAATAAGTTTTGTAACATCAAAATTCCATTAAATGGTCAGGAGTTTAACTCCAAATTAATCATCCTACCATTAGCAAACTTTGATATCATCCTTGGAATAAACTGGCTCATTGACCATAATGCCGTGATAAATTGTTTGAAAAAGAAAGTCACTCTTCATTCCCAAGGCAAGTCTGAGACTTTTACAGGAAAGTCTAGCACACAATTATCGTTAATAAATGCTATCAAAGCCAAAAAATTGATCAGTAAGGGTTGTGATGCTTATCTAGTCATTATGTTGGGTGAAGTAAAAGAAAGTATCCCTCTCTCCGATTGTAAAATAGTTAAGAAATTCATCGACATATTCCCAAAAGATCTGCCTGGTGTACCTCCTTCCCGAGAGGTCGAGTTTGCCATTGAACTAGTTCCGGGTACCTAGCCTATATTCAAAGCACCCTACAGAATGGCACCTAAAGAATTGCAAGAACTCAACAAATAGCTGTAGGAGCTCTTGAATAAAGACTTTATTAGGCCAAGTATATCTCATTGGGGAGCACCTATTCTATTTGTAAAGAAGAAGGATGGATCCATGGGAATATGCATAGATTATTGTGAACTAAATAAAGTTATTATAATGAATAAGTACCCATTACATAGAATTGATGACTTATTCGACCAGTTATTTGGAGCTGTCATATTCTCTAAGATTGACTAAAGGTCTGGATATCATCAATTGCGAGTAAGAGAAGATGATGTAGGAAAGACTACTTTTTGTACTTGCTATCGTCATTTTGAATTCTTAGTGATGTCTTTTGGACTCACTAATGCACCATCAATCTTCATGGATTTGATGCAACGAGTTCTCAAACCATACTTAGACAAAATTGTAATCATTTTTATCGATGATAACCTCATTTATTCTTGTACCTTAAGAGATCATGAAGAACACTTGAAATTAGTATTCGAAACTCTGCGTAAACATCAGATGTATGCCAAGTTCTCCAAGTGTGATTTTTGGCATAAATCCATTGCATTTTTGGGACACGTAGTTGATGCCCAGGGTATTTGTGTAGATCAGAGTAAAGTAAGTGCTATTTAGGATTGGGTTCAGCCTAAGTCAATCACTGATATTATAAGTTTCTTAGGATTAGCTAGATATTACAGAAAGTTTGTTAAAGGCTTTTCCCAGATCGCTTCACCTTTGACTAAGTTAACCCAGTAAGCCATACCGTTCATTTGGAGTACTGAATGCGAGGAAGCATTTCAAACTATGAAGGATGCACTAAATACCACTCCAGTTCTTGTCATGCCCAAGAAAGGCTTGAACTATCAGGTATACATCAATGCCTCTGGAATTGGTCTAGGTTGCATATTAATACAAGAGGGTAAGGTAATCGCTTACGCATCTCGTTAGTTAAAACCACACGAGAAAAATTATCCAGTTCATGATCTCGACCTTGCCGGTGTAATCTTTGCCTTAAAAATATGGCATCACTATTTATATGGAGAGCAGTGCTCAATTTTTACTGATTATCAAAGCTTGAAGTGTATCTTTACTCAAACAGAACAGAATTGTCATCAAAGAAGATGGTTAGAACTCATCAGTGATTATGATCTCAGTATTCAGTATCACCCTGGAAAAGAAAATATTGTGGTCGACGCTCTTAGTCGTCGTGCTACCTTATCATCTATGATCACCTCCGGTTCCTTAGAACAAGAATTTTGTAAGCTCAAAATTTCTCCAGTTAGTGGTGATATGCTAAGTTCGCTTCTAGTAAATATCAATGTGGAACCTACCTTCCACAAAGATGTTTCTATCTCGCAGACCAAAGACGATGATTATCTGAAGTTCAAGGCAGATATTGAAGGTGGTCTTCGTCATGATCTGCAGTTGCAGAACGACGTAATTTATCAAGGTAATTATTTGTGGATTCCTAAGTCCATACATCGTGAACTGTTAATTGAAGGACATAATTCTAGGTATCATATTCACCCAGGCAGTACTAAGATGTACTAGGATCTAAAGCAATCATTTTGGTGGCCCAGTATGAAGAAAGATGTAGCTGACTTTGTGGCTAAGTGTTATGCCTGCAATTTGGTAAAGGCCGAGCACCAAAGACTTGGTGGTCTTCTGCACCCATTAGAAATTCCAGAATAAAAATGGTTTGATATATCTATGGATTTTGTTATGGGATTCTTGTGCCAAATCTGGTGTCGATGCAATCTGGGTCATAGTAGACCCCTTAACCAAATCAGCGCACTTCCTTCCTATAAGTCAGACTCACTCAGTAGAGAAACTAGCAAGACTCTATATAAAAGAAATTGTCAGGCTGCATGGGATTCTGAAATCAATCATATTCGATAGAGATAGCAGATTTACTTCTAAGTTTTGGCAAGCTATGCATCAAGATCTAGGTACTACTATAACCATGAGTATAGCTGTTTATCCTCAAACTGATGGTTAGACTGAAAGAGTGAATCAAATTCTGGAAGATCTGCTTAGACTTTGTGTTCTTGGTTTTGTCAGTTCCTGGGAAGATCATATTTTGTTAGTGGAGTTTGCCTATAATAATAATTTCCAAGCTAGTATTAAAATGGCTTTTTATGAGGCATTGTATGGTAGAAAATGCAGTACTCTGCTAGCCTGGTCAGAGATAGGAAGCGTTCAACTTTTTGGTTCAAATTTAGTTGAGGAAACTAACAAGAAGATCCAGTTAATTCGGCAGAGAATTCATTCAGCTCAAGATCATCAGAGCAAGTATCATCATGTTTTTAGCCTTCTATTACTAAGCAAGAAAGAACATACAAGCAAAGAAAAGTGAACATCGCTATCAGTTCACAGCAAGAAATTAATAAAAGGAGTTTAGGAGAAATATAAGGAATCACCCGGAGATTTTCTGGGGTTCTCTTTACTTTTCTTAAGATGTCCTCTTGAAGCTCTACCCTTTGTTCTTTGCTGTCTTTTCTTTCTTCTTGTTCTTGTTCCTCTCTTCCCCTTGGAGAGTTCCCTCTCTTTCTCATCTTGCAGCCTTTCTCTTAGTCTTTTGAGTTGCGAAGGTTGGAACCCCTTCTCAATCTTCAAGTCTCCCTTTTATAAACTTTCTTTCACATGTTTAAAATTTAATTCAGCAAATAAATTCCATTTAGAAATTTGTATTTTGATTAAATAATTATTTCCTTGATAATGAAGGGATTTAGGTTCTTTGTATTTATATTTTATTGAGTAAAATAATTAAATCAACCTCTTGCTCTTCCCCATGATGGCTTAAGCATGTGCTCTTTAAAATAATTTTTTATAGAAGATTCCTCAATTTTTATTGCATCTACCCCTTCCATCTTCCTCATATCCTTAATTTATTTCTTCATGAATAATTTCTTAAGAATGAGAGGTTTTAAATTAATTTGATATTAATTTCAGCTATGGGTAGGGGAAGAATTTAATATTTTAGCCTTCCCTATGCTGCCTTGAATGCATAATTCTGGCAAAAACTGCGTTGGGTGCTGAGGTGCGCTACTGCTGCAGCGTTCTAAACACTGCTCCGCTGTGGCGCGCTGCGGCAGCAGCTCTCCAAACACTGTTCTTGCATAAAAATTATTATCTTTTCTTCGGTCATCGCAGCATCCGCTGTGGCGCGCTGCGACGTGCTACAACGGATAAACTTTCAGATTCACTATTCAATTTGTTTCTCTATAGTTTTATAAATGAAAATTTATTCGCTGCGGCACGCTATAGCGGTTAAACTTTCTGATTCACTGTTCAATTTCTCTTTTATATAGTCTTAATATTCTTTAAGAGATGATACCATGGTGCGCCGCGATGCGCTGGGGCGCGCTGAGGCAGTTTTCTCCCAAAATTGCATATTTAAGCAAAATTTTAATTTACTCATCTTTTATCCTGAAAAACAGTGAAAGCACATCAAAATATATAATTTTAATTAAAAAGTGCTTACTTTTATTAACCTATTTTACTGCAAATCTTAAAGTTATCACACCCCCACACATAAATTCTTGCTCGTCCTCGAGTAAGCTCAAAATAAATTTTTCTGATTTTATATATTGCAAAATTCAATTGGATATGTGTGAAGTATTTTTCCATTTCATGCATTACTTGACAAGGGTTATTAGAAGGATTCAAATTTTAACAAGTCCCATACTAGTATTTTCTTTTCTTTTTGCTATTTAAGCTTCAAATTTTTAAATGTATGATACATAGGAAAGTTTGATTCAGTGTGTAAGAATTTCGTGCCATTTGTGCTTCTTCTTTTAAATTGCAATGAATATTTCTTTTCAGGAGAGATATTTTCTTCATCCTGTTTTTCTCAATTTGTTTACCTTGGGAGAGATATTTCTCTTCATCCCTAGATTTTCTTTTGCATTTAGTTCAAAGGAGATACATTTTTCTTTTTCTCCATCTATTTTTCATTACATTCAATAAGTCCTACAGAAGCCTAGCACATTCTTGTTCACCGTTTCTCACTTCTCTATATTAAGTTCCTTGACCCCACCCCCACACTTTGATTTAATGCATCATACATTTTTGATGTTAGAGACTTATAGTAAAATGAGTGTAAAACAATTTAGCATGAAAAATCTTAGAACTGTACATTTTCCTTGATCATCTCTTGTTAAGGAAATTAGAATATAGAAAATCTTCACATGCTCATTACAATTGAATTCAGCCCATTGAACTTCTTAGAAATATTTCTTAGTTAATGACATTCTATTAGCACAAAAATTTAAGGATAGTAATTCACTAAGAATTAATTAAATAAAAATAAAAAGCACAAAATTGAAAGTAAAATGAACATACATTACTAGGAGTAGTAAAGAATGAAACACCTGATATAAATAAGAACAAATTGTCATTACTGCAATCATGCTTGAGATTCCTCCCGCTCCTTTATTGACACCCACAAGTACTACTTAGAATCTAAAATAGACAGAAAACATAAAATTATTTGTTGGGTTTCCTCCCAACTAGCGCTTAGCTTAAGGTCCTAGCGTGACCAAAAAGAGTTTATATCCTTTCATGTTTTCTTTCCATATTTTCATTAACTCCTTAGGATGAGTGTGAGCTAATTTAATAATTGAATCATTATGAATGATAGCTCTACTATCTTTTCTTTCCAATCTCAGCTTGTGTCTTCTAACTTATAATATTTCTTTTCTTTATTCTTCTTTTTATTTTTTCTATTTCTTGCCTTATGTTTATCATCAAATTCATCATTTTCAATTTCATTTTGTTAAAAGGCAAAAAATTTATATTTCTTAGGAGTAAAATTAAAGTATTTCTCAAAAATTCAAATTGCACACAATAATCATCAATATTGCTAAGAGGTTTGTTAAGGTTTGAGATATCAGAGATAATAATTTCTTTACTTTCAGTACCTTGAGATTCACTTAATTTATTGGTCCTCCTATTATTTTGAATCAGCTCATCTTGGTTCTTTTTACATGGTGGGTCACCTATCGTTGAGCATTTAGTTGAAAGCACTTGAGGTGTGTATGGGATAAAAATTTTGGATTGCTCTGGGTCAAATTTTTCAGTTTGAAACCCTTGTTGCATTTTCAAGTTGTCCAATTCAAGTTAATACTCCACCTCTAACTTATTTTTACTATTTGTTTGACTTAAAGTTTCTTCCCTACAAATCAACACTTCTTCAGCTTGTTCCTTTATTTTCTCAGTTATAACAACTTCTTGGACGAGGTTAGCTAATTGTTGTACTATAAATTCTAACTTAGCCTCAATTGATTCAAATAGATGCTTTTGATCTTCTAGATTAATTTTGTTCCTAACCAAGGTTAGTTCAGTTTCATGTAGATTATTGATCTTATTGCTACTACAATCATCCACCGATTCTTCTAAGTAAGATTGCTCACAGATCCAATTTATGTTATTAACGTCCATATTAGAGTGAGTGTCATAGTGTTGTAAATCATTATCATACTTAATATTATTTATCAATTTTGTTTTTGAAGGTGCAAACGGGTTGTTTGTATTACAATTAAAACTTAAATGTGGTCCCCCACACCACATACAACAATTTGGATTATTATAATACATGTCCTTGATATTCCAGTACTCCATTTAAGCCAAACAAAACTATCCTAAGATATAAGCAATTATAGTAGCAAAGCAGACAAGATCTCACAGAATTCAGCAAGGTAAATTCACAAACAGTAAATACAGTACAGTAATTTAGTTTCAGCAAATAGTTTAGCACATATATTTCAGCAATAATAATAAGCTATAACTTTTAGCATAAATTTTTTTTTTAAAGAATTTTTTATTTCAAATTTTTCTCAAAAGTAAGTAAATAAAGAAATCTAAATTAATCTAATAATCATAGATATAATTATAGCTAAGTAAGGTTATGTGCATAGATTAATTAAATCTAAATCACTAGTTACTCGAAAATTATACTTGATATAAAATTTTTTGTCATTCCCCGGCAACGGCGCCAAAAAACTTGACAGACGGAAATGCACATCTGCGTTTGCACGCACGTGTACGTGGTCTGAAGTAATAAGTGGAAAGTTTAGTTTCCAGGATTTATCAAACCTCAGGGAAAAGTTGTTTTGATACCAAGTTGTCTTTTCTTTCACTAATGTCTAGTTGCAATTTTGGTTAATTTTTATTAGTTCCTAATTCACAATACACAAGACTTGAGTAAAGATACGATTTAATTAAAAAGGAGAGAGTTGAGATTTCATTGTAATATATGCAAGGACTGGTTATACGACTTCATTGTTTGAATGTATATGTTCAATTTAATTGTTTAATTAAATGAAGTGAACACCATTGGAATTGAAGTATCCTTCAATTACATTGGGTTTAAGTTTAGTGCATAAAGAGAACTCCTTTTGGGTTCCTTTTTAGCACATAAACTTTTATGAGATCTAGTTTTATTAATTTGATTTTGACTTCCTACATCTAGGTTACCAAAAACATCTTTTAATTAAAATGTTCTCATAAGCAATATTCCATTTACCGTGCGTCATGCGCTTCACACGCAGTTTAGCTAGATGGGAGGATGCATTGGGTCAATGGATTATGTCACATAATCCATTGAAGTTGCCAATGTCCTCTCATCCCTTCTACTTTGTTGAGCAGCAAAGCAAGGTTAATGAAGAACTTGGTTCTCAAGTGTCAATCTTTTAGGAGAGCTACTAAGGGAGGGTGCATGTGAGCTTGAGAATTCTGTCACGTAATTCTTATCTCTACTCTCACTACCTTCCTTGCTCTTACCCAATTGATGAGCATTGGAACACAAGCTCTTTTAATTAAATAAATAAGAATTCAATTCATCCAAGTATTCATTCAATATTAAAATTAGCAATACAACAAATAGTTTTTCATTACAATTAAATAATATCATCATACACCAATATTTCCCTTACATAATTCTACATCTACATCTCAACCCTCTCCAAGGGGTTTTTTGCCTTATATTACTAAGTAAGAAAGAACATACAAGCAAAGAAAAGTGAACATTGCCATCAGTTCATGGCAAGAAATTAATCAAGGGAGTTTAGGAGAAATACAAGGAATCACCCGGAGGTTTTATGGGGTTCTCATTACTTTTCCTGTATTGTCCTCTTGAAGCTCCACCCTTTGTTCTTTGCTGTCTTTTCTTCCTTCTTGTTCTTGCTCCTCTCTTCCCCTTGAAGAGTTCTCATTCTTTCTCTTCCTGTAGCCTTTCTCTTGGTCTTTTGAGTAGCAAAGGTTGGAACTCTTTCTCAATCTTCAAGTCTCTCTTTTATAGACTTCCTTTCACCTGTTTAAAATTTAATTCAGTAAATTAATCCCATTTAGATATGTGTGCTTTGATTAAACAATTATTCATTTATTTCCTTAGTAATGAAGGGATTTAAGCTGTTTGTATTTATGTTTTATTGAGTAAAATAATTAAATTAACCTCTTGCTCTTTCCTATTATGGCTTAAGCATGTGCTCTTCTAAATAATTTTTTTTAGAAGATTCTTCAATTTTTATTGCATCCACCCCTTCCATCTTCTTCATATCTTTAATTTATTTCTTCATAAATTATTTCTTGAGAATGAGAGGTTTTAAATTAATTTGATATTAATTTCAGCTGTGGGAAGGGGAAGAATTCAATCCTTTGGCCTTCCCTATACTGCCTTGAATGTATAATTCTGGCAAAAACTACATTGGGCACTGTGGCAGCAGCGCTCCAAACACTCTTGCAGCGCGCTGCGGCAACAGCACTTCAAACACTATTCCTGCATAAAAATTATTATCTTTTCTTCGATCACCACAGCGTATATGCTATCACTTTTGCAACGTATATTTCACTTGCGGCCTAGACGGCCACTGCTACTACCAGTGTGACTCGAAAACAACCATTGACAGAGTACTTATCGATCACTCTCAATGCAACAGAGTGTTCAGCCCGCAACCTTTAACTAGTTGAGCTCCAGCCCCAACAATAATGCTAGCCCCAGTTACTGTAACCAACAAGAACACATATGCTCCTGCACCAAAGTTGGCCTATAATCACCAAGGCCAGTGGCCTCAGAGCAGGCAACCATCAACTCCTACAAGAGTTTATATGCTAAATCTCACCTTGGCTCCTTAGGAAAACAATGTTGTTTCTGGTACTCCTTAAATTGATTACTATTCAGCCATTTCTGTTTCAATATTCAATCTTTTTCTGATTCAGTATTTTAAAAAGTTAAATAACAAATTCTTATCAGAACTATTATAATCATAGGCACCTTAATGATAAATGATAAATCTTGCAATATTATTTTCAATACGGGAGCAAATCATTCATTCGTATCAGAAAGCTGGGTTAAAACTCTTAAACTACCAGCCTATCGATTATCAACTTCGCTGAGTATTGGGTTACCCTCAATAGCCCATATATAATCCCAACTATTCTGTAACATTGATATTCCTATTGGAGAACAAAAGAATGGTCCCAAATTATACATATTGCCAATTGTAAATTTTGATATAATTCTGGGTATGGACTGGCTAAGCAAACATGGTGCATCCATAAATTTCCAAAAGAAGAAAATCACTTTTAGTAGTGGAAGTTAGTCACAACCCTTCGTAGGTAGATTTAGTACTCAAGCATCATTGATTTATGCAATGAAAGCAAAAAGATTGGTCAAGAAGGGCAGTGATGTGTATCTTGTAATGATGTTGGAGAAATGAAAGAACTCGTGCATATCAGAGAATCGAATCATTCGTGAATTTCCTGATATCTTTCTTGAAGATCTATCTGGTCTTCCTCTAGTTAGAGAAGTAGAGTTAGCGATTGAGTTAATCCCTGGAACCCAATCGCTATCGAAGGTTCCATATTGCATGGTGCCTAAGGAGTTGCAGGAACTGAATAAGTAATTGCAATAACTGTTAGAAAAAGGTCTCATTCAACCGAGTTCATCTTCTTGGGGAGTGCCCATTTTATTCATGAAGAAGAAGGATGGTTCGAAGTGGATGTGCATCGATTATAGAAAATTGAATAAAGTAACTACTAAGAATAAATATCCTCTACCACATATCGATGATTATTTGATCAATTATCCGGAGCTAAGGTTTTTAGATGTCGAGAAAATCGTGTTCAGAACCCACTATGGACATTATGAAATTTGGTGATGTCTTTCGGCCTAACAAATGTGTTGTCCATTTTCATGGATTTAATGCAATGCGTATTGAAGGAATATTTAAATAAATTCGTCATCGTCTTCATCGACAATATCTTGATTTATTCAAGAAGTGAAGCTGAGCATGGTGTGACTGCCTAACAAGGGGCAGTCACGGGGAACTAGTTGAGACTATGGAGTGTCAGCCGGGGCATTTTAGCGCGTTATCTAATTCGATGTTTGGCTAATTCTCTGTTGAGCTTTGCTCCGCTTAAACTTCTTGCAATACAGTTATTAATAGAAGAACTTAGAAGCAATGAATTATCTGTTAAGTATTCTAAGTGCAAATTTTGACTTGTCTCAGTTACTTTCCTGGGTCATGTCATGGATGCACAAGGAATCAGGGTTGATCAGAATAAAGTAAGCACAGTTTAGGATTGGTCACTTCCAAAGTCTATGATTGATATCAGAAGTTTTCTGGATCTAGCCAGTTACTATAAAAAGTTTGTCAAATATTTTTCACAGATTTCATCTACTCTCACGAGTTGATTCAGAAAGTAATGCCATTCAACTGGAGTCCAGAGTGTGGGAATGCCTTTCATACATTAAAAGATGATCTTTCTTCTGCCACGATACATGCCTTACCTAAGGAAGTGTTGTGTTGTGGAGACTTCACTATCCAAAAATAGCACAGATGCTGCAGCGTGCCACAGCGTGCTCCAGCTGAACCAAGTCCGAAGCTGAGGCGCTACGGCGTGCCTTAGCAATCAGTAATGAAGAAGTGGGCGTTGCAGCGCACCACTACGAAATCAAATGCAGGTGCTACCAAGTGCTGCAATGCGCCATAGCACGCAACAGCGAATGCAAGTTTGAAATGCGGGTTCTACATCGCACCGCAGCACGCTATAGCGCGCTACAGTGAATGTAATTCTGAAAGTTAATCGCTACAATGCGCTGTAGTAGCCGATGGAGTTCTGCTTCATTCCAAGTCTTAATCTAAAGAAATTTGAGGAGTATTTTGGACTTTTTGGGTCTAAAATGGAGCTAGCTACTTAAGCCTAAGTAGTGGAGGAAAACCTAAGGCTTTGGCAATTAGTTTGGAGGCTTGGAGGCTGGGGAGGAGAAGAATGCTAAGCTAAACCCTAAGAGCTGCTGAGCAAGAGAAGGCTACTGTTTGGTGGGGAAACTTCAGGAGGTAACAGCTTCTTCCTTTCTCCATTCTAAGAGTAGAGCTACAACTGTGTATGCTAAGGTGATATAGCTCTTATAACTCTATAAACCTTGAAGCTTTTTCCTAGTGTATTTTCTCATTGGTGTGGCTCTATGGTTTTTCCCAATCTTTGGGTTTTCCACATATATGCTTATGTTTGGATGATTTGTATGTGCTGCGAATTTCTTATTGTAATTTTGTGATTTCTAAGCTAGCTTGGTAACTGTCAACTCACCCCGATCCTCAATGTCTTTGAACTTTGTTTTGTTATTGCCATTACAAGTGCCATTCTGCATTAGGTATCTTGTGTATCACTGGTGGTTTTCATAACAAGTGGTATCAGAGAGTTACATTCTTTGTCTTGTTATTAAGGAGGGTTTGCTTGATTGAGTGGGAGCTATGGCCAAAGAAATGAGACACAAGATTGAGAAGTTCAGCGAGATAAATTTTACATTCTGGAAAGTGCAAATGGAGGATTTGCTCTACCAAAAAAAGTTGTATCTTCCATTGAAAAAAGCTGATAAGAAACCTGGAACTATGACTGATGAAAAATGAGAGGTTCTTGATAAAATTGCTTTGGGTTTGATTCGTTTATCACTATCTTTTTCTATTGCTTTTAACATTGTTAATGAGAAAACTACTATATATCTCATGAATACTCTGATGTGAATGTATGAGAAGCCATCTACTTTGAATAAGGTTTTCCTAATGAAGAGACTATTTAATATGAAGATGATGGATGGGTATTCAGTGACTGAACATCTTAATAGGTTTAACACTATGATGAGCCAGCTGAGCTCAGTTGGCATCAGTTTTGATGATGAGGTTTGAGCCCTGTTATTCCTCTCTTCATTGCTGGACGGTTGGGATGGGCTGGTTATATCCATCAATAATTTATTTGGAATTGCATTGTTGAAGTTCGACGACATCGTTTTGCTAGTGCTGAATGAGGAGGTGCATAAGAGATCTCGTGGAGAAGCATCTACCTCAGCAGTGAATGCTGAGAGGAGGGGAAGATATGCTGAGAGGAGGGGAAGGTATGTTAAGAGGAGACATGCCAGGAATATGTTTATGTCTCGACAAGGTAAATGAAGACCCTATAAAGCAAGGCCAGATTGCTGGAATTGTGGGAAGGAAGGTTGCTTCAAGAAGGATTGCCCTACTTTAAAGAAGCCAAGTGGTGGTGGTAAGATGTTGAGCCCCACTATAAATGTTGTAACTAAGGAGGATTAGGATGCTTTGATCCTCTCACTTGTTAACACGAAGTCCTGGGTTGTGGACTCGGGTGCCTCTTTTCATGCGACTCCATCGAGGAGTGCTTTCAAGAACTACACCAAGGGTGAATTGGGGAAAGTATATCTTGGAGAAGATAAGGCGTGTGATATCATCGGCAGAGGTGATGTGGATGTGAAGCTACCAAGAAGAAACTTGATCTCTGTGAGTTGGTTAGCCAAAGAAGGCAATAGCACTTGTTTCATAGGAGACTCATGGAAGGTCACTAAGGGTTCACTCATGATCGTATGAGGTAGTATGGAAGGTACACTTTACTTGATCAATAAAGTGTCTGACACTATTGTAGCTGCATAGGAGATAGATGCAGATCTATGCCACCGGAGGATTGGCCATATGAGTGAGAGGGGCTGAAATTTCTACAGTCAAATGGGAAGCTCCAAGGGCTGAAGTTAGTTGACTTGGGTATTTGTGAAGATTGCGTGCTAGGCAAGTTGAAGAAAGTTTCTTTCTCCAAAGTTTGAAGGGAGCTCAAAAGCAAGAGATTGGAGTTTATACATACAGATGTATGGGGCCAAGCTCCTACATCTTCCATATGTGGAGCAACATACTTTGTCACCATCATTGATGATCATACAAGAAAGGTATGGATTTACTTTCTCAAATATAAATTTGATGTGTTTGATGTGTTTGGAAAGTGGATATCTTTGGTGGAGAATGAGATCGGGTTGAAGCTGAAATGCTTAAGGTCTGATAATGGCGCAAGTACTATGATAATGAGTTCAAGGAGTTTTGTGCCTTGAGAGGATTTAAGAGGGAGTTTACAGTCCTTAGAACACTGTAGCAAAACTGTGTTGCAGAACAGATGAATCGTACAATCACAGAGAGAGCCAGGAGCATGAGATTGCATGCAGGTCTCTCAAGGCAATTCTAGGCTGAAGTCGTCATAACAATTGTATACTTAATCAATAGGGAACCTTCCGTACCCTTAAATGAAGGGATCCTCAAAGAAGCTTGGAGCATAAAGGAGGTGAAGTTGAACCACCTAAAGGTATTTGGCTGCTCATCCTATGTGCACATTGATGCAGGATCCAGAAACAAACTTGATGTAAAGGTGATCAAGTGCACATTTGTTGGATATGGTGTGGGCGAGTTCAGATATAGATTTTGGGATAATCAAAACCTGAAAGTTATCAGAAGCAGGGATGTCACTTTCAATGAAAGTGAGATGTATAAGAATTGTATGGGAGTCAAGATTGACTCCAAAGATGCTTCAGATGGAGAACCCTAGCACATAGAGATTGATGACAGTGCTGAGCCAGATGCTGGAGAAGCTCAAGAGGGTGTCAATGTTGAACCACAAACACATATGTTAAGAAGATCCACAAGAGTATCTAGACTGCCACAGAGATACTCTCCTTCTTTGTTCTATCTATTACTAACTGATAGTGGTGAACCAGAAAGCTTGAAAGAGGCAATTTAAGTTGAAGATTCAAGCAAGTGGGAGGCTTCCATGAATGATGAAATGTCATCACTCATATCAAATGGGACCTAGAGTTGGCACCCTTACCAGCTGGGAAGAAATCTCTTCAAAATAATTGGGTTTACCGGATGAAGGAAGAGATGAATGGAAGTAAGCGCTACAAGGTGAGACTTGTAGTCAAATGTTTCTAGTAAAGGCATGGGGTCGACTACAGTGAGATCATTGCCCCTATTATGAAGATGACAGCCATAAGAGTTGTACTCAATTTAGTTGCAGTTGAAGATTTTTATCTGGAGCAAATGGATGTTAAAACTGCATTCCTTCATGGAGAACTGGAAGAAGATCTTTATATACAATAGCCTGAGGGGTACAAGGCTCAAGGGAAAGAGAAGTCTGAGCTAGTGTGCAAGCTCAAGAAAAGACTCTATAGCTTGAAGCAGGCGCCAAGATAGTGGTACAGAAGATTTATAGGTTCATGTCAGAATCAGAGTACAAAAGATGTCAGGCAGATCACTGCTGTTACATAAAGTAGTATAAGTTCTCTTATATCATTCTATTGTTGTAATTTAATGATATGTTAATCGCAAGATTAGACATAGAGGAGATAAAGATGCTGAAAGAGCAAATATCAAGGGAATTTGACATGAAGGACTTGGGGTCGGCTAAGCAGATTCTTGGAATCAGAATCCATAGGGAGAGAAGTGCAGGAATTCTGAAGCTGTCACAGAAGGATTAAGTTAAAAAGGTACTAAAATGATTCAACATGAATGAATCAAAACTAGTGGGTACTCCCCTAGCAAGTCACTTTAACTTATCAAAGGAACAGATGCCAAAATCTAAAAAGGAGAAGGAACATATGATGAAGGTTCCTTATGCTTCAGCGATTGGTCTTGATGTACGTGATGATCTGCATGAGACTGGACATTGCCCATGCAATGGGAGTTGTCAGTAGATTTATGAAAAACCCATAAAAGCACTAATGGGATGTGATCAAGTGGATCCTAAGGTATCTAAAAGGTACAACAAACAAAGCTCTATGCTTTAGAAGATCTGATATCATTTTGCAAGGATATGTAGACTCAAATCTTGCAGAAGATATTAATAGCAGAAGGAGCACTACAGGCTATGTCAATACATTGGGTAGTGTAGTGGTGAGCTGGATCTCTATGCTACAAAACATTGTATCACTATCTATAATGGAAGCATAGTATATTGCCATCACGAAGGAAAGCAAGGAGACGATTTGGTTGAAGGGTTTCATGGCTGAATTAGGCAAAGAACATAAGGATGTGAGGCTCTACAGTGACAGTATGAGCACCATTCACCTAGCTAAGACTATTGTTTTTCATGCCAGGACAAAGCATATTTAACTTTGTTACCATTTCATCCGAACGCTGTTAGAAGAGGGGCAGCTTGGATTGGAGAAGATTCATACTTCTAAGAATCCAGCCAACATGCTTACCAAAGTAGTAACAATGGAAAAACTTAAGCTATGTGTAGCTTCAGCTGGCCTTGATATGTAAAGGGAGAGAGGTGGTGAACCACACCACAATCATTGACAGACACAGACGAAGACAGTGAAGGTTCAATGGAGGAAGCTAAGGAAGGTTGCCTGAAAGTCTCCAAGTGGGAGATTGTTACCTTGTAAAGACTTCACTGTCCAAAAATAGCACATATGCTACAGTGTGCCATAACGCGCTACAGTACGCCACAGTGCGCTCTAGCGAAACCAAGTCCGAAGCTGAGGCGCTACGGTGCACCTCAGCGGTCAGCAATAGAGAAGTGAGCGCTACGGCGTGCCCCAGCGGAATCAAACGTAGGCGCTACTATGCGCTGCAGCGTGCCACGGCACACTCCAGTGGATACAAGTTTGAAATGCTTGTGCTACAGCATGCCGCAGTGCGCTATAGCATGCTACAGCGGATGCAATTCTTAAAGTCGGCCGCTACAGCACGCTGTAGCGGCAGATGGAGTTCTACTTCATTTTAGGTCTCGATCTAAAGAAATTTGAGGGGTATTTTGGACTTTTTGGTTCCAAAATAGAGCTAGCTACTTAAGCTAAGTAGTGAAGGAAAACCTAAGGCTTTGGCAATCAGTTTGGAGGCTTGGAGCTGTGGAGGAGAAGACCCTAAGCTAAACCCTAGGGAGCTGCTGACCAAGAGAAGGCTTGTTGTTTGGAGGGAAAACTCCAGGAGAGAGCAGCTTTTTCCTTTCTTCATTCTAAGATTAGAGCTACAACTATGTATGCTGAGGTGATATAGCTCTTGTAACTCTATAAACCTTGAAGCTTTTTCATATTGGATTTTTTTTGTTGGTGTGGCTTCGTAGTTTTTCCCAATCTTTGGGTTTTCCATGTTTATGCTTGTGTTTGGATGATTTGTATTTGCTATGAATTTCTTACTATGATTTTTTGATTTCTCAGCTAGCTTGGTAATCATCAACGCACCCCGATCCTCAAAGTCTTTGGACTTTGCTTTGTTGTTGCCATTACAAGTGCCATTCCACATAAGGTATCTTGTGTATCGCTGGTAGTTTTCACAATAGGAAGGTCTTATCTACCAAGTCTATACCGATGCATCTAGGATAGGCTTGGGATGTGTACTAATATAGGAAGGAGAAGTTATTGCATATGCGTCTCATCAGTTAAAGCCGCACAAGAAGAATTATCCCATTCATGATCTTGAATTAGCCGCATTAGCTTTTGCCTTAAAAATATTGAGTAATTATCTGTATGGCGTCCAAAGTTCCATATTTACAGATCATCAAAGTTTAAATTATATCTTCACCCAGCATGCGCTCAACTACCATCAGAGAAGATGGCTCGAATTAATAAGCAATTATGATTTAAGCATTCAGTATCAACCAGGAAAAGCAAATTTTGTAGCCAATGCACTCAGTCGTTGACAGACTGTAAATACATGTCTGCGCTCGCACATAAGTGTATGTGGTCTGAAGTAATAAGTAGAAAGTTTGAGTTTTCGGGATTTATCGAACCACAGAGAATTGGATATTTTGTTACTAAGGTATATTTATTATCATGAATGTTTAAGCTATCGATAACTTATTTAATTTGGTTCTAGAATGAGCAAGATAATCACTTAGTAGAATATAGTCAAATAAAAGAAAGAGGAGAGTTGGGTGTCTCCCACATGACATGATAGATTACTTAGATTTGATGCCTCCTCAAGCATTCATCTTTCATTCACTTTGATGTTAATCAAGTGCACATTGTTTTACCTTGAGGTTTATCTCAAAGATTTACAAGTTCAAATCTTATGCTTGAATTGAACACACATTTGATTCTATTTCAGCACAAAGATTCTTATAAGATTTTAGGTTTGTAGTTTTTATCTCATCTTTTGATCATGGAGATGAGGGTTGTTAATTTTTAAGATCTTACAAGCATTGATTCCACTAAGAGCGTCACACACATCACACATAGCTGAGATGAGGGGTTGAATTCATTGGGCTCAATGACTATGTCACCTCATTCATGAGCACACAATTATTCCATTCTCTCTCTCAAGTATGTTGAGCAATGGGGCTCCATTAGTGGGTCTTAGCATCACATGCATCATCCCATTGGTTGAGCTTAGATTAAGGTGCACTATGCTCAAGAACTTTCTCACATAGTTCCAAGCTCTCATGCACTCATAAATCTAGCATCTAAACTAAGGTGAGCTATGGAGCACAAGACACATTAGTCTTTTGATTCACATTTCAAGTCCAATAATAAAATTATACATCTCTTTAGCAAGGCATTAAGATCACAATCTTTACTAACACTTGAGGAAAACTCATACATTTATAGTAACTATCAAAACATGTGGGATTACCCCAACCCTCCCCGAAGGAGGTTTAGCTCTCCATGACAAAAGAGATGAAAAAGAACACATACATGGATAAAGACCCTTTCATGATCAACTAAGAAGGGAAATTCAAAACAAGAGTTTAGAAAATACTAGGAACATTCCTTGGGAAGTTCTCCGGACTCTTCTTCTCCTAGCTTGAAGGGCCTCTATTAGGTCACTAGTGCTGCCTTTCTCCTCCTTCTCCTTAGCAAGTTGAGCTTCTCCACCCTTGGGGAGTTCTTCTTCTCTTCTATGCAGCCCCCTTTCTTTACTCAGTAAAGTGAGCAATTTTTGGAACCCTCCTCTAGTCAAAAGGACTGGTATTTATAGATGAGGGGCTGCTTCTTCCTTCTTCATTTCAAAATCTAGCAAATGCCTCTTAAAAATTTCAGCACTGATGGCAAAATCCACTTGATGGATGAGGTGACATATTCTTTCCATTGTTTTAGCCATCACATCATCTCAAAATATTATTTTCTTAATTAAAAATGGAGCTACAGTAGGAGAAATGATGGATGGAGATAAGAGGCTGGTTAGGTGTCTTGTCCTAGCCATAATTAATGCTTCTACCAGGTAAAATTGTGGTGGGTCGCTGTAGCGTGCTGTGGCGCACTGCAGCATGCTATGGCGTGCTACAGCGCACTGTGGCAGAAACAATTTTGCAAAGAGGCCCGCTACAGTGTGCGATCGCATCTATTTTTCACAAAGTGACCCGCTGTAGCGCGCTGTGGTGCTAGCATTTTGCAAAGCACTCCACTGCAGCACGCTGTAGCACCAGCATTTTGTAAAATGCCCCGCTGCAGTGCGCAACCGCACCCATGGCTTGCAAACGAATCCGCTGTAGCGCGCGATCGCTCCCGCAGTTCGCAAGGCGCACCACTGCAGCGCGCTGTAGCGCCAGCATTTCGCAAAATGCCCCGCTGCAGTACGTGATCGCGCCCATGATTTGCAAAATGACTTGCTGCAGCATGCTGGAGCGTGCGGCAGTGATTTCTTTTTAGAAAAAATTGGAAAATTGCTCAAATGGCTTAGAATTCCTTGGATAGGCATTTTTCCTGCAAAGATAGACAGAATTTGATTAAAGGAGAAGTTTTTGAGATAAGAAATGAATAAAATTTTCCTATATTTGAGAGATAATTTATGGATTCATCAGTCATCATGCTACACTTTCCTCAATAATAGCATCAAGTTCATTAGAAGAAGAATTTAGAAAGCTCGATATAAAGCCAATTCGTGGCACTATGCTAAGAAAACTGATATCTATGAGTACCGTCGAACCAATATTTCACCACAATGTCTTCATTTCCCAAACAAAAGATGAATATTATCTAAAGTTTAAAATGGAGATTGAAAGTGGTCATCAATTCGACCTGCAGCTACGAGGAAATGTAGTCTATCAAGAAGATCGTCTATGAATTCCCAAATCCATGCAGCAAGAGATTTTAGAAGAAGGCTACAATTTTGGTTATCAAGTGCATCCTTAAGGTTAGTCCGTTAAAAGGTGTATATCATTTTGGTGTAACTGGGAAGCTAAGTCCTGGCTACGTCAGACCATTTGAAATTTTATAGTAGATTGGTTCTGCAGCGTATAGATTGAAACTCTCTGAAGATTTCTCTATAGTTCATAATGTGTTCCACATCTCCTCTCTGTGGAGATGCCTTTGTAATCCCTCTCATCTAATTCAACTTCTAGCAGTATCTCTTCAACTGGATCTTTCTTATGTGGAGGAGCCAAGTAAGATCTTGGCTCATAATCAAAGCAGGTGAGAAATTGTTCTATTCCGATGGTGAAGGTTCAGTGGAAGGACAATTTGATGAGCCTAATATTTATTGCATATTAAAGTAAAAAAGCATACAAATCTTTCTTCAGAACAACATACTTTGATGAAATTTACAAACATTTTCAGGAAAACAGGAGATAAAGGAGATTTTGGAGAAAAATGCAACTTCTTAACTAGAAACGCTACAGCGCGCCACAGCGGGAGATGAGAACTGAAGAACTTGGAAGCAACAGAAGCAAGCCTGAACATAAAACTGCTACGGCGCGCCTAAGCACCCCACAACTCGCACTTGCGGGTCCAACCCGAGAGCTCGGCGCTACCGCGTGCCACAGCGGGACCGTTCAAAATCCAAATTTTAAACACATTCAAAAGTTCTTGCCACAACATGCAATAGCAGAGTCTTCCTGAGAGCTTAGTGCTACCGCGCGCCACAGTGGACCAAACCAGAGTGCTCGATGCTACAGCGCACCGCAGTAAATCAAAGGGGAATAGACTTAGAGGATAAATAACAAAGCGAACCATTGCAGTGTGCTCCTGTAGCGCCCCAGCCCGTCGCCGCGCACAAAAGAGAGGTGAATCGTAATTTGGTAGCCACACTGAAGGCTGTTGGCTCAAACCCAAGAGTATGATCGAGAGTTAATACTTAAGATAAGAGTAAAGTACTTATCTTAAGTATTAGACTAACACATACATTGGAATATCAAAAATAAATAAGGAATCCAATATATGCTCTAAAATATTAGCATTTCTAGTATGTTGATCACATCACAATACTAAGTATAGTAGTAGTATAACAAAGTGTGGAAGCTAAAGCAAAACATCTAGAATATATTCATCACAGAATAATAATAATATTCATCTCAGAAAAGAAAAAGTAAAATACATCCAAAATTATTACTATCAATTCTTATGCTAAATGGGTGAGTCCTACTCAAGGCTCCTAGGGATGTGATCAAGTATCACTCAATATAGATTCTACCACAAGGAGAGGTGTCATTTTAAGTATCTTAGGTGAT
Source organism: Gastrodia elata (assembly GCA_016760335.1). NCBI lineage: Eukaryota > Viridiplantae > Streptophyta > Magnoliopsida > Asparagales > Orchidaceae > Gastrodia > Gastrodia elata. The sequence goes on from CM028682.1 coordinate 33,957,224, forward strand.
TCCTACCACGAGAATTAAGATCAACTTCTAAGATTAAAGAATCATCAAAGATTCTACCTCAATAAATTTGCATAGGTCTTTCCTACCTCAATATGTCATTAATTAAGGTCTTTTAAATATTTAGAAATGATTCTTTAGTAAGATCCTTGAGATCTCACCCTTCTAATACTTAACTAACACTTAAAGATTTGATTATTATCTTGAATCAAAGTGATCAGATTAGATGACTAAAATTATCTGATCACCTCTTATTCAACAATCATAGGAACAAATCAAGATTATTATTAGAGATAGGTCACTTGTTTAATCAAAATAATTTTATTAACGTTCATATGCAAATGACCTTTATAAGAGGAAATCGAAGATCTAAAACTTAGATTCAGATTAATCTACCACATAGATTTATTATTAACCTTAACATGTCTAATTCAATGGCTTAAGATCAATACCAAATCAAATGCATTATTGGAATAATGTCAATTTCATTATCTTATAATTAAGTCATTGAATTAAGTTTTAAGAGTTTGGATCTTAATCTAATGGAGTAGGGCTTAGCCCCCCCACTCTTACCTAATTAAGTTCAAGTGTTTAGTTATAGGTCAAGTGTCAAATTAGTGGATTAAAAATGTATTATTGGTGACAATCTCAGACCTAGATCAAGTCTTAATAGCTTGATCAAAGTCTTAAGATTTCTTAAGTTTAATTAAGATATTTAAGTTCTTCAAATTTAGGTATATTCAATAGATACATCATTAATTGGCATACATGGTTAAATACATCTACCTCACTGTTATGGAGCATATTAACAAAAAAATAAAAAAAATAAAAAGTAATTAGTGCTAATCAAACCCTAAACTAAATCAAAAGGATTAGCACATAAGTTCTATTCAATCATAAAACTAATCAGAGATTAAGTTTGCTAAGATCCAATAATTAAAATTCCTAATTTTACTAATCATGATTTAACAAGATTATGGCATAAGTTGAAATACAGAAATCAGAAAATTAAACTACTTTACACATTCATTCTACTGATCATAAGGAAACTAATGGCACCCTAAACATGCAATTTGGATAAGTATCAAAACTAGAAAGCCATCAAAAGCAGGGATTTCACTTCAATAAAAGTAAAATGTATAAGGATTATATTGGAGTCAAGACTAACTCCAAGGGTGCTTCAAATGGAGAACCCCAGCACATAGAGATTGATGACAGCATTGAGCAGATGTTGGAGAACATGAAGAAACTCAAGAGGGTGTAAATGTTGAATTATAAACATACATGTTAAGAAGATCCATAAGAGTTTCTACACTACCACTGAGATACTCTCCTTCTTTGTTCTATTTGTTGCTAACAGATAGTGGTGAACCAATAAAATTGGAAGATGCATTTCAAGTTGAAGATTCAATCAAGTGGGAGGCTGCCATAAATGATGAAATGGCATCACTCATATCAAATGTGACATGGGAGTTGGCACCCTTACTCGTTAGGAAGAAGGCTCTTCAGAACAAGTGGGTTTATCGGATGAAGGAAGAGTCGAATGGAAGCAAGTGCTACAAGGCGAGACTTCTAGTAAAATGTTTCCAACAAAGACATGGGGTCAACTATAGTAAGATATTTGCCCCAGTTGTGAAGATGACAACTATCAGAGTTGTGCTGAATATCATTACAGTCGAGGATTTGCATTTATAGCAAATGGATGTTAAAACTGCATTTCTTCACGGAGAATTGGAAAGGAGCTATACATGCATCAGCCTAAAGGGTACAAGGCTTAAGAGAAAGGAAAGTATGTGCTAGTGTGCAAGCTTATAAAGAGCCTTTATGGCTTAAAGTAGGTGCCAAGGCAGTGGTACAAAAGATTTGACATGTACATGTTAGAATCTAGGTACAAGAGATGCTAGGTGGATCACTGTTGTTACATAAAGCAGTGTAAATTCTCATATATCATCTTATTACTATATGTAGATGATATGTTGATCACAAAATCAGATATGGAGGAGATAAAGATGCTAAAAGAAATGATGTTAATTGAATTTGACATGAAGGACTTGGGGCCAGCCAAACAGATTCTTGGAATGAGAATCAACAGGGAGAGAAGTGCAGGAATTTTGAAGTTGTCGCAGAAAGTGTATGTTGAAAAGGTGTTGAAGAGATTCAACATGAATGAAGTGAAGCTAGTGGGCACTCCTCTAGCATGTCACTTTAGTTTATCAAAAGAACAGATGCTGAAGTCTGAATAAGAGAAGGAGCATATGATGAAGGTTCCTCATGCTTAAGCAGTTGGGAGCTTGAAGTAAGCAATGATCTACATGAAACCAAACATTGCCCATGCAGTGGGAGTGGACAGCAAGTTCACGGGAAACCCAGTGAAGCACCATTGGGATGCAGCAAATAGATCCTAAGGCAACTGAAAGGTACAGCGGACAAAGATTTATGCTTTGCAAGATCTGATATTATTCTATAGAGCTATGTAGATTCAAATCTTGCAGAAGATGTTGATAGTAAGAGAAGCACTACAGGAAATGTATACACACTGGGAAGTACTATGGTGTGCTAGATCTCCTGGCTAAAAAACATTGTGTTGCTATTTACCACAGTGGCAGAATATGTTGCCATCATAGAGGCAAGCAAGGAGATGATCTGGTTGAAGAGTTTCATGGTAGAGTTGGGCAAGGAGCAGAAGGATGTGAGGCTCTACAGAGATAGTATAAGTGCTATTCATCTAGTGAAGAATGCCTCTTCTTATGCTAGGACAAAGCACATTCAACTCTGTTACCATTTCATCTAGACACTATTGGAAAAATGGCAGCTTGGACTAGAGAAGATCCACACTTCTAAGAATCCAGCTAATATTTTTACCAAAGTAGTAATATTGGAGAAATTGAAGCTATGTGCAGCTTTATTTGGCCTCAATACATGAAGAGAAAGCAAGGTGAGCCATACCACATTTCTTGACAGACACATAAGAAGATAGTGAAGGGTCAGTGGAGGAAAGGAGAGAAGATACTCTAAAGGTCTCCAAGTGGGAGATTGTTATGTAATGGAGAGCCTTTAGTATCAAGGAGTAGCAAAAGTGCTGCAACGCACTGTGGAGCACCGCAACCCATCCAGGCGATTCTAATACAAGATTTGAGCATAGTCGCACGCCTCAGCGGTCAAAAATTGAGTAGCAAGTGCTACAACGCGCTGTAGTGGAAATCATCGCTCCAGCATGCCACAGTGGAAATTAGCGCTATTGTGTGCCTCAATGGGTCAGCGGGTCCATCCCGAGACTGCGGGTGCTACAGCGCACCAGAGCGCGCTACAGCGGATTTAATATAAGAACACGGGCGCTACGGGGCGTTGTACCGCTAGGCGGAAATATAAAGTAAGAGCTAGAGCATTTGTGTTGATGTGATAAGTTCTTTGTAACTCTATAACCTTCAAGTTATTATAGTGGATTTATTTGTGGTGTGGCTCCATGGTTTTTCCCATTCTTGGGTTTTCCACGTATATCTTTGTGTTTGGATGGTCTTTGTGTGTCGTGTTTATTGTCTTATAATTTTTTCTCAGTTTGCTTGGTAACCGTCAACGCAACCTCGATCCTCATTTCTTAAAGTGTGCATTGTTTCTCAAAACCGCTTCTGCTGTGAAATAGAGCATGCTAGCCAAGGAGTTTATTCACCAATAGTTGGGTAGCTCTGTTCGTCTTCTATCCATTACCATGCGGGCTGGCCTCCAGCAAGGCCGGATCATCTTCCTAAATTGATGCCCATTCTGCAGGCTGATTGCTTATCACACTGTAGTTATCCATGGGCCCTTCCTCTTCAGTCATCGAGTTCTAGGCATGTGCCCCGCCATCTTATTCGCTGTCGTGCAAGTCCGTGGATCCCGCCTGTCTTCAGCTGCTGATGTAGCGGGTCCCACCTTTCAGGCAGCCATTAAATAGGATATGAACTAAATTAATTAATTTAGATTAATTTAATTTAATTTTAAAACTTTAATCATCCATAACTTATAATCCAAATATATTAAAGTTATATCTCAATATAACAAGAAAAATGCTAGGAATATTATGGTAGTATTCATTTTTCTGTTAGAAGTCTATTTTGCTTAATGACATTTAGGACCTCTATTAATTGCCCCATTAAACTTAAAAATTTTATTAGGCCATAACTTAGCTAATTAAGCTCATAATCATGCAATATAATATATTATTTTGATCAGGAGAATATCAAGATCAGTAAACTGGCATAATAATTAAGTTTTGGTAATTAAGTTGCTTAATTAGCCCTAATCTCTCCAAATCTTGATTATGTATGTTAGCTTCATTAATCCCCCAAATTTAAAATTTTAAGTTGCTATTAGCTCCTAGTTTAGTGTAGAACACAGTGGTGAAGTTAATTTTGCAATTATGCAATTAATTTCAAGAATTCCCCACTAATCACCCCAAACCCTAACTAGGATCTAAGTTAACCAAATGGGACCCAAATTGAGTGAACTTAGTTTTATTGTGATCAGTTTGCTTTATGGAAACAATAGTAACTAACTTTACTTTATTTGGACATCAAATAAAAAAGTTAAGTTTTTCAACCTAATCCTAAAACTCCTTAATTACCCCCATTTCTTGTTTTGATCATAATTTAGTCAAATCATTTTAGAATTTAGTAATTTTAGATTCTATGGAATTCTTTGGCAATAAATAATATAAGTAAAGCAAAATTTTTAAATTTCCTTAAGTAAAATTATTAATCAATCCATAAAGAGCTTAAATCATAATTTAAGCTCTTTAGCCCTAAACTCTGGCCAAATTAGGTGTTCTTAGTATCTATCTTTATATTAGATAGTAAGAAACCATTTGGAATCAGTAAAATCCACTTTGTAGTCTTAATTCTATAAGTAGTAATTTTGACCCTTAAGTAGGGGCATTTTGGTCATTTTGCCCAAAATTAGGTCTAAGTGTTCTTAAGCCTTAGAAACCTTAATAATTCTGTATAATCAGTAAAGTAAGCGATTAGAAATCAATGTTAGATCTTTTGGATTTATTAAACTGAATTTTAAGCAAAACCATAGTTTTCATTCAAAAATCTCCTAAGTAATTTATTAGTTTCATAATGTGGAATTAATTCCACATTATCTCATTCTTAAGTTCTAAAATTAGTGAATAATAGATAAGATTTGAATAATTCTAATGCTTAATAATTTAACTATTTATTAAGTCTTTCCTTATGTAATTTCCTTTAAGTAGCTTCTTTCTTAAGCCTTTAGGAATCTTCCTTTGGAATTAGTAGTAGACTTAGGTTAGAATTCATTTATTGAGTAAAGGGGTTACTTAATGGGATGAAACCTTAGTTTTTTTAGTTTCAAGATTTTATCCTTTATTATGATTATTTTGTATTCTAAACCTTAGTTCAATAGTGCAAATCCATCTTATTAAGTTTAATTATGCTTAATAAGAGAGCCTTAATATATAGTTCGTGAAAGTTGGGATTAACCTTAAGCCCTTAATCTTTAGAACATTTTTGATTAAGAGGTTAAACACCAACATTTTAGAGTTTGAATCTTAATCCCTCAATCTTTATTTATCTTAATCAAGAGTTTGGGTTAATTAAAATTATTAATTAAGATGTTTGATTTATTATTTAACTTATATAAGCATCACTTATTGAATTATTTTAGAACTTAATTAATTATAATTGCTTTAATCCTTATAAGATTGTAACTCTAAGTTTAAATTGGATAGTAGGATGTTGGAGATCCTGAGCTTGTATAATCTCAGATTAATTAGAATGTCTAAAATTAGAAAATAAGTGATATCACAGATATTTGTGTAGTGCTATTTACACATTGTCTTGTATGCTTTACTTCCTTGTTTTGAACCTTTATTATTTTGGTATATCAAGTAAGACAAGATATTTAATGAATGTTCTATGTTAGATTTAAATTTGTAAGAGTTATGAACATAAGTGAATTAGATAAATCAAATAGATCAGATAACTTAGTAAATAAGATAATAGTTTAGTGGAATGTGCCCTAGTTAGTCTACCCCTACCATTTAATATTGAGATATAATACAATTTAGTTCAGTTTAGTTCCCAAGAATTAGTGTCTTGAATGATTTAGTTCAGTTCATATCTATATGATAGATATGTTGATCTAGGCATTAGTGCCTTAGATGCTTTAGAATTTGATTCGGTGGCTAGTTGAGCAAATTTTTTGTTATGGTAGGACTAATCTAAGCACATGTCCAGTTATAAATTTTTTCAGTCAGTTTCAGTTATATTCAGTTCAGTTTTCAATATTTTTAGTGTTTTTTAGTATTTTCAGCATTTACAGTATTTTCAATATTTCTATGTTTTCAATTTTTGGTTCTATGTGCAAGTATTTTTGGATGCTATATTTAGTTCTATTAAATATATATTGCATTTATTTCTGGAAATCTACATAAGTAAATTGGATTATTTTGCTTAGGATCTTTCTTGTATTTAGTAATTCTTATATATATAATGCTTAACCTTTTTTGTAGTATTAGGTTGAGGTACTTCTTTTTATCTCATATTTTCTTTAAGTTATAAATGTATGGTTTGTAGTTGTATTCCATTCTATTGATGCCTTGTTGCTCTGAAATGCTTAGGATGGTTTATGATATCATAAAATACATGAAAATATTAGCCTAAAATAAACTTAGACAATTGTCTAACCAGTTTTCTTATCTTTTTTTGGTCAGGGCCCTGACATTGTGAAACCGACAATATCAGCTTTTGAGAGCTTTGTGGAGGTAGCACCCGAAGGAGTGCAGAGTTGGGATGAAGAACGCATTATTAGCACATGGAACATCTTTCCTTTATTTGTAGTAAAACATGATCTAATGATAAGTGAGAGATGTACCATGGACTCCAAAGATATGCCAATCTAAACTGCATATGTTACTGAATATGACTGAAATGTGCCTCATCAACAACCAACTGAAATGTACTCTACCAAATATATGTAAAACCAATGTGCCCAATGCACCCAAAAATAAGTGAGCCCAACGCTCCTCAATGTACATATGCATATACACATACATACACATATTTATATATATGTGCCCAATGCACCCAATAACAAATGAGCCCAACGCTACCAAAAAGAAATGAGCCAAATGCTCCAATAAACAAATAAGCCCAATGCTCCTGAAAATATATGTATGTATATGTATAATGTATATCTATTTTGTGCCCAACTCACCCATAACATATGAGCCCAATGCTCATAAATTCAACAGACATGTGCCCACTTGGCACCTGATCAACCATGGAAAAATTATGCATTATATGTTATCCAAAATATGTATAAATCATATGACTGTATCATTTAGTATGTATTGAATGCTTCATGCGATAGAATGTATGATAACACTAAAATCATCAGAAATAATATCCCTTTTTGTTGTATATTTAACCTGAATCTGAATAGCCATTCCTAATACTAAGACATCAACAAGTCTTAGCCTAACCACAAGGCTAACAAATCTGATCAACAATATAATAATCTCTTTAATTCTATTGACAGTATGATTTTAATAGTTCTGATATAAATTACATTCAATCAAGTAATCTCAATAGGTCTTCCAATTCATCTATATGAATCAACCAACTATACAAGTATAGTATATTATGCTTATATCATATCTGATTTATTAAGAAATCAAACCTAAACTAAGTCCTTATTAATCTACTCTTATAACTAACTTAAGGTTCTAAGGGATAACTATTGATTTAAAGTTCAGATCTAATCCACAAATTAGGATTGTAAGCCAAGCTATAGCTAAGGTTTAAGGGTACTAAAAAGGCTTAAGAATTCTAAAAATCGAATCTAAATAATCAAACTTAAGGTTTAAGACTAAACCTTCACAAATCTACCTTAAAGACTAATATTAGGGATTTTTAACCACAATTCTAGACTTATAAAGAAGCTAACCAAACCAAGCAATAATCATAACTTAATAAGGAATGCAACTATAGAAACAATGCTAACATTCAACTAAATTGAATGTAACCTTAAAGGATTAAAAGTTTACTCCTATGTTATAATATATGACTTAGCACTTACAGGCTATGGCTTCTACTTAGTATGTGACATCACATACTAAGCACAGGATAAACTAAGGGTCAAGGATCCTAAAGGTTCTACACTTAAGTGATATTCATCACTTAAGAAGGCTTAAGATAACAAGTTAAGTCACAATATGACTTAACCAAGGCAAAATAATAACTAAGCAGATCATATTCAATGAATTAGAATTCAAAAGCTTGGCATCAAGGAATGAGGATTCTTTGAATACTTACATTATTAGGATCTAGGCTTAAGAGTTAGCTAAAGCACCATTACTAGATTAATTTTAGTAATGAAGCCAAGGAATTGGCTACTAAGCACTATACATAAGATTACACACAAAGGTATATCTATTTAACTAAGTGTAGTCTCACACTAAGGAGGAAATTAAAGTGAACTATTCATAAAGTTAATTCAATGTAAGGCTTCTACCACCAAAGAGATATTAATCTCTTTCTAAAGAACTCGCATAAGGCAACAAGGATAAATACCTAATTTGGATACTTAACCTTAAAAAGCATGAGGAAAGCTAAAGCATCAAATCACATAATGTGACTTAACACCAAAAGTGGTAAGGGTTTACTAAAGACTATCCACACAAGTCATAAGCTATGACTTGATCAAGGGAAGGGATTCACTTAATCCAATTGGATAAATGCTAGGAAGCTTAAAAAAAGACTTAGGCTAGCCATAAGTCATAGTTCATGATTTATGCCAAAGATTTGAAGCTAGACTAACACCTAAGTCACAATATGTGATTTAGTTCACTAATTATCTAAAGGTTATTCTTAAACTATCCAACCAAAAGAAGAACTCATCCCACAAACAAATTATTAAGATAAAGCCTAAGTAAAATCATGACTTAGCTGCAAATCCTAAGGTTAAGATTAAACTATCTAAGGGATGAAAATCATCTTATCCAAATTGGTTAAGACTCTTCACCTAAAGGAGACTACTACACTAAGTCACAAAATGTGACTTAGATAAATAGGCATCTAAGGTTTTAGTTGAATAATCTTAATTGATAGGTTGCTTCCCAAGAAGTGTAGAGACACTTTGGATATCAATAAGGGATCATTAAAGGACTAAACAAGAGGTTAAGCAAGACTAACCTTAGTTAGAGATTTATCCTTCCAAACTAGGGTAGTGTTTTCTACACATACAGCTAACTAGTGTTAAGACAAATTAACTTAGCACTATGGATTAAGAAGGATTTAAATAGCAATATATCAAGTCTAAACCAAAGGATTAGGTTAACCAAACTGAATGGGGAAAAATGGTCATTTTCTAAGGAAAAATGCTAATTTTGATAAGAATTAATTCAAATCAGAAAACTAAGCAAGCCATTAGGTTCCATACATCCTAATGAAGACATAAATAGCAAGATCTCCAAAATTGGAGATCCCAAACTCTTAATCTAGGCTAATCACCCTAAAATATCATTAAGACCTAATTAGTAGAATATAATACAAGATTTAGAAATTAAGCATGCCACATTGTTCTCTACTGCCTAATGAGCAATTAAAAACTAAATTTGGAGGTTTATTGGATGTCAAATAACAAAATTAAGCACTAAACATGGTTTAACCTATTTAAGCAATAATTAGTAAAAGAAATTTCAGAAACCAAAATATTATTCCATAGTCAGATTCTACACAGTTTTCTAGTTAAAATGTTATACAAGTTCTCTAGGTTTGGATAAGTATTGACTGAGTTATGCTAAACCCTAATTTAATTACATTATTCCTAAGTGTAGAACTTAAGAACTCAAATTATGAAATTTAAATCAATTTAATTCAATTAATATGATGCTAGGGTCCCTGTCGGGTCGTCCGGGACACGACACGCTGGCTCGGTCGAAAAGACGCGGGTCGAGCAGATCAAGAAAGGGCCCGTACTGTTGCACCGTGCGGGCTTGGATCGGTCCGACCCATAATGACAACGACTTCATCTCGAGCCAGATGAAAGACCGCTTGACTGGATTTTAGGGTTTTGCTTGAAATATTAAATCTTGGAGCTACAGAGCATGCTAGAATGCAATTTAAGGCTTTAAACAATCACACAGAGAGGATCTATAAGGTGGAACCCTGAGCCCTTTCTAAGTGTGCTAAAACAACAAAGCCCCTAAGCCAAAATCATAGATTTAGGGTTTATTATGGAAGAAGAATACTCCTTTTACAGTCCACCATCTGGACTATTATTAATTTTGACATGATAAGCATGTCGAGGCCGATCCAGGAAAGGGTTAATCGTGATGCGAAGTGGATTGGAATTCCAGGAAGTAGTTGGGGCTCAGGCACTATGCCCCACTGTGCAAATCTGAGCCATATCCATTTGATCGGGTTCGATCGAATGCGATTGATGCTACAGAGGTGATTGTATAAAATGAGGGATGATTATTAGCCATCCCAATTACAATAAATGCAAGCTAAGTATCAGGCATAGGGGTACCTGGTGTTTTGTCACCCGTTGGTTCTATAAAGGTTTAGATAAAGCCACGAACCTCAATTCGATAGTAGCCTTAGCTTAGCTGCTTCTAGAACCTTTGATGGTGGCTTGGTAATGCCCATGAGGCTATTGAAGGTGCTGGCTTTAGAGCTGGGAGGTTAAGGATTTCACATATAGTAGAGGAAGAAGAAGGAAGAGGATGAGATCAGGATCTCAACATCTCTGACCAGAGCCATGGGAAGAGCTTAAGAAAGTGAGGAGATGTTTGTTAGGGGCTTCCAGAGGGGAGTGGTCGACAGCAGCACGAGGAGCACAGTGGAGCAAAAGGGGGGTGATAAGCTGCGCAGGCACAGTGTGCAGACAACCGTGCAGGCATGCAGGCACTTAACTTGGGCTCAAATCGGGTCAGCTAGAAAGAGGCTAGTTGTAACAACTCAGATGTTGTTACCCATAAATTAGTGATCTAATTGACTCCAAACCTCTTTCATTACTCTTATAATAGAGTTAAGAGTCTCCACCTCAAATTTCATGCAATTTGGAGACCGTTTGGCAATTACCAATATTTCCTGGTTTTTGGGAAATTCTGAAAATACCTAATTTATTTAGACCTCAGAATCAAAAATGGAGTCCTCCATTGGACTCACCACACCCAAATTAGCTAGGGGTGGTATTTTGAAAGTGTTTGGGAGTCGTCAAATTTTTAGCAAATATTTTGATAATGTTATTTAAATACCCAGAAAATTAAGTAAATTAAATATACCTTCGATTAAAAATCTGATTATATTTTTGAGTTCCTCACCTCTCAAATAAGTAAGGGTGAAAATTTGAGATTTTTAGGAGCGCGATTAAATGCTCGACTTAAAGAAATAAAATTGTAATATAGATATTAATTAAATATTAGATTATAGTTAATTTTTTTTTTACATAATATATTTCAGCTGAATTAACATAAGCAGAAATTCGCTATAATCTTCATAACACGGAACAGCAAAGATATTAAATTGAAACTGTCAATTTATTTTTATTCCGATCTAACGGCTTGAGCTTTTATAAGTAGACGAGCCGTTGGATTAAGTAGATACTTAATCCAACAGCTCGTAGGGATCCTAGTACACCTCTAAAAGAGGGTGATCATGCCCTGCGTTCGGGCAGGGCGTACGCACGATAGCTCACCCCCCCCCCCCCCCCCATTCAGCCTTATCTTGCTAACCCTCCTAACACTCTTAGGCTTTTTTTTTTGCTGTAGCATTATCCTTGCGGGGGAAAAGGTGGGCTGTAGAGGAGTGGGAAGAAAGGAATGAGGACAAGCCTTTCTTAAAGGATCGGCCACAAAATACCCTAACCCTAAATTGGCAAAATGAGAAGGAAGGTTGAAGTGTTAATCTTGATCTCATTCACTTTGGAGTTTAAGGTACAATCTCTTGATTTTATTCTATTCAACATCCTATTATTTATGAAATCAGTTAACTTGGCACTACATTATAATCTTCTGCTTGATATAATCGGGCTCAATAGAGCCCGATCAAACATAGGGAATCCATTGAAGAGAGTAAATTAAGCTTCATACTCATTGCTTTATTTTCAATTCTTCGATTTTATTTTTATTTGGCCATTTGTAGAATTTTGGCGCTGAGTTTTGAAGATAAGTTAAAGATCTTCTTGTTTTGCTGAGTTCTAATAAATAGTGCAAAAATTGATTGATTCTATTTCTTTTAGATGTAGTTGTATCAATCCTTACTTCTCCTGCTGTTAATTCCTAAAGCATAGCCTTTTGATCTATTCATTTGCCGATAATAAATTAATTATTGTCAAACATTTTAAAAGTTAGAGAAAATTGTGTCCAATAGATCTGATCAACTACACAATATTCTCATTAATTTAATTAATAGTTTAATCTTAATAATTCTGATTTGAATTACATTTAATCAAGCAATCTAAATAATTCTTCCAATTCATCTTAATGAATCAACCAACTATATAAGCTTAGCATTTTAAGCTTGTATCTGATCTAATTTATTGAAAAATCAAATCTAAACAAAATCCTTATTAATCTACTCTTAGAACTATCTTAAGGTTCTAAAGGATATCTACTATTTTTGACTTTAGATTTGATCCACAAATTAGGATTCTAAACCAAGCAAAGAGCTATGGTTTAAGGATACAAAAAAGGCTCAAGAATTCTAAATATAGAATCCAAATGATGAAACATTAGGTTTAAGACTAAACCTTAACAAATATATCTTAAAGACTAAGGTTAGAAAATTCTAACTGCAATTCTAGACATACAAGGAAGCTAACCAAACTAAGCAATAATCATCACTTAATAAGGAAGGTAACTAAAGAAAGGATGTTAACATTCAACTAAGTTGAATGTAACTGTAAAGAATTAATAGTTTAACATATGACTTAGCACTTACAGTTTATGGCTACTACTTAGCATGTGACATCACATACTAAGCACAAGATAGACTAATAATCAAGGATCCTAAAAGCTCTACACTTAAGTGATATTCATCACTTAAGAAAGCTTAAGCTAACAAGTTAAGTCACTACAAGACTTAACTAAGGCTAAAGAATAAATAAACAATTCTAATTTAAAAAATTTGAATCCAAAATCTTGGCATCAAAGAACAAGGATTCTTAGACTACTTAATCTATTAGGATATAAGCTTAAGAGTTAGCTAAAGCGCAATTACTAGACTAAGTCTTATGATGTAGCAAAGGGATTGGCTACTAAGCTCTACACATGAGATTACATGCAAAGTTATATCCATTTAACTAAGTGTAGTCTCACACTAAGGAGGACACTATAGTTAACTATTGTTAGAGTTAATCCACTGTAAGGCTTCTACTACCAAATAGATATTAATCTCTTGCTAAAGCATCAAGTCACATAATGTAACTTAACACCAAAGGTTCTAAAGGGTTACTAAAGACTATCCACACAAGTCATAAGCTATGACTTGATCAGGGGAAGAGATTCCCTTAATCTAGGAAGCTTAAAGATAAATTTAGGCTACAACCATAAGTCATAGTTCATGACTTATGCCAAAGATTTTGAAGCTGGACTAACACCTAAGTCATAGGATATCAAGGTTCTAAGGCTAAGCTAACACCTAAGTCATACTATGTGACTTAGTTTACTAATGATCTAAAGGTTATTCTTAAACTATCCAACCAACAGAAGAACTCACCCCCCAAAGGAATGACTAAGCTAAAACCTAATGGATTAAAGGCTTACTCCCATGTCATAACGTATGACTTAGCACTTATAGGTTGTGGTTACTACTTAGCATGTGACATCACATACTAAGCACTTATATTCTAAAAATTAAGGTCATTAAATAATTGATTAGAATGACTTACGTGGCTTAAAGTGGTCCTTCAAAAGATGTATATTTCTTAAAGGTGGCAATTTGCATTCCCTTTATTGCCAATTTTGATTCTAAAGAATTAAATAAACATTACACTTTTGCCATTTTATATGGAATATAAAGTAAGTGTGGAATTATCAAGTTGTCCTTAATGTTTTAATAGCATTTGTGCTCATTCATGGTTTATCCATTAAAAGAGTATGCATGTTAACGCATTCAAAAAAGAAATGAGCCCAACACTTCCGTAAATAAATGAGTCCGATGCTCCTAAGAATATATGTATGTATATGTATAATGTATATCTGATTTGTGCCCAACACACCCAAAACTTATGAGCCCAACGTTCCCGAATTCAACAGACTTGATCCCACTTAGCACTTGTTTAACCACATCATACTTATGCATGATTTGCCATCCAAAACTTGCATAAATCGTATGACTGAATCATTAAGTATGTACTGAATGCCGCATGTGACTAAAAGTACGATAAAAGTAAAATCATCAAAAACAAAATCACTTTTTGTTGTCAAATTAACTTGAATATGAATAGCCATTCCTGATACTAAGACATCAACATGTCTTAACCTAACCACCAGACTAATAGATCTGATCAACTACACAATATTCTCATTAAATCAATTATAGTTTAATCTTAATAATTCTGATTTGAATTGCATTCAATCAAGCAATCTGAACAATTCTTCCAATTCATCTTAATGAATCAACCAACTATACAATCTTAGCATTTTAAGCTTGTATCTGATCTAATTCATTGAGAAATCAAGCGTAAACAAAATTCTTATTAATCTACTCTTAGAACTATCTTAAGGTTCTAAAGGATATCTACTATTTTTGACTTTAGATTTGATCCACAAATTAGGATTCTAAACCAAGCAAAGAGCTAAGGCTTAAGGATACAAAAAAGGCTCAAGGATTCTAAATATAGAATCCAAATGATGAAACATTAGGTTTAAGACTAAACCTTCACAAATATATCTTAAAGACTAATGTTAGAAAATTTTAACTACAATTCTAGACTTACAAGGAAGCTAACCAAACTAAGCAATAATCATCACTTAATATGGAAGGCAACTAAAGAAAGGAGGTTAACATTCAACTAAGTTAAATGTAACCGTAAGGGATTAAAGGCTTACTCCTAAGTCATAACGTATGACTTAGCACTTACAGGTTGTGGCTACGACTTAGCAGTGACATCACATACTAAGCACAGGATAAACTAAGGATCAAGGATCCTAAAAGTTCTACACTTAAGTGATATTCATCACTTAAGAGGGTTTAAGCTAACAAGTTAAGTCACTACAATACTTAACCAAGGCTAAAGAATAACTAAGCAATTATAATTCAATAAATTAGAATCTAAAGTCTTGGCATCAAAGAATGAGGATTCTTTGACTACTTACACTATTACGATATAAGCTAAGGACATAGCTAAAGCGCCATTACTAGACTAAGTCTATTAATGAAGCCAAGGGATTGGCTACTAAGCTCTACACATGAGATTACACGCAAAGCTATATCCATTTAATTAAGTGTAGTCTCACACTAAGGAGGACATTAGAGTGAACTATCCATAGAGTTAATCCACTGTAAGGCTTCTACCACCAAAGAGATATTAATCTCTTGCTAAAGGATTCTCCTAAGGCAACAAGGGTAAATACCTAATTTGGATACTTAACCTTAAAAGGCATGAGGAAAGCTAAAGCATCAAGTCACATAATGTGACTTAACACCAAAGGTTCTAAGGGGTTACTAAAAACTATCCACACAAGACATAAGCTATGACTTGATTAGGCAAAGGGATTCACTTAATCGAATTGGATAAGTGCTAGAAAGCTTAAGGAAAGATTTAGGTTACAACCATAAGTCATAGTTCATGACTTATGCCAAAGGTTTTGAAGCTAGACTAACACATATGTCATGAGATATCAAGGTTTTGAAGCTAGACTAACACCTAAGTCATAGGATGTGACTTAGTTCACTAATGATCTAAAGGTTATTCTTGAACTATCCAACAAAAAGAAGAACTCATCTCCCAAAGGAATGACTAAGCTAAATGCTAAGTCAAATCATGACTTAGCTACAAATCCTAAGGTTGAGATTAAACTCTCTAAGGGATAAGAATCAACTTATCCAATGTGGATAAGACTCTTCACCTAAAAGAGACTACTATATAGAGTTACAAAATGTGACTTAGTCAAATAAGCCTCTAAGGCATGAGTTGACTAATCTTAATTGATAGGTTGTTGCCTGATAAGTCCAAGATTTATAATAAAAATAACAAATAAATACAAACTATTTCATGAATGGAATGGTCTGCTTTGAGGAGTTTTTCTACATTTTCAGGTAAGAGATCAATTGAGCAAAATTTTGAAGAAATATGAATTTCTAGAGGAAAACTGTTGTAGCACGCCCCGACGCGCTATAGCGCGCCATAGCGGATCCGATATGTAAGTTCGACCGCTATCGCGCGCCACAGCGATATTGATAAAAACCAGACTCAGCACATGAAGATTTAAGAAATTGCTACATCTCGCCATAGCGAATCCCATACGAAAGATCAACCGCTACAGCGCGCTCTAGCGGCACTTATAAAACCAAACTCAGGAGATGAAGATTTAACAAAACTGCTACAGTGCGCTGCAGCGGATCAGATACAAAGGTTTAACTACTATCGCGCACCCAGCAGAATAAAAAGAAAATAAATATTTAATTATCCGCCACAGCACACCTCAGTGGAGGCAACACGAAAGTTTGGCCGCTACCGCGCGCTACAGTGCGCTCTATCGAGATTGGACTTAGTGAAAATTCAGAAATATCTCCATCACCGCGCGCTGTAGCGGATTCAATACTCAAATGAAGCCGCTACCGCGCACTGCAGCGATACAGGATGATTAACAGATAAATAAAAAAAAATTAATACATCTGCCACAGCGGGCCCGAGCGAAATTCATACGAAGGTTCAAGCGTTACAGTGCACAGCAGCCCGCTATAGCGCGCCGCAACGCATGCCGTAACTAATGCCAGGAATTAAGCATTAATGACATCATAGGGAAGGCCAAAATTTCAAACCTGTTGCCTTCCCCAGCTATTGGAAACTCCATATTAATTAACTCCTAGCATTTTCTCAAGGGAATCTCAGCATATTTATCATTGCTAGCAATTAAAACTTGGGAATTGAAAGGATGGCAAAATTTATTTCAAATGGGCTGAAGGCTTGCTTATTTAAACAACCATTCATGACTAAGAGAGGGTTCCCTCTTTGACATTCATTGATCAAAAATAAAAGCTTTTTGTAAGAGAAGAGGAAGGAGACCTTTTCAAGGAAGGAAGAAGAGTACCATTGCTAGAGGGAAAAGAAAGACTACTACCAAGAAGCTAGAAGAGAAGAAGATAGGAAAGCCAAGGAATAACCAACGAATGCCACAAAAGGGTTGTTCTTAGTATTCTCCTTAAGTCTTGTTGATTTTCTTTTAGTTGAACCATAAAAAGGTTCTATTTCTTGAATGTATCTTCTTTATTTTCTATTGTAATGGAAAGCTAAAACCCTCCTTGGGGAGGGTTGGGCCTTCATTATGTAAGAGTAAAGGGAGAAAGTGTGTTTGTATGAATTTTCATTAATTAATAAAATCTTTTCATCTTGTCTAAGCCA
Organism: Gastrodia elata; assembly: GCA_016760335.1. NCBI lineage: Eukaryota > Viridiplantae > Streptophyta > Magnoliopsida > Asparagales > Orchidaceae > Gastrodia > Gastrodia elata. Next base: position 33,974,792 of record CM028682.1, read on the forward strand.
AAGGATTAGGTTAACCAAAATGAAAAAATGGTTATTTTCCAATGCATAATGTTAATTTTGATAAGAATGAATTCAAACCAAAAAACTAAGCAAGTCATTAAGTTCTATACATCCAAATGAAGACATAAACAATAATATCTCCAAAATTGGAAATCCCAAACTCCTAATATAGGCTAATCACCATACAATGTCATTAAGACTTAATTAGTAAAATACAATATAAGATTTCAAAATAAAGCATGCCATACTAGTCTCTAATTCCTAATAAGCAATTATATGAAGTTTGAAGGTTTTGGATGTTAAATTACAAAATTAAGCACTAAACAAGGTTTAACCAAACGCAAGCTTAGTACTGAGCAGAGGGTACATGGTGTTCCTTTACTCGATGGTTCTCCAAGGGTACAGACGTAGCCACAGACCTCAATTTGATTGCAACCTCAGCTTAGTCGCTTATAGAGCCTTTGCTAGTGACCAAGTAATGCCCAGGAGTGTAAAAACCCTTGGTTGTAACCTATCTTAATCTAAGCTTAACCATGCCTTAATTATAGTTTCATTGTATTCAATATATCATTCTAAGCCAACCCTAAAAGTTTTAGGTCAATTAAAACTCTCTAGGTCAACTAAGTCATTTGATCAATTTAGATACCATAAATAATAGCTAAAATATTTTGGCTTGTGTAACTCAGAGTAGATAGAATGAATAAATTAGATAACAATGGATATCACTTGTATCCTAGTAGAGTCTCTTGCTCATTTTAAAAATTGATGCTTTGCTTACCTTGTTTTGAGCCTTATACTTTGTTCACATATATTAAACATAGGATATTTGATGAGTATCTCATGTCATCCTTGAATTTGCATAAATAATAATTGTATTTTTATCATTATTTTTAGTTATGTATAGTGTAATATAATTAGTCTATCTCTCAGTCCCACTTATCTGATCTTATATTTCTTGTGTGGCTGTTGGCCCAATTCCGATATGGTAGTACTAGTTTTAGGTGCACTTATACTTAGTGTTTCTGCTTCTCGGTTCCATTTATCTCATCTTATACTTCTTATGTTGCTGTTGGCTCGATTCTGATATGGCAGTAAGTGAGTCCTTATATTTTCCTTTCAGATGGCAAGTTTGGCCAGTGCAGTGTTTTAGCTTATACTTTATGTTTTAGTTTACTTTACTATACTTCCAGCTCTTTCTTATTTACTGTTTTACTGCATTACTAACTTTATTTACTTATAGGATGCTAGTCTTACTTGTTATTTTCATATACATAAGATGTTAGTCTCATTTTTAGTTACATAATTGTTTCTTATGTACATTTTATTTTATATCAATTAGCATATACTTATATTGATCATAAGCATATTTAGGTTGAGTTATCTTTCAGTTATATTGGAGGTATGTGCTTACTTCCTATTTGGTTAAGTTATAAACTTATAGTTTGTAACTGTTCTTTCATATGCATTATGCTCCTTTACTGCTTGTTTTATTTTTAACGTGTATGGTGATATCTAAATTAATATAATAAATTTTACAACCTAAAATATGCTTAGACATTTTATCTAATTAGATTTTTCTTTTATTGGCTGGGGCCCTATCATTGTGAAACTGACAATGGTAGACTCTGAGCTATTTGAGGTTGTGGAGCCTTTTGAAGACAGGATTCTGGAGGAGGTTCAAGCTGTTGATGAACCTTAGCTTTTCTTTCCTATATTATGTGGATGAGTGGATTATATTTTTATTTTCTGCTTAACTTTTAAAATTATGTTGTAATAATACAGGGTTAACTTTATTTATTTTGCTACTTTACTTATTCTGAGTTGGATGTTTAGTTCCTTATACTGTAATGAATGGATGTTTATTATTTTTGCTTCTGCACTATGCCTTTTGGTACTTATCATTTAGTGAATTATACTTGAAAATGGCAGAGTCTTTAATTATGATGGATTAGGATATGTACATAATCTAATTATAAATAGGGACCTTGTTATTTAGGTGGCCCCTCCACCGTAATCATGTTAACTTAAGAGTTAACAGGATCACGGCGGGGCAGGGTCACCGTAGATTCAAAATCTGATTGTATTTTTGAATTCCTCACCCCCAAATTAGCTTAGGGTGAAAGTTTGGGAATTTTTAGAAGTCATTAACAGACTGTAAATACACGTCTGCGCTCGCACACAAGTATACGTGGTTCGAAGTAATAATTTGGAATGGTAAATTTTGAATTTATATCATCCACAGGGAACGGTGGTTTTATTACTAAGTTATATCTACATTTAATAATATTTAAGCAATTCGTATTTTGGTTTTGGTGTGGTTCCTAATTTAACAAACAAAGATTGAATTGAAGATACTATTTGATTTCAGAAGAGAGAGTTGGGGGTTCATTATGTGACTCGTAAGGACCTGGTGTTGTAATCATGTCATTGCAATTCATAAAATAATTTAACTATGCCTAATCAATAAAGTGAACATTACTTTCCTTAGTTAGTTTAATTTTGATTTCCTACATCTATCTTATCAAACATTCCTTTAGTTCAATTGGATCTCATAAGCTTTGATTCCCACTAATCAGTGTCATGCGCTACACACGCAGTTTAGCTAAGGTAGAGAATTCATCATACTTAATGGACTATGTCACATCATCCATGGGTGTTCAATGATCTCTCCCTCCTTCTACTTTGTTGAGCCGTAGAGCATGATTGGAGGGGGCTTAGCTCACAAGCTTCAACTTCTCAAATGAGCTTAAAGAATGGTGCTAATAGGCATGAGAACTTATCACCTAGCTCTCAGTTATATTGCACTCACTCCCTGCTCTAATCCAATCAGTGAGAATTGGATCACAAGTCTTATAATGTCTTATACAAAGATTTTCATTCTAGATTTAGTTTAATATAGATTTACATTTGATAATCATTCCAGGCATTTAATAAAAATACATAAAAAATTGGCTCAATTATTATTTATTACAAATCAAACATACAATACCATACACCTTACTCAACACATAATTACAGCTCAACCCTCTCTAAGGAGGGTTTAGCCTTCTATCACAATTTCAATATAGCAAAAGATATAAAAAAACATGAACCTTGATATCAGTTCACAAACAAAGAAAATAAGATAGGGATTAGAAATGGTACTAGGAACAGCCCTAAATTTATGGGGTTCTCTTGGTTCATTCTCCTTCCTTCATTACCTTTCTCCAAGTTCCTCTGCTTCTCTTCCCTCTTGAACTACCAAGGTCATTCTGAATTTTCTTTCTTGGAGAGTTCTCCTTCTCTTTCCCACAGCAGCTTATAATTTGGATTGTCAAAATTGGGAACCCTTATTTGGTCTGAAAATCTCCTTTAAATAGGAAAGCTCTCATCCCTTTTTGCATTAATCCTGAGTGACTTTTCATCTCCCTTCCTTTAATGCAACAATTCATGTTTTATCTTAATAATCCATTAAAATTCTATAGACTTTAATGTTAGTTCAATTTTCAAAAGGCTGGGGAAGGCCAAGGGATGGAATTTACAGCCTTCCCTATGCTATTATTAATGCTAATTCTGGGAGTTTCTACTTCGACCACTGTGGCGCGCTGCAGTAATCACATCAGGTCCTATCAAATTCAGTTCCAGATTGTTGTTCCATTGAAGATTCACCGTAGCGCACTGTGGCAGCTCCAATCTAAACATTGTTCTGTAGCAGCATGTTGTGGCAGCTTCGATCCAAAAATTGTTCTGCTGCACTGTATATCATAATTTATATAGTTTACCTTAATGACGTTGTTGTCTGATGGGGCGCGCTGCAGTGGTTAAAATTATGTGAACACAGAAAAGTTATTGTTCAATTACTTCCCATATAGTTTACAATAATATCTTTGAATGTCGTCGTGGCCCGCCATAGCACGCTGGGGCACACTATTGCTAATTGCTTCCAACTATGCAGCTTTTGTTCATTGTGCCTAGGCGCGTTGTGGCGCGCTGGACGCGCATTGCGACGGTAAAACTTTTGTGAAAGCAAAAAGTTAATGTTCAATTAGTTCTCCTAATGTTTAAATATTACTCCCGGGAAATGACGTTGTGGCCCGCTATAGAGCGCAGGGGCGCGCTGCAGCGCTTCTCCTTCCAGGCTTGTAAATATGTTCCAGGTGAGCCCTACTTAGTAGACCGCCATGGCCCGCTGTGGCGTGCCACATCAGTTTTCTTCTAGAATTCACCTTTTTGCTCCAGATTTCTTCTCTCTAAATTTCTCCTAAAATTCATTAAATTTATTTCAAAGTATGCTTGTTCATGTGAGGTTTTGTATGTTTTTCTTCCTTTATTTTGATATAAATCTTGAATTTATCACACCCTCACAATAAAATTCTTGCTCGTCCTCGAGTAAGCTCAAAGTGTATATTTTGATTCTTTGTTTTAGTGATTGATTCAATTTAGGATGTAAATTTGAATTTCTTATGTCACTGAATATTTTAAGTGGATCATGAAACGGTCTTCATTCTTGTATATTTTTTTTCTTTTCTTAGCTGTAATGAAAGGCTAAACTCCCTTGGGGAGGGTTGGTCTGAGCCCATTGTAAAATTCAAAGGACTAAATGAATGATGTAGAACTTCCTCTTTGAAATAAAAATCTATTTTTAATTACTCAATATAATTATCTTAAGATCAAGTTATGGAATAAATGAAAATCTTATGTTAAGAAAATATAATTATAAATACTAACAATCAAAATGAAAGTCTTGTGCTCCATGGCTCATTGCTTAGTTAAGAGCAGAATATGTGTGCATGGGGTGCTTAGAACTAAGTGAAAAGTTCTTGAGCCTTCTTGCACCATATTTTATGCTCAATTAAGGAGTTGAAGCGTGTGAGCTAAGACTCATTAATTTGAGCTCAGTTGTTCAGCATACATAAAAGGAGGGAATTGATTCTTTGAGAGCTCATGAATGACATGACATAGTTCATAGAGCCCAATGAAATCACTCCCTTACCTGAACTGCGCATGACGCGCTTGATGCTCATAAGTGGAATCAATGCTCTTGAGATCGGCTAATTAAAACGGTTCATTTTGGTAACCTAAATGTAGGAAATTAAAATGATTTTATTGCGATCACATGGGAATCTTTGTGCAGAATTTTGAACCCTAGTGTGTTCATCTCTTGCACAAGATTTGCACTTGAAGGATTTAGAGGATAATTCTAAGGAATACAATGTGCACTTGATTAATTTACATAATGATAAAGAATGAAAGGTGCTTGAGAAGTGATACAAAATGTGGTCTCTATCATTTCACATGAGAGAAGCCCAACTCTCCTCTCTAATTTAATTAGTTTCTTAACTTTGAATTATTTCTTGGATAACAGAACCAAATCAAGCTGAATTCATTACCATTTAAACATTATTGAATTTAGATATACCTTAGTAACAAAACATATCATTCCCTGAGGACGATAAATCTCAGAACTTACCTTCCAAATTTTTACTTCATACCACGTACACTTGCGTGCGAGCGCAGATGTGTATTTTACAGTCTGTCAGTAAACGTCTTACTAATATAATAATTGATTTAAATTCTAACTTAAATAAAAATTAAACTTTCTGATGACAAACTCTGAGACTGAACTAAGATACTTTACTAGATTATTCTTCCATTATTGGGAGTATGATTATTGGCATGGTTTGACATTTGGTCGTGTCTACTATTGAGTATCTACAGCTAGAGGAGATGTTTTGAAACAAAATTTTGAGGTTTTGTGTGTTTTGAGGCAACTGTTTTCCACAGTTAGCAAGGGAATGGCTCTTCCATATTACCACGGTATTTGAAGCCATAGATTGCCCCGATCACCTACTCCAAATTTTGGATGAACTCTTCGATGACAATGCCATGGATTGGTGGTGTCATGCTCATGAAGTACTAATTCGTGGGCGTAGACGTCTTCGAGTTTATGTTTTATGCAAAATTTTGTAAAGTTTCTTTTTGCTCTAGTTTCTTTTTCTTTAGTAGCCTTTGTAAATAGTTTCTACTTTACTTATGCTTCTTTCCTTTTTCTCCAAAGTTGTAATCTCTTAAATATTTCAAGTTTAATGAGAATTTCTTTTCTTATCTTCTTCAGTTTTTGAATTGTGTATTCTTTTCTTTTCTTCAAAATGAATCTCGATTCCAATATCCCTGTTTAGCCTGTAGTAGAGGAACCTACTTCCACTACAACTTCACATACCGATCAGATGCAGAATCTGTTAGAATTAATAAAGGTTATGATTGAAGCACAAACCTGTGCTGCTGAAAGGATGGCCTCATTCTATAATCCTTCCCAACCTTCTCCTGCTCTATCTCAACATTGTCCAACTCCTCCTCAAGTGTCTTCTCCAATTATTCCTAAAATTCCTTTAGCTCCACAACCATCTACTGGTCCTATGGTAGATGCCTATCTCCTAACCTTTCTTCGTCTGAATCCTCCGACATTCAATGGTTATGTTTCTCACTTTGAAGCCATTGACTGGTTAAAGGCCATAGAGAAGACCTTAGCCAGTATAAAGTGTCTTGAAAGTGGGTGCCTTCATCTTGCAACTTACCTATTTCATGGTGAAGTAGAGTATTGGTGGGATAATGAGTTGAAGACCCATTTTTCTGAAGTTTAGCTCAAAGATATCCCGTGGGATGAATTTGAGCAAGTTTTCCATGAGGAATTCATTCCTCCTTCTGCCCAGACCATAATCAAGAACAACTTCATGCAACTCACTCAAGGAAGTCGTTCTATGCATGACTATGAGATGGAATTCTGCAAACTTTTACGTTTTTCTCCTATTCTAGTCCACACTGATGTGGTGAGGTGTACTAGATTTCTTTCTAGTTTAAGAGATTCCATTAAAAGTCATCTGATGTCTCAGCATCATGATGATTTCCCCAAGCTTCTTGAAGGTGCTCGCATGGTTGAGTACCATCAAGCTCAAATGGATTCGAAGAAGCATTCCCATCCCCAACCTTCTAAATCTGAACCTTTCAAGAGGAACCATTCTCATGGTCCTAAAGCCTTCCAGCTTACCTCTGGGCAAAATTCTAATCTAAATCTAAGGCAGAATCGGCATGTAAGACTAGGTGCAAGATGTAGCAGGCCACATCCCTATGAGAAGTGCTACCATACTGGTGGTAGGTGTTATATTTGTGGCAGAATCAATTATCGCCATTGGAATTGTCGTGCCAACTGGACCGTGGACAAAATGAAGATCAATCGCCAACCTTCTGTGTAGAATCCTGTTCCTCTTAATTCTCAAGTGCCAGCACTTGCCTTAATGCCCCCTCCTGCTAATGGAAGTGCTCAACATCAAAAGGGTATACCTCCGTCTCCTTCCAAGCAAGGCCACTGCAGTAGAAAGGATGAGGGCAAGTCAGTTGCTCAATCTCCTGTGGTACTGATAAATTCATAATTTATATCCCAAATAAAGGAAAAATCTCATTCATTTATTTATTTGAAATAGCCCCCTTCATCAAATTCTGCTTATTTTCAGGTAAAAAGCAAGCTCATCAATTTTTGGTAAATTCTAGAGTGTTTTTTGCATTTTCTGGAAGAAAACTGCTGTGGCGCGCTGCAGCGCACCACAACTACTTGCATACAGAAGACACTTATCAAGGGCATCATTGAATTCTGGAGCAACTTCGCTACGGCTTGCCATAGCACGCTGCAGCGGGAGAGTTTTCAAAACTCAATCGCTACAGCGCGCTGCAATGGGCAAGTTTCAAAACTTAAAACCACCACAGCACGCTGCAGCAAAAGAGTTATGAAACTCAATCGTTGCAGCGCGCTGCAGCGGGCAAGTTTCAAAACATAAAATTGCCACAGCGCGCTGCATCAAAAGAGTTACAAAACTCAATCATTGCAGCGCGCTCCAGCGGCACGTCAAACTTCTGTCTGTTCAGGGCATTTATTGCGGCTGAGACAAGACCCACAACCTGCTCATTGTCTCCCAGTCATCATATCTTCTACAGCAGCTGATTTTATTGGCAAGAGGGTGGATTGAATTGATATCAAATAATAAAAAAGGTAAAAGAACATGTCACTTCATTCCTCAAGTGGTATTTGCAATAGTCATAGTAGAAAAATAAAGAGGGAAAAGCAGAGTTTGAAAAGATGAAAAAGTAATCCATCTATATATGCAGCTCTTCTTCACAAAAGAGGAGTTCCCAACTTTTCATCCAAAAGTTCAATTTTTAGGGGCTGCATAGAGGAAGAAGGGGACCTATCCAAGGGAGGTGGAAATGACCATTACTAAAGGAGAATGAACCAAGGGCTGCACTAGAGAGCTAAAGGAAAGGAGAAGAGGAAGAAGAGGAGAGATCCAAAGAACCCCATTAAAAGCGGTTCGTAGTAAACTCTAATATTGCTTTTACATTTCTTATATTGGATCATGAAAGGGTCTTCATCCTTGTATGTTTTTTTTCTTTTCTCAGCTGTAATGGAAAGCTAAGCCCCCTAAGAGAGGGTTGGGCTGAGCCCATTGTAAAATGTAAGGGACTTAATGAATGATGTAGAACTTCCTCAAGCATTGAAATAAAAAATCTATTTTTGAATGACTCAATGAAATCATCTTAAGATCAAGTTGTGGAATAAATGAAAATCTTATGTTAAGAAAATATAATTATAAATACTAACAATCAAAATGAAAGTCTTGTGCTCCATGGCTCATTGCTTAGTTAAGAGCGGGATATGTGTGCATGGGGTGCTTAGAACTAAGTGAGAAGTTCTTGAGCCTTCTTGCACCATATTTTACGCTCAACTAAGGAGTCAAAGCATGTGAGCTAAGACCCATTATTGGAGCTCCGTTGCTCAGCATACGTGAAAGGAGGGAGTGGATTCTTTAAGAGCTCATAATTGATGTGACATAGTTCATAGAGCCCAATGAAATCACTTTCTTATCTGAACTGCGCATGATTCACGTGATGCTCATTAATGGAATCAATGCTCTTGAAATTGGCTAATTAAAACTATAATTTTGGTAACCTAGACATAAGAAAACTAAGATGCTCTAATTGCGATTTCATGGGAATCTTTGTGCAGAAATTCAACCCTAGTGTGTTCATCTCTCGCACAAGATTTACACTTGAAGGATTTAGAGGACAACTATAAGGAATACAATGTGCACTTGATTAATTGGCTTAATAAAAAAGAATGAAATGTGCTTGAGAAGTAATACAACTTGAGGTCCCCATCATTTCACATGGAATAAGCTTAACTCTCCTCCCTAACTTAAATTGTTTCTAAACTTTAAATTATTGCTTGTTAACAAAACAAATCAAGCTGAAATCATATAATTAAATATTATTAAATTTAGATATACCTTAGTAACAAAACATACCATTCCCTGAGGACAATAAATCTCAGAACTTACCTTCCAAATTATTACTTCAGACTACGTACACTTGCGTGCAAGCGCAGACGTATATTTTACAGTCTGTCAAGTTCTTGGCGCCGTTGCCGAGGAATGGTAATTGTTTTGTATTATGGAGACTCTACTAGTAAATAGTTATTTAAGCAAATTTTTTGCATATAGTCTTATTTTTTATTTTTGTAAGTATTTGTGCTAACCATTTACTTTTCTTTCATTTACTTTTATTTGCTGAATTATTGAACGTTATAGCTATATTTGTTCTTCATAGCTTAATTTTTAAATATGCATGAGTAGAAGAATTTGTATTGAATATATTTTTGATCCAAAATTGAAATAAACCTTTTGCAAGCTAGAAGAGAATAAGCAATCTTAAATAATCAACAAGCTATTATGGAAAACTTTGATGAAATTCCTAGAGAGCCTTTAGAAGAACCACAAGGTGGAGCACTTAAAGATTATGCCTTGCCCACTATTAAGGGCATTCCTCACGCAATTGTTAGGATAAACATAGAAGCCAATAATTTTGAGATCAAACCTTCTACACTCAGTATGGTTCAAAATAATCAATTTAGTGGGTTAGCCACAGAGGACCCTAATTCACATATTTCAAAATTTCTTGAAATATGTGATACCTCAGGTTTAATGGTGTTTCTAAAGATGCCATTAAACTTAGGCTATTCCTTTTTTCCCTAAGAGACAAAGCCAAGAGTTGGCTCAGCTCTCTCCCGAGTGATTCCATTCATACTTGGGATGATCTCGCTAGGAAGTTCTTAGTGAAATATTTCCCTCCGGCGAAAACCGCTCTGCTGAGAATTGAAATAACCAACTTCAATCAGTATGAAGGGGAGACTCTATATGATGGGTGGGATCGCTTTAAGGAATGCTTAAGGCGATGCCTGCATCATGGATTCCCTTTATGGATGCAAGTGCAAACCTTTTACAATGGTTTGAATGCTTCAATAAGAACTCTCATTGATGCGGCTGTTGGAGGCTCAATTAGTAGCAAAACCCATGAAGAGGCTTATTACCTCTTGGATGAAATGGCAAATAATGCCTATCAATGGCCTCTCCAAAGGAATGAACACATGGCTAAAAATAAACGTAACTCGCTTGAAAATTTGCAACAAATTTGTGTGCTCCAGAATCAAATCTCTCAACTAAATAAAAAGTTAGAATGTGGGTACTTAAAATCTTATCAGGAGGGAGATTGTGAGTTAAGGAATGTCAATGTAATCATATGAGTCATGGCGAAAATAGAGAAAGATTGGAGAACTCCTTTATTGAATTAAGAACATCCACAACTGAATTTTGGAATATAACTAATGGCACACTAAATAGGCATGAACATACTCTTTTAAGGCAAGAGGAGTCAGTAAAAAGAATTGAACAAAAACTAAGAGAAATCATGAAACAGTTAGAGAAACCAACGTGAGTATGCAAATGACTCGGGAAACTCTATAATCCTAAGAAGTGGGAAAATGAAAAGGCCTGTTATGAGTGAGGAGAATGAAATAAACATAACAACAACTAGAGAGGGACAAGGGGAGGAAGAAGTGATGATCATAAATGAGAGGAATGATGTAAGGGATTCGAAGAAGGTTCAACCTAGTGACCAACTTAAAATAACCCCTAACATCCCATACCCTTAGCAAATGGCTAAGGAGAAACTTGATGCCCAAGTCCACAAATTTTTAGACACTTTAAGAACTCTTCACATAAACATCCCTTTCGCGAAAGCTTTAGAGCAAATGCCGAGTTATGCAAAGTTTATAACAGATATCCTATCAAAGAAAAAAAGAATTGATGAAAAGGAGACTATGGCATTAACAAAAGAATGTAGTGCAATCCTTCAGAGGAAGATTCCTATTAAGAAGAAGGATCCTGGTAGCTTCACTATCCCTTGCACTATTAGAAACCAATCTTTCCAAAAAGCCTTTGTGATCTAAATGAATCCATAAATCTAGTGCCATTTTACATATTCAAGAAGTTAGAAATTGATCATTTGAAACCCACCTCTGTTCTCCTCCAATTCGCCGATAGATCTGTAAAAAACCCTTTAGGAATCGTGGAAAATGTGCTTGTAAAGGTCGATAAATTCATCTACCCATCTGATTTCATAATCTTAGACATGGAAGATGAAAACCAAGAAATCCCCATCATCTTAGGTAGACCATTCTTAGCTACCGGAAGAACATTGATTGATGTCGATAAAGGAGAAATGAGATTGCGATATGGAGATGAGGAGGTGAAATTTCATGTAAATGATTCTATGAGGCACCTATCTAAGCCTAATGAGGATTGTTGGAGGATCAATTTAATTGAAGAAGCTTGGTTAATGGGAGATGTGGAAGAAGAGGGGATGCTAGTGAATGAGGATGATGAGGATCTCACTGAAGATAGAGTGATTGAGGAATTGATTAAGGAGAGAAAAATAATTCAGCCTTCTATAGATTGCCCTCCAGAATTAGAATTAAAATCTCTTCTCTCGCACTTAAAGTATACTTATCTAGGGGAGGAGGCATCTCTTCCCGTAATAATTTGTGTCTTATTAACTCAACATCAAGAGAGGCTTTTATGTAAGGTTTTAAAAGAGCACAAGAGAGCAATTAGATGGAGGATAGCTGATCTGAAAGGCATTAGCCTAACTCTTTGTATGCACCATATCCTTTTGGAGGATAACTCTACTCCATTGATTGAACCTCAATGGTGCTTAAATCCTAACATAAAAGAAGTAGTTCACAAAGAAATAATTAAACTCTTAAATGCTAGAATCATATTCCCCATCTTTGATAGTCCTTGGGTGAGCCCTATTCATATGGTTCCAAAGAAGAGTGGGATGATCGTTGTGCTTAATGAGAATAATGAATTGATCCACACTAGAACGGTGACCAAATGGAGAGTGTGCATTGATTATAGGAGACTAAATAAAGCTACTCATAAGGATCACTACCCTCTCCCATTCATAGACCAAATGCTTGATAGGTTGGCAGGGAATCATTATTTCTATTTTCTTGATGGGTATTCAGGATATAATCAAATCCTGACTTCACCTAAAGACCAAGAGAAAATAACCTTCACCTTCCCCTTTGGGACATTTGCTTTTAGAAGAATGCCTTTTGGACTGTGCAATGCCCCGGCTACTTTCCAACGCTGTATGATGGCTATTTTTTCTGATATGATAGGGAAATTTTTAGAAATCTTTATGGATGATTTCTCTATTGTCGGAAGCTCTTTCGATCTTTTTTAATCAATCTAAGAAAGGTTCTAAAAAGGTGTGAAGAATCAAATTTAATCTTAAATTGGGAAAAATATCATTTTATGGTGGAAAAAGGTATTGTCCTTGGTCATTTGATCTCTAGGAGAAGAATAGAAGTTGATAAGGCTAAGGTGGAGGTAATTGAAAAACTCCCCCCTCCTATCAATTTGAAAGGAATTAGAAATTTCTTTGGGCATGCAAGATTTATCAAATATTTCTCCAACATAAGCTTGCTGCTCTGTTGATTACTAGGGAAAAATGTCGAATTCACATTTGATGAAAATTGTTTAAGAGGTTTCAACGCCATTAAAACGGCCCTGATCTCTGCTCCGATGATTTCTACTCCAAATTGGGACTCCTCATTTGAGATTATGTGTGATGTGAGTGACCTTGCAGTTAGTGCTGTCCTTGGGCAGTGAAAGGAACGAACCTTCTATTCAATTTACTATGCTAGTAAACTCCTTGACGATGCCCAAAGAAACTACGCTACCATGGAGAAAGAACTCTAAGGAGTCATCTTTGCTTTCACTATATTCAGGTCATATCTCATTGGGTCTAAGACTATTGTTTACACTGATCATGCAGTTATTAAGTATCTCCTTCAAAAGAAATAAACAAAACCTCGCTTAATATGTTGGGTGCTGCTCTTGCAAGAATTTGATCTAGAAATCCGAGATAAAAAGGGGAGTGAGAATGTGTTAGCTGACCATCTATCTAGATTGACCCACCTTGAAAGTGATACTTTGACCGAAATTAGTGAATCGTTCCCCGATGAGAAGCTGTACACTATTTCTTCTTCAAAACCTCCTTGGTTTGCTGAGTTTGCAATTTATCTTGCAGTAGGAGTTATACCAAAAGACCTGAACTTTCAACAAAAGAAAAAATTCTTTACTGATATAAAAAATTACTTTTGGTATGATCCCTTCCTCTATAAATGCTGCAATGATCAACTCCTAAGGAGTTGTGTGCCCGATTCAAAAATCAAGGACATTCTCTACCATTGCCACACATCCCCTTATGGAGGGCACCATGGAATTGATCGAACAGCGGCTAAGGTTCTTCACTCTAGGTTCTTTTGGCCTTATCTATTCAAAAATGTTGCGGATTTTGTGAAAAGTTGTGACAAATGCCAAAGAACCGGAAACCTCAGCAAAATGGATGAGCTTTCTTGTAATGGAATCTTCGAAGTGGAGCTATTTGATATTTAGAGAATTTATTTCATGGGCCCATTTCCTTTATCCCAAACTAACTTGTATATTCTGGTTGCTGTTGAATATGTTTCAAAATGGGTAGAGGCGCTTGCATGTGTTAACAATGACACTAAAACAGTTGTCAAATTTCTCAAGGAGCATGTGCTTGCGAGATTTGGCACGCCTAAATTCCTAATAAGTGATGTGGGAAAGCATTTCTGTAATCGGAAGCTTGAGAGTTTGTTTAGAAGCTATGGAGTAAAATATAAGGTGGGAACTGCTTATCACCCTCAAACTAGTGGGCCAGTCAAAGTCTCAAACAGGGAACTAAAGCAGATCTTGAAAAAGACAGTGAACCAAAATAAAAAAGATTGGACTTCAAAACTTTAAGATGCCCTTTGGGCATATAGAACTACTTTCAAAACTCCCTTAGGTATGTCCCCCTACAGGCTCGTGTATGGTAAATCTTGCCATTTGCCCGTGGAGTTAGAGCACCGTGCATTTTGGGCAATCAAGAAATTAAACTTTGACTTCCAACAGTCATGAGCAAAGAGAATGCTGCAATTGAGCGAGCTTGACGAATTCATATTGAATACTTATGAAAGTGTTAAAATATACAAAGAAAAGATGAAAAAATGGCATGATAAATTAATTAAACCAAAGCATTTTTAACCTGGAATGAAGGTACTTCTTTCTAATTCAAGATTGATATTATTTCTAGGGAAATTAAATTCAAGGTGAATGGGACCATTTACAATAACAAAGGTCTACCCTCATGGAGCCATAGATGTTTCTTCAAGTGAAGGAACCTTCAAGGTAAACAAAAATCGATTGAAGCCTTATTTGAAAGAGAGTAACCTGCAGGAAAAAGGAGGATGGTCCTTACTAGACCTTCCTATGGAAGGAATCACGTAGAAGATTTTACTCGTGTCAAGCCGAGACATTAAAACAGGCACTTGGTGGGAGGCAATCCACGCCTTAATTAGGCTGCATTATTTCTATTTGCATTTTTAGTTTTTTCTTTTCTTTTGTGTGTTTTGTTTTTATTTAAGGAATAAATTATGGATTATCATATTTTTAAATTCTTTCTATGTTTGCAAACAACATATTTTTTCTGAACTTTTCAAGATTATGGAAATTACAAGAATATCAATGTATAAATTGATTATCAACCAAAGTTTGCTTAATAAAAAATGATTAAATACATTGACATCATTAAATCATCTAAACAAGGGAATAATTTCAGGTTGAAACTAATCTCCAAAATTTAATAAAATCAACACTAAGGTCTAAGTATGGGAGAAGGCTTAGAAATCAAAACTATTGATGATATTGAGTGAGCAAAAGAGTGTGCTAAGCTCTTGTAGGACTTTATGATCACAAAATTTTGGAAGTGGGGTGAAGAAAAATATCTCTCCCTAAGAATGAAAATGAAAGCAAAAACAGGGATGAAGAAAAATCTCTCCCAATGAAAGAAATGAAAAAGGATGATGAAAAATATCTCTCCTAAAATTTTAAATATCTTTGTAATTCATAAGAAGGAGCACATATGGCACAAAACTCTTGATTACTCACTACCACCCTAGTTCAGTAATTCCAAAGAACCTCCTCTATTACCTAGCACCAAGCGTTATAAACTTAAAATTGGAAACTAGTTTATAAATCTTGGTTTATAACCAAAATTAAAAAATATTAAATGATAAAAAATGTGCTTGTCATTTCAGTTAAGCATAAACTTTGAATTGCAATCAAACTCACATTGGCATTACTTATAGACTCTCATACCTTAGAAATAGAAAAAATCATTTTTGAGCTTACTCGAGGACGAGCAAGAGTCTATGTGTGGGGGTGTGATAAATCCATAATTTATATCCCAAATAAAGAAAAAATATCATTCATTTCTTTATTTGAAATAGCCCCCTTGATCAAATTTTGCTTATTTTTAGGTAAAAAGTAAGCTCAACAATTTCTGGAAAATTCTGGAGTGTTTTTTGCATTTTCTAGAAGTAAAGCGCTGCGGTGCGCTCCATAGCTACTTGCATACATAAGACACTTATCAAGGGCATTACTAAATTTTGGAGCGATTTCTCTACGGCTCACCATAACGCGCTGCAGCAGGAGAGTTTTCGAAACTCGATCGCTCCAGCGCGCTGCAGCGGAAGAGTTTTCGAAACTCAATCGCTACAGCGCACTGCAGCGGGCAAGTTTCAAAACTTAAAACTACCACAGCGCGCTGCAGCAAAAGAGTTAAGAAACTCAATCGCTGCAGAGCGCTACAGCGAGCAAGTTTCAAAACTTAAAACTGCCACAGTGCGCTGCAGCAAAAGAGTTAAGAAGCTCAATCGCCGCAGCAGCTACAGCGGCGTGCTAAACTTCTGTCTATTTGAGGAATTTATTGCGGTTGGGACAAGACCCCCAACCTGCTCCTTGTCTCCCAGACATCATATCTTCTGCAGTAGCTTATTTTATTGGCAAGAGGGTTGATTGAATTGATATCAAAAAATAAAAAAGAAAAAAGAACATGTCACTTCATTCCTCAAGTGGTATTTGCAATCATCATAGCAAAAAAATAAAGATGGAAAAGTAGAATTTGAAAAGATGAAAGAGTGGAGTAATCCATCTATATATGCAGCTCTTCTTCACAAAAGAGGAGTTCCCAACTTTTCATCCAAAAGTTTAGTTTTTAGGGGCTGCATAGAGGAAGAAGGAGACCTATCCAAGGGAGGTGGAAATTATCATTGTTAGAGGAGAAAGAACCAAAGGCTGCACTAGAGAGCTAAAGGAAAGGAGAAGAGGAAGATGATTAAGAGCTGTTCCTAGTAAGCTCTAATCTTGCTTTTACATTTTTTTTAGTGGATCATGAAAGAGTTTTCATCCTTGTATATTTTTTTTCTTTTCTCAGCTATAATAGAAGGCTAAGCCCCCTTAGGGATGTTGGGCTGAGCTCATTATAAAATGTAAGAGACTTAATGAATGATATAGAATTTCCTCAAGCATTAAAATAAAAAATCTATTTTTGAATGACTCAATGAAATCATCTTAAGATCAAGGTGTGGAATAAATGAAAATCTTATGTTAAGAAAATATAATTATAAATACTAACAATCAAAATGAAAGTCTTGTGCTCCATGGCTCATTGCTTAGTTAAGAGCGGGATATTTGTGCATGGGGTGCTTAGAACTAAGTGAGAAGTTCTTGAGCCTTCTTGCACCATGTTTTACGCTCAACTAAGGAGTCGAAGCGTGTGAGCTAAGACCCATTAATTGGAGCTCCGTTGCTCAGCATACGTGAAAGGAGGGAGTGGATTCTTTGAGAGCTCATGGATGATGTGACATAGTTCATAGAGCCCAATGAAATCACTTCCTTATCTGAACTGAGCATGATGCGCGTGATGCTCATTAGTGGAATCAATGCTCTTGAGATCAGCTAATTAAAACTATAATTTTGGTAACCAATCGTAGGAAAACTAAGATGCTCTAATTGCAATCTCATGGGAATCTTTGTGCAGAAACTGAACCCTAGTGTGTTCATCTCTCGCACAAGATTTGCACTTGAAGGATTTAGAGGACAACTCTAATGAATACAGTGTGCACTTGATTAATTGGCTTAATAAAAAAGAATGAATTGTGCTTGAGAAGTAATACAACTTGAGATCCCCATCATTTCAAATGGAATAAGCCCAACTCTCTTCCCTAACTTAAATAGTTTTAAACTCTAAATTACTGCTTGTTAACGGAACCAAATCAAGCTGAAATTATATCGTTTAAACATTATTGAATTTAGATATACCTTAGTAACAAAACATATCGTTCCCTAAGGACAATAAATCTCGGAACATACCTTCCAAATTATTACTTCAGACCACGTACACTTGCGTGCGAGCGCAGACGTGTATTTTATAATCTGTCAGTATATCTAAATTCAATAATATTTAAACGGTATGATTTCACCGTGATTTTGTTTTGTTAACAAAGCAATAATTCAAAGTTAAGAAACTATTTAAATTAGAGAAAAGAGTTGGGCTTCTTCCATGTGAAATGATAGAGACCTCATGTTGTATTACTTCTCAAGCACTTTTCATTCCTTATCATTATGCCAATTAATCAAGTACACATTATATTCCTTAGGGTTGTCCTCTAAATCCTTCAAGTGAAAATCTTGTGCAAGAGATGAACACACTAGGTTCAAATTCTGCACAAAGATTCCCATGAGATCATAATTAAATCATCTTAGTTTTCCTATGTCTAGGTTACCAAAATCACAGTTTTAATTAGCGGTCTTAAGAGCATTGATTCCACTAATGAGCATCATGTGCATCATTTGCAGATCAGACAAGGAAGTGATTTCATTGGGCTCTATGAACTATGTCACTTCCTCCATGAGCTCTCAAAGAATCTACTTCCTCCTTTCACATGTGCTGAGTAATGGAGCTCCATTAGTGGATCTTAGCTCACACGCTTTGACTCCTTAGTTGAGCCTAAAACATGGTGTAATTAGGTTCAAGAACTTCTCACTTAGTTCTAAGCACCCCATGCACGCATATCCCACTCTTAACTAAGTGCAAACGTGCATTTTACAGTCTGTCAAGTACCAAGAGTCTACGCTTTGTCTCCTTCAATTGCTCAAGAAGACAATAGTGTTGTTATTGGTACGTTCTCTATTTAATTTCCTATTTTTTGTCGTTCATTTATTTTGCATTTTATTTTCTATATTTTTCTACCTTCATTTTCATTAGTTGTAATTAGAGTTTATTTTTCCTACTATAGGAACTCTAATTATTATGAATCAGTTCTGTGACACTCTCTTTGACACTAGTGCTAGTCACTCTTTTATGTTTGTGAGTTGTGCCTCTTCCCTTAATCTTCAACATTTCAGCCTAGGCAATCCCTTATGGTGCTGAAATTTGTGCTAGTGAGTTATGTTTGGTAGACATCCTAATCAGTAACCAATTCTTTCAATCCAAACTTACTGTTATGTCAATTTCAAACTTTGACATAATTTTAGGAATAGATTAGCTAAGTAAGTTTAATGCCGTAATAGATTACTTTCATAAGCGAGTTTCACTTAAGGTTGGAAAGAAACCTAAAGTTTTTGTAGGAAAACTTGGCTTGACTGCATCCTTAATTAATGAAATTGAAGCCAAGCGCCTCGTTAGTAAAGGTTGTTATGCAATCTTAGTAACCTTAATCGGTGAAGAGAAGCAAGTTAGTAGTCCAGAATAGACTATCATCATTAGAGAGTTCCTGGATGTATTCCCTGAAGACTTGCCTGGACAACCTCCTTTGCGTGATGTAGGGTTTTCTATTGAACTTATTCCTGGGACTCAACTTAAATCTAAGGCTCCGTATAGAATGGCACCGAAAGAACTGCAGTAGCTTAAAGAGCAGTTGCAAGAGTTGTTAGAGAAAGGATTTGTTTGCCCTAGTATGTCACCTTAGGGAGCTCATGTTCTATTCGTCAAGAAGAAGGATGGTTCAATGCTGATGTGTATAGACTACTGTGAGCTTAACAAAGTGACTACGAAGAATAAGTATCCTCTTCCTAGGATCGATGATTTGTTCGATCAGCTCGCCGGAGCGAAGATCTTCCCCAAGATTGACTTAAGATCAGGTTACTACCAGATTCGAGTCAAGGATAAAGATGTTTCCAAAACTGCATATAGGACCCATTATGGGTATTTTGAATTTTTAGTAATGTCTTTTGGACTGACAAATGCTCCTTCCATCTTCATAGACCTGATGCAGTGTATCCTTAAGCCGTATCTTAACGAGTTTGTCATCATTTTCATCGATGACATCCTAATCTATTCGAAGTCAGCTGCTGAGCCCGAAGAGCATTAGCGTGCCATTCTAGAATTGTTAAGAGAGAAAAAACTATTTGCTAAAGTTTTTTAAGTGTGAGTTTTGGCTCAAGCCCATGGAATTTCTGGGTCACGTGATTATTACTGAAGGCATTAGAGTATATCAAAATAAAATCCAAGTTTTTTAATAGTGGGTCCAACCTAAATCTCTAACAGAGATTCATAGTTTCCTAGGACTTGCTAGCTATTACAGAAGGTTTGTCCCTGAACTTTCTCTAATTACTTTGTCATTAACTCAGTTAACTAGAAAAGAAGTTATGTTCATCTGGAGCATAGCCTATGAAGAATCTTTTCAGAAGTTAAAACAGTTATTGACTTCTGCTCCTATTCTAATTCTACCTCGTGATGGTAAAAATTTTTAGGTTTATACTAATGCCTCTAAGGAAGGGCTTGGTTGTGTTCTGATGCAAGATCGTCATGTAGCCTATGCCTCTAGACAGCTTAAGTTTAATGAGAAGAATTATCCTGTGCATGATCTTGAACTTGTAGGGGTAGTTTTTGCTCTTAAGATATGGAGACACTACTTGTATGGAGTTAAGTGTGAGATGTTTACTGATCATCAAAGTTTGAAGTACATCTTCACTCAGAAGGAACTTAACTGTCGTCAGTGTAGGTGGCTAGAGTTACTTTGCGACTATGACATGGAAATCCAGTACCATCCAGGTAAAGCTAATGTAGTAGCTGATGCCCTGAGTCGTAAAGCGACTTTATCTTCCATTTATTGCAATGAATCTTTGATCGAAGATTTTGTCAGATTGAATCTTGAGCCGATCAGTTCTACTGATTTGGGCACTCTAGTATTTGTTATTCAGTCAGATGATTCTCTAAGGTCCAAGATTGTCGAAGCTTAGAAGGAAGATGCGAGTTATTCTGTTTTGGTTTCCGATATTGTTAGTGGCAAGAGATCTGAATTACATCTTGATGCTGAAGGTGTGATTTTTCAGAAGATTAGATTATGAATTCTTAAGAGCCTATAGTTACAAATACTGTATGAAGCCCATAATTCTAGTTACACGGTTCATTGCGGAAGCAATAAGATGTATCAAGATGTTAAGAAATTTTTCTGGTGGTTTGGCATGAAGAGAGATATTGCCATATTCATTTCCAAGTGCCATACATGTTCATTAGTTAAAGCGGAACATTAGAAGACTGGTGGACTTCTCAAACCCTTTGACATTCCTGAATGGAAGTGGTCCGATATTTCCATAGACTTCATTGTAGGACTGCCTAAGTGTAGGCCTGGTTCTAACTCAATTTGAGTGATAGTTGATAAACTCACAAAGTCAGCTCACTTCATTCTAATTCGTCAGACAGATCCTGTGGAGAAGTTAGCTAAGCTTTATCTCAAGGAAATCGTTTGTTTGCACGGTACGCCAAATTGTATAATTTCTGACATAGATAGTAGATTTACTTCTAGATTCAGGTTTGTTGTTCAGCAAGACTTGGGGATGAATTTAGCTTTCAGTACTGCTTTTCATCCCCAAACTGATGGTCAGTAGAGGATTAATCAAATCTTAGAAGATCTTCTTCGTCTTTGTGCTCTAGATTTTGGCAGATCGTGGGAAGATCATCTTGCCTTAGTTGAGTTCGCCTACAACAATAGTTTTTAGTCCGGCATTGGTATAAGCTCCTTATGAAACTCTTTTTGGTAGGAGTTGTACAACTCCTATTGCTTGGACTGAAGTAGGAGATTCTCAGCTTTACAGTTCTGAATTGATCAAGGAGACTACTAGAAAAGTTATTCTTATTAAGCGCAATATGATGACAACTCAGGATCGACAAAAAAAGTATCATGATGCTCGCCATCATCCGTTAGAATTTCAAGTTGGAGATCGTGCTTATTTAAAAGTGAGACTGATGCGAGGTGTGCAAAGATTCGGTGTTTCTGGAAAGATGAGTCCAAGGTATTTGGGACCCTTTAAAGTGATTCAAAAAGTTAGAACCTCTGCAAATAGGTTGGATTTACATGATGACTTCTCAGTCGTGCACAATGTGTTTCACGTCTCATCATTAAGAAGGTGGTTGTTAGATCCTAATCAGCAAGTTCATATTCGAGCAATCGAGTTGCATCCTAATCTAACTTTCATCGTTAAACTATTGTGATTCTGGGGTGGGATCTTAAGCAGTTAAGAAATCGCTGCATTCCTATGATCAAAGTCCACTGGTATAATCATCCAGTTGGCAAAGCCATGTGGGAGAAAGAAGAGGACATGCGAAAGAAGTCCCCATAATTTTTTTCTTAATCAGGTAGTTTTAGTTCTTTCATTTTCAGTATTGTTTCCTTGGACTTCCTTTTACATTTTCAATTCCTTGTTTCAATTGTGGTGTGTCGAGGGCGACACTCTTTTTAAGGAAGGGAGTTTGTAATAACTACAGTGTTGTTACCCATCAATTAGTGATCTAATTGACTCTATTCTTTTTCCATTAGTCTTATAATAGTATTGGGAACCTCCATCTCAAATTTCTTGCTATTTAGAGATCATTTGGCAATTTCTATAATTTCCTAGTTTTCTAATAATTTTGAGAATGCCTAAATTATTTAGATCTCAGAATCGAAAACGGAGTCCACCATTGGACTCACCACACCCAAATTAGCTAGGGTTGGTATTTTGGAAGTGTTTGGAAGTCGTCGAATTTTCCCCGAATATTTTAATAATATTTAAATACCCAGAAATTAAGATAATTAAATTGACCTCGGATCAAAAATTCGATTTCATTTTTGAGTTCCCCACACCTCAATTAGGTAAGGGTGAGGTTTTGGGATTTTTCGGAGTGCGTTGGGTTATTTAATTTTGATTAATAAAATGGATATAATTAATTATTTAAATAAACTAAATAAATTAATATATATATTATATAAATTAAATAATTCCAACGGTATTAAATCAGAACCGCAGAAATCAAGTGGTTGGCGCCGAACACCAAACACCTTTCTCTTTTCATCTGATCCGCCGATTCAATTTTAATTCAGATCGCACGGCGGGATCCTCTTGGAATAATCCAACTATTGGATCATTTTCCAGATCCAACAGCTAAAATTGAGATCATGTTCGTCTCCCTCGCATGACTGTAATAACCCTAGTGTTGTTACCCATCAATTAGTAACATAATTGACTCTAATCCTTTTCCATTAATCTTATAATAGTATTAGGAGTCTCCATTTTAAATTTCGTGCGATTTGGAGATTGTTTGGCAATTTCCAATATTTCCTGGTTTTCTGATAATTCTGAGAATGCCTAATTTATTTAGACCTCAGAATCAAAAATGGAGACCACCATTGGACTCACCACACCCAAATTAGCTAAGGTTGGTATTTTGGAAGTGTTTAGAAGTTATCGAATTTTCCCCAAATATTTTAATAATATTTTAAATACCTAGGAAATTAAGATAATTAAATTGACCTCCGATCAAAAATTCGATTGCATTTTTGAGTTCTCCACACCTCAATTAGATAAAGGTGAATTTTTGAGATTTTTCGGAGCGTGTTTGGTTATTCAATTTTAAGTATTAAAATGTGTAAAATTAATTAAATAATTAAAGTAATTAATTTAATATATATATATATATATATATGATATATATTTTAAATTAATTTTAACTTAAATATTTCGGACCGCGCGGATCCCGTGCGCGAGTCCAACGCACGGGACAGCCGCGCGGCTTGATCCGAGCCGTTGGTGTGTCTATAACCTAGATCTAACGGGTCCCTTCTGATCTACTGATCTAACCGTTGGATCTAGATCCCGATAGAACGATCAGATTTTTCCTTCTGTACGTCTCCTACGATCGATTCTATTCTCTGCATCTCCTGCAGAGCGTACCACGGCAGCTGGTGAACCTCCAGCTGTCCCCGCCGAGGAATTTACCTTGCCTACCTTCTCCATTTTCCTTCTAGTTTTCATTTGTTGCTTCTTCGGGGAGCTAAGGAAGAGTGCAAGAGCTGTTGCGAAGAACTTACGGTTTCGTGCCCTAGACCGATCTGTAATCGAAGGATCTCGGACTCCCAGGTACTAATAACATCCAATTTCCTTTTGTTCAGCATTTGCTTATAAATTTAATTCGATACCTTATAATTTCCGAGCAATTGTATAGATGAATACATTAAGATTGATTTTAGGATTTCTGCGATTCTCGTATCTTCCTTCCTGTCAATTTAAATGATGAATTTTAGTCGGCATTTTACAAAACAAATTCTTATATCAGGATAAGTTCAATCAGTAAATTCACTCATGTGTATCTTATGTATCTCGAGGTGTCTAGTTCGCATGAATTTACCTAATTACTCCGTTTGCTCCGTAAAAAGAAGAACTGAAACGAGTTTATTTTTGTTTCGTTTATTTGAATCCAAGCACGCTTTTATGATTAAGGTTTCCATATTAATAATTAAAGCTTCAACTCCAATTTTCGTATTTTGAGATAAATTATATCTCAAGGCAACATTTGGCGTAGGATCTGTGATGCCCTAATTCGTCCTCTTCGCATGAAGCTCCCGTCGAAGAAGATGGAGCCCGTGGTTCATTTCTAACTGAACTGGCTGGCTTGCTCGAACCGCTCGTATTTGAGAGTGACATGGCATCGCCTAATAATTAAAGGCGACAAATTTAATAAAAAACAATGTAAGAATAGGTTTAACCGAATATAGTTAAATAAAAATATAAAGGTTTTTATTTGAATTTTATTTCATTTATAATTTGTAAAGTACCTAATCAAAATATATGATATGATATATCATTTTGATCGCGAGAATGCGTAGAAAATTAATGTCATTTAAATTCTATTTGGGTAATTATTTTAACTGCTCATTTATTTTGATTTAATTAAATAATTAATAATTAATTTCAAATCTTATTTACATCATAACTAGTTCAATTGAAGTTCAAATTGGACAATCAAATAGTCCCTTTCACTCACAAAAATGTGAGAATTATTAATATGAAATCAAATTTAACATTTGAACACTAATTTTTTTAATCACTTTTTAACCCTAATTAGGAGTCCCGGAAATCCTAAATTTCAAACGTTGTCCAAGATTAACCTACTTAATGTCATTTTTCTCCTTATAATAAAATATTTTCAATAATATGTATATTATTTCCATTGGATAATAAATTATTATTTTAGATTGTTTACTCTTAATTAAATGTTATTGTGATTACTCTAATTTCCTAGATAGCATATTTTATGTATTATAAAACCCTAGGATAGCTAATCTGTCATATTTATTATTTCCCATACCAAATTATATTACTTATGTTTGAGCTTAGTTCTCACTTTCTAGTTATGTGAATCAATTATAATTTTGCTTGATTCACCTTTCAACCTTAAGGTAGAAATCCTATGATTGATTTACAACATGAATTATAGTTGAGCCCTAGATCTAATTTTTTTTTACATCCATTAAGAATAGTTAGCTTTAATGCTTTTTTAATTGTAGATTATTGAATCAATTAGGACTAACCTTTAATGTTTCGATTAGAGCCTAGTTTATTATCCTAATCCTTAAGTCTTCTCTTGAATCTTTTAAGAGCTAGTAATAGGAATTCCTAATTTACTTAGAGTAGTTTAGGGATCCTATTAAATTCCTTAAATTATAATCATTAGAATACTTAGAACTTGTAGTTCTTAAATCCCATTTTTTGTTTACTTTAAATTTTTTATTTTACATTAACCTAGCTAATTTAATATTTGATTTGGATAGAATTTTCAAACTACAACCTAACTAAAGAATATTAGTGAATTAAACTCTAACTTTTAATTCCTTAAGTTTGTTAATTTCTTAATCTCAATCCTTTCTTACTAGTCACATAAGCTTTGATTTAATTATCATAATTGAATCTTATAGTTTATGACTAGAATAGAACTAGCTTCTATTTGGATTGATTATGCTTATAAATTATTTTGTCATATCATAATAATTGAATTAAAACTACTATTTTCAAAGCTCCAACTATTATAATATATATAATTAACTTGAGATCAATATCTCAAAATTAATTGGGAGCTCAATTAGCTCCAATTATTAAGTAGATCATTAAAATTAGATAATTTTGAATATCACTTAGTTGCAATTATTAAATTTTCCTTGAATGCTTAGTTATCTTTGAGTCTTATTCATTTAAATCATTCATATAAAATATTGTGCATGAATAAAACTCACATTAAAAATAATAGGAGTTTATATTGCTGGATAAGCTAAGGGCAGGCTAATAAGGAGTAATAATGAGACCTCATATCCTCAGAGGGTAAATGTGAGTGTTACTTGTTTTGACCCGCTTTCATTTACTTGTTAAACAGATGTGTTTAACTCCTCACTTCATTCTGTATTTGCCCCCAGAATGAGTACTTTCTAAAACAACTTTAATCAATTAAAATATGAGATTTTCTTCAATCTTATAGATTGTTAAGACTCATCATAGTTTTTAGCTATGTTACTTTCTATAGTTCTAGACTATGTGAATCTTAAACTAATAGTCTAAGATCTTCCTCCAATTTCTATACTATGCATTTTCTATGTTTTAGTACTGTACTTTACTTGTTTATAGTTTACTTAGATTACAGTGAATGTCGTTAAAATTACATTAAATGCTTCACTATTTTTTTTCCTTACTTAGGATAAGTTCATTTGAACATATACATGCTTTACTTTATTTACTTTCATATGCACTTTAGTTCTTTTTTAGCCTATTTAGGATGCTTTTACCCTTATTTTAATTGCAGGCTAGAATGTATATTTATGTGAGTATTCTTACTCACTTTACTTTTTATTTACTTTCATTTTTCACACTTGTATGCTTACCTTCTTGAACCCTTGCTTGTGCTTATGTTGTAACTAGTAGTGATATCTAATTAAATAATAAAATGCATAGCATAATTTTAAAATGTACGTAGACTGTTTAGTCTAACCATATTTTCTATTTCTTGGCTTTGCTCGATCACATTTAAATGCTAAAATGTGATAGATCATATGCATTTAGAGGCTAGTGGAGCTGGACTAAGTGCAAAAAGCTAGTTGCTTCTACTTATAATATAATAAAATATATAACTTATAAATTTTCTGCAAGTGAGCTTTTAATTTCTTACTTTCATTTAAGTTTACTGTTGATTTGTAATAACTAAGTTGTTTACTTTTCTTTTACTATACTTGTGTTGGAGCTTAATTTTAATACTTAATTGCTTAAAATGTGATGAATTGATTGATGTAAATGAATGTGTAAAATTGAATATTAACTAAATCATTAATTGCATATTTACTTTGTATATCAATTGGAAGTAGTAGCATACTAGATTTCAAATAAAATTGGAAAATAACTATATGATTAATTTGAGAATCTCTTCTTATCTTCATGTATGTATTAAATGCTGTGAATTGAGCGTACTTTAGGGTAGATAATTATTACACAGGTATTTTCTCACTTTAAACTATTAGAACTGAAATTGAACAATCCTATGTAACGGATTGACTTTACTTTAAAATTAGAAATAAGCAATCCCATGTAACGGATTCACTTTATATTAGAATTGAAAATGAGCAAATCCTATGTAATGGACTAGCTTTATATTAGAACTAGAATTAAACAATTCTATGTAATTGATTGATTTCATATTAGTATTAAGTTGCTCTTTTTTCAATTATATCTTCCATTGGAATGGAAGACTTGTATGTCTAAATTGCAGGTGTTTCTTTAGTCAAATACAGTAAAAATTTTGCCAAAATTTTTAAGAATCTAATGACTTAGAATAAATTAGAAAATTGTAGACTCATGTTTCACATGTTAAATATTTACAAATTTTCATATCTATAATTGCAAGTACTCACATCAATTGCTTTTAAATTACATTCTCACATATCCTCACATGTATTATATTTTAATATGTACTTCATATAACACATTTTCATAAGAAATTATCTTCCATCTTAACTTAAGACCTTCTAAATCCTTGGCCAAACACAATATCTAATGATTTGGATTAGTTTCCTTCTAATATAGTATTAGATATTGTGGTGACGTATCAATGTTGAGTTTAGTGATTCTCAATATTGGGGTCGTCACAACGACCCTCCTGCGCCAAGGTACGACGGTCCTTCCTCCTCCAGCTGTCCCCGCCTGGCGTTAAACCCTCCCAATTGCTTCCTTCTGCCTCCATTTGACTCTAGCTACATTTGAGAGCTTTTAGGGGAGCTGGAGTGCTGCTGCCGCCGTTTGAAGCTTCCTCCCATAAACCCTAAGCCGTCGGGATTTAAACCTTGCAAAGAGATCAGGTGCATATCATCCTCCTTAATCTATAGTTTTAACATTTTTATATCAACTTGTCAGAGCTAGGATGTTAATAGGGGTTAATCGAGCTCAGCCGAGCTCGAATCAACCCCGTTTGTTAATGGCGTTTTGAGTTATTTGGGCGAGTCTTGATTTTAGGGCATCATTATATTCGAACCCTAATCATCTCTCAACCGAGATTCACTGTTATTTTTATACTCGCCATACTTCTAGCTTCATTCCAAAAAATGGATCGGAGTCTAAAACCCTCTATTTTGAAATTTTTCCTAACCCTAAACCCCGTTCGTCGTTGTTTTTCTATCGAGGACGAAGGGTCTAATTCGAGGTTCAGGCCGGTCTGGACGCACCGTCTAAACCGGATTAGACTGGTTCCTAAGAACTGCACCAACCACACATTCTAATTTGGCATACCTAATTTTGTACTAACCCAACAATATGCAATGAAAAAGTTAAGATCTTCATTAAATAATAAAAAGGTTTTGGTGAATTTGTGAATCACTTTTATAAAAAACAATCACAACATTTCAAGTTATATGATATCATCTCGATGTCATGATATTAATGTTCCTCGAGGTTAGGGACTCGAGGATTCTACTAGGATTATGTTTCTTAAATATATTTAAATTTCGAACCAAGTGATAGTAGAAATTAACTTCCAAACTGTGGTCGTGATTTTTATTGACTTGCAAATAATTCAATCTAAGGGTAACAAGAGCATATGTTCATATTTCTAAATTTCATTATTTTTCTATTTCACCGACTTATTGTTGGGGCAATATATAGGGTTCTTCAAAATCTATTGAGATATCAGGATATTATTTGTTTTCAAGTTTCAAAGTAAGCATTTCATCCAGTTACGATTATGGTTCAAGAAAAAGCAATAAAGATGATAACGTTCCTAATAATTTCACGCTTATGAATTCAAAAGTAAAATTCGAACACGATATAGAAAAAAACATATATAAATTCAATCAGTAAGAAATTAGACCCTCACATCTTGAACACACAAAAAAAACATTTCTAATTAAAATGCCACAAAAATAACCCAATGATTTTGCCATGGATAGAAATATGTGCTAAGCAAGTCTAGAGAATGAAGGATATCAATGATGAAGCTTCATGCGTATCACGAATTTTAGGACCAAAAGAAATGCATCACATTCTATATATGAGTAAAAGGTTTCTCAACTGCTCAATTGAGGATAATTGGGACTATCATGGGGCTCAAGACTTCACTCAGATATGTTGCTATGCAAGTGTCGAGCTCATCTTTGGCAACAAAGCGTAAAATGTGTGAATAAATAAAGATCATTTGATCACGATGTTTCATATAAATCACAAAGCCACAATTTTTGTAGCTTTAAGAAGCTATAGTTTTCAAAAATCAAAGGAGGTGCATCACATCGATCACGAATAAATGGCCTCTCAATTGCATAATATAGGAAAAGTGGATTGCTGTTATGCAGCTCGAGGCTTCACATGAATTATCAAGGAGTTCCAATGTGCGGTGGTGCACTCTAGTTTTGATGATTGAAGACTTCGTCCTAGACCTTACAACTGGTTAGAAATGCTTAGACTAAAATGAACAGTAAAATCGACACTCCACGAGGCCTTGTACATTGCTTAATCATATAAAACAACAAGTACATAAATTTTCCTCCCCAAGCGCAATTTCAGATAAGGTGTTCATATTTGCGCCAAATATAGACATGATGATTCCAATCAAATGGGAAAATAGAAAAAACAGTAGATATTGCATCATTGAGCATCAAACAACCCCCAGATGTGTGCTGGTTTATCATAAATATTATGCAATTTATAAGTATTGAAATTCTAGGACTAATCAACAAGTCAAAAATTCACTCAATCTTCATATCATTACAATAAGAATAAATTGATCTTCACATACCATTTTCAACAAGAGTTCCTTGACTTTTGCCATCATTAAGTTCACCACAATCAACTACTTTTACAGGAACAACAGGTCTGCTATCATCAATTTCAACACGCTCCATCTTTTCAAAACTTCATGCCCATTGATAAGTTTTCCAAAAATAACATGCTTCCTGTAAACAGGCCACACAACCAAATAAAGAAATTGCTTCACAAATATCAATAAGAGCATGGTATTTGTGTAAACTGTTTATAGTAACCACTGTCAACTTTAGCATCATCACATGTTACACCCTACTATTGAAACAAGGCTAAAATAAAGAATATTTAAAAAAGACATCACCATTAGTATGTAAATTAAAATTAAATGAATGAATGCCACATCTTCTTACATAAAATCGATGTGTCATATGCCTGCTCAATACTTGTGACTCGTGGAATGATTAATTGTGTATCTTAATCCTCACAATAAAAAGTTACAGGTAGCCAAATCACAAAACCAAGGAAAAAGAAATAATTTTTCGATGAATTCAACAGATGAGTAAACATCATTTAGTTCAATGACTGAGCAAAAAATTAAAAAATAATAATAAAAATAATAGCTGGCACATCTCCAATATATGAACCAGAAGCTAAGAAGCATATTACATAATAAGTTTAACTCCCTACCTAGAATATCAAAAAGAAATTCCCAACCATCCTAAATGAAGATAGATAAATTCTACAAGGCATACAAACTGGGAAACTAAATATCGACCACCCAACCCCTAAAAATAAGAAAATAAACAAATAAATCAAAGCACAAAGCAGACATATATATTAATATATAGCAAATGCAACTTTAAAAGAATTAAGAAACTAACCCATCAAGATGAGGAGTGGCCTTAAAAGTGATAAAGAACTGGGATCCATTGGTGTCACGACCAGTATTGGCCATGGACAGAAGGCCTGGGACATCATGACGAATAACAAAATTTTCATCTGCAAAGTAACCGCAGAAACAGAAAAAAGAAAAGCTCTTCACAATTAATATATATCAAATTGCAGTAGCACTACATGAAAAAATTTAACTGAATGTTAAATTTAGTAAAGTGTAGCTTCAAAATATGATATCAATAACAGGATAAAAAGAGAAGATAATAGAGAAACTAAATAGAAAATAGGGATAATTGCATCAGGCCACCCAAAACTTACATATTAACAGAAATATCATCGTCTCAAAAAATAGACTAACAACCCAATGCATTTACACTGATGCAATCAAACCATTGTGTATTTTATAGAATAAATAAAGGTTGGGGTTCTATGTGCTCTTCAAAATGAGATAATTTCATTGAATATAGTGATGTGAGGTTAGCCAAGCAGTAAATATGAAAGTTTTAAGTGGTATGAAAGAAACTTTCCATAGAAAATAAGCCACACAACCTTTAAGAAAAGAATACTCTTAAATTTCAAGTGATGAAAATGCTGTAAAATGCAAATTGCTAAAGAATTCTCATAACGAATATATTACAACCTTTAAGAAAAGATCGCTGTAATTAAACATGCAACAAGAAGAAAGGTAAAAGAGAAAATGGGGTAAATACAAATACACAATGCTCTGAAAAAGTAAATCCTATGAGCGAGTGTATAACTAAAGAATTGCTAAAAAATTCTCATAATGAATATATTACAACCTTTAAGAAAAGATCGCTGTAATTACACATGCAACAAGAAGCAATGTAAAAGAGAAAATGGAATCAAATACAAATACACATGCTCTGAAAAAGTAAATCCTATGAAATATGTTTAAAAATTGAAGTATAATTTACTGTCACATGTAGCAAAAGCTGAAGAACAGAGTATTCATGGAACAACGAAATCAAATCATTTCATAATCAAGATAACAAATAATAAAGGAAATTAAAAAACAAAGCCCAAGAAGCTCTCTAATACTTGTAATTGCAAAATAATCCTTATATACTCAAGTGTTCACCTGTCCCCAAATATTAAGTGATACTTAAACTTAGAGATAGTCATTAACGTAAATGTAGAATCCAACTGTGCATGATATACACTGAACCGTAGGAATTGTGGTTCATCCAGACGATTATAAATTTGTGCAAATAATCATCTTTTTTTTTTGAAAACTAGTCATTGTATGGCAAGGACTATACATTGTTCAGCGTCTTAACTAACTAGCCATTGTGGTACATTCAAAGGGTTGCTCAGAATTCATATATTTTGCAATGAAGCAGCAAGTTGTAGTTGGGAGAAAGTATAATGCAATAGGAGAGCGTTGAGCCTGGCCATAGCTCAACAATCACATCAACGCATTTTGTTATTAGTAGCACTTTTTAAATTTAGTTAATAGTCAAATAAAACCAGTAAATTAATTTTTTTATTCACAAAACAAGTAATACCTGATAAAAAAACAAACATCATAAAGTAAACGTACAAGAACTACAAACAATAATAGATAATGATTAAATAACAAAGAATATAGTTAGAAGAAAATGATCAATAAGCAAATCACATATTTAAGCGCTTCCAAAATACCTTAGAATTAATATCAACCAATAATTAAAACTCCATAATAAATGAAATTTTTATTCAAGATTAAGCATGATAAATATGTGAGATCAAGTACGTTATATGGAGAAGAATGCTGAGAAATATTGAGTGAAACAATTTTGTCCTTGTTAAAAAGATGAGAGGCAAAAAATAGTACGGAAGAAATCATTCAAAAGAATAATTTCTATTTGGGACATAGGGAAGAGCTACTATTTGGTCGTGCATAATGAAATCAAAGAATTAAAATGTAGCCGACTATATTTTTGGGAACTAAAGCTTCGTATCACTGTTCATCAAACATCAAAAAAGTAATGCTATTAAAGCAAAAAATCAATACTAATAGAGTAAAGTAGAGCTCAAAATATGAAGCTAGCATTATTACAAGAAAGTGAGCCAAAAGACCTTATAAATAAGCAAAATGACCATGACATTCAATGACATCAAACCATTCACTCAAGTAATCTAAACAATAATTAAAGATTTTAAAGTACTACAAAAAAGGAAACAATAAATAGATATGCTAAACTCTGGGTTGTGTGGCTAAAACAACTATTATCAATCAAAGGCATTGTTAAAGAGTAAAAGCAAGTAAGCACATAAAATGGACAAAACTAACACACAAATGAAAGAGAAACAAATTTAAATAAATAGCCAGCGTAACAGTAATGTATGCATCAATCTATACTGAAACAAATTAGTAAACAAATCAAGCTAATTAAGGATCATGGGAAACATTGCATTCTGCATGGCAAACGGTAGTAACAAAATGAGGCTAATTAGAAATTGAAAAGAAAATTTTGAACATAGAAACAACCAATCACACAAGTTGCATGAAAATGTAAATCAAATACCTAAGAAATAATTGGACAAAACTTAATTGGATAATACCATAGAGATATGCGTCCATTGATAGAATTGGCAACATAAATAGCTCAAAAATTACCGAAAACAAGAAAAATCCTAGCATAAATTCATCCAGATATTCGTTATTACAAAGAAGGCAGAAAGTAGGAAATAATAAGTCACATAATAAATATTGAGAGCACCTACGAGCCATAAATGCTTAAGATATAGCAGGGAAAAACTTGATTTCATAAATCGAGATTACTTGCAAACTTTCCGCCATATATGCTCTCCCCACCAGTTCCTGAGATTATTTAAAGATCAGAATGAAGAAGAATAAAAGAGAATCACCATTTTTAAATTGAAAGGCATCAGTATATGAAGTATAGTATGCATGCTTGGAATTCAACACGACTAAACAACAATTAAAACTTAACAAGGACAGCATATATAACACAAACACACAATCATGCACAATTTCGAGGCATTGTTAAATCCATAAAGATAATCCAGTCAACACAAAATGTAAGAAAAATTGAAAACATAAATATAAAACAGTTCGCCAACATGGTTGTGACACGTTTAAATACACATTTAGAAAGTGCCCTCTTTACAAAATAATAATCGGATAAGAGAAATATCAGTTTGTGCAAAAAGGGCTTATAAATGTCATATTCTCTATATGTTTTTGATTCTCTTATCTTAATAAGCAGTTATATAGAAACTTACTACAAAAGTTATAAACTTTCTTTAACAATGCCACCTGGCCAACTTGATTAATCATGGTCGACCAACCTTGGCAGGAAATGTATAATGACATCCTGGGAATGTAGCAAAATTAAGTGTCATTAAGTAATCTTACTAAACCCACTTTATCTCAATTTGATGCCTTTCTCAAGCCTCAAAAAAAGTAAGAAGATTGTACACAAAAGTGTAATTTCAACAGCAACAAGTATGAGCTTAAGAATTATCATAAAATATTACAAAAATGACCTAATTAGGTACAACATGCTGCTATAATGACATCAGTACATACAAGTACAGAGCAAGTCAACCTTGCCTAATTCTATTGTTAGACTTGAGTTCAAATTATGATGTTAAATTCATGCCTACAAAATTAGGTCTGAGCGAGAAAAGTAGCAAAATTGAATTCAAACTTTGCAAACAGGTGTTATACTTGGTAGGGTGAAACTAAATATAAGTCAAATGTGTCATTGAAATTAGACAGAGAATTCTTAAATAATAAATGATACAGATAAAATAGAATAGATCAAATCCATATCAATTTTATTAAGGTTATAGGAATTGGGATTTATTGGTTCAGGAATCAATTCTCATGATGTTCATGGTGTTGGTGAAAGGGAATAGTGTTTAGAGGCTCTACTTATAATGACTCAAAAAATAGCAAGTCCAAACATTTGTTGACAAGTAATGTATTTTATCAAAATGCAAATGAGCAGGGAGTTTCACTATGACAAAGAGTTATATATCAGACAAACTAGACGGTGTGGGGATAAAACCTAGAGCAGTGTCCACAGTTTTAACAAAATTGAAGGTGAGTGATACAGAAATACTAGTTTTGGGTAATAATAATGGTTTTAAGTACGCTACTGCAAAAGTTTATAAAGAACAACGTACATGAAAAAGGTCTCATCATCAGATGTACCAGAAAATCTAGAAGGTAAACTTTAAATGGATGTACTAGTTAAGTCACTAAAGTCATCAGGATGAGTAGATGAATCATCAGCTGAAAGTTCATTAAATTCACAAAATTTGAGATCATAATAGGTGTGTGATCCTCAAGAATTACCGAAAGGGCAGTATCACAACCCTAAGCAGCTTAGGGAATTATTGAGTAGATTTCACTAATTTTGGAAGAAATGGACGGTGGGCTAGCAGGAAAACCATTGGTAATTTTGTTTCTATTTCGGTGGAATTTATGAAATTTATGCTGTAATGTCAAGTGCTTAGCTCAGGAGCTGGTGTACCTTCCGATTTTCTTTCTATTTCGGTGTTGAAATTTTGGTAGATTTATTTTTTATCTCAATATTTGATATAACTTCTTCAAATAAAAAATTGGAAAAAGCATTGGCAAAATAATTTGAATGGTTACCATCCAAATTGGTGTATTAACTAGTTAATGGGACATGTAAATCTACAACGAATCTAGATGATATAGTAGGCTGAATGGTAGAAGGTTGAGGGATGAGTGGACACATACAATCACATAGGAATTACAGCAATGAAATGCTCAAACATTTAAACCGTTAAATTATCCTATTATGAAACTAACATTAACATCAATACTCCGAGTAAACTAATAAATATGATGCATTACTTCATTAAGCACAATAAAAACAAATAATATGTGGACAATTATGAAGGGTTATCCTCCAGAAGGAGACACCAATCTCTGCACATGGACTCAGCCACCAGGCCGCCTCCTGCATGCACATAGCACATAAAATTACAATTGATATCTAATAAAGGTGTGAAATTTATCCATTTCAGTGTCTCATAGCATGTAATTCTCTTCACTATCATTAGAATTATATCCCCCCATTCAATGCTATGGCCGCCTTAAAAATAAAATTTTAGTATCATAAACATGAATGCTCAAGCTCCAAGTACTTACCTTGGCTCTCACCTAGTACCTTCGTAATAATGCCTGTATGGGACATGTTCAAGCAATTCAAGAAGCCTCGCATCTCAACAAGCATGTAAGTAGTGACATCAAGTTCACCTTTAGATTTTAATACAATTCAATCTAGCAGAAGTCTAATAAGACCAAAATTTGAGTGATACATCATAAAAAATCAAAGAAGATCAGATCTATGATATTTTGGCAGCTCAATCTCTTACTGAAGATTGTCATTGATCAAAACAAGAATCCAAAAGCCAAGATGAATCAGCAATAAGCCGCCTGATTATATCAAAAGACAATAAGAACTAGACTATTGGATAACCACACAAGGAAATCAGATTATGAGTTTTGAATAAAACTTATTTTGGAAATGTTTGCGGTTTGAAATTAAAATCAAACATAAGGTGGCAATAAGAACTTAGACCATTGGATAATGAAAAGGAAAACAAAATAATGTTTCAAATTTAAGCTAAGTTTGGAAAATTTTCCAAATTGAAATAAAAATTTATCATTAGGTTTCAATCATTTGGGATGTTAGCCTAGGAATTGATTATTACTTCTTACTTTATACTTTCAGTTTAGAAGTTTAAGGTTAACCAAATTAATAACTGTTACACTTGATTCAGGCAATGTAAAACAAATCCAAATTTCCCCAAACAAAAAAAATCTATTTCTTCTCTTACAACCACCAGCTCATTCAAAGCACACAAAGAACTGCCAACAGCCAGGAACCTGCTTCTAGAATGTCTCCAGTCTCTAGCCAGCACCTTTTGCCTTGACTGGTCACTTTCATCACCAAAAAATGGATGCGACCATTTAATCAACGATTACTGATGTATATACCAAAAACAGTGAGCTGTACTCTAGATTCAGAAATTCAGGATATTAAGAAAAAAGAGGTATTATCTTGCTGTCCAGAAAAGATTTGAAGATTACATTTCAGAGGCAGATTACAGCTATGTGTCTGTTATTCCGAGAAAGAAATTCAGATTTGCAGAAAGGAGTTGCCAGAAACAAAGAGCAAATAAAAGAAGTCACCTACATCTAGAAACATCAATTGAGTTTCCCCTTTGTTTGATAAACCACAAAGGTCCCCTCAAAATTATAACTATTGAACTTTCTTATCCATTCTAGCCTCACATTGTGGCTATTCTTATAATATTGAGAAATTAGCATTGGATTTATAGAAACTGAATATTTTTACCTTCCAATCAAATGTGCTGAATCAAAATTTCAAACAGATTAAAGTTTATGTAGTTCAGCAATAATGAGAAAAGGTAAGCTAATGCTAATTTAACCTCACCAGTCCGAAAATAAAACCACTAACTGGTCATAGCACAAGTTTTTAACAAGGATACTGTATTAAAATTTTAGTATACAATAATAAATAATATATAGACCATAGAAACAAACTCTAAGTGGCAATAAGTCCACTATGAAAAACGCATTACCCCTTAGAGGCATAAAACTGTATGATGGTATTAATTACTCGCTCAAAAGTAGCACTCTTAAAATTGAATTACATGTATTAATATGCCAAACGTTAAGAGAATAAAATGTAGAACCCTAATTGAACATGTTTGAACAAACAGAAATCTGATTCTTGATTACCAGAAGATGTTGGGTCCTTGAAAGATATGTTTATCCCGTCAAAGACCATAAAACAATAAATTTTGGCTGAAGAATTACACTTAAATGTCTACAAATTTTAAATAGTGGGCAAGAAAAATTTAACTGATTTAAAAAAGGCAATTCTTAACCATACATCAGGATTCATGCTTTAACATTAAAATTTGGGGTGGAAAATCGAATTAAATTTAATAGATTTAAAGGATAAAACATTCAATCTTTAACTAACACTTAAGTGAATTTAAATGAGGTCTATTCAAACCATATAATTATAAAATGCTCAGAGATTCAATTGTTAAACTTCATGACAACAAAAAAAAACTATAAAATCTAAGCACAACCATCATAATGTTTCAACATGTTCATAAGAGCTGTTTGGAGAATTATAATAACAACTTGCAATTCTAAACCAAATACAACAATTTCCATGTCCTTGTCACAAAATCGACAATAGAAACCTTTTCATCTTCTAATCACACTTGCAGCAGTGCATATCAACAAAATTTACATTTTTTACATCTACATGAAACAAAAAGAAAGAATTCTGAGCATTTTTCAAAGCAAATAATTCTCATGTCTTTTAAAATAATGCATCAAGCCATTTAACACAATTTTTCAAACATGTTGCAATTTGCAAACTTAGCAATGATGTCAATCGATGAAAAAAATGCATTATGATGAACATCAGGTGAACAAAATATTTTATACAGGAGTATCATGTCTTCTATGCATTATTTAAAAAATGCAACATTCTCATAGATAATTTAAAATAAAATAAATAATACAACGTACCATCGCATCTTGAAAAATCACCTCCCTGAAAAAATAGCAACAAATGAGATTGTTACAATGAAAACATTCAGTTTTTCAAAGAAATATTTAGGTAGGTATAAATTTTATAGAATAACATAGATAATATAGCAAATCACAACCTTAATACATTAAACCCAAGTAAAGGGGTTGTGACCATCATCCTTGTATCCTACATCATAAACATGACAAAGCCGGCAAAGTACAAATTATTGCATCTAATTCTAGTCAACTAATAAAGATATGCCAAGAAGCACACAATTCACCAAGAAAAAAAAAAAAAAAAAAAAAAAAACTTGACATTAACAAAATACTAAAAAGTGCATATACCTGTGCCATGAACCCTTTAATAATTCGATGGAAAAATGATCCTTTGTAATGGAGTGGTTTTCCTGTAGTACGACCCATACCCATTTCACCTGTAGAACTGGGTACACTTAATAGATGGCATAATGATATTTATTTCAACAGGCCAGTGTTAGAGTTTACAAAAAATTTCTAAATAGATCATCATTTTTTTTTCATAGAAGCAATAACGCAAATACAATGTGTACTATGCAATATGAGTTTATCTCAAGCAAAAAAAAAAGCTCAAAAATTTCTCACCCATATGAAAACTACAAATAATGTTAAACCAACCACTTGCATTATTGCCACTATCATTCTATGAAAAGGATTTTAATTTCCGTAAGAAAAATTGAACGCAAATGCAACACAAAACATATTTAAAGCAAAAGAGGCATTCAAAACATCTTCAAACCATGAGAATTTCACCACCATCATCACTGTCATCAACCCAAGTATATGAAGTCGGCTTTTGGAATCCTATTGAATGCTGGAATTATAAACCTCTACAACAACAACATTAACAATACCAATTTTTAGTCCCACTAAGTGGGGTTAACTACATAATTTTTTTTCCATTGAGCACTAACAAAATAATCCGTCCACCCTTGTTTCCCATTCAACACCATACAACATTACTACTCTTATAACTAATCTATAGAGCTTGGATTTAAGTTTGAGTGAGACTTTTTATCACAGGACACCCTAGAAGAGCTCCACTTAATCCAATTGGAACAGATCCTATTAAACATGTTTCCCCCTATATTTCCATAACATATAATAGAGCCAAGTTATACAAACTGCTCACTCTTCTGAATAATATGATCTTCAAATATCATATCCACAAAATTATACAATCTATTATTGTGATAAAGCTTCTGCATATATTCTTTTTGAATCCACAAAGATGAGACCCTTTAAGGAAATTTAATTAATATTAAGAAAAAAAATAATTTAACAAACTACCTAGAGTTTGAACTTTGGACACATAATAGTTTCATTATACATATTTTTAAGAGTTTCAAAATAAGCAACTCACTCATTGATTTCTCCCAAGTAGTTTAAGACTTTGTCATAACCCCTTACTAAATTGATAAAGATAATGGAGATCTATATGCCTATAATTATACACTTTATCATTATAAAAACTTCTAAGCTAATATATGGCTTCCATAGTAGATCAATCTAGCATAAGCCAAACTAATTTTATGAAATCATTGTATCTCATCCTAATTTGTTCTGCACTCAAAATTTCAAAGCATGGCACACAAACTTTCCTAAGTAAATCTTTAAAAGGTCTTGTCATGTTAATAAGTTTCACATCAATTATCAACTATCTAACACAACTGTCACTACTTTCCTTCAAAAAATCAAAACCCTATGATTCTTGTAGAAGTTAAGCTTATATCCTTCGCAAAACATAGTGAATAACTTCTACACACATATGCTTAGGCTCGTCACTTCTTATCATTCTTAATCCTCATAAATTAATTTTAAGTTCTTGCGCAATTTGTGAATTTATTAATTTTATTGTACATGTCCAAACAACATAGGTATACTTTTAATTACTTCATCTTTATGAGAGGTCGCTCCAACCATTCCATAATATTATCATTTTTTAAATAGTACATCCTAATTTTGAGATGCATCCATCTTTGAGCTTTGGCCGATTGTGATCTAATGATAAGTACACGAGGGAGGTATAATTGGCAACAAGGTGAATGACTCTCAAACATGATTAAGAGAATGCCTATAGTGTAAAGATTAATAAAAGGAGAGAGCTTGCAGTATCACTGTGCTTTGTTTGGCTGTATAGCCTAACATAAGACAAAAACAGTAAATCAGCAGCAATGTTGTGTTCTATCGACAAGACAGTAGAAGGTCATGGTTATTTGGCAAGAGGTCGATAGGCAATGATGATAAAAGGGTGGCCACAACATTTTCACATTGGGGCATACGAATGGGAGATAAGAATCTTATCACATAAGCCTGAAAATCTAACCTATTTTTGATCCAAGATGTGAACCTCATACCATTCCGATATGGATTAATTTTCCACTCCTTAGGATTCACTTGATTACACACTTCTTTTCGCATTGGGATCATATTTTGGTTAACTTTTAAAAGTTGATTATGCAAAGGCTAATTTACTTCGACCTTTTATGAATCGTGTTAGTTGAAATGGCTTTAACTAAACACGTTGAATCTAAAATTTAGATTGGAGACGAAGAGATTTTTTTTTAAATGTATCTTTGAGGATCTTATGGTTCATTGCTCATTATTTTACTATTGGACATAAGGAAACACATTATTTCAACTTTATCCCCAACTTAGGAACAAAACTTTGAAGACGGAGGACATAGTTCCTAAAGTAGTAAAGAAAAAACAAATATATCCCAAAAAGGAATCAATCGTCCTTGGCGAAAGATTCGATTGTGAATGGAACGAGCATTTCCAATCAATTGATTGGGGGTGTTGCGGATGATCCATTTGCTTTGTGGTGGTTGGCAAGGTTGAATCTTCTAGTAACTGCAAATAAAACATTGAATAGTCTAACGATGGCTAATGATAAATGTGGGAGCTCAACAGTGGCTGATCTTCCTAATCATTCGGCTGCTATTTGGGCCAACAAAGTGGCTGATGTATAGGTTGCAATGTCGTCAAACGCCATGGATGTCGAAACAACAATATCTATCTGAAATTCCAACATTCTGGGCAAACGATCTATATTGGAGAATACCTCCTTGCGAAGATTGTTTGCGCTAAAATGAATAAGCATTTCTCTCCCTTGGAGGTCATGAGTGTCTAAGTGCAATCAACCCTTACCTTTTGCCAAGGATTGTCTTCCAATTGAGTATGAACAGCAATCTACCCCTTCTTCGTCAAATTGACGGAGGCGGCTGAGGAAATTTCCGAACTAGAGGATAGTACAACTGCAGATAATGTTTTTGATGATACTGAGATCTCAAGGAAAAGAGAAAAAATAAAAAAAGGATCCAACTAAAAAAGATTAAAGTGCCTATTATATATCTCTCTCTTTTTTATCTATCATATTTATCTCTCTTCTTTCTCTCTTTTTCATTTTTTCCAAAAAATAACAAAACTTAACACAGAGGTGTATCTTGATGAGACAAACATACCCGCGCAAAAACTTCTTAATTCGGAGCAATATTTTTTTTTATATTAATTTTTGAAGATAAAAACTTCAAAAAT
Organism: Gastrodia elata; assembly: GCA_016760335.1. NCBI lineage: Eukaryota > Viridiplantae > Streptophyta > Magnoliopsida > Asparagales > Orchidaceae > Gastrodia > Gastrodia elata. The sequence goes on from CM028682.1 coordinate 34,016,669, forward strand.
TAATTAAGGTCAATATGAAGCTCAAAATTCGACAAAACTTTTTGTGCAACCTTTTTATAATATTCTTAATCCAACAACACTAAAATCGTTGACATTGGATTTGTATTTAATTTTTATAATTTACTGAATTTAATTAATATGATAAGCATATCCTTAAAAGTATTTTTGTAGCAGAAATTTTAGAAAAATTTCACAAATTTGGCCTAATTTAGGCTAAAAATGAAAATTTAATATTCTTTAAAATTAATTACATAAAGACCATAAATATACAAATTCAAAAGTCCCGGTGATATGCCTCGATGAGAGGAATCTATATACTCCAAAATTAACTAATTTGATTATGTATAACAACCCAAGGTTGTTACTAGGTCGATTAGATCTAAATAGTATCATATTTGAATAAAAATTAGGATCTCGATTTAAGTCGAATAAAAAATATATATATCAAATAAAAATATCTTCATATAGTCCACAATGAGGGGATCTTATATGAAAGTTTAAGCACAATTGGGATCGCAGATTATCCTAAATAAATATAAAAGTTTTAACTTCAAAAATTGATATAAAATAAAATATAAATCAAAAGTTACAAAAATTTATAGTTTTTGGACAAACATCAAATAAGGATGCTATATTTCTAGTTTCATCAATTTTCAGGCGTCGGATTGCTTGTAATGAATTTTCAAAATTTTTGGGTTTAAAATTAATATAAAAATAAAATACTCGTTCAAATTTGATATTTCTTGGATGTGCATGTTCATCTTGTCGAGATGATCAATCTAGCCAAGATTCATAAAATTTGAGATCCAAATAGCTGTTGATCTCATCATAAAAAATTTATGATCGTTCGATCTAAATCTAATGGTCATTGAGGCCATTTTTTACTTATTTAAATACTTCAAATATACAACCTAAAACCCCCAAACACCGATCATCCAGCGACTAACCCATTTCAGACGTTTCAGCATAGCATAATATCAGCATTAACGGTACGACTTAATGCACACCTAAAATTTATTAGCAGTGCAATTTAGTGCACATCTAGGATTTATTAATGGTGATTCAGTGCACACTCTAGGATTTGTAGAGGTGTAGTTCAAGCACCTAAGATATACATACATAAGGCATACGTATTTCAGTACTACATGTTATTTCAACATCATTATTCAATTACATTTTCAGTGGCATATTACTTTCAACAATTTATTTCAGTTTCTAGCCTTGCTTTCAGCCGTTTATTTCAATTTACAGTCTTACTATCAACTATTTTTGTTTATAACCTTTGGTTCTGTCTTTAGTAATATTCAATTTTAATTATTGTTTTATTTTCAGTAACTTTGATTTACAGTTATAACTTTATTTTTAGTTTTATGCAATTTCAATCTTGCAAATTTATACATATTTTACATAATTTTAGTGTTCTATTATGCAGTAATGATATCCCAAAATGCTAACTATTTATGTAGATTAAAGTGTACTTAAACTTTATAAGTATAACAAGATTTTTCTTTTCTTAGTTGTGTCTTGTCATATATGTACTATGTCAAATATGTTATAGGTTGGACCCAGTCTTCATGAATTAGGATCATGAAAAAGGATATGCTTAAAGTATTTGCAAAGAGAGAGAAGTTGTATTCATTTCTTTTTAGCCATGTATTAAAAGGAATGTAATAACTATATTCTTTTTCTCATTTTTCTAAATTTCTGTACTGTATATGAATGGATAATTATGAAGACTGCCCGAGTATTTTTATTTTACTGCACTACTATGCATAAAGTTCATGACATATTTTGCTAATCAAATAGTTAACACCTTAATGCCGGTTTGGTTTAGCTAACCCGGTAGTGGGGCGTTACATTAAGTGGTCAAGCCGAATTTGGCTCTTAAAGGTAGCCCGAGTCAGCTCTCGCCATGTTTGAACTGACCGATTTGATGCATTTTTACTCGTGGCCTTAATTATCATTGTTATGATCGTGGATAGCATCAGATCAGCACTTCAGCGGCATGGGTTTGCGGTCGTCGGTCATTTAATTAAAACAAAAGATCGATCGTACCATCGATCGAGCTGCTAAACCACGAGATAATCGTGATCAGCGCTAGACCGCGGTTTCATCTTTCGACACAAACACAGGATTTCCACATCCATTTAATTAGATAATATCGTTTTAAAATTTCAAATAGATTTATGATTACACCTGCATTTTAAGCATAATTCATTCATTTTAGCTCGAAAAATTATAAGATTTTTGATATAAAAGCTAACTAGGACGTGACGAATTCATAAAAAAAAATTCTATTTTGAAAATGAAATATTTTTATTTAATTATATTTATATAGTTTTCCAAAAATGCTTGATTGATTAAATAGTATTAGTGTTAGATTTAGTAGGCTAAGTTAGGTTTTATCCTATCCTATCAAACTAAACTACACTACATCATCTAATGGCTTTACTAAGTTCTAGAGTATTATGAATTCTATACTAAATTGATCTAAGGCTTAATCTACTTAAGCATTAGAATTAGGTATATTCCTACAAATTCTCTAATCTAATGATCTAATAATAGCCTATTAGACTAGTTCTTAAGCCATCTGAAAAGTTAAGGAAATGTAATTGAGGCTATGCTTATTTTAGCTAAATTATTACTAATTTTTAAGGCTTAAAAATTTTTATTTTTAAATTGATGTCAAATAAAGTAATCATGGTATTATGATTCTACATGTCATAATGAATTCAATGATGTATAATTTGCTGAATATGGAGCTCTCTAGGCTCAAGGGTTTACTAATTACCCTTAATGACAATTAGAAAAGTCATTAGTGAAACAAATTATCAAAATTATAATAATATTTCATATTAATTTTCAGCACATTTTTTGCTCAAGTTTTAGCTTGTCCCCAAACGTCAAGGGATACCTTAAACTTAGAAGGTAAATGAAGAATCCAACTGTACTTGATATATGTGCAGTGCAACCGCTGTGGTTTATCCAGACGATTGTAAAATTGTGCAAATTATCATTTTTTTTTAAACTAGCCATTAAGTGGCAAAGGTGCACTGTTCACTGAATCCAGACTGACTAGCCATTGTCGAATCATCCATAAGACTGGCCAGAATTCCTAAATTTTGCAATGAAGCAGCAGGTTGTAATTAGGAGCAAGTTTAAAGCATTGAGAGAGCATTGAGGCTGTCTGTAGCAAGGTTGGAGTGGCTCAGATAGTGGATAGGATTAGAAAATGCAATCTTAGTAGATCATTCAATACTGTTAGCAAATTTGAGCGCGCGAATTTTGTCGTGTTAAACAACGAAGAGAAGACCAAAAAAGATTAGGGAAGAAATCATTCCAAAGAATCTTTTCTATTTGGAATTAGGGAGGGGAAAACAAATGATTCAAAATGTAGCTGACCACATTTAGTGGAACTAAGTCTTGGTCTTATTGGATTTCATCAAACATCATAAATAGTACCACTATTAGTGCAAAAATCAATGCTAATAGAGTGGGGCTCAGAATATGTAAACTAATAATATTTCTAAAGTGAGTCAAATGACCGTGTATAAATAGGAGAATTGACCATGACCATGACATCCAAATGACATCAAACCATTCACCACATAAAACCATTCACCACATAAGTAAACGTAAAAATAACTAAAGGAATTTAAAGCACTGCAAAAAAGAAACAACAAATAGATATGCTAAACTCTGAGCTGTATGGCAGAAACCTTTATTATCAATAAAAGGAACAGTTAGAGCCAAAACAAGTAAGCATATAAAAACTAGGACAAAGTTAATAAGGAAATGAAAGAGACACAAAACTAAAATATATAACCTGTGCAATACAGTGTATGCATCAATCAATACTGAAACAAATAGTGAACTAATCAAGCTAATTGAGTAAGAATCATGGGAAACATTGCATTTGTAACTAACTATTCAAGGCACAGGGTAGTAAAAAAAAGCGTCTAAATAGAATTGAAGAGAAATTTTTGAATATTGAGACAACCAATCACACGAGTTGCAGTGATACATGAATCAAACACTTAAGACATAATTCGACAAAATTGCATTTAATAATGCCAAAGTGAAACGAGTCAATTGATAGAATTGGCATCACAAAGAACTCAGAGACTACTGAAACCAAGAAACCCTAGCATAAATTCATAAAGTATCCATTATAATATGGAAAGCAAAAGGCAGAAAACAATAGGTAAAATAAAAAATATTGAGAGCACCAACATGTGATAACTGCTTATGATATAGCTAAGAAGAAATTCATTTCATATATCAAGATTGCCTGCAAACTTTACGACATTATAAGTTCTCCCCGCTAGTTTTTTTTATTATTTAAAGAACAGACTGAAAAAAAATATAAGAGACCCACAATTTTTAGATTGAAGTATGAGTATATGAAGTACAGTGCATGCATGGACTTTAAAATAAATGAACAGCAACTATAAACTAACAAGGCCAGCATAAATAACACTATATCCATATAATTTTTTTGATCAACAAACTATCGTCAATTTGGTAAAACATTACTCGTCTTAGCCCATCCACACCAACTCAATCAGCTCTCATCTTTACATTTATCTTCATAAAAATAGTCCAGGATCATTGAAGTGCATTAACATTACTCCCCAATAGCTCAAAATTCACCTCAGCTCATGTTATTCAATTCATAAATCTTTATAATACATATGCACCACAAAGTGATCATATAAATAATCAAACTTGAACAATGGGCTTTATTATTAATTATTTCATACCGACATCCTTCTTTCTCACAAACTTTACTGGAGCAGCCAATCAGCCTATGTGGTGGAGGATGTCGCTATCATTTGTCTTCAAGGTTTGAACTTGGAATCAAGGAAGCAAGCTTCTCTCTAAATGCAGGCGAAAACTGACTGCAAGAAGTTAGCACTTCCAAAGAATGAACAACTCCTTTCCTAACCAGCAAGCCAAACGACTTTGAAACTCCCCTTAAAATCAATTCTTTCCTCTGCACATCATAATTATCAACAAGCAGAAACAAAAACTCCAGCAAGGTTTGAGTTACGTTGATATATTGGTTCATTGAATTCACTATCAGAAGTATTGCAGGCTCAATGTTCATGATACTGTCCACTTTCTCATCAAAAAACAACCAATCATAGAACAGAGCAAGCTTCACATTAGCCAAAAAGTAGTTCTTCCTGCAGCAGCTCAACAACCAACCGACGATCGCCCATCGAGAAATAACTTTGGAGAGAATGATCTCGTTCGATGGATGATGCGCGCAACAAATGAATCTTACAACATCGATAATCAAAGTCTCGCTCTCGGGCGTGCAGAAGTGTTTCTTCGCAAACCACGTCTGGTACCTCTTTTGGCTCCCCCACTTAACATGAGTAAGCAGAAATCTCAATTGAGTCTCCATAAAAGGGGTAATTGTTAGCAAGAAGTAATGCGGGGGAGTTTTCGTTCGATAAATCTGCGAGATATCCATGAACTCCGAAACTCCAAATTTACCTGGGTCGAACAAGAGATCCGTCCACACGTCCTTAAACTCCGGAACATAAACCAAATCTTGCAGAAGACGAACTATGTCTCTGCCAATACCTAAGCATAAATCAAAACGGTTTCTCAAAACCCGGATGCAGAAATCGACCTCAGCACTCTTCAATCCGTCTAAATCTGCTCTTCCGACCAATCTGTAATGATCGGAGAGCAGGCGGAGAAACACGAACAACGCGCTTTGCATGATGGACGGCTCATCCAACAGACAATCCCAGTTATCGGTTAGAACGCGGATGAGCTCCGCACAGAGCCATAAATTTAGGTCCGAAAAGTCGCCGCCCCTGATCTGCCGAAGAAGGCAGCTGATTAGGGCATCGATTTTGATGGCGGCGACTTGAACGAGCTTGGAAGTGATCCAGAGAAGCTGCGATCTCGCGGTTTGAAGGAGCTTGGGGTAGGATTCATTAGAGAGGGCGATTAGGAATGAGGTGAAGTAGTTGTAGCCGTCGGTGACGAGGGCGTGGAGATACGTGAGATGGGTTTTGGCAAGACGGGGATCGGTGAGGATGCCGTAGGCGAGGGCGAGATTGAGCTGAGAGTATTCAGAGGGTGAAGGGACTGTCACTGGGAATGGAGGTTTGAGGACGTTAAGGAGAGACGAGTAAGCTTCCCTGAGGGACAAAGCGGTAGGGTTTTCGCAATCATGGGGGCCGATGCAGAGAAGCTCACTAGCTGAAGTGCTCATCAAAGATTCTGATATCTAAAATAATATTGAACACCGGGATCTCTTCATATTCTTATTTTTCGCTTCTACGTTTTTTTGAAGTTAAATTGATATTTGTCATGGATCAGCTATGCTCCTTCTAAGCAAGTTGTCCAATTTCTTCTTCCCGTCAACAATTCAGTTCCAAAATTTTGCATTTGTGGATTGGTGTTTGAGCGCACCCAATCGCCGAACTCTTGGAAAAAAACAGTATATATTGATTTTAGATTCTAATATTGATGGTTACCATCGGTATCAGAGTTACTATATTTATTATAAACTATGGTAGCGAATATTATTGGGTTGTTGTCTCTAATGTCGACTATCATAATTGGTATGGTATCAGCTATTACAAGTGGTATCATAGCAAGATTAAGAGTTATTTAAGTATATGAAAACTAAGTTACCAGAATTTAGTACTACTTGGAGCTCAGTGGTAGTCACAAAATGAATAGTGACCCAAATCCTTATTACTCGTGTAAGATGAACTTGGATAGTCCAAGATCTCCTCAAAAATCTTGGAACACTGATCAAACTCAGAAATGCCTCTACTATAGAAGAATCTCCTTCCATCGAGTAATGTCTTGAAATTTTTGCTCAATACGTACAAACTCAATGTTGCTATCACAATTATATCTCCTATTTATGAATACTCCTTATGCTATAACTTCTTATTTGGGAGCCAGCTAAATTTTTATCATGATAAAACTTTCTTAGTGATCTAGGATTACCAATCATGAACCTTCAATCCCCTCTAAAAGTCGAATTGACTTATGGAGACCATCTTTTAATAAATACTTATTATGAGTATATTTCAAACTTTTGTCATAAATCTTTCCCTTACAAGCTAGTATATTTGCTCATATCTGTAACAATTCAAATCATTACTAAAACTAGTGGACTAAAACTTGACTCAATTAAGCCAAAATCAGGATATCGGGCTAATTCAAAATTAGGCCAAACTCAATATACTATTAGAAATTGTATATTTTTCTGATCATAATGCTCATATTTGAAAGTAATTTAGATAACAGATATTCCTAAATTAATTTATGAAATTTTTAATATTAGAAAATAAGAAAAATAAAATATAAGTCCAAATTCAAAAATTTTAGTATCATTGGAATCAAAATAATAAAATGTGTGTACAATTTTTTTGATTAGCAAAAAGATGAAGACATTTTTATAAAAATACAAATTATTATTATCTTCTGTCTCTTAGTGTGTTTCTATATTAGTAAGAAGTAACAATCCAAGGTTATTACCCCGATCTATCGGGACTAAATCAAGTCATGATATTCATTCCATTAGTCTTAATTATTCATTAGGAGTGAATCTTGAAGTTTTGGTCTAAATTGAAAATTAATTGAATCAAATCCTAATTCTGTAAAATTTGAATAATCAGAATAATGAGATAATTAAATTAACCTCAGATCAAGAATCCGACTTTGATAATGAGTTTATCACCTTTAAATTAGTTAGGGGTAATATATATTAAAATACCCAAAAAATAAAATAATTAAATTGATCTCAAAATTAAAATCCGACGACATTACGTTAATCACCCCAAATTAGCTAAGGTTGAAATTTTAGAATTTTTTGGAGCTCATTTAATAGTTTAATTTTAAATATGAAATTGTATCTAAATTAAATTAACTAATTAAAGTTTAATTAATTAGATGTGGGGCTCGCAATTTCCATAACGAGTCGGGCCCATTAAGCCCCGAATGGCGCAATATACGTCGTTCGATCAGGTCATCTCAATCGGACGGTCCGAGGACCATCTCTCTCGCGTGTGACCTGTAACAACCTGTGGAGCTTCGTACTTTTTGTGGTCATACTAACACTGAGATTAACATGATTACGACGAATACGGTCACCATGTGACAATCCTCCCATCTATAGTCGAGTCAAGTATAAACTCATCCTGCCTTAGCTGAATGACTTGCCACCTGAAACTAAAAGTCATACATCAAAATATCAAAGTAGTGGAAGCAAGTAAAAGTAACATCCACATCCATAACATAGTAAATAAAAGTAAAACAGTAACTCCGCACAATATGAAAATGTAGAAAGTAAATACATCTAGAATACTTAATTATTACAGACATAATTTAAATGTATGGAAACTATCATCCTGACAAATAAAGATAGAAAACTAATCATCAGCAACAGGAAGGTTCTCCTCCTGGCCAAGCTCTTCACTAGAAGTGACCTCAATGAACAATTCCGAATCTGATATTATTGGTATCATAATGCTAGGGCCCCAATCAAGAAAAGAGAAAAATTTACAGTTAGATAATTATTTAAGTATAATTTAGGCTGATTAAATAAAACTATATATTTAAGATATCACATTTTACTAAACATGTAAACATCTAAAAAGTGCAACAAGTAACAATGAACATGTAGTTTTAAATAAAGCAATTATAACAAAATAAAACAAAGTATGTAAAATCACATACCTTAACTAGAAGCTGCAATAAAGTTAAGTAGTAAATATATATAATAATTGAAAATATTAAAAGAAAACTCATCATAACATGTGTATGATCATATGAATATGTGCTTATTTACATAAAGGAAATCTGAACTGAAGCATAAAGAATTGAAATAAAACTAACATCCTATAATATGAAAGTAACTAAACTGAAATGCACTGAACTGATATAACATACTGAAATGAACTGAAATTGAGCAGAAAGTAGTGAAACATATACATAACTAATAGTATAAAACTTGGCTAAATGAAGCCACTGAATTGAAAGAAAGTCTAACATATATCACCCTAGTTAATCATAGAGCTAGGCCTAGTTAAACTTAAAGAAATCAGAAAAGAGAGATATGCCAAAATTAGTATTGTCATAACAGAAGCTGGCTAAACGAAGCCACTGATCAGAAAAGTCTAACATATATCATCCTGGCCAACCCTAGAGCTGAGATCTAGTTAGACTATAAAATTAAACATATATAATCCTAGCCAACCATAGAGATGAGGTCTAGTCTATTTTATATCAAAAGAACCGAACTAAAGAGACTGACTAATTAGAACACACTCTATTGAATTGAGCACTAAATATATTGAATGAACTGAATAGAATTGAGTAAATTAAATGAATTAATTTATAATTATATGATATCTTATGCATTCAAAGTGACATAAAATACTTATTAAGTACCCCATGTTCAAGTATTATGTGCAAGGTATAAAGCTCAAAATATAAAGTATGCAAAGCAACAATAATCAAGGTGAGCAACGGACTCAACTAAATATATGTGATATTTTTTATCATCTAATTTAATATATTCCATCTAATTTAATATATTCCATCTAATCTGAGATAGTACAAGCTTAGGATGTCCAATATCCATCTATCTAGTACAATCTCAGACTTATGACCTTAAAGTTACATATTAGAGCTTAACAAGTTCTAACTCATAACTAGAAATGATGACTACAAAGATTAAATAATTAATCAATGACTTAATTAATGTATTTTGATAACTCAGGCCCAATTCTTGAGTTAAGTAAATCAAGATTTAAGGATTTAAAGTTTAAATTCTAAATTGGGATTTAAATCTAAATCTCTAAAGGTAGAGAATGTTAGAAACTAAAAGATTAATGAGACTATAATCTTATAGGAATGTTAAATTTATAATTAGAAGGCAAAATAATCAAATAAGAACATGTGAATCTAGAATCTAAATTCAATCTATAGAATAATCACATAATTCTATAGGTTGAATCAACCCAAACCCACAAAAAGGATTTCAAGGGATTAAAATCAAATAAGAATTTTAAGAATGGAATGATACAAGTCTAATGGATTTCTATGGATATTCACTAAGGATATAAGATCTAAGATTTAAATTTAATTTAATTAAGATCTCCAATAAGGTTTAGACTTAGGATTCTCATTAAGAGATTTCAATTACTTATAAGGTGATTCTAAAACATTAATTTATTGCATTTAAGCATTTTAATGAAACTTTTAGGGTTTAAGGGCTCTTAAACTAGCTTTTGGTCAAAATAACAAAAATGCCCTTCTTAAAGCTAAATTTGGGATTTTAAGATTTAACCATCCAAATGGATTATAATAAGTTATAATAGGCTTTATAATATCTAATAAGAAGAATAAGGTTAAGAAAAATTTAAGTTTAGATCTAAAGATGATTTAATTAGCACTAATCATTTTTTAAGGCTAAAAAAAGTGAGTAAGGAATTTAGGGCTTATCAAGGCATTCTAAATATAAATATGATCTAATAGACTTAAGAAAGCAATAAGAACTTAGTTCACCAAAATCAAAAGTTTAACTAGGCCATTATACACTAATCAAGATCTAGGGTGATTAAGATGTGATTAACATATTAGGACTCTTAAAATAAATTTAAAGATATACATTGGCACTTCTCTATCTCATGAGAAATTAGAGACTTAAACATGCAATTTGGACATTTAATGAATTATTTATTCACTAATTAAAAGTAGATAGAGATTAGGATAGATTAGAAGATCTAACCATTAGATCTATAATTTTATTGCATATTAATGTTTCTTATGATTTTATTGATCAAAATAGTATATTGGATCATACCATTTGGATAAGTATAACTTAAGTTATTTCTTTAATTTAATCTAAATATTTTGGGTTAAATAAACCATAGGTTAATTAATATATTCCATTTATCAAGTAATTTCTATAAGGAATTTAATTCCATAAATCATATTAATAGCCCGACCCATATAACAAAAAGTGCGGGTCGGATTGGGGCCCGTCTGGGTCCACACAGTCACGCCGCGTGGGCCTAGGCTGGCCCACCCCAAAGCGACAGTGTCGTCGTCCCCGCTCCTCCCTTTGATAGGCCGAAGTGGGATGGCACAACCGAGCTAAATTCTCTGCACCTAGGTCATGCCAATGTCTTGCTTCGATCGCTACACGATCCTTGAGTCCAGATGCGTCGATTCAGCCTTGATGCCCTCTCTGGGAAGCAATGCTGATAATTAGGGTTTACTGCGAGGAGTCAATTCTCCTCACAGAAACCACCTAACATATGGGGTTCAATCTCTACACCATTAGTGAGGTGAGGCAAGTCGAACCCCCAAGGTTATGAAGCTTGGGGTGCAATCGATAGATGGGTCCTTACTCATACTCAGCTTCTAGTTTGACCGTTAACTCAATTGATTGATATGATTGATCAGAGCTAGCTCAGACCTTGGCAATGATCAGAATAGGTTCAATTAGTCATGAGGAGAAGGTTTTAGGTGGACTTGAGCTTAATTGAGCTCTAGGACTCTATGGGGTAGTTTCAACCTCAATAAGTACCAATACAGTCTAGACAATGAACAATTACTATCTAAACTGAGCTCAATCAATCCCAATCGCATGCACATATGCCCTAGGATGCTAAGGAGAGCTAGGCAACAACCAGAGACTATCCTAGATGCTTAATTAGACATCGAGTCCACATGACTCGATGGGATTAGGCTAGTACCTTGGAATTGGGAAGACAGGAGCGAGTGAGGAGAATTCGTGAGGTGCTTGTAACAACCCTAGAGTTGTTACCTATTAATTAGTTGCTAAATTAACTTAATTACTTTTCTAATACTCTTATAATAGTGTTATAAGTCTCCACCTCAATTTTTATGCAATTTGAAGATCATTTGAGACTTTCCAATATTTTTTGATTTTCTCATAATTCTAAGAATGCCTATTTTATTTAAACCTCATAATCAAAATCGGAGTCCACCATTGGACTCATCACCCCTAAATTAGCTAGGGGCGGTATTTTGAAAATATTTGGAAGTCGTCAAATTTTCCCCGATTATTTTAATAATATTTAAATATTCAGAAAATTACAATAATTAAATTGACATTCGATCAAAAATCCGATTATACTTTTGAGTTCCTCACCCCTCATTTAAGTAAGGGTGAATTTTTAGGATTTTTCGGAGTCTCTTTGAATATTTAATTTTGAGTATTAAATTAAGAATTATTAATTAATTAAATGAAGTAAATAAATTAAATTAATATATATAATTATTTAATTATCCAACAACTAATTTTTAAAAATGTGGAGATCCACTGTGAAGCCCATTGCACGAAACAATCGTGCTTCTTGATCAGGACCATCGTGTGGTTTTGATTATGATTAGATGACGCAGATCAAATCTATCGATCTGGCCGACGGATCTGGACCGAGATCCAATGGCCATGATTATTTCTTGCATGCCGTCCTCTTTATGCACGATCGTGGCCTGCAATGGCGTATTAACACCTTTCCATGGAGGCTCCAATCCACTCCATAGCCTCTAAGACTCCCCACTTTTTTCCATTTGCCCCCTTCTATCTATTAGAGAGCTTGAAGAATTACTTGGGAGCTAGCTAGAGAGAATCAGCTAACGAAACCTAAACCTAAAGCTCGATGCAACCGACAAACTTCGCAAGCTCCATGGTACCCATCTACTCACTCCTTTTCTAAATTGATCTTACCTAACTTTATTTCGAGCATGGTATTGTCATTTCAAACCTCGATCGAGCTCGATCGAGGCCGATCAAGCCCAGGCTTTGCGAATCGTCCACAATTGTATTAACCCAAGATTGTTACCCAGCTTAATTTTAGCATAATTATATCTTTTTTATCATTCTGTTAAGTTCTTCTAGCCATTAGAACCAAACATTGAAGATTTAGTGCAATTCTGAGCTAAATTGAATATTTAGAATATTTTAATAATATTTAATTAAGGGAAAATTGAGATATTGAATTTGACTTCGAAATCAAAATATAGCTTTGACATTACGATCGTTATCCCCAAATTAGATAGGGGTGATATTTTGGATGTGTTTGGAAGTCATCAAATTTTTGTAAATATTTTAATGTAATTAAATACACTGAAAAATATAATAACTAAATAATTGTCGGAATCGAAATCCGGCTTCACTGTTGAATTCCTCACCCCTAAATTAGTTAGGGGTAAATTTTTTGGATTTTTCGGAGCGCATTTATTTAATCTGAATTTTTAATAAATTAAAATTTTAAAAGAAATAATTATTTATTTCTTTGTTTCCATTTTTATTCCTTATTCTATTTTTCTGGCTGGCTCCACTCAGCGCTCCATACCTCCCCCATTCACAAAGGCTGAAGTCTCCCTCCCCCTTCTTCCTTAGGTCATGCCTACTTCCCCTCATTCCCTCATCTCTTCCATGCTTGATGGGAGAGCTCATGATGGAGCCTCCCCATCATTCTTCTCTTTTAAAAAGAAACCTTAACCCTCCTCTTATTTCTTTCTTTACTCTCAAGCTAAAGCTTCTCCTTCTTCCTCCATTGTTGAGCTTATTGTTCAAGGAAGGTCCTCAAGCCCTCCATCCTTGTAAGATAAGGTACCCATTTGCTCTACTTCATTGGCTACTTTCTCCTTGATTTATCAAAATATTATGGATGATACTTTCATTAGCTCTTACTTAATGTCTAAGTATAATCAAAGAGCCTCAATTGGACTCAAATGAGTCTGATTAAAGCTCATTTCTCCATTAAAATTTTTGTCAAGAAAACTGCATGATTTCTGTATACTAGTAGCTAGAACTTAAATTTCTACTTATTAAGATAATCCATTCATGCTCTTAATTGAGAGTATTTGGGTGCGAAAGAAAAACAGTTACAGTTTTTGCACGGGCGAAATCACCATCGAGCGCTACAGCTCGTCGTAGCGCCCGAGCCTCATGCTGATCCGTTGTAGTACACCGTAGTGCGCTACTGCGCGCCGCAGCGCCTAAAACCACTACAGCGTGCCGTAGCACCCAGCTCTTGGGTTGGTCACGCTGTAGCGCCTAAAAGCGTTGTAGCGCGCCACAACGCTGAATTCCACTGCAGCGCGCCACAGCGCTGATTTCTGTTGTACCGTGCCGTAGCAGCTGGTTTCAGCCAAAAGGCGCTATGGCGCACCGTAGCACCCATAATTGCCCGAAACTGCCCAGAACTGTTCGGAATGGCCAAAAATTCACATTTTTTGCATTTTAAGGATCTTAGGAACATACTTGCTTTAAATTTGTAATCAAGTGCTAATCTCCTTTATGTTTGATTTGAGATTTAATTAGCTCTAATTATTCATTATTTTATTCAACATAATGCTTATGTATGTCAGAGAGCTTAAATGCTGATTTGGACTCCTTTATTTACTTAAATTGATATTAAACTATAATTGAATGTAAAAATCCTAAGAACTTAATTAAGTAAATAATACTTACTCTAAATCTGAAATTTGACATCAATAATATACCAATAATGCATTGATTGTCCATTAATCTATAAATCAGCAATTAGTCTTAATTAGGGGTTAAACCTTAACCTATTTGATTAAGATCTAAATCCTTAATCACTTAAGCAATTAATTTGATTGTAAGATAATTCAATTGACATGATTCCAGTAATGCATATGATTTGACATTGATCTTAATTCATTAATTAGAAGTGCTAAGGTAATTAAAGAATCTGTGTGATTAAGTATATGAACTTAAACTTTAAATATTTGATTTTCTCTTATATAAGACTGTTAGCATAAAGTTAATTATAAGACTAAGTTAATTTATCATAAGATCAAATCTTAATAATACTCTTGATTATACCCCAAAATTATAGTATATGTATTGATCATATGGGTTTACCCATCTGATCTGATCAAAATATGCCTAATGGATAAGAATTATGAATTTTAGCATATATGTTAGATATGCAAGGTCTTAATGATATTACATTAGGTTTTTCTATAGTAATAATAATAGCCTTAATAATTTTTATTACATTGTGGTAGAGAGGACTTATTGTGATACTTTAAGGTAAGAACTTAGATGATCATTCTTAACTCTAGAAGCTTAATCTTAGATCCTTGTGGTAGAATCACTTAAAATACTTAGAATGAGATTTCTCCATTGTAATAGTAGCCTATATTGGGTGATCATTTTGATCACATCCTTGGAACCTTATATAGGATTCAACTCTTGTAGTTTAAATCTCATAGCTTTAGTAATCCTTATTGATTAAATAACATTGACTGAACTCAAGTTATTAGTTGAGTTAGTTCTGCATACCCATATTGCTGGATCACTTCAGCAGTATTCAGGATTTAGTTGATTCATTTTAATATAGGACTATATTTGTGTTCTATCATGCGAGCTTAGTCGGATATAGTTCCACTTAGAATAAATCATCCAACTCTAAGAGTGTTATAATTAGTGACTTAAATCCTTAGTTTGAGGAGATAAAATGCGACCAGGTACTGTCTCCTATCATCGTGCGCATCGATAAGCACAGTTTAAGACAAACTAAGTATCTCAAGCCACTCTTCTTAGAACACTAGTAGTATATTGTGATTAGGAAATAAAATTCTTAGTTTAAGATATAAACTACGATCGGGTTCTACCTCCTATCATCGTGCACATCAATAGGTGCAGTTTAAGACAAACTAAGTATCTCAAGTCACCCTTCTTATAATACTCAATATGCTTGTAGTTAGTGTATTTAACATCTCAATTTGAGAAGATAAATGATGACTGGGTTCTGCCTCCTATTGTTGTGTGCATCGATAAGCATAGTTTAAAAAAAGTAAGTGTTAAATTCACCCTTCTTGAATATATACAACCATGTGTATACAACCTTTCCAACTGATAATTTTAAGTAAGATCCTAGGTAAAATTGTAATAACCCTAAATTATTACCCTAGTCAATTAGGGCTAATTTAAGTTCTAATATTGATCCTAAGTGTTAATCAAGTCATTAGGAGTCATCCACTAAGACCTAGTCCAAATCCAGAGTCAAATGGACCAAATCCTAATTTTTGAAAAAATTTAGAAACTATGGAAATTGACCTATTTAAATTGATCTCAGATCAAAAATCAGACTTCGCTATTGCACTCATTGCCCCCAAACTAGCTAGGGGTGATGTTTTGGTGGCAATCGAAAGTCGTCGAAATTTTGTCGAATATTTTAATAATATTTAAATACCCAAAAAATAGGAAAATTAAATACTCGTCGGAATTAAAATCCAGCTTTGCTGTTGCGATCCTCACCCTTGAATTAGCTAAGAGTGAAATTTTAGAATTTTTCGGAACACACTTATAAAATCTAATTTTTTAAAGCATTAATTAATTGAATAAATTAAGTTAAAATTTATTAAAGCTCCATTCCCTCCTATTTTTCCATTCTGCATTTTTCCCTCCTTCCCAACATCTTCCTCCTCCTGCACTCAAGAGATTTCTGCCATTCCTTGTTTTTTTATGCTGCTCCTGCCACCCTTGTCCCCCTCCCCTCTCTCAATCTCCTACCACTACCCTTATCTCTACATCTGGGATGGGACAACTTAGGCCATCCCATCCCATGGCAGGCCTCTCCCCCATTAAGAGAGCCTTTGGCTCTCAGCTCTCTACTTCCTCATTTGCCCAGCTGAAGTTCATTCCCCTCTTTCTTGCATTGCTATACTTGCTACTGGAAGAAACCTCAGCCCATTCCACTTCTTGCTAGCAATTGAAGAAGAAGAAGAAATGATCTCTCAAGCTCAAGCCTCCCTTAGAAAATCTACCATTGTGAAAACCAAGGTACCCCCTTTCTCTCTATTGGTTAATCCAATGGCTATTACATTTTATTTTATGCTCATTTATATGTCTAAGAATTTGTGTTACCTTAGTTGTACATCTATGAAATTGTATTTAAGATGTAGAAGCTCATTGAAATCTGTAAATAATAGGGAAAGATATGTAAATATACTAATACAAATTTATGTACACTTAGTCTTTTAACTCCATTGCTTGCATTGATAACATGATCATTTGGTGTCTATTTAGGTATCAATGGAAAGGTCTCGGAAAGACCTTTCCATCGGTATATGGCACCGCACGTGAAGTGCTCTAGGTTAAGAGTATTTGAGCCCGAAAGATGACCCGTACATATTAGGACCTAACTAGTCCTAATATTTTGTAACCTATAAGGACGTACTTTTAAGTTACACTCAATAGTAGGAATTAGAGATCCTGAACTTATATAACTTAGAATAGTTAGAATAGTTTAAATTAGACAATGACAATATTACCATGTATAGAAGAGTCCCTTGCTTACTTAATTTATTTGTGCTATGCATTCCTTGTATTTTGTGATTCATTCATTGGACATATCATATAAGAAAACTTTGTGCATAAAATGAGAACTTAGAATAATTAGGATAACAGTTGCCTTGGGTTCAGTATATTATGGTAGGTTCTGATGCACATTTACCTTAATGGACATGGGTAAGGAGTAATAAGGATGCTTAGCATTACTCATTGAGGAGTGTATGTTAAGCTTGGAACCCATATTGTCTTGCAGACGTGCTTGACTCCTCAACTATTTCTGGATGTATCCATAGAAATAAAAGTGAAATAACTAAAATATTTTACATTTGTATCTGCTGTTCTGTTCTGTCTGTCTTATCCCATAAAGGCTTTGGTAATTTTTGTCTAGGTCCGATTAGCCAATTTTTTGATATGGCAGTTTTACAAACCTATTCAGTTTCAATTTATTATTTTAATGTATTATTGATGCATGTTATTACAGTTAGTTGTATTTCCTTACTTATCTGCTCACCTGTATATATATATATATATATATATATATATATATATATATATATATATATATATATATATATATATATATATATATATATATAGGAGGTTAAGCTTTACTGCTTACTATCTTTATTATGTTCAGATTTACTATTTTTAACTAGCATATGTCATATGATCATCAGCATGTTTAGGCTTAGACTTTTTCTTTCAGTACTTTTACTTACTGCCTTGTATATATATACTTATTTCTTGCTTAATTTATTTAAGGTGTGCTTTTGCCTCAATTCTTGCTTAGTTATAAATGTTGTATTTATAACTTGCCCTATTCCTTATATGCTTCCCGCTCCTATGCTAGTTAGTTCACTTTTATTGTGTTTAAGTATAAATGGTGACATTAGTAATTCATATAAAATATTCAGCCTAAAATGTATTTAAACAATTGTCTAAGATTTATTTTTATTAGATGGGGCCATGACATTATGAAACTGATAATGTCAGATTCAGATAGGTTTGAGGAGATGGGTGCTGAAGAGGAGGGACCATTTATTGAAGAGGAGCATCAACCGGGTGATCCAAAAGTTTCTTAGTCCTTCTACTGCTTATTGTGAGGATGAGAGACTTTTAGATTTATTTTTAGTCTTTTAAATGATTTATTAAATACTGTAATAATATAGGTACCTTGTGACTGTGTTTACTTCTCTGTACTATATTATTTTCTGAGCTACCCTTTATTATTATTTCATATATAATATATGGTGAAATGGATGTACTATTTATTTTATATGCTTCTGCACTTTGTATTTATGTTAGTGATTGATCTCTTGTATTTATTCTGTGCACCTCATTCTCTTATTAATGGATTGTGGATCTTATCTAATCCAATGATAAGTGAGGGATTTGCCAGAGTGACACTCCACTCCTTAGTCTAATGATTGCGGACTTAGGAGCAGGGGCACCACTAAAACTAATCATGAAAATTAGACTTAGGAGTTAGAATCCATTTAGATGGATTCTGCATAATGGAGACATTTAATTCATTATCTAATTTTAAAATAATTTCTGGATTTTTAGATTTTAAGACATGTAGTCTTAGAAACATGAGCATAAGCGTAAGCCTGGGTATGTGTATCAGTGATTATATATAGATTATGTAAAGTTGCATACATCAGTAGGGGAAATTCAGGATGTTCAGGAATCACAGTGAATTGTATTTTCTAACAGGATGTATGTAGAAAGTAGATTATATATCTATGATAATTTAGTGATACTTCAGTTGCATATCAATGTCATACAGTATTATGGCATATTCAGAAGCATGACTTTAGTGACATACATCATAGTTTTACATGTTATTACTTAGTTTCAGATCATTGCTATTTTATTTACTTTCAGTATTCTGTTATAGATCAACTTTAATTTACTTTACTTCAGTTTTGTACAATTTATTTCTTTTAGTTATTTTTAGTATTTTTGTAGTTTTGCTTATATTATTTAATTGTGAACTGAATAATTAGAACTGTTTATATTAGTTTGATGTATTAGACTTATTGTTTAACACATGATACTTTTGAGATTCGACAATTTGCTAGATCCAGAGCAGTCAGTGGGGCCATATTATGTGGATACTCAGGAGATCTAGGAGGAGTTCATAGAGCAATAGTGGACTCTTCTCTAGTTTTACTATTTTGCTTAGTTACTATTTCAATTTAGTACTTAGACTCATTTTTCTTATTTCAGTAAATAGTTTGTAATAATTCTGGATGCATTTACTTTTCTGTCCTGAGATGAATGTTTCAGTCAGCTTCTGTGATGAATGTTTCGAAATGATTGCTTTAGCTTTCACACTCTATTTATATATTACTTCTACTTAGTATTGTGATATGATCAGCATACTGAAAATACTAATACCTTATACATATATTAGATTCTTCATGTTGTGTTTTAAATCTAATATATGTATTGGTCTAATACTTAGGATAAGGAGACTACTTTAATCTTAAGTATTAGTTCTCAATCTTCCTTGAGGTTAAGTCAGCAGCCCTTCAGTGTTAGCTTGAGCTATTCGGGGAGATGGGAAATTCCTTCCTGGGTGGCGCATCGCTCTGTCGCCGATCTGATTATATTAATATGCGCGGTGACAGGGCAGGGCACCACAATAGTGGACTTTAGGGTTCCGCCGGGTAGACTAAGAGCATCCTTTAGACTACTTCTCCGTCGACCCCATGGGCTATTCTTTTGTCCGTTGGGTTGGCCTCAGTGAAGAATTCACGCTGGTGCGTAGGTCGCACCGGGGGTCCACTGAAATTGTCTTAGTAAAAGAACCCTAGACGCCCCCCTTCGGTCTCGTGTCGGGATAAAGTGATCCAAACCATTTGAGCCGCAATTCAGGTTGCTTTGTTGGACTGACCCAATTCGACCGCGGTCCGCTCCGGGCTCGCCTCGACATGCGGATCCCATTAGGGAACGATGCATGTCCTGGCAGCGAGCGTTTCCTCTCCACTGTCAGTTGTCGGGAACAAAATTCTGTGCTATGGGTTTTCGTGACACTGTAATCCATGCCCTAATTTTCTATGCCATTTTTATTTTTCGTGCTGTTGTTTATTAATAATTTATAGAAATAATCTAATAATTGATTTGCTTTTAATTAATGATTAAATATTCAAATCATATTTCATTAATTACTTTAATTATATATATCCAAATAATATGATATTATATATTATTTCGATCAGAAAAATCAGAAGAACGTAATGACATAATTCAATTTAGGATTTGAACACTAATTTTCTTAATGACTTTTTAATCATAATTAGGAGTCCCCCAAGCCTTAAAATTTTAATATTGTCTGATTTTGACCTACTTAGTGTCATTCTATATTTATGTATATTATTTCAATTGGATAATAATTGATGATTTTAGATTTTTGACTCCTTAAATTAGGTAAATTTGTAATTTCTTACTTTCTAAAATATGCATATTTTAGGTATTTAAACCCTAGGACAACAAATATATCATATTATTTATTTCCCATGTCAATTTTAATTTCATGATTTGAACTTAGTTTTCATAAATTAGATGCTTATGTATTTAGGAAAAATACTTGAATTGATTTTCAACCTTAGGAGAAATACTATAGGATTTATTTATAGCTTATTTCTCTCGTGATATATAGAGCTAGTTAACGCACCCAATTAGTGTAGTTAACTATATTGCATGTGTGATTGTAAATTATGAATCTATTAGGATTAGTACTTAGCAATTAGAATGGATCCTAACTCACTTCATATTTAATTCTTAAATTCTCATTTAAGTTTTTTAGGAATTTGAAGTAGGAGTCCTTAGTTCATTATTATAATTTAGAAATCCCATAGATTCCTTTAACCTACAACCTATAGTAAACATAAAGCTTGTGGCTTATAATCCTCTCTTTCCCATACACTTAAATTTCTACTTACTTGATCTTAACTAGATTATTGATTAATTTGGGTAGACCCTTCCAATTACAACCTAGTTAGATGAGTTTAGTATGTAGAATATTAACTTCCAATTTCTTCAAGTATAGTAATTCTTTAACCTTGCCATTTCCTAACTAATTTCTTAAGCCTTGATTTTAATAACCTATTTCAATCAAGTGGCTTAGGATAATAATAGAACTAGTTTCATTTAGTATTATTATACTTATAAGTTATTTTGCTATTCTATAAATTAAGTTAAATTACTACTTTCTAAAACTTCAACTACTTATATATCTACTTACAATTGACTTGAGATCAATATCTCTAAGTCCTTTGGGAGTTATAGCTCCAATCATTAAGTAGATCACTAAAATTAGATAACTTTGGATATCACATAGTGTAGCACCTCACTATTAGATTAAAATTTAATAATCTAACAATGAGTGTTACGGTAGTATTAAATATTGAATTAAGAAATTCTAGCTCAATATTTAATACTACCTTGTATTATATGGATCTATGGGGAGAAGAAGGACATTCAATTAATCTAACTCAAACATTCATTATTTATAATATGAAAATTTAAGTCAACATGAAAGAATAGTTTATAAATATCACAATATGTTCATAATTTACATAATATTTATAAATAAACATTTTCTCACATAATAAACAAAATAAATTCTTCTTTCTTAACTACTACTTCGCTTATTCTTTAACTGCAGGTCCTGCTCCTTGCTCCTGATCTATCGTATTTTAATTTTTAAATACGGTAGGGCACAATAAAAAAAAAGAAAATGTGGTTAGACTTTAAAAGTCTAAGTACAATTTAAAAGTAGGCTAAACATTAATTAAGCAGATATCACATAAAAAAAATAGCAGTGCTGTAAGCATAAAAATGATGAGAAGGTATGTAAGAAAGTGTGCTAAAAAAACTAGAATATTTTTGCCAATCCTGCAATAATCATATTAGTAGTATTTGCAAATTGAAAGAAAACATGAATATGTTCAAATAGATTTGTATGCTAAGTAAGAATAAAAAGAACTATAAGAAATTCTGTACTATATTAATTTAGGGAAGATTTAATCATAGAAAAATCATTTTAGTATGAAGACTGAGTATGTAATTCACAATCAATGGGATTGTGAGCATATGCAATTTATCAATTATTTATCTTATAATTTTGTTCTGTGTGCACAGAACAAATGAGGAGTTGAGTACGTCTACTCAACTTATCTGTAAGTGGGGTCAAAATAAACACACATATTCCCCATCAAAGGAATTATGTGGTCTCCAGATACACCAATAGCCTTGCCCAGGCAAATGACAGCTGTGCTAAATCCTCCATTAGACCCCTCTGAAAATTTTATAAAATATTTATTATGATTTATTTATCTTGAAATTTTGTTCTGTGGGCGCAGAACAAGTGAGGAGTTGAGTACGTCTACTCAACTTATCTGTAAGTGGGGTCAAAATAAACACACACATTCTCCCTTAAAGAAATTATGTGGTCTCCAGATACACCAATAGCCTTGCCCAAGCAAATGACAGCTGTACTAAATCCTCCGTTAGACCCCTCTAAAAAAATTTATAATACATTATTTATGCACAATAATCTTTCCGTATGAATCAAGGTGTTAAGTGCAATGTGTTGCAGCACAAGGATTTAATCAAAGTATTTGTAAAATAATGTGATATCCATTATTTTATATTGATTTTTTTTTTATTCTAATGATCTCACATTCACAATAGTTGCCCATATTTATAAGCCCTCCTGTAACAACCCAGGTTGTTACCTTGATCAATTAGGGCTAATCTTAGTCTTAAGGTTAACCACAAGTGCTAATTAGGTCAATTGGAGTCAACTTCTAAGACCTGGTCTAATTCAAGAGTCAAATAGATCGAATCCTGATTTTTGGAAAATCTAGAAACCCTAGAATTTGACATATCTAAATTGACCTCTAATCGAAAAACGGACTTCGTCGTCGCGCTCATTGATCCCAAATTAGCTAGGGGTGAAATTTTCGTGTCAATCAGAAGTCGTCAAAATTTCGACGAATATTTTAATAATATTTAAATCTCCCGCAAATCGAGAAATTTACTTGGCGGATCAAAAAACAGACCTCGTCATTGCGTTCCTCACCTCTCAAATAGCTAGGAATGCATATTTGAACTTTATTTTTTTTTTTAAAAAAAAAAATATATGTATATATATATATACATATATTAAATTACATTAAATTTTTAATTTATTCAAAGCATGCGACGCGCCGTTCTTGCGCCGTCAGGTTTGCCGTTCGATCGAACGACAGAGTCGGGCTGTTCGATCGGGCCAATCGAACGGCCCAGATTCCTCCCTCGCCTTCGTCTCCGCCAACGTGCGCAGGCCGCGTGGTTTGTCGCGAGAGGGCATGGCCGCAGCCGGCCAATCCCCGCTTGAGGACCCCCTCGTGAGATCCGCTGGCCCTCCCATTTAGTGTCCCTTCTGCGCTTAAGGTCGGCACCTTTGGATCCAGGGAGCCCGAGCCGATGGCAAGCAGCAGGAAACCCTAAAGAGTCGTCTTCCTCAGCAGGTACCTTCTTCTTCTCCTGATTCTTTTTCATTTACGCCTCTCATCTTTAGTTCGCTCGTATTGCATTCGTTGGATCGTTCTAGGATCGAGCTCGATAGGGCTAATCCGATCCTGATTTAGCCAAATTCGCGCAAGGGAAGGCAGTGAGGAGACGGTCGCCTCTTCGTCCCGAACCATAGGATTTAGGGTTCGCTCATTCGTCGCTGTTGGGTCCCTTCTCGGGTCGGCGAACCTGTGGGCGTGTAGGTCTCGGCGAGACCTACACGACGCCGTGCGGGCTCGACCCAGCCAACGACGTTTGCTCCGGCTAAACTCGAGCCCTAGTTCGGGTGCTCTCGCGAGGGCGAGGTGCCTTCGGCAGTCGGGTCGCGTGAGACCCGACCCGCTGTCCGTGGGCCGCTCGCCTAACCTGCCCCTGCCCGGGTCTGGGCCGACCGCTCCGTGACCTGGCGCGTTAGCGCCTCGGGGACCCGGCCCACGCGTCCCAATTTCGATGCATGTCTTTCGGGCCGCGAGTTTTTACGTCGCGGGTCCCGCTGGCTCGTCAGTTGCGGGGCCCACATCCCATCGGCTGCAGCTGTGGGCCCCGCCCCGCAGCTCTTCGCCCACTTAATTCCTGCCACGTGTCGAGTCTGGTCCCGCCGCCTGTAATTCTGCCAAAGTAATGATTATTTATGCATATGTAAAATATACTTAATGTAAAGCGAATTTAATTATATGTATAAATATATTAGATACGTATAAACAGAAATAATGTAAACATTGGCCCATACTTATATCTCGGTAATAACGTATGTACCGCTATATATATATATATATATATATAAAAGCATAGATATATTTATAGGTTAATTGATAATTAAGTAAGAGAATAAGTGGAAATAATAAAAATGATAGATATTAAAAAATAATTAATTGACTCAGTTATTATTAACTCACCTACCATCCTTCTTAACTTTCATTCAATTGGTATATATATATATATATATTTATATATTTATATATTTATATACTTAGACAGAGATTACGTGCTTAACTAATAAATTAATTAAGAGTGATAAATAACTAAGACAATTAAATATATTAGATTGATTTATACTATGAATCAGAAATTAATTAGTACATATAATTATAAATACATAATTGATGCATATACTTAGTCATATAAATAGAAACATTACTTTAAATCAAATTACTGATTGAGCTAATTAAATATAGTTAACATAACTAATAATTAATAGCAGGAATAATATAATTATAATATAAAATAAATAATATATATATATATATATATATATATATATATATATGTTTATAGTTAAACACAATAATATACGGCTCTACACATTTATAAAACAGAACTTTATGAATAAATAAATATCTATATTATATTATATATATATATATAAATAAAGATATGGACAGAATAATTACCTTAACGTCATTATAATTAGTAGATAAATTGGTATCTTATGCAAAAAATGGACAATATTTAATTAAGGCAGCAAAATTTATAGATGACTTAATCAAATTATAATTACGAGGTTAGTATAATTTAATAAATAAATAAGTAATAAACTGATTAAATAGCAAAACTAAAATATTCATAATTTTATTAATTTACCTTAGAATGCAGTGTTTTTGGACTCTATGGAATTCTTGAATAGTAACCTACAATAAACTGCATAAAAATTTAGGTTTCACTAGTATGATAATTACTAAAATGCCCTTAGTTCAAAAATTTTAAATTGGGCCTGTAGAATCTGTTTATTGTCCGAATTGGACGTACTTACTGCTTATATTTAAGTTGGACAGTAAAGAGTCATTTAGAACCAAGAAGTTTCAATTTGGAACCCGAAATCAAAAGTTGATTTTTCGGGCCCTTAAGTAGGGGCAAAATGATTTTTTTACCTAAAATTTAGGATAAACACCCCTAACTTTAAATTAGTCTTTTAAAATACTATAACTAACATTATAATCATATTAGAGTTATTTAAGTGAGTAAAATTAACTGTTAGGTCAGATTCCAGAATTTATGTGAGTCTTTAACATTACACCTTAAGGATCCTTCCTGAGATTAGGACTAGATCATAGGGTTGATTTCATTCATTGAAAAATAAGGTTTTTCAATAAATGAATCCTTGGTTTTATTAGATTCTAGAATTTTTTAATTTATTTTGATTATTTTATCTTTTAATCTTAGATCTAAGATAGGAGATTCATCCTATTAAATTTGATTACTTAATAGGACTGGCCTAAATTATTAAATCACTTTTAGAATGAACTTAGATCTTATGTCTTATCATTCTTGGATTATGTGGTTAAGCCCAATCTCGTGGTGTTTAACCCATAGTCTATAGTTTAGTAGTTTTGATTAGAACTTAGTATAGAATGTCTAAAATCATTAATTAGGATGGGATGATTTATTACTTAACTCTTATAGTCAACGTTGATCTGGTATATTAGGACCTAGCTAGTCCTAATATTTTGTAACTTATAAGGACGAGTTTCTGAGTTACACTCGATAGTAGGAAAACAGTGATCCTGAACTTGTGTAACTTAGAATAGTTAGAATGGATAATAGAAAATAAATGATATCACCATATTAGTAGAGTCCCTTGCTTATTTTAATACTTTGTGCTACGCATTCCTTGTATATTTGAGCTTACTTCCTTGGACATTTCATATAAGAGAATTTTGTGCATAAAAATGAAAACTTAGAATAATAGGATAATAATTGCTTTTAGGTCCAGTTCGTGGTGATTATGGTGCACATTTGCCCTGATGAATAGGGGTAAGGTGAGATCAGGATGCCTAACATTCTCATTGAGGAGAGTGTGTTAGGCTTAGGACCCATATAGTCTTGCAGATGTGCTTGACTCAGTTATTTCTGAAATTGTCCACAGAAACAAAAGTAAAATAACTAAAATATGTTGCATAGTATTATTTGCTTTTTCAGTCACATAATATATTCAGTTATGTCTATGGGAACAGATTGATATATATATATATATGGGCTAGTTTGGCCAAGTCTTCTGATATGTCAGTTAGTATACAGAGATTCATGTGCAGTTTGATATTTGGCTATGTGTCAGTATTGTTTATTCAACTAGCTACTCCTTTGTTTAGCTTATATACAGTAGGATGTTAGAATTTGGCTGGTATTATACGTATCACTATCAAGTTTACTTATTTAATCTGCATATTTCATTTGATCACCAGCATGTCTTAGGATGTAATATTTCTTTTCAGTACTTGCTTAGTTATTTATATTTATATGCCTTACCTTATTTATTTTGCTTTTGAGGCATGTCTTAGCCTCCTTTTTGCTTTAGTTATAAATATTATTTATAGCTGTTCCACTTCTTATTATACTATTAGTCGTTCTTATGTTATTATTGCTTGGAAATTATGAAGTGGTGATATTATAAAATACATAAAAATGTATCAGCCTAAAATGTACTTAGACAATTATCTAACATAAGATTTTTTTTCTTTTTTGGCTGGGGCCCTATATTGTGAAACTGACAATGTCAGGTTTAGAACATGTAGAAGTTACAATACCTGATGAGGAGCCCTATTTGGAGGAGGAGCAGCACTTGGGGCCCGAGGATATTTAGCTAGTTATTCTACTTGTGAGGATGAGTGCATTTTCTTTTCTAATTTGTCTAAACTTTAAATGTTGTAATAATACAGGTACCTATGACTGTGTGTTTGGATTATTTTATGCTTGTATTATAAGTTATGTTCTATATTTATTATATTGTGATGCTTGGATGTCATTTCTTAATTTGCTTCCGCACTCTGTATGATTTAGTAGATAGTGATTGTTAGTTAATTCTGTGTTATTCCCTCCCTAATCAGGTGGATTGTGGATCTCATCCTAATCTAATGATAAGTGAGGGGTTAACTAGAGTGACACTCCCCCTTAGCTTAATCTTTATGGATTAAGGGGTGGGGCACCACACCTCTAAATTGTGATATGGTATTTAAGGAAATAATAAAGAATACTATGTTTGATCAAGGATTTTTTTGGATGAGGGTTTTAAGTTAAGGAGCTATAATGAAACACTGTATATATATGTGAATGAAATAAAATTAATCATGCGATATATGTAAGGATATGTAAAATTAAACTATTGATATGAGTTCTTGTACGTTTACATATAAAGATTCTAAGTATTTAACATGTGAAATGTGTAATTTAAGAAAATATAACACAAGATTATAAGTACTTGCATTTCTAAGTATAAAATTTCTATATATATTTAACATAAAGTATATTATGAGTCTAAAATTCTAAGTCCTTAAATTCTTAAAAATTTTGACAGAGTTTCCTTTGTATTTTCTCAAAATAAACATTTTCAATATCAATATATAAGTCAATCCATTGACTATTTCCAGTTCTAATATAAGTAAATCTATTGACTATTTCCAGTTTTAATATAAGTCAATCAATTGACTATTTCCAGTTCTAATATAAGTCAATCCATTGATTATTTCCAGTTCTAATATAAGTCAATCCATTGACTATTTCCAGTGCTAATATAAGTCAACCCATTTCAGCATTTATATAAGATAACTTACAACATTTGATTTTCAATTCATGGCAGTAGCACTTGTTCACTTAGATATGATAATAATTACAACAATTTTTATGAATAAAGTTGTAATAACACTTAATAATTTGAGGGCAACAAAACAAAATGAACAATATAATCTAAAATATATAACTTGTGCTTTTTCAGCAAGTTTATCCACTTCAATCAACTATATAAAAGAAATTCTACTGGGACATAAAATATAATTCAATGAATCATCATCACAGCAATTTGTATAAATATATAATTAAATAAACATCACAATTCTAGTTACTATTTAAATTATTCTACCCTCTTAATAGCGTCTCATAGTAGGAAGATATATGCAGCATTTGATTTTGTTTATATGATACATGGCATCACTTAGATCTCATAACTAAATGGCAGCATTGAATGGCAATATTTTGATTTCATAAAGTAGATGGCAACATTTGATCATTTTTGATCTTTCTTTAAAATAAATGCAACATATAAAAGGAATGGCAGTATTCGATCATTTTGGCCTCATATACTAAGATAATAACATATAACACTAATAAAAGAGACTACATTATATATTCTCATATACAATTATAGGCATCATATGATCTCATTAAAAGAATGGCAACCTATAATTCTGACAACATTGATATTCATATAGGCAGCAAGGATAATATATTTGAAATTAATGACAACAATTGTTCTTCCCTTATATTTAGTATTTGATTCTCAAATAAAACATAGCAGCATTCAATTTTATTTAAAAGATATAGCAGCATCTGACTTTAGCATGTAATTAAAGAAATGACCACATTGTTCTTCCTATATTAAGGCAGCACTTGATTATATTAACATAAATGGCAGCATTTATACAATTGATGGCAACAATTGACTTTATTCATAATTTATAGCAACAAGTGATATATTACTCAACTAATAACAGCAATTGATCCCACACATAATTAATAGAAGCATTTGAAATTATTGAAATAAATGGCAGCATTTATAATAAATAAATGACAACATTTGTATAAAATAAATGACAGCATTTGTATAAGGTAAATGATAGTAATTGTATAACATGAATGGCAACAGTTGTATAACACGAATGGAAACAATTGTATAACATGAATGGCATCAATTATATAAGGTAACTAGCATCAATTGTATAAGGTAACTAGCAGCATTTGTACAACATAAATGGCAGCAATTGTATAAGGAGCAGTATTTGATTCATCGAGATAACAACATTTAATCTTAAATGATAAATGACAGTAATTCTATCATATTAGAATGAATGACAATATTTGAATCTTAAAGAATACATAGCAGCATTAGATACATTGGGATAATAGCATTTAATCTTAAATGATGGATGGCAGTATTGAATCTTATATGTTACATGGCAGCATTTGGATCTTGCAAACTAGATGATAACGTTAAATCTCATATGATTCTAAAAAAATGGTAGCTTTTCATCCTATACGATCCTATTGATATCGTCTTAGAATAAGAAACAACATATGATTTTGTTTAAAAGAAATAACAGCGTATAATTCATACTGAAGTAAATGGCAGCACTTTATCTTATATCGGAATATATAGCAGCATTCAATTTATATTGAAGTAAATGGCAATACTTATTCTCACTTACATTAAATAATAGCAATTAATTAGTATAAGACGTAGCAGCATGTGGATAAAGTAAATGGCAACATGTGATTCTAATAACAGCATTTATTCTCTTATAAAAAGATGGTAGCCTTGAATCTTAATTTAATTTTAGCAGTAATCGTGGTTACATTAGTACAGTCACAGTACAACAATGCTGAAGAAATCAATCACCATGCTAATATAGTAATTGAGAAAAATACTCTGTTCTGATAACATAGTATTTATATAAAAAATAATAATGAGTTTGACTTATCACTAGTCCCTTACCAAACAAAACTAAGAAGAGCTTTTGAATAATTTCTATGAATATTATACTATAAAAAAAAATTTGTGATTTTACAAAGTTATAAAGTATAAGCAAAACAAAATTATCATAACTAAATATTGCATAATATAAAGCATAATTTTCATGATCATAAAAAGCTAAGATTTTGAAAAGTAATCAACAAAGAAATAAATCAAAAACAAGAGAATACAAGATATTGATGCCTTAAAGAGGATAAGCTAGCTGAATGAAGCTAAAGCTATGAAAAATATTTGGTTTTAAATTAACATTTTTTTAAATAATAGAGGATTTATTT
The DNA here is from genome assembly GCA_016760335.1 of Gastrodia elata. NCBI lineage: Eukaryota > Viridiplantae > Streptophyta > Magnoliopsida > Asparagales > Orchidaceae > Gastrodia > Gastrodia elata. The sequence goes on from CM028682.1 coordinate 34,047,381, forward strand.
AATAACAAGAAGAAATAGAAAATAGCATGTAATTCCAAATTTAATTTTTTTTAGATTAAAAGTTTCCACCACGTCAAGTAATTAATGATTGCAAAAAGAATTAAAATAAGAATTTGCATAATTAAGATGTGTACAACAAATCTAGCAAGATCATAACTTGAGATCTCTTTACAAATCGGCTACAATCATATTCAGAAAACTTTTAAAGAGCAATAGACAACATTTTAAGATACAATAACAGTTAAGTAGTGTAGTAGTTACCGCATATTAAAATTCATGTGTAATTGTTAAAGTTCAGGCCATTCAAAATAATCACATAAATCATTGCAAGTTAACTGCATACATCTTTTGTTATACATAACATCCAATTTTCTTTACGCAAAACATATATGTAGATTTCTTAAAGAAAAGGATAAAATTTTGCAGAATACATCCAAACCATATATCCAAAATGCATCGTTCGAAATCTATGAAATTTACAGCTATTTTGCTAATATCAAAATAATCTCAATATTACAATTTGTTGAGTTCTAATAAGTATGCAATGCAACAATAGTTACAAATTAAAAAAAAAAATTAGTAAGGCAATAATTGAAAATTAAATTGAAAACTCTTTAATGTGCTGTTTACAATATCTAACAATCATAACTTAATTAAATTCATAAAACTAACAACTTTTCTAAAATAAGAATAAGGACTTTTGAAAATTAAACAAACAACACTTTTGAAAGAAAAACCAATAACACTTTATTATGAATGTTGCAATATCTTGATCATAACTTGCTAAGATTATGAAAATACTATTCACTTTTTAAAATACAAATTTTCAAAACTGACAACTCCTTGGTGTATGGTTGCAATATCTCAATCATGACTTGCAAACCATAAAGCTAATAAATTCTTCATGTGACTTAGAAGCAAAACTTATCAAAAATTATACTATCAAAACTATCTCATCAAGCATATGATTTGAATAAAAATTCCTTTTGATCAAAATTTCTTGACGAGAGATTTTTCTTTGCTAATATTTATCTCAATCAGTTAACAAGAGAAAAATAATACCGTTAATTATCATGAATTGAAAATTTATGATGGAACACAATTACCAAAGGAAATGTTAGAATATGCTTTGATTGATTATAAACGGTTAAACATTTACATAATTTTAGTACTCTATTTTGGTTCAAGTATAATGCAGAACCACATGAACGCTGTTTGTGCATATTCCATATCCAAGGCAATATTAAACTTAGCTTATTGATTACAATTATTAATTACTTATTAAGACTATCTTATGCATATATTATAATCATATTTGTGTGTATATGTGTGGTGCCCCACCCCTTAATCCACGAGATTAAGCTAATAGGTGGTGTGTCACTCTAGCTAACCCTTCACTTATTATTGGATTAAGATGAAATCCACAATCCACCTAATAAGGGATGGAGTAAGCATAGAATCAAATATTTAGTCACTTAATAAGAATTCATACAGAGTACAGAAGCAATTTATAATAAGAAATATCCAAGCATCACAACATAAACATAATGAAATACATCTCAGAATATAAGCATAGAATCTAAATACACAGTCACGAATACCTGTATTATTATTACATCAATTTAACTTTAAAATAATGAAGATAAAGTGCGCTCATTCTCACTTATAAAGGAAAAACTAAATAGCTGCTTTTTCCACAGGCTCCTTCTCCGGATATGGCTCCACACCAAGATCCTGATTGTCCAACTGAAGAGGATCTGCCATTGTCAGTTTCACAATGTAGGGCCCCAGCCAAAAAAGAAAATCTTGTGTTAGACAAATATCTAAGTACATTTTAAGCTGATAATTTTATATATGTTTTGTAATATCACCATTTACATTCTCTAAGTAACAACTATATAAGGGAGCAACAAGCCATACAATAAGGAAAGAAAAACTATAAATAATCATTTATAACTTAAGCAACAAAGAGGCTAAGATGTGTCTCAAATACAAGCTAAACAAGGTAATGCATAAATATAAATAATCAAACAAGTACTGTAAGAGAAATACTGTATCCTAAATATGCTGGTGATCAAAAGAAACATGCCAATTAAAATAACTGAACTCAGTGATGGTACATATAAATAGCAGCAAAGTTCTAACATCCTAAAATATATAAGCAGTACAAAGAAAATAACTGACTGAATAAAAATCCTGAAAAGTAAACAAAACATATCGTAACAGCATTTATATAAACATCTGTGTACCAACTGCCATACAGAAAAGAGCTAATCTAGCTTGCCGAATATCAAAAGATCTTAACACCATCACGGCTAAGGCACAAAATTGTGTACCCCTAATGTCATATGAGACTAGGCAATCAGCACACAACAAATCTCTCCTTAGTGTCATACGAGACTAAGTAAATAGAAGATATAAGCAAAGTCTTCCCCTAGTGTCATATGAGACTAGGCAATCAGAAGACATAACTGAGAGGTAGCTCTAACATAAACAACTTCCATCTTTAATTAATTACTTTAATATCTTTACAAGGAATCTAAGGAGTCTCCATATTTTCCTAAAATTTATTTATGCATCAAAACTCTTATATGATATGCTCAAGGAGTTAAAGCACAAAAATACAAGGAATGCGTAGCAATAATCATCAAAGTTAGTAAGGGACTCTACTAAACATAGTGATATCATTTATTTTCTACTTAAACTATTCTAACTATTCCAAGTTACACAAGTTCAGGATCACCATTTTCCTACTATCGAGTGTAACTTAGAAACTCATCCTTATATGTTAAAAAGGATAAGAATTGATCAGGTTCTAATATAGTTTAATCAGATAGATGACTATGAGTTGAATCAATAAACCATACATCTTAGTTTTGTGAATTTAGATGTTCTATCTAAGATCTAATCAAGATCTTCTAAACCTATAGATTATGGATTAAACACTACAAGATTTAAGTTTAATCACATAATCCAAAATGGGTAAAACCTAAGTTCTAGGTTCATTCTAATGGTGATCTACTAATTATGGTAACCCTATTAAGTAATCAAACTTAATATGATGAATTTTCTATCTTAAATCTAATGTTAAAAAATAAAATAATCAGAATAAGTTGTAAAATACAAAAAAAGTATAGAAACTAATAAAACCAAGGTTTCACCAATTGAATAACACATTTACCCAATGAATAAACTCTGACCTATTATTTAGTCCTAGTCTCAGGAAGAGTCCTTAAAGTGTAGTGTTAAAGACTTCGGAAATCCTGGAATCTAACCTAATAGTTAATTTTGCTTACTTAAGTGTCACTAATACAATTATAACATTGGCTTTAGTATTTTGGAATGTTAATTAGAGGTTATGTGTGCTTAATCAAATCTTAGGATAAAATGACTATTTTGCCCCTACTTTAAGGGTCTAAAATTCCAAATTGGGATTTCTTAGTTCTAAATGATTCCTTACTGTCTAACTTGATTATAGATAGTAAGTACATCCAATTTGGACGAGAAACAGATCCTATAGGCCCAATTTAAGATTTTTGACCTAAGGGCATTTCAGAAATTTTCACTCTACTAAAATCTAAATTTTTATGCATTTTATTGTTGATGATTGTTTAAGGATTTCATAGACTCCAAGAACACTGCATTCTGAGGTCAATTGCCTAAATTATGGACGTTTTAGTTTTAAGGGGGGGGCAACGCTCTCGCGATAGCAAATTTGAAATGTAAAGATTAGTCTTGATGATGAAAGTCCAATTATACATTGCCCTAGAAGTGCTCTTCCATTTCATCATGCTTAAATCCTATTCACATTTAGTGTTACTGCTTAAATAATTAACTTACTGTGTAATTTACTTTTAATCTTAGCAAATGATTATTTACCCAAGGATCTTTGGGTTAATACTCAGTATTACTTGAATTAATCCTTATAAATACAGTTATCAATCCTAATTATTTAGTTAGATAAATACTTATAAATTAAACTTTAATTAATATTAACTTAATATATATATTAACTTATTGGAACCATCTTATTTGATTTAAGAATAACTTACACCTATCCTAACTAATTGATAATCACTAATTAATTATATATATATATATATATATATATATATATATATATATATATATATATATATATATATATATATATATATATATATGTGTGTGTGTGTGTGTGTGTGTGTGCCCGCTTATTTAATATTGTTGTTCCACTACAAAGGTTTATCATATGTGTGTTAGTCTTTAATTAACTAATGTTAAATGTCTATTATCTAACTAATTTACATATAACCATATCTAATTTTATATGAATCTGTTATGTTTTATTAATTCAATTATTCCTTTATCAACCAGATGATTTAACTTACATTAATTACCCGACTATTTTAAGCTAACATTTGTTTACTGCTAATTAAATTACTAAGTATATTAACTTTTACTTAACATTATACGAGGTAACCATCAATTAATGGGGCTGGCCGGCTTCATATATGCATAACTATATATATATATATATATATATATATATATTAATGTTATCTTTTAACTTAACCATACAGTTATTAGATTATTAACTTACCTTTAGCATCTATATTCGTTCCCATATAATTATAATTCTATACGAGCATACACACATATCTTCCTATACATATGGTATATTTTATTTATTTGTTCTGACACTAACAAAATTAATAATCAGTTATTATTAATATTCTAGATATATATATATATATATATATATATATATATATATATATATGAGTATACGGCGAATATATACATATATAGCCGTTGTCTAAATCTGTGTTTGCATACTTAACTAACTCGTTTATTTAGGCCACAAAAAGATAGTATATATAAATATATCTGCATATTTAAATAATCTAGCCAAATCTTAAAAATCTATCATTTAAGGTTTTACTTGTATTTACACATATAAATATACCTCTAACTTAATTAATTAAGCCTACTTAACGATTTATACTAATAAGTTATAGACGCATATGCTATAGATTTAATTATAATATAAGTAGATTATGTATTAATCGGGATATTATATGTGTATATAATTATATAGCAATTATATATGTAATAATTTTTTTTTTTTTGGCTTGTTAGAGCACAACAAGCACCATGCGGAGAAATTAATCACGCACATAATTTTATGTGACAAATTTTAGATTAAAGAACTAAAGGATAGAATGAGAAACAATTGCTCAATGTAGAAAAATGTATAAAAAATGTAGAAAGAATACAATGGTTCTGCCGCCCTAATCACCCAAGCAATCTTGTATATAGAGGCGGATTAAGATGGTGAAACTGAATTGTTCAAACGCTCTACAATCGATCCAAGCAGTCTCATATACATAGGTGGATTAAGGCAGTAGAAAACAAAAGAAAATTTCTAATGTCTCACAAACATTTCTAGGCCGATCCCACAATGGGAACTGCCTTCCAGGACCCGTGTGTGTCGCCCATGCTGAATGTAATTCGAAAGTGAGGCATACACCAAACATAGATAAAGATATAATTGACATTTGAATTTCTTCTATTCCTGTCATGCTATATGCCATGAAAGAAGATTATTGATGTTTGTGAATCCAGCAAGATGGTGTTTTGAATATGAAAAAGTACAATGAAACAAAACATTATTTTTCTTTTCCCATAGGCAGAGCTAAGCAAAAGTGCAACGCACCGATTCTCTTGTCATACAATAGATCATCACGTCATCAATAGCACCACCGCAACAGAACCCTTAATATAATTTGATGTCAACCTTATATGCTGGTCAAATCAATTGCCATTCTCAACCAGCTAGTTTGATTGGATAAAAATTGAGGAAGATGTCTCATTATATGCAGCACTTTATCTATTTTCAAATTAATCCGATCTTTTGTGTTCTCCCTCAAATACAAATAAGTAAAGGTGCGCCCATATCATAATATATACACTTATATAAAGAGCCATCAAAGCTACAGCCAAGAGGGTATATATCATTGGAACTATTAACGAATAAATTTGTACATGTATTTTCCATTTAAGCTAGGGTATTCTAGCAACTAATACAGATTTGTTTCGAGATACATATTGAAGATTTCAGAAATTGAATTCGAATGAGGATTGACAATACTATCATCAAGCATTCGAATAATACAGTAGGGCAAGGAGGTACCTTGATGACGCCAGGGAGATCAGTGGCTCCTACTTCCGATCTAACAAGGGAGGGGCTGCGCCTTGCGTCTGGCGTGCGTGAGGAACGAAGTGCTCGGCCGCTTTGCTGAAATGGAGGGAGATGTCGAGAGAATGGCACTCTCTATGGATGGTGGAGGAGGAGAGTCACACAACTCATTTGCGCCGCTCGACCGAGAGGAGGAAAAAGAGATACTCCTTCCATGATCGAAGATGGTTTTGCCGAATAGAGAGGTGAGGTGAGGCTTATAGCCTTCGGCGGAGGTTGCGAGGGCGAGCGGCTGAGGCTCCTAGGCAGAGGGGACGTGTGTCGCGCGAGGGAGGAGAGGTACTGTGGTTGGGAGTGGGGGGTCGAGCGATCGGCGAATGGATTAGGTTAGGAGTAGGGAGAAAGAAGAAAAGAAAGAAGAGAAAAAAAAGAAAAGAAGAAAAAAAAAGAAAAAGAAAAAGAAGATAAAAAGAAAAGATATATTTATTTATATTAATTATTTTAAGACTTAATTTTTCCATAATAAAAAAAATACATTGATTAATGTTTTCCAAAAAAAAAATTCCCAGAAAATCACCTTAGCTAATAGAGGGGTGAGGAACGCAACGACGAAGTCGAATTTTGATTCCGACGAGTATTTTATTTTCTCGATTTACGGGGTATTTAAATATTCGTCGAAATTTCGACGACTCCCGATTGACACGAAAACATCACCCCTAGCTAATTTAGGGGCATGGGCACAATGGCGAAGTCCGTTTTTCGATCCAACGTTGTTTTAGATAGGTCAAATTTTAGGGTTTCAGGATTTTCCAAGAAATCAGGATTTGATCTATTTAACTCCTGATTGGGACTAGGTCTTAGAAGTTGACTCCAATTGACCTTATTAGCACTTAAGATTAGTTTAAGACTAAGATTAGTCCTAATTAACTAAAGTAATATCTTGAGTTGTTACAATATGAAACCACAATCCATATTTTCGTATAAAGATATGAAAATTTATAAATTTTCAGTTAGACCTTAACGAGTTCCTCGATTGAAAACCTGGAGTTCATAAATCAGTTTTTTTTTCTAATGCAAACAACTATTGAAGGTATAATCGGATGAAGTACTTGTGTAGACAACAAAGTTTCATCACAAAATTATCTGTGAGTCTTAGAAATCATTCCAGATTATTTCATATGAACTATAATTGATAAGAAAATTAAGTGAAGTACCTTGTTGGATTGTTGCGAAGGAGTTGCTAGAGTTAGGAGTAAATCTTACTTGTCTTCCCAAAAAATATCCTCCCCCCTGCCGAGAGATTGAGGAGGTATTTGATAAGAGTAGATTAGCATGGGTTTGATTGGATTAAGCGGTGGTCTCATCTTTACGAGTCTTTCCATTGGAGGGGGGTAGCGGCGCGAGCCACGCGCCGTCGATCGTTCGAGAATGGGAGGGGGGGGGGGTTCGATCGCGTGCGAATGGAGGATTAGGGTAGAATGAAGATAATGAAATTCATATATATATATATATATATATATATATATATATATTTAGATTCATAATTTATTAAATTAGAAGTATATGATTATTTGTAAGAGAATTTTGAAAAATTGTTTTTTAGCTAAATTGAGGGTAACAGACTCAAAAATGAAGTCGAAATTTTAAATCGAAAGTCAACTTAATTATTTTATTTATCAAATTACTGGAAATATAATAAAATAATCAAGAAATTTTGACTTTCTCCAAAACTCATCAAAATTTCATCTCAAGCTAATTTGGGTGTGAGTAATGTAATGGCAAAGTCTGATTTTTAATCTGAGGTCAAATTAATTTTCTCATTTTTTTAATTTTAGGAATTACCAAAAATTAGGGTTTGTTCATTTAAATTCTAAATTTGAACAGGACTTTGGAAATTGATCTTAATGACTAATTAAGATTTGATAAAAGAGATTTAAAGTTAATTGGATGATAAAATGGTGATTAACAACATAAAAGAGATTTGAAGTTCATACTCATTTAAGCTCTAGTACCGTCACTACATTTTCTATTTCTATACTCTTATTATTCTTAGCTCATAATATTATGATGTTCTTGGATGTGACTCCGATATTTTCTGACATAGTGATTGAATTGGCAGAAGAATCATCCATTTGGTAGATAAGAATGCAAATTCTAATCTGACACCTTATGGAATTTTCTGATACCAACTGTGGCGCCCCACCCCTTAATTCAGGAGATTAAGCTAAGAGGTGGTGTGTCACTTTAGCTAACCCTTTACTTATTATTGGATTAGGATGAAATCCACAATCCACCTAATAAGGGATGGAGTGAGCATAGAATCAAACATTCAATCACTTAATAAGAATTCATATAGAGTGCGGAAGTGATATACAATAAGAAATATCCAAGCATTACAACATAAATATAATGAAATACATCTCAGAATATAAGCATATAATCCAAATACACAGTCATGAATACCTATATTATTATTATATCAATTTAAGTTTAAAATAATGAAGATAAAGTGTGCTCATTCTCACTTATAAAGGAAAGACTAAATAGGTGATTCTTCCATAGGCTCCTCCTCCGGATATGGCTCCACACCAAGATCCTAATCGTCCAACTGAAGAGCATCTGCCATTTTTGGTTTCCCAATGTAGGGCTCCAGCCAAAAAAGAAAAATCTTGTGTTAGACAATTGTCTAAGTACATTTTAAGCTAATAATTCTATATATGTTTTGTAATATCACCATTTATATTCTCTAAGCAACAATTATATAAGGGAGCAACAAGCCATACAATAGGAAGGAAAAGCTATAAATAATCATTTATAACTTAAGCAATATAGAGGCTAAGACGTGTCTCAAATGCAAGCTAAATAAGGTAAGGCTTAAATATAAATAATCAAACAAGTACTGTAAGAGAAATACTGTATCCTAAACATGCTGGTGATCAAAAGAAACATGCCAATTAAAATAACTGAACTCAGTGATGATACATATACATAGCAGCAAAGTTCTAACATCTTGAAATATATAAGCAGTACAAAGGAAATAACTGACTGAATAAAAATGCTGAAAAGTAAATAAAACATAACGCAACTGCATTTATATAAATATCTGTGTACTAACTGCCGTACAGAAAAGAGCTAATATAGCCTACTAAATATCAAAAGATCTTAGCACCATCACGTCTAAGGCACAAAACTGTGTACCCCTAGTTCATATGAGACTTGGCAATCAGCACACAACAAATCTCCCCTTAGTATCATATGAGACTAAGCAAACAGAAGATATAAGCGAAGTCTTCCCCTAGTGTCATACGAGACTAAGCAAATAGAAGATATAAGCAAAGTCTTCCCCTAGTGTCATATGAGACTAGGCAATTAGAAGACATAACTGAGAGGCAGCTCTAACATAAACAACTTCCTTCTTTAATTAATTACTTTAATATCTTTACAAGGAATCTAAGGAGTCTCCATATTTTCCTAAAATTTATTTATGCATCAAAAATCTTATATGATATGCTCAAGGAGTTAAGGCACAAAAATACAAGGAATGCGCGTAGCAATAATCATCAAAGTAAGTAAGGGACTCTACTAAACATAGTGATATCATTTATTTTCTACTTAAACTATTCTAACTATTCCAAGTTACACAAGTTCAGGATCACCATTTTCCTACTATCGAGTGTAACTTAGAAACTCATCCTTATACGTTAAAAAGGATTAGAATTGATCAGGTTCTAATCTAGTTCAATCAGATAGACGACTATGAGTTGAATCAATAAATCATACATCCTAGTTTTGTGAATTTAGATATTCTATCTAAGATCTGATCAAGATCTTCTAAACCTATAGATTATGGATTAAACACTACAAGATTTAAGTTTAATCACATAATCCAAAATGGGTAAGACCTAAGTTCTAGGTTCATTTTAATGGTGATTTACTGATTATGGTAACCCTATTAAGTAATTAAACAGATCCTATAGGCCCAATTTAAGATTTTTGATCTAAGGGAATTTCAGAAATGTTCACTCTACTGAAACCTAAATTTTTTATGCAGTTTATTATTGGTGATTGTTTAAGGATTCCATAGAGTCCAAAAACACTGCATTCTGAGGTTAATTGCCTAAATTATGGACGTTTTAGTTTTAAGGGGGGGCAACGCTCTAGCGATTGCATATTTGAAATGTAAAGATTAGTCTTGATGATGAAAGTCCAATTATACATTGCCCTAGAAGTGCTCTTCCATTTCATCATGCTTAAATCCTATTCAAATTTAGTGTTACTGCTTAAATAATTAACTTACTGTGTAATTTACTTTTAATCTTAGCAAATGATTATCTACCCAAGGATCTTTGGGTTAATACTCAATATTACTTGAATTAATCCTAATAAATACAGTTATCAATCCTAATTATTTAGTTAGATAAATACTTATTAATTAAACTTTAATTAATATTAACTTAGTATATATATTAACTTACTATAGTGTATCTATATATATATATATATTTATATATATTTGTGCTTATTTAATATTGTTGTTCCACTTCAAAGGTTTATCATATGTGTGTTAGTCTTTAATTAACTAATGTTAAATGTCTATTATTTAACTAATTTACATATAACCATATCTAATTTTATATGTATCTGTTATGTTTTATTAATTCAATTATTCCTTTATCAAACAAGTGATTTAACTTACATTAATTATCCCATTATTTTAAGCTAACATTTGTTTACTGCTAATTAAATTACTAAGTATATTAACTTTTACTTAACATTATACGAGGTAACCATCAATTAATGGGGCTGGCCGGCTTCATATATGCATAACTATATATATATATATATATATATATATTAATGTTTTCTTTTAACTTAACCATACAGTTATCAGATTATTAACTTACCTTTAGCATCCATATTCGTTCCCATATAATTATAATCCTGTACGAGCATACACACATATCTTCCTATACATATGGTATATTTTATTTATTTGTTCTGACACTAACAAAACTAATAATCAGTTATTATTAATATTCTAGAGTTGATCTGCAGTTTATATACTTAATATATATATATGATTATACGGCGAATATATACATATATAGCCGTGGTCTAAATCTGTGTTTGCATACTTAACTAACTCGTTTATTTAAGCCACAGCAAGATAGCATATATAAATATATCTGCATATTTAAATAATCTAGCCAAATCTTAAAAATCTATCATTTAAGGTTTTACTTATATTTACACAAATAAATATACCTCTAACTTAATTAATTAAGCCTACTTAACGATTTATACTAATAGTTATAGACGCATATGCTATAGATTTAATTATAATATAAGTAGATTATGTATTAATCGGGATATTATATGTGTATATAATTATATAGCAATTATATATGTAATAATTTTTTTTTTTTTTTGCTTGTTAGAGCACAACAAGCACCATGCGGAGAAATTAATCACGCACATAATTTTATGTGACAAATTTTAGATTAAAGAACTAAAGGATAGAATGAGAAACAATTGCTCATTGTAGAAAAATGTATAAAAAATGTAGAAAGAATACAATGGTTCTGCCGCCCTAATCACCCAAGCAATCTTGTATATAGAGGCGGATTAAGATGGTGAAACTGAATTGTTCAAACGCTCTACAATCGATCCAAGTAGTCTCATATACATAGGTGGATTAAGGCAGTAGAAAACAAAAGAAAATTTCTAATGTCTCACAAACATTTCTAGGCCGATCCCACAATGGGAACTGCCTTCCAGGACCCGTGTGTGTCGCCCATGCTGAATGTAATTCGAAAGTGAGGCATACACCAAACATAGATAAAGATATAATTGACATTTGAATTTCTTCTATTCCTGTCATGCTATATGCCATGAAAGAAGATTATTGATGTTTGTGAATCCAGCAGAATGGTGTTTTGAATATGAAAAAGTACAATGAAACAAAACATTATTTTTCTTTTCCCATAGGCAGAGCTAAGCAAAAGTGCAACGCACCGATTCTCTTGTCATACAATAGATCATCACGTCATCAATAGCACCACCGCAACAGAACCCTTAATATAGTTTGATGTCAACCTTATATGCTGGTCAAATCAATTGCCATTCTCAACCAGCTAGTTTGATTGGATAAAATTGAGGAAGATGTCTCATTATATGCAGCACTTTATCTATTTTCAAATTAATCCGATCTTTTGTGTTCTCCCTCAAATATAAATAAGTAAAGGTGCGCCGATATCATAATATATACACTTATATAAAGAGTCATCAAAGCTACAGCCAAGAGGGTATATATCATTGGAACTATTAACAAATAAATTTGTACATGTATTGTCCATTTAAGCTAGGGCATTCTAGCAACTAATACAGATCTGTTTCAAGATACATATTGAAGATTTCAGAAATTGAATAGTCTAGAGAGACGGAGCTATACTGAAGACTGCTGACTCGAATCCTAAGAGTAGAATCGAGAGCCAATATCTGAGATAAGAATGAAATACTTATCTTAGATATTAGACTAGTACGTAGACAAGGTTTAAGTAAGTGGGGAAGAACCCATGTACGTTATAAAAATATATCAGCATTTCCAGTATGCTGATCACATCACAATACTAAGTATAGCAGTATAACACAGTGCGGAAACTAAAAGCAAAACATGCAGAATACATTCATCTGAAACAGTAGTAAATATCCATCTCAAATAAGAAAAGTAAAAGTACATCCAGAGTTTATTACAAACCATTTAAATGCAGAAATATAAAGAGTCTATCTAAATTCTGAAAAGAGCTAGTAAGTAAAAGTAGATGCTCGGTCCACTACAGCTCCATATGCTCCTCTTGAGTCTCTGGTACATCATCTTGACCTGTCTCCACAAACTGCTCAGGATCTAGCAAATTGCTGGATCCCAAAAGTACCTCGTGTTAGACAAGAAGTCTAACACATCACACTAACTATACAGAACTAAACTAAACATAGCAAAATGTACGAGTAAGGCAAAATTATAACAGAGTTGAAGTAAAACATGTAAACAAGGAAAGCTGTAAATACTGAGTAACAGATCAGTAAAGGTTATGTAATATGAAACTATCACCAAATGAAACTGAAAGTAGAAAGAAACTTTATGCTGAAAAGGATGCTATGAGCTGCATTATATGCCACTGAAACAATGCTCACAAATATGCTACACCACGGTATACCACAGAACTATCACTGAAGATTTATGAGTAGTACGGTCCAATGTAAGCATAACAGTTAGGAAGTCAGTATGGTGACGTAGATGCACCCTGAAATTCCCCAGTCTGTGTATATAACATTCCATATCTCATACTATATCACTGATAACCATATGTCACAACAGAAGGAAATGAGTCCAGTACATATTTATGCTTATGCTTATGCCATTATATTAAATGAATGAAAATCCTGAAATCAATGAAGAGTTTAGTAAGAAACAACGATGAATTCTAAGTCTCTACTGTGCAGGATCCTGCTAAAAGGATTATGAATCCTAATCTCTAAAGCGATGGTTGGTTAAAGTTGCTTATTTACTTAAGGATCACTAGATGGGGTGATTATATACACATATTAAATATGTTGCAAGAATAGAGTTCTTATCACTTAGTTTGATTAAGCCACCCTAACAAAATGATCTTCATTAGGAGGCACCATCCGATGATAATTTTGTATCTCAAGCTAAGTATTAAGTCACTAAACTCATAATCATAACTTAGTGTCTTAAGAAAGGTGGATCCCATTACTTAGTTTATTTGAGCCATACCTATTGAAGCGATCTTCGCTAGGAGGCATTGCCCGATGGCAACTTGTCTTTCAATTAAACTAAGGAATGGGTACCCATTTAATACACTCTTTGAATCGATTGATTTACTCTAAGCGAGGTTATATCCGCCTAAGCCCGCAGGATAGCAACAAATATAAATCTCACTTAGAGTGACTCAACCAATCCCGAATATTACTGGGACCAGTAATATGGGTATACTATACTACACCACCCAATGATCAGGGGTCAATCAAGTCTAATTAATAGAATAAGGATTTATCAAAACTACAAGTCCTGAACTAATAGGCAAGTCCTATATAAGGTTTCACAAATCAAATGTGATCAAAGATCACTTAATATGGATTCTACCATAAAGAGAAGTATCTTTTCTAATACCTTAATGGATTACTACCACAAGGAGAATAGATCAATTTCTAAGGTGATGAGATCTTCTATACTTCTACCTCAAGGAGTCATATAAGGCTTCCTACCTCATAATATATGAATTTAGGTCTTTTAAATTATTCAAAATGATTTTATGAAGAGATACTCAAGATCTCCCTTCTAGATGTTGATATTAAGCTCTTAGGTTCTATTTTACGATTAGATTTAGGATGATTAGATCAGATGATTAAGTCATCTGATCACACTTAAACTAAGGTTATGGGATCTAAATCAAACATATTATTAAGGATTTGATCACTTATTCAATCAATATAGCATTAATAATTTTTTTATGCAAATTTATTATTTAAGAGAAAATCAGGGATCTTAAGGTTTGATTCTGATGGTGAAATCCCCAAAGATTGTTATTAACCTTAATTTGTCTAATTCAAAGGTTTAGAATCAATAATAAATCAAATGCATTATTGGAAAATGTTCAATTCATAGTTTTGAAATCAAATCAATTAAGTTAGGGTTCTTAAGGATTTAGATTCTACTTAAGTAGATTAGGGTTTGATCCCTTCTCATGCCTTAAGTAAAATCAAGTATGTATTTAAAGATCAATGTCAAATCAGTGGATTAATTATGTATTATTGGTGGCAATCTTAGACTTAGATCAAGTCTTAAAAGCTTGATCCAAATCTTAAGATTTCTTAAGTTAATTAAGATATTTAAGATCCTAAATCCTTGGATTTATTCAAGTATACTTAATATGCTTATCTAAATAAATTCACTACACTTAACTTACTGTTATAAGTCAGATTAACAATAAAAGTTTATAAAACAGAGGGTACTTAGTGCTAATCAAACCCTAATTGCAATCAAAAAGGATTAGCACATAAGTATAAATCTAACCATTCAAATTACATGATATTTGGCATGTAAGTTCTAATTAATCATACAAGTAATCAATGCCTAAGTTTGCTAAGATCCAATAAGTATAAACTATAAAATTTACTAATCATGTTTTAACAAAATTAGGGCATGATTAAGATTACAGAGCTCAAAAAATTAATCTATTTAGCACATACATTAAGTCATCACAAGTGAGCTAATGGCACCCTAAACATGCAATTTAGATAAGTAAAATTGCTAATTTACCCTAATCAAGATCCACTATAATTAGGCAATAATTAAAGATCTAACCATCAAATATATGATTTTATTTAATATTTAGATTTCTGAGATTTTTCTGATCATTTTCATATATGATATCATAGGGTTTGGACTAGTGGATTAAAAGTTATTCAATTAATACATTATGTATTTTTATTTAATCAAAATCCTATGATTTGATTATTGGAATTATTTTCCTTAAGAAAAATAATTCCAATAATTCGATATTAATTAAAATGGCTCAGCCCGTAATCCAAACCACGCGGGTCGTCCGCAGCTCGGGAGACTCGGCACTGTCGCACCGTGCGGGTCGTGGGTCGACCCGGTCCGCACAGTGCCATCGACCCCGCTCCTTCGTCCCGACAGATAGGGCTGATTAGGGAAACCATAATTGCCAAATTCCAACGCATCCAGACCACAGCTTGACCAGGACTTGATCGCTACGCGATCTCCGTGGTCAGACGCATCGGATGGGACTCGAAGCCCCCTGTGAGGCGGTCTGGATCAGCCAGACCTTACTCACCCAAAGGATCCTTTATTTGAGCTACTATGGGGAGATAATTCTCCCCACAGAGGCCACGCCAGACCCCGGGCTTGATCCCCACACCATCAGGGAGGTGAGGCAGATCGAAGCCCTCTGGTCTGAGGGTCTGGGATGGTCTGGATCGCTGGGTCCTTACTCGACCGAGGCGATCCTTTAGAAATTTAATCCGATCGATCGATTCGATCGATCGGGGATAACCTTGATCTTAATCTCGATACCCTTGGGTTTGAGATGACAATACTGACTCAGGCGCATCAAATGGAGTAAGGCTCGAGCCTCATTGGCTCGAAATCAGTAAGTTGGGTACCTGGATTCGTCAGGATGGCTTGTAGACGACGCAAAGGAAATTATTGGCTGGCTGAGCTTCCTTAGGCTTCTCTGAGAGTTCCTGAACTCCAAGAGACTCTCCTATCAGTGGTACGCAAGCTCGAGAGTGCCTAGAAGAAGCTTCAACAATTGGCAATGGCGGAGAAGGAAGCTCAACTCCAATTGATCAGCAAGGATCAAATGGAGGAGAGCTGAGGCTATTTATAGCCTCAGGGTAGTGCAGTGAAGCTTCCAGAGCCTTCAATTGGGCTGGGGAGGGCCGGATGGTTCGGGCCATGTCCGAGCTCTCGAATTCCCAATTCGAGCTCCGTCGGACCACGAGGCCTGATTGGGGTCCCTCGGCCATTATGGGAAACTCAACAACGGCCTGCTGAGCTAGAGGCGGGAATGGGGGACAAGGGTGCAGCTGGTAGTATGGGAAATTCTCCCTATCGGATACGCGGATGGGTGGGGATGAAGATCCACAGTGCCGGGTGCCTTGGATGCCGTCTGATCTATCGATCAGATGGCGCTACGGCTAGGATCGCCCGGATCCTAACGGCCGGTCGCGGGGATGATCCTAGCCTTAGGATCCACGGGGTGGATCCAACGACGGATCCGCAGTTTCGCGAAATCTAATCCTAGCCGTAGGATCAATTAGGCGCAACGGCCAGATGTGCGGGATCCCACTGTCGCGTGACCCGGGCGTCACAGCGGATCGCCCGCTGTCTGCACAGCGGATCCAGTTTCCAGGATATTATTGTAAATATGAATTAATTAGAACCCTTATGTGTAATTGAGCCAATTTAATTTAAATTTAATTATAACCCAAATGAATTCCAAATTGCACCAAAATTTCACTCTTAGCTAATTTGGGGGTGAGGAATCCAAAAATGCAATCAGATTTTAATTTTGAGGTGAAAATATTTTAGGTCAAATCTAGGGCATCTAGATTGATCAAAATATTAATTTGGACTTAGAGAAGTCCAATGGACTTCAAATTTTCTAGATAGGCTTAGTTTGAGGTACTATAAGCAATGATATTTGAAAATTGATTAGGTTACCTATATTTTTGCAAGATAACAACCTAGGATTGTTATAGGCTCCTACTCGATCTCACAAGGGAGGGGCTGCGCCTTGCATCTGGCGTGCGTGAGGAACGCAACGGCAAAGTCGGATTTTGATTCCGACGAGTATTTTATTTTCTCGATTTGCGGGGTATTTAAATATTCGTCGAAATTTTGACGACTCCTGATTGACACGAAAACATCATCCCTAGCTAATTTAGGGGCAATGAGCCCAATGGCCAAGTCTGTTTTTTGATACGAGGTTGTTTTAGATAGGTCAAATTTTAGGGTTTCAGGATTTTTTAAAAAATCAGGATTCAATCTATTTAACTCTTGATTGAGATTAGGTCTTAGAAGTTGACTCCAATTGACCTTATTAACACTTAAGATTAGTTTAAGACTAAGATTAGTCCTAATTGACTAAAGTAATATCTTGGGTTGTTACAGACTCCCTCACTTAAAAATGATGTCATCCTCGACATCACTTAAGTAGGAAGAATAAAGCAGTAGTGGTTTGGGATAAAATAGAAATGAGGAATGAGATATTATGGATGCAAAAATATACTAGCTATTATTAAGAAAATATTAATAAATGCTAGGGTGGTTCAGGAACATGTACCTGACACCACGTGGTTGTCCTCCGTAGCCTCAACGGGTGTGAGGGTATATACGCGCGCCTGGCCAGTAGGCCTGTTGTGGTAGGGCTGCTTGACTGGTGGCCTAGAGGCGCTAGGATGAGAAGCAGGAAGTGCCTCATGCCGAGGAGCAGGAGGTGGCAGGACTGGATGTGCTGTAGTTGTGGCAGGGACCTGCTGGTAGAGATCAAATATGGGTTGGCCCTACACACGCTTGATTGGTGTGCCATCGATCATGTCGGTCATATAGCACTGGGTATAGCCATGCCCTGGTCTGCCATAGGTGAAGCAAACCTGTTGACCATGGAAGCACCTGCCGAAGGGATGCGGCCTGGCACAGTCATTGAAAGGATCAGTAGCGGGGGCTTTCGCCTCGATTTAATACACCCTGGCTCATTTGGGGGGCTGTTGATGGTACGATGGGGATCCTATACTTCTCATGGATCCTTCCCTATCCTGATCTTGTTCCACCACCTTGGTTGTTTCAAGTAATTTTAAGAAATCGTTATACGTAAAGGAATTACTTGACTTCTGATCGACGGTCGTAGGCCGTCCTGGAATCGGAAACATCGATCTATCTCTGTAGGGATCAGCCTTGTAGAAAATCTAGCATGGCAGTGAAATTCAGCCTCGTATGCTGACACCGACCGATCACCTTGCTGCAGTTTGAGTAACATTTCCCCCAATCAATGCTTGGCAGAGGGGGGAATGAATCGAGCTTGGAATACCTTAACAAATTCATCCCACGTTATTTCGGCCAATGGTACTCCGGCAAATAATGTGGTACGGGTGGTATCCCACCAGTACTCAGCTTCGCCTTGAAAGAGGTGTGTAGCAAGACGAACTACCACATATTTTGGGCACTGGATGCTCATCAAATTCTTTTCTACCATCTTTATCCAGGTGGTAGTATCAATTGTGGATAGGGTCCCATCAAAGGTGGGAGGCCTCAATCTAGGAAGCTATGCAGCATTCCTTCTGTGGACTCAGCCTGCTGTTGGTTCAGGGGTGTTGAGGAATTTTATGCTGTGGTTCAATTTTGGTTTATCTGAGCCACCAGAAGCCGCTCCATTCGCTCGGCTTGCTTTGCTTGTGCTTTTACGGCCTTTCTGGCCTGTTTCAGGCTAAACTCTGCTTGCCATTGGTGGGAGTCCACCATCATTTTAATGGCTTCTAGTAATGCACACACTTCACTGGAGGAGGTGCTGGACGGAACAGGAGAAGGGCTTGATCTTGGGTTCATGATTGCTATAATCTGATTTAAGAGCAATGCATCTTTTAGAAATTCATTAAACAGGATATCATAACAGTCTATCTCTTTTATTAAATATTATTAGCCTTAATGATTCTTAAAAGTAGGTTGTGTTGTTATTATTCTTAAGGGGATAAAATTTAGAAATTGGAAGGTAATCACCTAAGAGTATTTTTAAGACTTATTTGATGGTTTAAAATCCTATAGGGATTCATATGTCTTGATACAAAAATTAAATCCTAACATTTTAAGCTCTTGATCTTGTAAACCTTATGAAGGTTTTAATTTAGATTAGCTGTTCACATATTATACTTTAGATTTGATCATATGGGATTTATTTAGTTTACTTAATTACTCATTTATCCTAAGTTCATACTCATTTAAGCTCTAGTACCATCACTGCATTTTCTATTTCTATACTCTTATTATTCTGAGCTCATAATACTGTGATGTTCTTGGATGTGACTCCAATGTTTTCTGACATAGTGACTGAATTGGCAGAAGAATCATCCATTTGGTAGATAAGAATGCAAATTCTAATCTGACACCTTATGGAATTCTCTGATACCAACTGTGGCGCCCCACCCCTTAATTCACGAGATTAAGCTAAGAGGTGGTGTGTCACTTTAGCTAACCCTTTACTTATTATTGGATTAGGATGAAATCCACAATCCACCTAATAAGGGATGGAGTAAGCATAGAATCAAACATTCAATCACTTAATAAGAATTCATATAGAGTGCGGAAGTGATATACAATAAGAAATATCCAAGCATTACAACATAAATATAATGAAATACATCTCAGAATATAAGCATATAATCTAAATACACAGTCACGAATACCTGTATTATTATTACATCAATTTAAGTTTAAAATAATGAAGATAAAGTGTGCTCATTCTCACTTATAAAGGAAAGACTAAATAGGTGATTCTTTCATAGGCTCCTCCTCCGGATATGGCTCCACACCAAGATCCTAATCGTCCAACTGAAGAGGATCTGCCATATTTGGTTTCTCAATGTAGGGCTCCAGCCAAAAAAGAAAAATCTTGTGTTAGACAATTGTCTAAGTACATTTTAAGCTAATAATTCTATATATGTTTTGTAATATCACCATTTACATTCTCTAAGCAACAACTATATAAGGGAGCAACAAGCCATACAATAGGAAAGAAAAGCTATAAATAATCATTTATAACTTAAGCAATATAGAGGCTAAGACATGTCTCAAATGCAAGCTAAATAAGGTAAGGCTTAAATATAAATAATCAAACAAGTACTGTAAGAGAAATACTGTATCATAAACATGCTGGTGATCAAAAGAAACATGCCAATTAAAATAACTGAACTCAGTGATGATACATATACATAGCAGCAAAGTTCTAACATCTTGAAATATATAAGCAGTACAAAGGAAATAACTAACTTAATAAAAATGCTGAAAAGTAAACAAAACATAATGCAACTGCATTTATATAAACATCTGTGTACTAACTGCCATACAGAAAAGAGCTAATTTAGCGTGCCAAATATCAAAAGATCTTAGCACCATCACGTCTAAGGCACAAAACTGTGTACCCCTAGTTCATATGAGACTTGGCAATCAGCACACAACAAATCTCCCCTTAGAGTCATACGAGACTAAGCAAATAGAGATATAAGCAAAGTCTTCCCCTAGTGTCATACGAGACTAAGCAAATAGAAGATATAAGCAAAGTCTTCCCCTAGTGTCATATGAGACTAGGAAATCAGAAGACATAACTGAGAGGCAGCTCTAACATAAATAACTTCCATCTTTAATTAATTACTTTAATATCTTTACAAGGAATCTAAGGAGTCTCCGTATTTTCCTAAAATTTATTTATGCATCAAAAATCTTATATGATATGCTCAAGGAGTTAAGGCACAAAAATACAAGGAATGCGTAGTAATAATCATCAAAGTAAGTAAGGGACTCTACTAAACATAGTGATATCATTTATTTTCTACTTAAACTATTATAACTATTCCAAGTTACACAAGTTCAGGATCACCATTTTCCTATTATCGAGTGTAACTTAGAAACTCATCCTTATACGTTAAAAAGGATTAGAATTGATCAGGTTCTAATCTAGTTCAATCAGATAGACGACTATGAGTTGAATCAATAAATCATACATCCTAGTTTTGTGAATTTAGATGTTCTATCTAAGATCTGATCAAGATTTTCTAAACCTATAGATTATGGATTAAACACTACAAGATTTAAGTTTAATCACATAATCCAAAATGGGTAAGACCTAAGTTCTAGGTTCATTCTAATGGTGATCTACTGATTATGGTAACCCTATTAAGTAATCAAACTTAATAGGATGAATCTTCTATCTTAAATCTAATGTTAAAAAATAAAACAATCAGAATAAGTTGTAAAATACAAAAAAAGTATAGAAACTAATAAAACTAAGGTTTCACCAATTGAATAACATATTTACCCAATTAATGAACTCTAACCTATAATTTAGTCTTAGTCTCAGGAAGAGTCCTTAAGGTGTAGTGTTAAAGACTTAGGGAAATCCTGGAATCTAACCTAATAGTTAATTTTGCTCACTTAAGTGTCACTAATACAATTATAACATTAGTTTTAGTGTTTTGGAATGTTAATTAGAGGTTATGTGTGCTTAATCAAATCTTAGAATAAAATGACTATTTTGCCTCTACTTTAAGGGTCTAAAATTCCAAATTGGGATTTCTTAGTTCTAAATGATTCCTACTGTCTAACTTGATTATAGACAGTAAGTACATCCAATTGGATGAGAAATAGATCCTATAGGCCCAATTTAAGATTTTTGACTTAAGGACATTTCAGAAATTTTCACTCTACTAAAATCTAAATTTTTATGCATTTGATTATTGATGATTGTTTAAGTATTTTATAGACTCCAAGAACACTGCATTCTGAGATTAATTGCCTAAATTATGGACGTTTTAGTTTTAAGGGGGGGCAACGCTCTCGCGATTGCAAATTTGAAATGTAAAGATTAGTCTTGATGATGAAAGTTCAATTATACATTGCCCTAGAAGTGCTCTTCCATTTCATCATGCTTAAATCCTATTCAAATTTAGTGTTACTGCTTAAATAATTAACTTACTTTGTAATTTACTTTTAATCTTAGCAAATGATTATCTACCCAAGGATCTTTGGGTTAATACTCAATATTACTTGAATTAATCCTAATAAATATAGTTATCAATCATAATTATTTAGTTAGATAAATACTTATTAATTAAACTTTAATTAATATTAACTTAGTATATATATTAACTTACTATAGTGTATCTATATATATATATATATATTTATATATATGTGTGCTTATTTAATATTGTTGTTCCACTTCAAAGGTTTATCATATGTGTGTTAGTCTTTAATTAACTAATGTTAAATGTCTATTATCTAACTAATTTACATATAACCATATCTAATTTTATATGTATCTGTTATGTTTTATTAATTCAATTATTCCTTTATCAAACAAGTGATTTAACTTACATTAATTATCCCATTATTTTAAGCTAACATTTGTTTGTTGTTAATTAAATTACTAAGTATATTAACTTTTACTTAACATTATACGAGGTAACCATCAATTAATAGGGCTGGCCGGCTTCATATATGCATAACTATATATATATATATATATATATATATATATATATATTAATGTTTTCTTTTAACTTAACCATACAGTTATCAGATTATTAACTTACCTTTAGCATCCATATTCGCTCCCATATAATTATAATCCTGTACGAGCATACACACATATCTTCCTATACATATGGTATATTTTATTTATTTGTTCTGACACTAACAAAACTAATAATCAGTTATTATTAATATTCTAGAGTTGATCTGCAGTTTATATACTTAATATATATATATATATATATATATATATATATATATATATATATATATATATATATATATATATATATATGAGTATACCGCGAATATATACATATATAGCCGTGGTCTAAATCTGTGTTTGCATACTTAACTAACTCGTTTATTTAGGCCACAGCAAGATAGCATATATAAATATATCTGCATATTTAAATAATCTAGCCAAATCTTAAAAATCTATCATTTAAGGTTTTACTTGTATTTACACATATAAATATACCTCTAACTTAATTAATTAAGCCTACTTAACGATTTATACTAATAAGTTATAGACGCATATGCTATAGATTTAATTATAATATAAGTAGATTATGTATTAATCGGGATATTATATGTGTATATAATTATATAGCAATTATATATGTAATAATTTTTTTTTTTTTGGCTTGTTAGAGCACAACAAGCACCATGCGGAGAAATTAATCACGCACATAATTTTATGTGACAAATTTTAGATTAAAGAACTAAAGGATAGAATGAGAAACAATTGCTCAATGTAGAAAAATGTATAAAAAATGTAGAAAGAATACAATGGTTCTGCCGCCCTAATCACCCAAGCAATCTTGTATATAGAGGCGGATTAAGATGGTGAAACTGAATTGTTCAAACGCTCTACAATCGATCCAAGTAGTCTCATATACATAGGTGGATTAAGGCAGTAGAAAACAAAAGAAAATTTCTAATGTCTCACAAACATTTCTAGGCCGATCCCACAATGGGAACTGCCTTCCAGGACCCGTGTGTGTCGCCCATGCTGAATGTAATTCGAAAGTGAGGCATACACCAAACATAGATAAAGATATAATTGACATTTGAATTTCTTCTATTCCTGTCATGCTATATCCCATGAAAGAAGATTATTGATGTTTGTGAATCCAGCAAGATGGTGTTTTGAATCTGAAAAAGTACAATGAAACAAAACATTATTTTTCTTTTCCCATAGGCAGAGCTAAGCAAAAGTGCAACGCACCGATTCTCTTGTCATACAATAGATCATCACGTCATCAATAGCACCACCGCAACAGAACCCTTAATATAATTTGATGTCAACCTTATATGCTGGTCAAATCAATTGCCATTCTCAACCAGCTAGTTTGATTGGATAAAAATTGAGGAAGATGTCTCATTATATGCAGCACTTTATCTATTTTCAAATTAATCCGATCTTTTGTGTTCTCCCTCAAATACAAATAAGTAAAGGTGCGCCCATATCATAATATATACACTTATATAAAGAGCCATCAAAGCTACAGCCAAGAGGGTATATATCATTGGAACTATTAACGAATAAATTTGTACATGTATTTTCCATTTAAGCTAGGGTATTCTAGCAACTAATACAGATTTGTTTCGAGATACATATTGAAGATTTCAGAAATTGAATTCGAATGAGGATTGACAATACTATCATCAAGCATTCGAATAATACAGTAGGGCAAGGAGGTACCTTGATGACGCCAGGGAGATCAGTGGCTCCTACTTCCGATCTAACAAGGGAGGGGCTGCGCCTTGCGTCTGGCGTGCGTGAGGAACGAAGTGCTCGGCCGCTTTGCTGAAATGGAGGGAGATGTCGAGAGAATGGCACTCTCTATGGATGGTGGAGGAGGAGAGTCACACAACTCATTTGCGCCGCTCGACCGAGAGGAGGAAAAAGAGATACTCCTTCCATGATCGAAGATGGTTTTGCCGAATAGAGAGGTGAGGTGAGGCTTATAGCCTTCGGCGGAGGTTGCGAGGGCGAGCGGCTGAGGCTCCTAGGCAGAGGGGACGTGTGTCGCGCGAGGGAGGAGAGGTACTGTGGTTGGGAGTGGGGGGTCGAGCGATCGGCGAATGGATTAGGTTAGGAGTAGGGAGAAAGAAGAAAAGAAAGAAGAGAAAAAAAAGAAAAGAAGAAAAAAAAAGAAAAAGAAAAAGAAGATAAAAAGAAAAGATATATTTATTTATATTAATTATTTTAAGACTTAATTTTTCCATAATAAAAAAAATACATTGATTAATGTTTTCCAAAAAAAAAATTCCCAGAAAATCACCTTAGCTAATAGAGGGGTGAGGAACGCAACGACGAAGTCGAATTTTGATTCCGACGAGTATTTTATTTTCTCGATTTACGGGGTATTTAAATATTCGTCGAAATTTCGACGACTCCTGATTGATACGAAAACATCACCCCTAGCTAATTTAGGGGCAATGGGCACAATGGCGAAGTCCGTTTTTCGATCCGACATTGTTTTAGATAGGTCAAATTTTAGGGTTTCAGGATTTTTCAAGAAATCAGGATTTGATCTATTTAACTCCTGATTGGGACTAGGTCTTAGAAGTTGACTCCAATTGACCTTATTAGCACTTAAGATTAGTTTAAGATCAAGATTAGTCCTAATTGACTAAAGTAATATCTTGAGTTGTTACAATATGAAACCACAATCCATATTTTCGTATAAAGATATGAAAATTTATAAATTTTCAATTAGACCTTAACGTGTTCCTCGATTGAAGACCTGGAGTTCATAAATCAGTTTTTTTTTCTAATGCAAACAACTGCTGAAGGTATAATCGGATGAAGTACTTGTGTAGACAACAAAGTTTTATCACAAAATTATCTGTGAGTCTTCGAAATCATTCCAGATTATTTCATATGAACTATAATTGATAGGAAAATTAAGTGAAGTACCTTGTTGGATTGTTGCGAAGGAGTTGCTAGAGTTAGGAGTAAATCTTACTTGTCTTCCCAAAAAATATCCTCCCCCCTGCCGAGAGATTGAGGAGGTATTTGATAAGAGTAGATCGGCATGGGTTTGATTGGATTAAGCGGTGGTCTCATCTTTACGAGTCTTTCCATTGGAGGGGGGTAGCGGCGCGAGCCACGCGTCGTTGATCGTTCGAGAATGGGGGGGGGGTTCGATCGCGTGCGAATGGAGGATTAGGGTAGAATGAAGATAATGAAATTCATATATATATATATATATATATATTTAGATTCATAATTTATTAAATTAGAGGTATATATATTTAGATTCATAATTTATTAAATTAGAAGTATATGATTATTTGTAAGAGAATTTTGAAAAATTGATTTTTAGCTAAATTGTGGGTAACAGACTCAAAAATGAAGTTGAAATTTTTAATCGAAAGTCAACTTAATAATTTCATTATCAAATTACTGGAAATATAATAAAATAATCAAGAAATTTTGACTTTCTCCAAAACTCATCAAAATTTCATCTCTAGCTAATTTGGGTGTGAGTAATGTAATGGCGAAGTCCGATTTTTAATCTGAGGTCAAATTAATTTTCTCATTTTCTTAATTTTAGGAATTACCAAAAATTAGGGTTTTGTTCATTTAAATTCCAAATTTGAACAAGACTTTGGAAATTGATCTTAATGACTAATTAAGGTTTGATAAAAGAGATTTAAAGTTAATTGGATGATAAAATGGTGATTAACAACCTTGGGTTATTACACATAGTTTTTGGAGACGACACTCATCGTCTCGTATTCGAGACAACGTGTATTCAACAAATAGCTGTTTACCATATTCAGCGCCGTCTCTCTTATTCTGCGCTAGCCCGGAATTCATGCCTGCATCCTTTTCAGCAACCCTAAGTTTCTGTGCCAAGCCATCTTTACCAAATTCTGCGATGATGTTTACATATTAAATGATTACAAATTAAATTCAAATGATTAACTAATGTAAACTTCATTTAATTGTAACTTTTAAAAATACTCATCCAAATAATACAGTATAATATACCATTTTGATCACAAAAATGTGCATATTAATATTATGCAATTAAATTTCTATTTTAATGAATGTCTTAATTAGTCAATATTTAAGATTAATTAATTAATTATAAATTAATTTCATCATTTCATGTGACCTAATTTGATAATTTGATCAAATAGTTCATTACACTCACAAAAATATGAGAAATAATAATATAAAATCAAATTTAATATTTGAATCTTAATTTTCTTAATCACTTTCTTAACCTAATTAGGAGTCCAAAAAATCCTAATTTTCTAATGTTGTCTAAATTTGACATACTTAGTGTCATTTTTCTCCTTATGTTATAAGGATTCCAAATATATGACTTTTATTTCCATTGGATAATAATTGTTGATTTTAGGTTCTTGGCTACTAATTTGTGTTATTGTGATAATTTCTAGATTCTTAAATTTGCTTGTTTTAGGTACTTCAAACCTTAGGATAGAAAACATATTACATTATTTGCTTGCCATGTCAATTTATATTGCATGTGATTGAGCTTAGTTCTCATTATTCTAGACACTTGAATCAATTGCAAAGAGCTTGATTCACCTTTCAATCCTAAAATAGAAACCCTAGGATTGATTTACAACATGATTTATAGTTGATCCCTAGATCTATTTGTTACATCCATTAAGAGTAATTAGCCTAAATGCTTTTGTAGTTGTAGATTATTGAATCAACTAGGACTAGCCTTAAGTATTTAGACTAGAGCTTAGTTCATTCATCCTAATCCTTAAGTCTTCACTTGAGATCCTTAAGAGCTAGTAATAAGAGTTTTAAATTCATTTAGGATAGCTTAGGAATCTTATTAATTTCCTTAACATTTAATTATTAGAAAACATAGAACTTGTAGTTCATAATCCCTTCATTCCTTTACTTTAAGTCATTCATTTTACCATAACTTAGCTAGATTAGTATTTTATTTGGATAAATCTTTCAAACTACAGCTTAGCTAGAGAACTTTAGTAAATTGAACCTTAACTCCCATTTCCTTTAAGTAGGATAATTTCGTAACTTTAAAACCTTATCTAATAGTCACCTAAGCCTTGATATAGTTAACCTATTTGAATCTTGTGGTTTAGGACTATAATAGAACTAGTTTCTATTAGTATTGCTATACTTATAAATTAATTTGTCATCTCATAAAAATGAAATGAAATCACTATTTTCAAAACCCCAATTATTACTATTACTTATAATTAACTTGAGATCAATATCTCAAAGTTTATTAGAAGCTCAATTAGCTCCAATCATTAAGTAGATCATTAAAGTTAGATAACTTTAAATATCACTTAATTGAAATTATTAAATTTTTCTTGAATGCTTGCTTAGCTGTGATCCTTATTTATTTGAATCATTCATATAAGACATTATGAATGAATAAAACTTTCACATTAAAAACTATAGGGGTTTACATATTGCGTAAGCTAAGGGCAAGCTAATTAGGAGTAATAAGAGACCTCACATTCTCAGAGGGTGAATATGAGTGTTATTTTTTTTGACCTCGCTTTCATTTACTTGTTAAATAAACGTGTTTAACTCCTCACTTCATTCTGTATTTGCCCGAAGAATGAATACTTTTATAAAACAACTTTAATCATTTAAAGTATGAGATCTCCTACAATCTTATTGATTGTTAAGACTCATCATAGCTCTTAGCTATGTTACTTTCCATAGTTCTAGCCTATGTGAATCTTAGACTAATAATCTAAGATCTTCCTTCAATTTCTATACTATGCATTTTCCATATTTTAGTACTGTACTTTACTTATTTACAGTTTACTTATATTACAGTAGATATTGCTATAATTATATTTAAATATTTCACTGTCTCTTTTCTTTACTTAGCATAAGTTTATTGAACATATATATGCTTTATTTTATTTGCTTTCATATGCACTTTAAAATATATATTTTTATGAGTATTCTTACTTACTCTACCTTTCCTTACCTTTACTTACTTCCTTTTCCATACTTTTATGCTTATATTTTTGCACCATTGCTTATGCTTAGATTATAACTAGTTATGATATCCAAAATGAACATTAAAATGCTTAGCCTAATCTTAAATTGTACTTAGACTGTTTAGTCTAACCATATTTTCTCTTAATTAGCTTTGCCCTATCATATTTAAATGCCAAAATGTGATAGATCAAGTGCACTTGGAAGCTACTGGAGCTGGACCAAGCGCTTAAAAGAAAATATTTGCTTCTGCTTTCTTTCTAAGTCCTTGCTTTTATTTCAACTGAGAGAGAGACGTTTACTTTAATTACTTTCTAATGTTTATTTTTGGTTTGTAATAATTAAAGTCATGTGCTTTATATTTACTATGCTTGTGTTGTAAATTAAACTTCTTATTTAAATGCTTGGTTTGGGATGAATGGGTATATTTAATTGAATGCATACCTAATTGGAATATAGTTACATACCTATCTGGAATTTAGTTATTATTTTCTCATTTTTTATTAATGTAAATGCTATAAGATGTGTGTATCCTAGGATAGAAAATTGCTTCATATGTTTTTCTCACTTAAAATTATTATAATTGAAAATAAGCAATCCCATGTAACAGATTCACTTTATATTAGTTTTAGGTTGTTAATCATTTTAATTAATTTTCCAATTTTATAGAAGATTTATATGTTGATGTTATAGGTGTTTCTTTTGATCAAATATTGTAGAAGTCATGCCAAAATTTTTAAAAATTATTTGGGAAGATCATCAGAATTAATTAATTTATACATATATCTCATAATGTACACTTTTATTATATGAGCATATCATTATCATCTCCACATTTGTAAATGTAACTTCTTTATGCATATACATTCTTAATTCATATTCATCATATTGCATCATCATGCATAGTTTTACAAAAAATTTCTCATCTTAACTTAGGACCTTCTGCTGAATCCTTAGCCAAACACAACACCTAATGATTTGGATTAGCTTCCTTCTAATCTAGTATTAGATGTTGTGATGATGCATCAATATTGAGATTTGTCATTACTCAATATTGGGGTCATCACAAAACTAAAGAGTGATACATATAAGTAAACTAAATCAATATCTAACATCCTAATATACATAAGCAAGCAAGTAAGTGCTATACTAAGATTGAATTGCAGTAAAAGTAACAGAAAATAGAACAAATTATGTAAAAGTTGCTATATCAAAAAAATTGGCTAAATAAGCCACTGAACTATAACTGGACTAAATTGTACCATATCATATCACTTAGCTTCTCAAAGCTAAGGCAAAAAACTGTACTGTACTGTAGAGGCAGAAAATACACATGCAATATTTTTTAGTTATTTTACTTTTCTCTTATGGACACATCCAGAAGTAACTAAGGAGTCAAGCACATCTACAAGACTAAGGTGGGTTCTTGAACCACACATAACTCTCCCCAATGAGTATGTGTTAGGTATCATTATTTCTCCTTACTACCTATCCATTTGTAGTAATGTGTATATAGTCTCCCATTCATAATATGAAACCATTGCAAGTGTTATTCTAATTTTCTAAGTTTTCATTTCATGCATCAAATTATTTTATATGACATTTTCAATGTAAAAAGGCTGAAATTATAAGGAATGTAAGGCACAAAGTTCAATAGTAAGCAAGAGACTCTACTAAACATAAGTGATATCTGTTGTTATCTAATTTATCAATTCAAGCTATTTTAAGTTTATACAAGTTCAGGATTTCTTATACCCTACCATTAAGTATAAACTCAAATTTACGATCTTATTTGGTTAAAAATAATTAGAACTAATTAGGTCTTAGTGGAATTCAATCAATGACGCTTATAAGTTAAATAATTAATCAATACGTCCTAGATAATGAATTTAGACGATCCAAACCAATCTTGATTAAGATAAACCAAGATTGAGGGATTAAGAATATAACTCCAAAATTGAGGTTTAACTACTTAACCAAAAAATGATCCTAAAGGCTAAGGTTTACATCCCAAACCTTCCCAAACTATAAGTTAGGCTATCTTATCAAGCAAAGTCAAGCTTAGTAAGATTGATCTCAAAACTTAGACTAAAGTTTAAATATAAAATAATCATGATAAATGATAAAATTTAGAAATTATTAAAACTTAGGTTTCATTCATTGAGTAACTCATTTACTCAATGTATGCATTCTAATCTCATTTTTATCTCTAAATCCTAAGGAAGAGATCCTAAGGTTAAAGGAAAATCTTAAGGTAACGAATTAGGATTAGATTGAAGAATTTAAGCATTGATGTAAATTAATTTTAGATATCTTCATTTTTTGATTTAGATAACTTATGGAGGAATTAATGAGGACCTAAATCCATATTATGAGGCTTAATAATTTACTTAGGGATTTTTGAGCTGAATATTAAGGTTTTTCTTAAATATAAAATTAATGAGTCTAAACCGACTAAATTGATCCCAAACCACTTATATTACATATTTTAGTGATTAAATTAAGAATTTAAGGTTTAAGGATATTTAACCCAAAATTTGGGCAAAATGACAATTTTGCCCCTACTAAAGGATCTAAAATGCTATTTTTTGATTTAGGGTTCCAAATTGGAATTTAATGATACCAAATGATTACTTATTATATAATGTGACAATAGACAAGAAATACATAAATTTGGACAAGGGTTATGCGGGGCCCCCGTACTGGTAATAAGAAAGTACGGTGCTCCAACTGTGGCAAATCCCCAACTTAAGTAAAGTTAGGCAAACCCAACTTGCCTTAAGTCAAGGACTTGTCACCAAGTGCTATAACATCCATCAATATAAATATCAAAGTGGCGGAAGCAGTACAAAATAAAGTAACATCCACAAGCATACATAGTAGGGAAAGAAAATGCAATAAAGTAACTCATCACAATGTAGAAAGTAGAGTACATCCAGAAAGTTAATTATTACAAACTAAAATAAATAACTGAAAAATGAAAGACTCATCCTCACTGAAATAAACAAGGCAAAACTATCTAAATAGCACCTGGAAGGTCCTCCTCCTGAACTGGCTCCTCCTCTGCGACACTGCCCACGAACACGTCTGAATCTGACATTTGTCGGTATAACAAATGCCAGGGCCCCAGCCAACAAAATAAAAAGGTTACAGTTAGACAGCTGTCTAAGTACATTTTAGGCTATTTAAGTGAACTGAATATTAAAAGATATTACATTTAATTTGACTACACATGCAAGCAGTAAAGGGGCAACAAGCTATGAAAGAAATGGAATACTATAAACTAGCTATTTATAGCATGCAACATGTATGTGAAGTAACATACAAAACACTAAATAGGCAAGGTAAGGCTAAAAGCAAAAATAACTGCAACTACTGAATAAACATGATCCTAACATGATTATGATCGAAGTAAGACATGCTGAGTATAAAAGAACACAAGTACTGGATATGATAAAATTCTAGCATCCTAAACATGCCATTCATAAATATATCTAAGCCATGAAAGTATACATACAACATACAGATTAGGATGAAAAGAAAGGCCACTGAGACATGTGGCAAAAGCGAAGCAATATATATAACATATAAAGCCACTGAGACATGTGGCAAAGTGAGCAAATACTGAAAATAAGGCCACTGAAGCATGTGGCAAAGTAAATCAGAAAATAAAATAATACAATACAGCTAAAGTAGTAATAAGCCTAAGTCACCGCCTTCTTCCTCTCGACTGCGCCCGCGGACCAAACTCTAGGGCCGACTTCTAGCGTCAAATTCTCCGCACTCCTGTCACGCCACACCGCAATTTTGACGGCTACACGTTCCCTGACCTCAGACGCATCGATTGAACTATGAAGCCCTAACTGGGAAGCTCTGGATCGCTGGATGCCTACTCGGCCGAGAGCCTCCTGCTGGCACACCTGTGAGGATATAATTCTCCTCACAGAGTCCACGAGTCGCCATGATCTGGATCCCTACACGTTCAGGGATCGACGAGGAAGTGATAGGGCGAAACGAGGAGCTCTGGGGTGGGCTGAATCACCGGGGTGCTACTAGGCATTTTTTTTTAGCTGTTTCAACCTGCGACTGGTTCAGTCGATTCCAGTTGAATCGATCGAACTGGTCGGGCTCAACCCTCGATACCAGCTCACCAACATTGTCCAAACGTGCTTAGGGCCGAATGAACAATCAATTTCAGCTGGAACGTCGATTTAGGCGAACCAGGGATCTTGCCTGGCGGTGCGCACAGACGACGAATTCGTTGTCTGGGCACTGCCAGGCCACCTCTTTCGACTCGATTGCTCACAGAGGAGCTAAGGTAGGGTCCTACTCAGCACCTAAGGTTTGCGAAGAAGCGAATTGAGATGAATCCAGCTCGAGAGAGAGGAGGGAAGAAAGGCTGTACCTCAGTTCAAAGACTCACAGTGAAGGAGGCAATGCAGGCCATCTCAAAGGCACTTAGAGGTTCCAGGAGCTCTGTAAGGGGGTCTGAACTCCAGACCTCACCCTATATCAGCAGCTGCAAGCAGGTCCCATCGTCTGGTTTGCCAAGAGCTCCAGAAAACTTCAGCCGGCTAGTGCAAGGATCACAGTGAGCAAAAGAGCTCATTGTTATTCTTAGGTGGGGGGGGGGGGTACTTATAGACCGGGAAGATCCTAGGAGTGGAAATCGAAGCTGGGCCAAAGCCTCGGGCTCGGACCAGAGGCTCCTCCAGCCAGCCCAGAATGGGGGTGATCCCACCCTCTGGGTTGCCTTGGCAGGCTCGGCCATAAACGGGATGGCACTAACGGCTCTGGGTGACCTGGCGGGAGAGTGGCAGACAAAGTCGACGTGGCAAATTTTTGCTGTCGGCCGAATCTCTGCGAAGACAAAGGTGAACAGTGACAGGGAGATCGGGAGCCGTCTGATGCGCGAAGTCGTTGGAGATGGATGGCCTGATGTAGATCCTAGGTAATGGCCACGTGGATTAAATTCTAGACGTTGGATCCCAGATGCCGATCATGCGTCTGAGATTCGATCACGGGGCGGAGCGACGCGAGCCCTCGGATCTGGCGCTGAGATGCGTGCTTGTGCATCGGGTGACTCGTTGCTATGCGTCGCTGTCGGGACCCCGCAGCGGATTTGTCGCAGTCCCGACAGCAAATCCCACCGAAATATTTTTATTAAATAATTTAATTTAATTAATAAAAATCATTTAAATAATATTTAAATTATTCAAAAATTATTCAATTTCAATTTAGGGCCAAATGAGCTCTAAAAATTCCCAAAAATACACCCTTAGCTAATTAGGGTATGAGGAATTCAAAAATGAAATTAGATTTCAATTTGGAGATCAAATTAATTTAGGTATTTTTCAGGGCTTAAAAATAGCCAGAAATACCAAATTTTCCAATTTAGCTCCAATTGATTTCAAACTTCTAGGTTTAGGTTTAAATGACCCATTAAATCCAATGGAATCAAAATCAAACCTTGGTTTAGCCTAATTAATCTAGTTTAGCTAGGGTAACAACCTAGGGTTGTTACAGACTCCCCCACTTAAGACCGATGTAGTCCTCGACATCACCTAAGTGAAGAAATATTCTATTGCAATAATACGAGTTTAGATACAATTGAAATAAAAGAAATGAATAGTACCTGGGTTTGCAAAGAGCTGGGGATATTTATTGCACATATCCACCTCTTTCTCCCAAGTAGATTCTTCTAATGATCAATTCTTTCACTGAATTTTGACCATAGGAATTGAACGATTTCTCAGCTGCTTCTGATCACGAGCTAAAATTCTGATAGGTTCTTCAGCATAAGAAAGATCAGGTTGAATTTCTATTGCTGGAAGTTAAACAGGGTGCAAAGGGTGTCGAAGATATCTTCTTAATGAGGATACATGAAATACATTGTGAACAGCTACAAAGCCATCAGGTAGGCCTAGCTGATAAGCAGATGACCCTACCATGGCCAATACTTTAAAAGGTCCAACATAGTGGGGACTGAGTTTCCCAGCTACACCAAATCTGAAAACACCCTTCATTGGGATGACCTTCAGATAAGCAGAATCTCCCACATTGAACTTTAAGAGACGGTGGTGAGAGTCATGATACTTACTCTGATGATCTTGAGCTAAACGAATTCTCTGCTAAATTAACTTGATCTTACAGCTGGTCTCTTCTACCAATTCTAAACCAAACAGTTGAACACTTCCTGTTTCAGACCAGGCTAGTGGAGTACTACATTTTTTACCATACAAAGCTTCATACGGGGCCATCTTAATACTAGCTTGAAAGCTATTGTTGTAGGCCAATTCTACTAATGGGATGTGATCTTCCCAAGAACCAGCAAAATCAAGAATACAGAGCCTAAGCAAATATTCCAGAACTTGATTTACTCTTTCAGTCTGACCATCCGTTTGAGGATGAAAAGTTGTACTCATGGCTAGAGTCGTTCATATATCTTGATGCACAGCTTGCCAAAATTTGGAAGTAAATATGCTGTCTATATCGGATACAATTGACTTTGGAATTCCATACAGTCTGACAATCTCCTTGATGTAGAGCTTTGCCAACTTCTCTACTGAATCAGTTTGACGAATAGGAAGGAAATGCGCTGATTTAGTTAATCGATCAACAATAACCCAGATTGCGTCGGCACCAGATTTGGCACGAGGCAATCCCATGACAAAGTCCATGGATATATCAAACCATTTCCATTCAGGAATATCTAGTGGATGCAGAAGACCACCAGGTCTTTGGTGTTCGGCCTTTACTAGATTACAGGCATGGCATTTGGCCACAAAATCAGCTACATCTTTCTTCATACCTGGCCACCAAAATGATTGCTTCAAATCTTGATACATTTTAGTACTGCCTGGGTGAATATGATACCCAGAATTATGGCCTTCAACTAGAATTTCTTGATGCATGGACTTAGGTATCCACAATCGATTATCTTGATAAATTACACCATTCTGCAATTGCAAATCCTGACGACGATCACCTTCAATATCTGCTTTAAATTTCAAATACTCATCATCTTTGGTTTGCGAGATAGAGACATCTCAGTGGAAAGTGGGTTCCACATTAATATTTGCTAATAGCGAATACAACATATCGCCATTAACTGGAGAAATCTCGAGCTTATGAAATTCAGATTTTAAGAAACTGGAGGCAATCATAGAGGTTAGAGTAGCACGATGACTAAGAGCATCGGCCACTACATTAGCCTTCCCCGGATGATATTGAATGCTGAGATCATAATCGCTAATGAGTTCCAACCATCTTATCTAGCGGCAATTCAATTCACTCTGGGTAAAGATGTATTTCAAACTTTGATGATCAATGAAAATTGAACATTGCACTCCGTATAAGTAGTGACGCCATATTTTCAAGGCAAATATTACGGCTGCAAGTTCAAGGTCATGAACTGGATAGTTTCTCTCGTGGGGTTTTAGTTGACAAGAGGTGTAAGCAATTACCTTACCCTCTTGCATCAAAACACAACCTAGACCGATTCTAGAGGCATCAGTATACACATGATAGTTCAAACCTTCCTTTGGTAGAACAAGAACTGGAGCGGTGGATAGAGCATCCTTAAGGGTTTGAATTGCTTCCTCGCACTTCGGGCTCCAAATGAATGGGACAGCCTTTTGGGTTAATTTAGTTAACGGTGAAGCAATCTGGGAAAAGCCCTTAACGAACTTCATGCAGTATCCTGCTAATCCTAGAAAACTCCTAATGTCAGTGATGGACTTAGGTTGAGCCCAATCCTGAATAGCTTTTACTTTGCTCTGGTCTACTCAAATTCCCTGAGCATCGACTACGTGTCCCAAAAATACAATGGAGTTAAGCCAGAACTCCCACTTGGAGAACTTGGCATAAAGTTGATGCTCACGCAAGGTTTCTAACACTGACCTCAGATGTTCTTCATGGTCTCTTAGAGTTTTGGAGTAAATGAGGATATCGTCAATAAAGACGATCACAAATTTATCCAGATACGATTTTAGCATGCGCTGCATTAAATCCATAAAGATTGATGGTGCCTTGGTGAGTCCGAACGACATCACCAAAAATTCAAAGTGTCCATAACGAGTACGGAACCCAGTCTTCCCTACGTCGTCCTCTTTTACCCGCAGCTGATGGTATCCAGACCTTAAATCAATTTTAGAAAATATCACGGCTCTAGATAATTGATCGAACAGATCATCAATTCTAGGCAGTGGGTATTTGTTCTTTATGATGACCTTGTTCAGTTCACGATAGTCTATACATATACGCATAGATCCTTCCTTCTTCTTCACAAATAAAACTGGCGCTCCCCAAGGAGACATGCTTGGCCTAATAAATCCTTTATTCAGGAGCTCTTGTAACTGCTCGTTGAGTTCCTGAAGCTCCTTAGGTACCATTCTATAAGGTGCTTTGGATATTGGATGTGTACTAGGAATCAATTCAATGGAGAATTCTACTTCTCTGGAAGGAGGCACTCCAGGCAAATCTTCTGGAAATATATTGGCAAATTCTTTGACTACCTTACAATTAGCAAGGGAGATATTTTCTTTTGTTTCGCCCATCATGGTGACTAAGTAGGCACTACAACCTTTGCCAATCAACCGTTCTGCTTTAATGACATTTATTAAAGATAACTGCGTGCTAGTTCTTCCTATAAATGTTTCAGGCTTACCCTAAGAATGGAGAGTGACTCTCTTTTTATAGCAGTTAATCACAGCATTATTGTCACTAAGCCAGTTCATCCTGAGGATGATGTCAAAGTTAGATATCGGTAGGAGGATTAGCTTAGCATGAAATTCTTGATCGTTTATCGAAACATTGATATTGCAAAATTTATGAGCACTTAGATGGATTCCTGATGGAAGTCCAACACTCAATTTTTGTGCTAGGTGGCATGTGTGTAGTTTAAGATTATTAGCAAATCCTTCTGAGATGAATGAGTGACTGGCACCCGTATCGAACAATATGTTACAAGGCTGATTATTGAAATAAAGTGTGCCTAAATTACACAGTTTTGCATTAACAACTTGAAAAGATTTAACATACAGAAAGACAATGTAACAAGAGAGGTTTAAGAGTGTGTACCTGAAACCACGTTGTTATCTTCCGCAGCTTCCATAGGAGTTAAAGCATATGCTCGGGTAGGTCCAGCAGGACGATTGTTATTTTGCCGTCGCTGGAAATTTTGAGAATTGGGAGCTGGTGGCTGTGTGTGAGCCACTTCAGGAGCAGGGGCTGGCATTATGGCCAGATCTGGTTCCCTTCGATTCAGTGGAGTTGCTCGGAACACCTGCTTTTTATGATACAATTTCATTTGAACTCTATCTATTGTTTCGGTGTGGTCGCACTGATAAAACCGATGGCCTGTGCGCCCACAATTAAAACATCTCTGGTCAAAGTGATAACACTTGCCATACGAGTGTGGTTTTTTCGCAGTTCTGAATTTGTTTAGCTGTAGGTGCAGCTTCCAGCTGATATACTTTCGCAGGGTTGGATCCGTGCCTCTTGAAATTTCCTCGCTGGTTCAGAGTGGTTTGCACCTTCCGTTTATGACCTTCTTTGGATTGGTGATGTTCAATCACCTTAGCCATTTCCACTAGTTTGAAGAAACTAGTTAAACAGAGTGGCACTATCTGATTCTTCAATGAACTTCTGAGTCCACAAAGGAAGCGATGACACTTTGCTGAATCAGAATGGGTGACTTCTGGTGCAAAACAGATTAATCTATAGAAGTCTCTCTCGTATTCCGCCACTGAGCGACTCCCTTGAGTCAACCTCATGATTGTATCTGTAATCATGTTTTGTGCGGACGGGGGAATAAACTCAATCTTGAAGGCTTCAACAAATGCATCCCAGGGAATGTCGTCTAATTCATAATCGACAAACTGGGTGTTCCTGACTTCTTCCCACCAATATTCTGCCTCGGCATGAAACAGATGGGTGGTGAGACGGACAGATTCTGAGTTTGGAATTTTTAGACTAACTAGATCCTTCTCCATGGCCTTCAGCCAATCGGTCGTATCCATCGGAGACAAGTTCCTGCCAAAAGTTGGAGGTCTTAACCTCAGGAAATTATTGAGGAGATTATCTACTGTATGGTGTGAAGATGAGGCAACTTGTGGAGCAGGGACTGTCAGAGCAGCGACAGTTGCTGGAGTTACACGATCATTCAATAATTTCTGCATGACTAGTGCCTGTTGAGCTTGGTTTTCTACCATGGCTCACAGATGAGCCACCTCATCATTAGAACTACTGGAGGCCACAGTGTTCTTGATAAGAGTAACAGTAGGTGGTGATCCAGAATCCATTCTAGTTTAATTAAGAAAAGAACAACTCAGAATTTACTCTAAGGAAGAAAATCAAAATTTCTCATTAATTATAAAATTTTAAAATTACAATGCCAAACAGTTTGTCGTAGAAGCTTTTCCAAGACAAAAATTCCTCTTGATGAAACTCCTTCGATTTTCCAGTTGCTTTCCTGCCTCCATTTGAAGCTACTGTTCCAAGCATTCTTGAAGATATGCTGATAGTAGTCTATATCAGACTCTTCAGATCCCATCTGACTCTGGGGGCAGAATTTTACTATATTTGTGTTAGATTCTAAACGAATAAATTTATTAGGATGGGAGTATTCTCCTCTTTCATTTTGCATAGAGTTACTGACACTACTATGTTATGGATGTCACTTATATTGATGCGTGTATTCCAGAAGAACGATCTATTAAGTAGAAAGGAATCATAGATCCCATTCTAACACCTTATGGTGTTCTCTGATACCAACTGTGGGGCCCCCGTACTGGTAATAAGAAAGTACGGTGCTCCAATTATGGCAAATCCCCAACTTAAGTAAAGTTAGGCGAACCCAACCTGCCTTAAGTCAAGGACTTGTCACCAAGTGCTATAACATCCATCAATATAAATATCGAAGTGGCGGAAGCAGTACAAAATAAAGTAACATCCACAAGCATACATAGTAGGGAAAGAAAATGCAATAAAGTAACTCATCACAATGTAGAAAGTAGAGTACATCCAGAAAGTTAATTATTACATACTAAAATAAATAACTGAAAAATGAAAGACTCTCATCATCACTGAAATAAACAAGGCAAAACTATCTAAATAGCAGCTGGAAGGTCCTCCTCCTGAACTGGCTCCTCCTTTGCGACACTGCCCACGAACACGTCTGAATCTGACATTTGTCGGTATAACAAATGCCAGGGCCCCAGCCAACAAAATAAAAAGGTTACAGTTAGACAACTGTCTAAGTATATTTTAGGCTATTTAAGTGAACTGAATATTAAAAGATATCACATTTAATTTGACTACACATGCAAGCAGTAAAGGGGCAACAAGCTATGAAAGAAATGGAATACTATAAACTAGCTATTTATAGCATGCAACATGTATGTGAAGTAACATATAAAACACTAAATAGGCAAGGTAAGGCTAAAAGCAAAAATAACTGCAACTACTGAATAAACATGATCCTAACATGATTATGATCGAAGTAAGACATGCTGAGTATAAAAGAACACAAGTACTAGATATGATAAAATTCTATCATCCTAAACATGCCATTCATAAATATATTTAAGCCATGAAAGTATACATACAACATACAGATTAGGATGAAAAGAAAGGCCACTGAGACATGTGACAAAAGCGAAGCAATATATATAACATATAAAGCCACTCAGACATGTGGCAAAGTGAGAAAATACTGAAAATAAGGCCACTGAAGCATGTGGCAAAGTAAATCTAAAAATAAAACAATACAATACAGCTAAAGTAGTAATAAGCCTAAGTCTTACTAGTACTGCCATACCAGCCAATAGGCCATACAGGGCCTCCAATATCAATCAATCAATCCCCAGCCTAGCCATCCAAATATGCTAGGTCTAAGTCCAGTCTATACAATACTACTACTAAAGAGGCAGACTAAGTTAGGACATATTCTACCAACTGCAAACAAAACAAAACTGAATGATATGTAATTTCAATACTAGCTTAGGATGCATCATCATAAGTTTTTCCTATTATGCTCAAGGGCTAAAGCTCAAAATCCAAGGTATGCAAAGCAATCTAGTCAAAGTAAGCAAGAGACTCAATCCAGACTTATGTGATATCTATTGTTGTCTAATTACCAAATCTAACTACTCTGAGAAGGTACAAGCTTAGGATCTCCAATATCCAGCTATCGAGTAGAATCTCAGATTTACATCCTTGAACTTAACAAGTTCTAATCCAAAATCATGTGATGACTATATAGTTTAAATAAGCAAATTAATGACCTAATTTTATGAATATTTTACTCTCTTTCCCAAATCTTGATTAAGTAAATCAAGATCTAAGGATTTAGAACTTAAACCCTATGTTGAGTTCAAGTCCCAAATCCTAGGTGATATTCTAAATAGGATCTAGGTTTCTAACTTAATACCCAATTTGAATGTAAAGAATCCTATAAGTTGAAAGATTCAGGAACTAAGATCTTAGTGAAAGGCTATTATACTAATTATAAGATAAAATAATCAATTAAGAACTTGAGAATCTAAGATCTATATTCAATCCTTAAGATAACTTCATTATCTTATTGATTGAATCATACTATACCCACATGGAAGGTTTCAAAGATTAAACAATCAATCATTAAATAATTTCAATTGGAGGTGGTTTGATTCAAATTGAAGATCTAAGTCTAAGATCTTAAGATCAAAATATCTGAGTTTGATCACTTT
This sequence comes from Gastrodia elata, assembly GCA_016760335.1. NCBI lineage: Eukaryota > Viridiplantae > Streptophyta > Magnoliopsida > Asparagales > Orchidaceae > Gastrodia > Gastrodia elata. Next base: position 34,089,128 of record CM028682.1, read on the forward strand.
AGACTTCTAGTTTGGGTTTTGACTTAAGAGTTTCCATTTGTGATTCTCTTTAAAATTTACTTTCATGATTAACTATAAGGAGCTTATTAAGGTTAGAATTGACAACTCCAAGTATTAGATTAACATTTAAACCCATTTTGACCTTCTTAGGCTACTTAAGATCTAAGGGTCTGAGTTTTGATCACTTTAGAACTTAAGCTAAGATTTTACTTAGCTATTTCCAATTACTTTTCTTTTAACCCTTAATTCTTAAGTTAATTTAACTGAACTTATTAATGAGATAATTGACCATTTTCATTATTAAATTAAATAAGTTTAAGGCCAAATGATCTTTTTAAGGAATGCTTAAGATTTAAGTATCTTTATTAAGGACTAAATGAAGATTTCATGGATTAAGGATCACATTTACACCATCCATGTTCTAGGACTTCAGAGAACATTTCCAATCTATTTTATAGTGGTTTACTGAAATTTTCAATCCTTAAGAAACATTAAATCATATTTTGGTCAAAATGACCAAAATGCCCCTCTTAAGGCTAAATGATCTTAATTAGCACTAATCACCTAATTAAGCCACTTAGGATGATTAGTGAAATTAAGGCACTAGGGCAATCCAACCTTACACTTAGGTTATACTAGGCCTAATATGATATTAGGAACCATCCCCACCCAAATTAGAGGCTTAATTAGGGTTTAATTTACTAACCCTTGATTAGGGTGATTAAGGAGTGATTAAGAAAATTAATTATCCAAAATTAATGTTAAGGGTCTAGAATTATTCCTTAGGGTACAAGGAGCAATCAGAGCCCTTAAACTTATAAATTGGATAATTAGATAATTTTATATAATTTATTTAAAAATAGAGAAGTTTTAGCCAATATTTTTAAATCCAACCATTGGATCTGGAATTTTATTTTATATTCAGATTCCTTGAATTTTTCTGATTCAAATAGTATATTGGATCATACCATTTGGATATGGATAACTAAAGTTATTAAATTAATTTATTCTGAATGTTTATTTAAATTAGAAGCATAAGATTTGATTTATTAAATTCAAAACCATTAAAAATGTTATTCAATAATTCGATAATAACCGCGGCCCAAAATCAAAAAGGCGCGGGTCGGGGGTCGACCCGGCCTAAAATCACCGCCTTCTTCCTCTCGACTACGCCCGCGGACCAAACCCTAGGGCCGACTTCTAGCGCCGAATTCTCTGCACTCCGGTCACTCCACGCCGCGATTTCGACGGCTACACGTTCCCTGACCTCAGATGCATCGATTGAACTAAGAAGCCATAACTGGGAAGCTCTGGATCGCTGGGTGCCTACTCGGCCGAGAGCCTCCTGCTGGCACACCTGTGAGGATATAATTCTCCTCACAGAGTCTACGAGTCGCCACGATCTGGATCCCTACACGTTCAGGAATCGACGAGGAAGCGATAGGGCGAAACGAGGAGCTCTGGGGTGGGCTGAATCGCCGGGGTGCTACTAGGCATTTTTTTTCTAGCCGTTTCAACCTGCGACTGGTTCAGTCGATTCCAATCGAATCGATCGAACTGGTCGGGTTCAACCCTCGATACCAGCTCACCAACATTGTCCAAACGTGCTTAGGGCTGAATGGACAATCAATTTCAGCTGGAACGCCGATTTAGGCGAACCAGGGATCTCGCCTGGCGGTGCGCACAGATGACGAATTCGTCGTCTGGGTCACTGCCAGGCCACCTCTTTCGACTCGATTGCTCACGGAGGAGCTAAGGTAGGGTCCTACTCAGCACCTAAGGTTTGCAAAGAAGCGAATCGAGATGAATCCAGCTCGACAGAGAGGAGGGAAGAAAGGCTGTACCTCAGTTCAAAGACTCGCAGTGAAGGAGGCAATACAGGCCATCTCGAAGGCACTTAGAGGTTCCAGGAGCTCTGCAAGGGGGTCTGAACTTCAGACCTCACCCTCTATCAGCAGCTGCAGCAGGTCCCGTCGTCTGGTTTGCCAAGAGCTCCAAAAAACTTCAGTCGGCTAGTGCAAGGATCACAGTGAGCAAAGGAGCTCACTATTATTCTTGGGGGGGGGTACTTATAGACTGGGATGATCCTAGGAGTGGAAACTGAAGCTGGGCCAAAGCCTCGGGCTCGGACCAGAGGCTCCTCCAGCCAGTCTAGAATGGGGGTGATCCCACCCTCTGGGTTACCTTGGCAGGCTCGGCCATAAACGAGAAGGTGCTAACGGCTCTGGGTGACCTGGCGGGAGAGTGGCAGACAAAGTCGATGTGGCGAATTTTTGCTGTCGGCCGAATCTCTGCGAAGACAAAGGTGAACAGTGACAGGGAGATCGGGAGCCCGACAGCAAATCCCACCGAAATATTTTTATTAAATAATTTAATTTAATTAATAAAAATCATTTAAATAATATTTAAATTATTCAAAAATTATTCAATTTCAATTTAGGGCCAAATGAGCTCTAAAAATTCCCAAAAATTCACCCTTAGCTAATTAGGGTATGAGGAATTCAAAAATGAAATCAAATTTCAATTTGGAGATCAAATTAATTTTGGTATTTTTCAGGGCTTAAAAATTGCCAGAAATACTAAAGTTTCCAATTTAGCTTCGATTGATTTCAAACTTCTAGGTTTAGGTTTAAATGACCCATTGAATCCAATGGAATCAAAATCAAACCTTGGTTTAGCTTAATTGGTCTAGTTTAGCTAGGGTAATAACTTAGGGTTGTTACAAGTTATGCCTTGTAAGCTCAATTTATGGTTGTTGGTTCATAAGGCAATTTGATAATTTTACATTATGAAGTCTAAAAATTTAGTCAGTTTATTATTGTTTACTGTTTAAGGATTCCCTAAAGTCTAAGAATTATAATTCTATGGTATATTGGTCAAGTTATAACCAAAATAAGTTTGGGATTTAAAAATATAATTTAAAGATTTCAGGAAAGGTCCAAAAACTCTCAAATAATATCTAAATTTAGCAAACTCAGAGGCTATAACTTCCCTATAACACACTGAGTGCAATGACTAGGAGTAGACCCAATTTGGACTTCATTTGTTTTATTATGAGCTAATTAATTTCTAAGGTAATTAGAGAAAATTAGGAAATCTAATTATCAAAACCTAAATTTTTTTACAGTTTACAATTTATTAGGTTCTCTTAATTAAAATGGTATATTGGATGACCTAATTTAGGATAAAATTGACCAAGTTATGGCTAAATGAAAGTTTAGGTAAAATAGAGTAATTAGAAAGGGTACCCAAAAGTCATTAGTCACATTTCAAGTCCAAGAACAAAACTAATACCATCACTACATTCTTGACATTCTTTCGATTAAAATGAGACCCATATTGACTATGTTTAGATCATTAGGTACAAAGTTATGGAGATTTGAAGTCTTCTAGGCTTTACGATTAATTTAGAGGTCATATAATATCACTATATTAATTACTAATTATACAACAAAAAGGATACCACCATAATCCTCCTCTCATTTTCCTGATTAAAAGGAGATATACATTGAATATGTTTGGACTTGTGGTTTAGGAGATATTAATAATTAAAGATTTTGAATTTAAATTGTTTAATTAGGCTAACTGATTTACTAAATTTTTCCTAAGTTAATTAATCATTGTAGGTTCTAGCAGTGGCGAGCCCCATAGAGCAGTGGCTGGGACCCGCAGTCTTGCATTGCAGTAGACAGCATGACAAATCCTGAGAGGTGGGACCCATCAGACGCTACTCGAGACATAGTGGTAGGGCCCACATGCTTGCGTGCACTGATACTGAACCGTGAAGGAGCCGTGGGTCGAGTCATCTTCTACGCCAAAAGCCTGAAGGCTAGAGGGCTAGGACTTCAAATATGATGGCCCCTCTTGGAAATGATCGACATCGGCCCGCACACCGATGGACGGAGCCTGACCTGAGCTTCACAATGGAGGCTGGAACATCACATGGGGTGGTTCGAGGCGACGACTAAGGCTAAACCTAGGTCCTAGAGTTTGGATTGAAGAAAAGGTAATGGTAAGTACCATTTGAGATATACTAAATTCAATTGATCATGATCGATAGGGGTCGATCGGATCCATCCATTCAACAATCAGGGATATGAAATAAGCATAAAAACTCAAATATAATTGATCAATAGAACAATAAAGGAGATTAGAGGTACCTGGTTCAGATGGTTCGAAGTGAGTAGAGAAGAAGGAAGTGTGCGAGATTTATTAGAGGTCCCAATCGAGCAAACATGCGAATGATAGAATGTGAGAATTTTGTTAGAGGTTGAAGGTGGAGCCTTTGAGGGCATACGACTGCTGCGAATGGCCAGCGGGGTGGTGGCAACGCGGGCTGGCTATGCGTGCTACGCTTAGCTACACGAAGAAGATGAAAGGTCCTCCATCTAATCTGATGATCAGATAGATCGGATTAGCCATCAAATTGGATAGCAAACAGAGAACGACGTTCCATTAAGCAAACAGCGCCGTTAAGTGGAATTAATAATAATAATTAATTATTTATTTTATTCAATTTTCTTAATTAAATTTAAATAACTAAATGGCTTCTAAAAATTACCAATAATTTACCCTTAACTAATTAAGGGGTAAGGAATGCAATGGCAAAGTCAGATTTTGATTTTGACATGTATTGAATTTATTTATTTTTAGGGTATTTAAAATATATTAAAATATTCGACAAAAATCCAACGACTTCCAAATGCCTCCGAAATTTCACCCCTAGCTAATTTGGGGGAAATAAGCGTAATGGCAAAGTCATATTTTTTATTTGAGCTCAAATTAATTATGTAAATTTCCAGGATTCCTGAAATTCTCTAAATCAAGGTTTGATTTATTTGACCCATGATTTGGACTAAAACTTCAGGGTGAGGTTCTAATGACTATTTGTGAGTGTCAGAACCAAAATTAAGATTTAGTTTAGTCCTAATTTGACCCATGATTTGGACTAAAACTTCATGCTTTACTCTTCTTAATTTAGGGATGTTGAGGATGATATCATTTTTAAGTGAGGGAGTCCATAACCTTGGGTTGTTATGGACTCCCTCACTTAAAAATGATATCATCCTCAACATCCCTAAATTAAGAAGAGTAAAGCATGAATGAATTTAATAAAACAAAAATAAAAAATGGGAGAATAAGTACCAGGATTCTTAATTAGCCTTGGGTACTTTGAACATATATCTGACTCTATTTTCCAAGTGGCTTTAGTGGAGGAACTATTATTCCACTGAACCTTGACCATTGGGATGGAACATCTACACAGTTATTTTTGATCTTTTCATAGGATTCTTATAGGTTCTTCGATGAATGATAGACTTGGTTGAATTTCTACTGGAGAAATTGAGATCAGGTGATGAGGGTATCTTAAACATTTTTGAGCAATGACACATGAAAAACATTATGCATGGCAGAGAAGTCATCAAGCAATTCTAACTCTTAGGCTGAGGATCCAACTTTGGATATGATATTGAAGGGTCCAAAAAACATTGGACTGAGCTTTCCAGCCACTCCAAAATGGTAGATTCCTTTCATTGGACTGATCTTCAAATACACTAGATCATTTTCTTGGAATTCAAGAGAACAATGATGAGAGTCATGGTACTTACTCTGTCAGTCTTGGGCTGTCTAAATTCTTTGCTGAAAGAGCTTCACTTTATAGTTAATTTGTTCAACTAAGTTAGCCTCATATAATTGAACGTTTCTAATTTTAGACCATGACAATGAAGTATAGAACCTTCTCCCATATAACACTACATAAGGAGGCATTTTAATGCTCTATTGGAAACTATTATTGTATGTGAACTCTACTAAAGGAATATAATCCTCCCAAGAACTTGAGAAGTCCAAAACACAAAGACAGAGCAGATCTTCTAGAATTTAATTTACTCTTTTAGTCTAGCCATATGTTTGGGGATGATATGCCATGCTCATTGCTAGGGCGGTCCCTAGATTGTGATGCAACACCTGCCAAAACTTTAAAGTAAATCAACTATCTCTATCAGATACGATTGACTTGGGGATACGGTGGAGCCTGACTATTTCTTAAATATATAGCTTCTCAAGCATTTCTATGGAATTAGCCTGATAGATAGGAATAAAGTGAGCGAATTTGGTGAGATGGTTCACAATGACCCAAATTGCATCCACACCAGATATTGAGGCAAACCCATCACAAAGTCCATCGAGATGTATAACCATTTCCATTCAAGAATCTCCAATGGGTGAAGCAATCCACCAGGATTTTGATGTTCAGCCTTGATTAGACTACAGGCATGGCATTTAGCAACAAATTTTGCAACATGTTTCTTCATGCCCAGCTACCAGATTGACTGTTTCAGATCTTGAAACATTTTCAAACTTCCTTGATGGATCTTATATCCAGAATTATGACATTCTATAAGGATCTCTTGTTGCATGGACTTAGGAATCCATAAATGATTTTCCTAATAAATAAATGTCCCATGCAGCTGCAATTCTTGATGTGACCACCATCAATCGCAACCTTGAATTCCAGTTATTCATCATCTTTAGTTTGTGATATGGAGAAATCTTAGTGGAATGTGGTTCCACAGTGATATTAGTTTATATCAAACTTAACATATCTCCATGAATATATGTGATTTCTAATTAGCGGAATTCTTCTTCTAATGAACAAGAAGCAATTATTATTGATAGGGTAGCACAATGACTGAGAACGTCTGCCACAACATTTGCTTTGCAAAGGTGGTATTTGATATCTAAATCTTAATTGCTGATGAGTTTCAACCATCTTCTATGTCGGTAGTTCAATTCTCACTAAGTAAAGATGTACTTTAGGCTTTGATGATCAGTGAAAATGGAACATTGAACTCTGCATAAGTAGCGACACCAGATTTTCAAGGCAAAGATTACTACGGTGAGTTTAAGATATGAATGAGATAGGTCTTTTCATGAGGTTTCAATTGACAAGAGGCGTAAGCAATTACCTTACCCTCTTGCATTAAAATGCAACATAATCTAGATCCAGAAGCATCTATATAAACATGATAATTCACATCTTCTTTTGGTAGAATGAGCACGGAGTTGATGAGAGTGCATCTTTCAGAGCTTGGAATGCTTCCTCGCACTCAAGGCTGCAAATGAAAGACACAACTTTTTGAATTAATTTAGTTAAAGGAGAGGCGATTTGGGAAAAGCCTTTAACAAACTTTCTATAGTATCCAGCTAGTCCAAAGAAGCTTTTGATATCAGTTGCCATCCTTGGTTGAGTCTAATCTTGAACTTTGCTGACCTTTTGCTTATCCAATTTAATGCCTTGGGCATCAACAACACGACCTAGAAATGCTACTGAGTCAAGCCAGAATTCACACTTAGAGTATTTGGCATAGAGTTGATGGCTACACAATTCTTCCACTATTGCCCTTAGATGGGTTTCATGTTCTTTCTCATTCTTAGAATAGATCAAAATAATGTCGATAAAGATGATGACGAACTTGTCCATGACTAGTTTGAGCACACTTTGCATTAAATCCATAAAAATTGACGGTGCATTTGTGAGTCTGAATGACATTACAAGGAACTCATAATGTCCATATCTAGTTCAAAATGTTGTCTTCTCAATATCTTCATCCTTGATGCCCAATTGATGGTAACTAGAATGCAGGTCAATTTTAAAAAATGTTTTAGCTCCAGCTAGCTGATTGAACAAATCATCGATCCTATGTAATGGATATTTATTTTTGATTGTTACCTTATTGAGTTCCCTATAGTCGATACACATCCTCACCAAACTATCCTTTTTCTTAATGAATAGCACTGGTGCAGGTTGAATAAGACCCTTCTCGAGCAATTCATGAAGCTGAATGTTTAGCTCCTGCAATTATTTTGGAGCCATGCGATAAGTAACTTTGGAAATAGGTTGAGTTCCTGGAATATCTTATATTGAAAATTCTGCCTTCTTGATTGGTGGAAGACCTGGTAGGTCCTCAAGGAAAACATCAGGAAACTCACACACAATTTGTTCTCACTTATTGGTACTATCTTCTTCTTTTCACTTAGTATCATCACCAGGTAGGCATCACAACCTTTCATTACTAATCTTTCTGCCTCTATGGCATTGATTAACGATGCATGAGTGATGAATTTTCCAAATAATGACATAGCTTGCATACCACAGCCCAATGTGCTTCTTCTTTGGATAGTTGATGGTGGCATTGTGTTGGCTTAGTCAATTCATTCCTAGAATTAAATTGAAATTTGCGATTGGAAGAATGATGAGCTTGGCTTCAAATTCTTGCCCATCGATAGGAATTGATATGCTATAAAATTGGCGAGCTGACATGTGGACTCTAGATGACAAGCCAACACTTAACAAGCTAGCTATGCGATAAAATGGCAGGCTAAGAGATTTGGCCCAGCTTTTTGACATGAAAGAGTGATTGGCTCTAGTGACAAAGAGTACATTGTAAGGCTTGTTATTCAAGCATAAGGTGCTTATTTACACATGCAGCCAATTATAATTTTGTAAAACTATATCAAGCAATTATTAAAGATACTTTATTAAAAGAGATTGGCTTAGATTTGTGTACTTGAAAAAACATTATTATCTTTAGTAGCCTCTAGAGGTGTAAGGGTGTAGACTCTGGCAGGACCAGCAGATTTGTTGTTGTATACCTGCTTTTGTAGAGGTCTTGCTGCATTAGTTATTGGTGCACTAGGCACTTCTCTCCTTTGAGTTGGAGCCTCTATCTAAGGCGGGGGAATTATGGCTAACTGCTGGCTCCTGTGATTCATGAGATTTGGGTTGAATGCTTGTCGATGCCTGGAGAGATCAATCCGAACATCATCGACAGTGTCTTCCTAGTTGCATTTGAAATAGAAATGGCCTGGCCTTTCGCAGGCATAACAAGTTTGATTCCCGTGATAACATTTTCTGTACGGATGAGGCTTTGTAGAACCATTGCATAAGTCAGTGGGGGTAGCTGTTGCTTCAACTTGGTAGACCTTTCCAGTTGGGTATCTGGACTTCTTAAAATTTTTGTTTCAATTAAAGAATGAGTTGAAACTCCTTTTGGAGTCCCTCTAGAGCTAATACTATTCTACAACTCTAGTTATTTCTATCAGTTTGGTGAAATTAGATAGTCTTAATGGCACCATGTGATCCCTGTGAACTATGCAGTCCACTCTGGAATTTATGGCAGTGAGAGGCTTTGGTTAGCACCATGTTGGGAGTGAAACAGGCAAGTCATCGGAACTCTGGTTCATATTATTCCATGGAATGACTGCCTTGTGTTAATCTTAAGAACATGTTCTCCTAGTTATTCTGAGCTGAAGGAGGAATGTATTCAGCTTTGAATGCTTCTGCATATGCATATTAAAAATTGTCTTTAATGGCATAATCAGCGAACAGTGTACTTTTTGTATTATCCCACCAATATTCCACCTCATCTTGGAACATGTGGGTTGCTAATTTGATTGCTTTTGAGTTAGGGCATTTAAGACTAGTCAGGTTCTTTTCTACCAGTTTCAACAAAGTGGCAGTATCCCTGGCTGATAGGTTTCCACTAAGGGTAGGGTTCTTTAGACGGATACATTAGTTTATTTTACTTCTCATTTCAACTAGAACACATAAATAGGAAAGATACAATAGAGAGCATGAGAGGAACCATTAAGATATCTATCGAAAACATCTAATTGATATACTATGTAGTAAATACGAGACAAAAGTATTTGAAAGTAACTTCATGTTGTTCTCTTCCTCGTATATGGGTGAGTTCCTAGAAGGTGCTTACCCACCAGTATTTAGCATGATCTTGGAGAAGGAAGGTCATTAGGGTGACTCGGATATCATCAGTGCACTCCATTGCTTCGAGAATGGAGCTCACATTCTCTAGCCACTCCTTGGCTAAAGTAGGGAAGTCAAATCCTCTGAAGATGGCATGCTGAAGCATCTAATCTAGCACTAGTACACCTTGATCAGATACCCCATCGAAATGCCGTCCATACCTTTGACCAATTTGGAAGTCAAACTCCCATACAGATTCAAATTTGTTGAAGCATTCCTAGGCAGAAATTTCCAAGTGTCTAATGATAATATAAGTTCAATCAAGCCCTATTAGTTCAGTTGAGTAGTTTTAAAGTTCTTATGGTTATTAATATATGAGTCTCATATTTGAGCATTTTATCTTACTTATATATTTACTTTCATTCTATGCCTACTGACAGACTATAAATACATGTCTGCGCTTGAATGCAAGTGCACGTGGTCCGAAGTAATAATTTAGAATGGTAAGTTCTAAATTTATATTGTCCATAGGGATTGGTGGTTATGATACTATGTTTTATGTATATTTAATAATGTTTAGACAATTTGTATTTTAGTTTTTGGTGTTGTCCATAATTTAACAAGTAGAGATTTAATTGAAGATACTATTTGATTTAAGAAGAGAGAGTTGGGGGTTCATTATGTGACTCATGAGGATTTGGTGTTATAATCATGTCATTGCAATTTATAAAATAATTTGACTATGCTTAATCAATTAAGTGAGCATTACCTTCCTTAGATTGGTCATCTAATTTTAATAAGTTCAAATCTAGTGTACAAGGAGAACACCCTAGGGTCTACCTAAGAACATAGAATCTTATGAGATCATAGTTAGTTTAATTTTGATTTCTTACATCTAGGTTATCAAAACATTATTTTAGTTCAATTTAATCTTACAAGCTTTGATTCCCACCAATCAGCATCATGCGCTACACACGTAGTTTAGCTAAGGGAGAGGATTTATCGGACCCAATGAATTATGTCACATCATCCATGGCTGATCAATAATCTCTCCCTCCTTCTACTTTGCTGATCTGTAAAGCATGATTGAAGGGGGCTTGGCTCACAAGCTTCAAGTTCTCAGATTAGCTTAAGCAATGATGCTAATGGGCGTGAGAACTTGTCATGTAGCTCTCAGCTCTATTGCACTCACTCCTTGCTCTAATCAAATTAGTGAGCATTGGAGCACAAGCCTTTTAATGTCTTATACAAAGATTTTCATTCCAGATTTAGTTTAATAAAGATTTACATTTGATAATTATTCCAGGCATTCAACAAAAATAAACAAAACATTCAGCTCAAATTTTATCAATTGCAAATTAACCATACAACACCTTACACCTTACTCATAACATAATTACATCCCAACCCTCACCAAAGAGGGTTTAGCCTTTTCAATATAGCAAGATGTGAAAGAAAATGAACCTTGACAAACAAATAAAGAAAATAAGATAGGATTTAGAAATGGTACTAGGAACAGCTCTGAATTTCGGTGGTTCTCTTGTTTTCTTCTCATTCCTTCTCTCCTTTTCTCTATGTTCCTCGGCTTCTCTTTCCTCTTGAACTAGTAAGGTGGTTCTGAACTTCCTTCCTTGGAGAGTTCTCCTTCTCTTTTTCACAACAACTTATAATTTGGATCAATGAATATCAAAATTGGGAATCCTTAAATAACTTAAAAATGTCTCTTAAATAGGGAAGCTCTCAGCCCTTTTTGCCTTAATCCTATGTGACCTTTCATCTTCCCTTCCTTCAATGCAAGACATTATGTTTTATTCAAATAATCAATTGTAATTCTGCAGACTTAAATATTAATTCTATTTTTAAAAAGTCAGAGGAAGCCCAAAGGTCAGAAAAATTTTCCCTTCCCTATGCTGTTATTAATACAATTTCAGGAGGTTTTTGCATCGACCGCTGTGGCATGCTGTAGCGCATTACAGCATTCATGTCTGATTATGTTGAATCTAGTTCCAGGTCTGCTGTTCTTCTACAATCTGCTATAGCACGTTGTGGTAGCTTCGATTTAAACACTATTCTACTACAGCGCATTGTGGCAGCTTAGATCCAAACACTTTACCTTAGTGATGCTGCTACTCGTTGTGGCGCACTGGAGGCATGCTGCGGTGGTTACACCTTCGTGAATGCGGAAAATTTACTATTCAATTACTTTCCATACAGTTTATGATGATATCTTTGAATGTCGCCGTGGCCCGTCGTAGCGCGCTAGGGCGTGCTACCACTAATTCCTCCCAGGTCTTTAGCATTTGCTCATTATGCCTAGGCGCGCTGTGGCGCGCTGGAGGCACGCTGTGGTGGTTAATCTTTCGTGAAAGCGCAAATTCACCGTTCAATTTGTTCTCCCAAATTTTAAATATTTGTCCGGGAAATGATGTCGTAGCCCGCTGAAGCGCGCTGGGGGCGCTGCAGCAGTTCTCCTTCCATGCTTATAACTGTGTTCCAGGTGAGCCTTATTTAATAGACCGCCATGGCTCGCTGTGGCGCGCTGCGGCGTGCCACAATAGTTTTCTTCTAGAATTTACCTTTTTGCTCCAGATTTCTTTTTTCCAGCCTTTTCCTGAAATTCATTAAATTTATTTCAAAGTATGCTTGTTCATGTGATGTTTTGTATATTTTTCTTCCTTTATTTTGCTTTAAAATTTTGATTTATCACACCCCCACACTTAAATTCTTGCTCGTCCTTGAGTAAGCTCAAAGAGTATTTTCTAATTCTTTGTTTTAGTGATGGATTCAACTTAGGATGCAAATGTTAATTTCTTATGTCACTGAATATTGCTTTAACCTTAGGTGAGTTTCAAAATTTCAACCACCACTTTCTTCCTATTTTGGGTTCCAAGCTTTTGTTCCTTTCGAGTTTCCAATCTCAATGGATGATGCTTGTTCTTTATTAGGGGATGGTAATTACCTTAGGATTTCTAACTCTAACTAGGTATTGGTGAGTGACAAGAGTTTTGTGCCATATGTGCTCATTTTTATGAATCACAAAGAACATTAGCTTTTATAGGAGAGACATTTTTCTTCATCCTATTTCACATATTTTCGCTTGGGAGAGATACTGTTCTTCATCCCTATTTTTGTTTTTTTTTTTATTTCTCTTTTAAGCTCAAGAGAGAGATATTTTTCTTCATCCCAATTTTAGTTTTTTATGATCATTAAGTCCTACGGGAGCCTAGCACTCCCATACATTCACTCATCTCTTGCCAATTACGGGTTTGGGTTCCTTAGGTTTCCCCACCCGCACACTTAGAATTTAGCATATGCTAATTTTAACTTCTTGGAAACTAAAATTCACTCAAACTATTTACATATTTTAGAAGTGAATGTCATTATGTTAATTGATCACCCGAGGTTCAGCATCATTAGTGGCTTAAGATTTCATATTTGAAGTTAATTATTGAATCCATGCATAAAAGTTTTCAGGAAATTCACTTGCAAACTGAGCAGCATCACATGAAGTTTTAAGCAATCCAAGGTTTATTGATTGAGAAACAAAATAAAAAAAATTGAAAACTGAAAGCAAAAACAATAGAACCTTATTAGCATGAGGTGCCTCCCACCGAGCGCTTGTTTTAATGTTATCATCCCGACACATTTAGGATCAAACATGATTTTAATTCAGGGGTGGTTTCTTCCTCAATATTTTTGATTTATTTGAGTGAGCACCAACTGAAGTTGGGCTCAAACTCATGATTTTATCATTGGACTTATTTTCTGCCCCCATTTTCAATAACTAGAGGGAAAGCTTCCTTTTTCTTCTTCTTCCCTCTCCTCATTTTCTTTTTCTTTTTCTCCCTTTTATTATCACTTCCTCCAGATGGGGTGTCCAAGTGACTAGCAGAATTAGCTTCACTTAAAATATTTCCCTTACCTTCCAGCTTCACATTAGCTTTTTTCCAATCAGCTTTTATAATTTTCTCCTTAAACATAGAGAAGGCATCAGATTTATAATTTCTTCCAAACCATTCACTCTCACTGTCATCAACCAACTTTCTACATCAATTATTGCTCTAGAGCTGGCAAAGAATGGTCTCTCAAAAATTACAGTGAAATTTTCACTCCATCTATCCCATTTACACATAATAAAATCTATAGGAATCACAAAACTCCTATTCCTACTTGAACATTCCTCACAATCCCAAGGGGAGTTTGAGACTCCAGATTAGCAAACTCAAGAATGATGGGCATTTCTTCCATTCTCCTTACTCCTAGTTGGGTGTATATGTGTAATGGCATAACATTGATGAAAGCCCCTAGATCACACAAGGGATATAAAAGGACTTCACCCTCAATGATACAAGGAATGTTAATGTTCATTCTTCTAGGGTTCACTCTCTTAATGGCTTTTCTGTCTCCTTTAATGCTCTCAGTATCAATTTCTCTAGTTTTTCCTCCAACACTCTCTTTAATAGAGTTATGTTTCATGCAGTCTATTTTTATCATGTCCAAGTTGATGACACTCATCATCTCTCTCTAGTTTATTTCAGTCAAGCTTGGGAGCATTTCCTACTACTGAGTAGACAACTGTTTGGAAATTTGTCCCAATTGGACTTCAATATTCGTAAGAGATACCTCAAGGAATTGAGGTTTCATGCTGACTCATGGTCAACTCGGTCCTTTTCATAAATTGTCTAGCTTCAATTTTTAAGGCCCAAAAAGATTCTTCTAGCCTAGGTTCCTGATTTCTATTTTGAGTAGACTTATAGGAATTATTGAAATTTGGTTTGGCTTATTTTGTTATTGAGAGTTGTAATTATCTTGAGAATTTCCCTCACTCTAAGAGAATTTTGGATGGTTTCTCCACCCCGAATTGTATGTATTTGAGTAGGGTTTGTTATGTGGGTTATTATTATTATTGTTATTTAACAAGAAGCTTACTTGTTCAGTTTGTGGTAGAGCAAAGGGGTTGTTCAAATTAGAACACTCGCTGTTGTGGTTCCCTCCGCACATCTCACAGTTCGCTTCTTAGATGGCGCTCACATTTAAACTCTCAATTTTATTGTTTAATAATTCAATTTTCCTTTGCAGGGAAGCCAATTAATTTGTCTCATTCAATTTATTTACCTCCTTCTTGTTGGAAATAATCCGCTCAGTCGACCATTGATATGCATTATTTGCCATTTCCTCAAGGAGATCAAAGGCCTCCTCTAGGGTCTTACTACTTAAAAAAGCTGCCTACGCCTGTATCCATAAGTGTCCTTGTGGGTGCATTTAATACATTATAGAAAATCTGCACTTGCATCCACAAGGGAAACCCATGATGCAGGCAATGCCTTAAGCAGTCCTTAAAGTGCTCCCAACCGTCATACAAGTTTTCACCGTTTTGCTGAGACAAGTTGGAAATCCCATTTCTCAGCCTAGTAGTCTTAGCAAGTGGGAAATACTTTGCTAGGAATTTCCTAGCCAAGTCATCCCAAGTCTTAATAGACTCGCTAGGTAGAGAGCTGAGCCTAACCATAGCTCTATCTCTCAAAGAAAATGGGAACAATCTTAATCTAAGGGCATCATCGGACACTCCATTGAAATTAAAAGTGTCGCATATTTCCTGGAAATTTAAAATATGCGCATTAGTATCATTCAAGGAGAGACCACTGAATTCATTATTTTGGATTATATTCAACGTTGATGGCTTAATTTTGAAATTATTTGCTTGAATATGTAGTCTAACAATTGCATTTGGGACTCCTTCCACTGTTGGAAGTCCATATTTTCTAAGGAGTCCACCCCTAATATTTACTAATGGCTCTGAATGATTGACTTATAAATCTTCCATTTGTGCTTGTTATTGGCTTAGAATAACTTATATCATCCACAGGGAATGGTGGTTATGATACTAAGTTTTCTCTATATTGAACAATGTTTAGACAATTTGTATTATGGTTTTGGGTGTGGTCCTTAATTTAACAAGAACAGATTTAATTAAATATAATATTTAATTTAAGAAGATAGAGTTGGGGGTTCATAATGTTAGTCATCAGGATTTGGTGTTGTAATCATGTCATCGCATTTTATAAAATAATTTGACTATGCTTAATCAATCAAGTGAATATTGCCTTCCTTATATTGGTCATCTAATTCCAACAAGTTCAAATCTAGTGCACAAGGAGAACACCCTAGGGATTCTACCTAAGCACATAGAATCTTATAAGAACATAGTTAGTTTAATTTTGATTTCCCATGTCTAGGTTATAAGAACTTTCTTTTAGTTCAATTTGATCTCACAAGCATTTATTCCCACCAATCAGCATCATACGCTACACATGCAGTTTAGCTAAGGGAGAGGATTCATCGGACCCAATGGACTATGTCACATCATCTATGGGTGATCGATGATCTCTCCCTCCTTCTACTTTGCTGAGCCGCAGAGCATGATTGAAGGGGTCTTGGCTTAGAAGCTTCAACTTTTCAAATAAGCTTAAGCAATGGTGCTAATGGGCCTGAGAACTTGTCACATAGCTCTCAGCTCTAATGCACTCACTCCCTGCTCTAATCCAATTAGTGAGCATTGGAGCACAAGTCTTTTAATGTCTCTTACAATAATTTTCATTCTAGATTTGGTTTAATAAAGATTTATATTTGATAATCATTCCAGGCATTCAATAAAAATAAATAAAACATTCAGCTCAAATATTATCAATTACAAATTAAACTTACAACACGTTACACCTTACTCATCACATAATTGCATCCCAACCCTCTCCAAGGAAGGTTTAGCCTTCCATCACTATTTCAATACAGCAAGAGATGTGAAAGAAAATGAACCTTGACATCATTTCATAAATAAAGAAAATAAGATAGGGCTTAGAAATGGTACTAGGAATAGCCCTGAATTTTGGGGTTTTTCTTGATTCCGTCTCCTTCTTTCTCTCCATTTCTCTAAGTTCCTCAGCTTTTCTTTCCTTTTGAACTAGTAAGGTGGTTTTGAACTTCCTTCCTTGCAGAGTTCTCCTTCTCTTTCCCACAGTAGCTTATAATTTGGATCAATGAATGTCAAAATTAGGAACCCTTAAATAGCCTGAAAGTGTCCCTTAAATAGGGGAGCTCTCAGCCCTTTTTGCCTTAATCCTACTTGACCTTTCATCTTCCCTTCCTTCAATGCAAGCCAATATGTTTTATTCAAATAATCATTTGGAATTCTGCAGACTTATATATTAATTTTGTTTTCAAAAAGGCAGAGGAAGCCCAAAGGTCATAAATTTTTGCCCTTCCCTATGCCGTCATTAATGCAATTTCCGGAGGTTTCTGCATTGATCACTGTGGCACATTGTAGTGCACTGCAGCGCGCTGTAGCATTCATCTCTAATTCTGTTGAATCTGGTTCCAGGTCTGCTGTTCTCCTTACAATCTGCTATAGCGTGCTATGGTAGCTTCGATTTAAACACTATTCTCTTGTAGCGCGCTGTGGTAGCTTAGATCTAAACAGCTTACCTTAGTGACGCTGCTATCGCTGAAGCACGTTGTAAGTGTGCTGCGATGGTTAACCCTTCATGAATGTGGAAAAGTTACTATTCAATTACTTCCCATATAGTTTATGATAATATCTTTGAATGTTGTTGTGGCCCGTCGTAGCGCGCTGGGGCGCGCTACAGCTAATTCTTCTCAGGTCTTTAGCATTTGCTCATTATGCCTAGGCTTGTTATGGCGCACTGGAGGTGCACTGCGATGGTTAATTTGTTATGAAAGTAGAAAGTCACTGTTCGATTAGTTCTCTTAATGTTTAAATATTTCTCCAGGAAATGACGCTGTAGCCCGCTGGGGCGCGCTGCAACGGTTCTCCTTCCAGGCTTGCAGATATGTTCGAGGTGAGCCTTATTTAGTAGACCGCCATGGTTCATTGTGGCGTGTTGCGGTGCGCCACAGCTGTATTATTCTAGAATTCACATTTTTGCTCCAGATTTCTTTTCTCCAGCTTTCTCTTGAAATTCATTAAATTCATTTCAAAGTATGCTTGTTTATGTGATGTTTTGTATGTTTTTCTTCCTTTATTTTGTTATAAATTTTGGATTTATCACCTACTATTATAAGCACATGATTATGGTACTATGGATGTATTCCAAGTATTAATTTAGTACTATTTGGTAGATAAGGATGCAAATCCCATTTTGACACTTTATGGTGTTCACTGATACCAACTATGGCGCTCCGCCCCTCGACTAAGTATGATTAAAAGGGGGACCGTCACTCGGCAAACCCCTCACTCATCCTTAGATTGGGATGTAATCCTCAATCCACTAATATGGGAGGGATGGGAACTTAAGAAAGTAGCGGAATCATGCACTAAATACATACATATTAATAAGAGTGCGGAAGCAAGTAAAGAGTGAATTTACATCCATTATACCATAATACAGATAATAAGAAACACACAGCTCAGAATAAAGTAATGCAGTGAAAAAGAAAATACATAGGGTACCTGTATTATTACAATATTTTAATTGGTTTCAAGCTAAAAATAAAATAAACTCTCATCATCACAAATAAATATATAAGGAGCTATAGATCTTTAGCAGCAGGGTGCTCTTCCTTCTGATCTAGCTCCACTGCTGGCTCAATTATCTCAAATAGCTTAGAATATGTCATTATCGATTTCATAATGATAGGGCCTTATCTTAAAGAAAAGAAAATCTAATTAGACATATTTTCTAAATACATTTTAGGCTGATTAGTTTTATGTATTAAATGATATAACTAGTTACTTAAAATAACTAAGCAAATAATGGGGTGCAATAAGCTAAGAAAGGATACAAAAAGCTATAAATAATACATTATAACATAACAAATAGTGAGGTAAAATGATGTACCTCAACCCCAAAGCTACATAAACATTAGGCAATGTATATATATAAAATAAAATATAAGTACTGAAAAGAAAGACTCATCCTAACACGCTGATGATCATATGAAATTATGCAAATTAAAAGAAAGTAAATTAAAGTGTGATACATATAATTAAACTGAATCAATATCTAGCATCCCAACATACATAAGCAAGCAAGTAAGTACTATACTAAAGCTGAACTGTAATAAAAGTAACACAAAATAGAATGAATTATGTAAAAACTGCCATATCAGAAAAATTGGCTAAACAAGCCACTGAACTGTAACTTAACTGAACAGTAGCATTTCATATTACTTAGCTTCTAAAGCTAAGGCAGAAAAATTGTACTGTACTGATAGACTGTAAATACACATCTGCGTT